>CM060828.1:8242177-9442177 GCA_030704555.1 Heliconius charithonia
ATCAATAGTTTTAGAGGAGGTTAATTTTCATGAACAGTATCAACTACGTAATCGCATTCTTAATAATTCAACGGCACCGAGGCCAACAACTAACGTCTCAGGGTCGTCATTTATACAAAATAGTCTTACCCCTCAGCAAAAATTTAATTTTGGAATCCATACTACTAGACCTCAATTTACACAACAACCAAAACTTGAATATAAACCACAGCAAACATTATTAAATAATAAGCCTCAATCGTTTGAGTATAGGCCTCACCAAAATCCACAATTCGGGTATAGGCCACTCCAAAATCCACAATTCGGTTATAAGTATCCCCAAAATCCTACTATGACACCACAACAGTTCGGTCAAAGACCACCTCAGAATAACCGCTTAGAATCAACGGACATATCTATGAGAACGGCGACCCCGCGACCTCAAATAGCTCAACAAGGTTTTAGGTTAAACGAAACTGATTTGCAAAATGAAAATTTGGAATACGACTATTACTACGATTATGATCCTTATGATTACATGAATTACGAACCGTATGTTGAGGACGTGCCTTATGCACCTATTGACGAAACAGACAATTATACTGTAGCTCCACTAGTCGAGGAAAATTTTCGAACAGAAGCCTCGCATAAAAGAGAAATTATAGAATTAAATTGTGACCCGAATCTTAAATTACCTCATGTTTTTATTCCAGAAATTAATGCAGCACTCGCTCGTTTATTAGCCCCCGTATTGCTTACCAATATTTTCCTAATTTTATTAAATATGAACCTCTTAAAGTTATTAGCACACATGCTTCTAGCTTACACAATGAAATTATTGAAATTCCGCTATTTCCGAGTTTTAATACTATGGATTATCATAAATTTCATTTATATGATGTAGATGAACGCTATGACGGACTTATTGGAAACGATTTACTTAAACAATTGGACGCAATTATTGACCTCAAACATTTACTACTGAGAACTAAGACCATTGACATTCCTATAATTAATAATTTGAATTATCTCATTCACTTACAACCTCGGTGTGAACAACGAGTAAAGATCCCTACTGATTTACACTCGGGAGAAGCAGTTATTGAATTTAAAGAGTTTACACCTGGTATACGAATGCCTTCTGCATTAGTAAATTGTATTAATGGATATGCATCAACCATAATTCAAAACACTTTAGATAGACCTATGACTTTGACTATTAGCAAAGCGTTTAAAACATCGAATATTAATATTTCAGAATGTAATCTCATACAAAATAATAACGAAACAATGACTGACACCGACGAAATATTGAAACAAAATTTAAAAAAGCTTAGAGACACTAAGACCCATTTCGTTACACGCATTTTATATTTCTTCTCTCTTATTATAAAAATATTGCTGACAGGTGGATGAAGTTTAAATATATTTAGTTTAATAACGTATTTAAAATTAAATATTTCTATATTTATTTCTCTAGTTCTGTATTTTATTATTATTATATTTTGTTATTGCCAAATATTTAGGTAATTTCTTAATTTTTATTATTTTTATATTATATATAATATATTTTTTATTTTATTTTTATATATATGATATTTTATTTATAGCTTATATATTTATTTTCGTAATGAATATTAACAATAGCGCCAGTATTAATAGTACAAGTGATTCATTTCACCAATGTGATTAACTGCTTCTGATAGTAGTTTTTATAGCATCTCTGATCCTCTGAGCTCCTTCCTTAAAAACAAGTTCAATAATTATACCAAAAATTTTAATGTTGTGCATATCAACGCGCAGAGTATACCAGCCCATTACCCATATTAGATTTGCTTGACTAATTTGATTTAAAAAATATCCTCTCACGCTCTTCTAGTCTCCGAAACATTTCTCAAGCCAGGTTTGCCATCTACTTCATATACTCTGCCAGGTTTTCACCTAATCCGCAATGATAGGACAGAGAAGGGTGGGGGGGGGGGGGAGTTGCTATTTACCTTCGTAGTCACTTTCCTTTCTCAATACTACACAAATCACCTTCAATCTACTCGAACTCCGCAGAGCATATCGTAATAGAAGTCCTCTTTGGCACTCTTAGAGTGCTACTTGGCGTCTTTTATAGTCCCAACTTACACATTAATTATTTTGATGCATTTGAGGACCTGTTAGAAAGATATGCTCCAGGTGCTGACCACACTATTATAATGGGTGACTTTAACACATGTTTAATTAAGAACGACTTTCGTGCAAAAAGATTAAGAAATATTATCAACAGTTGCAATTTAAATATTCTTCCCACGAACGCCACACACTTATTTCCTGGTTGCGTGCCATCCTTACTGGACCTCATGATCATCTCATCAACGGACCGTGTGGCAAGTTTTGGACAAATATCAGCTGATGCATTTTCGTATCATGAACTCATTTACCTGTCATATAAAATACGTCCACCGAAACTAAAGCCGACGGTTGTGATGCGAAGATGCTTCAATAACATAGATAACGAGAAGTTTATGAACGATCTTGCCTGTATTAGCTGGGATTGCATTTTTGGTGCCGGTAATATTAATGATAAATTAAATGTTTTCAACTCCATTTTGACCGAGCTCTTTGATATTCATGCACCGCTCCGGCCTGTTAAAATAAAACATCTCCCTGCTCCCTGGTTAACTCCGGATATTAAATTACTTATGACTTATACTTGTCCCCTTTCCAATCTAGTTTCCGTCCTGGGCATAGCACAGTTACGGCTCTTAATAAAGTTTGTGACGATATAAGATGTAGTTTTGACAACCAGCAAGTAATCTTACTTGTTCTATTAGATTTTTCGAACGCCTTTAACACGGTAGATTTTGATATTCTATTAGCAATTTTAAAAACTATTAATTTGTCCTCGAAAGCTACTGAATGGTTTTCCTCTTATCTACGCGGACGCACACAAAGCATTAAGCTTGACGGAAAGATTTCGTCGCAATGCGCAATCAACGCTGGCGTCCCGCAAGGTGGTGTGCTCTCCCCCTTACTCTTTTCCATTTTCATTAACACTCTTACTCAACATGTATCTTCATCTTACCACCTTTACGCTGACGACTTACAAATATATACAACTGCAGCTGTAGGCGACATCTCCAGTGCAATCAGTAAAATTAATTCCGACTTGCAAGCAATTAGCAACTGGAGTAAATCGTTTGGGCTCTGTATCAACCCTAATAAGTCTCAGGTGTGTATATTTGGTAACTCTAAGCAGCTATCTATTTTTATATTATATATCTCAAATTTTATTTGATAATGTTTCTTTGGAGGTAAGTGAGAGTGTTATGAATTTGGGACTCAAGATGGATAGTGCATTTTTCTGGTCGCCTCACGTGTCTGAGCTTAGTCGTAAGATTTTCTGTACTATAGGAAGGTGGAAGAATCTCTTACACTTAAAGACCATGATATCTTTGGCCCATGCTCTCCTTCTACCTATTTTAGACTATGCTGATTCTTGCTACTTAGATCTGTCGCAAGAACTACTGGGTAAGCTCGAACGGCTGCAAAACCTTATAATAAGATTTATTTTTGGGTTGAGAAAACATGACCATGTGTCGCAGTACCGTAGCCAACTCAAATGTTTGACAATAGAACATAGGCGTAACTTGCATGCCCTAGCCCTCCATTACACCGTCCTCTACAATCCCGTTTCTCCATCATACCTCAAGGAGCGTTTTAAGTTTTTGGGGTCTGACACTCTCCATTCCCAAAACCTCCGCTCCCGTCTTAACCATATCCTTGAAATTCCTTTGTGCCGATCTAAATGCTACAGTGATTCTTTCACTGTTAAGACAGTGAAACTATGGAATGAGCTGCCAATTGAAGTAAGACGATCACAGTCGATTGGAATATTTAAGCATCGTCTTAAAGAATTCTATCTTAAATTAAATGTTTGAACGGACAATACAATAATAAGTTTACGTTTGTATGCTTGTTTGTATTTATGTATTGTTTATTTTATATAGGTATACCTACGATTATATATCTATATATGTATGTATAAAATTATTGTTTTGTATTTAATATGTTGTATTAAAGTTATAAAACAATGCTTTTTGCACCTTCCTGTATTCTTGCTTGTAGTAAATCCTTTGATCTTTTTTGGTTGCCTGTAAGAAATTGCTTTTAATGATATGGCCGCCATTGCACATTTGTTTATCTTTTATTCGATGTTATGAACTGTATGTTTTATTACTATTTGTGCAATAAAGTGTTATTATTATTAAGACATTTCTTTCCAATACTGTTTAACAAAATTTTACAGGTGATCTTTCTTTAATTATTTCATCATAAAACTTTTATTTAATGGTATAAACTCTTGGCGCCGGCATAGTCGACTGTATCCTTATATCAGAAACCTGGTTAGAACCCTGGTTAGAAGGTCCCTTTGCAAAGTAGTCCTGGTCAGTAGGAGTGCAAAGTCGATCTGCAAATACTCTATATTGTATATATTCGATTTCATCTTTGGAAGTTAAATAACTCGTACATTGACTGCATGATTTAAAAATCAAATGTGCAGGTGGACGACATAGTTTCTGTGTAATGGTCATTTCCACAGTTTTCACCTATGGTTATTACCCACTGTTTATGTAGATTATTTATTAAAAGTGTTGCAAATATTAACACAAACTAAACACAAGTAAGGTTGTTGCGAAACTCGTGACTTCTTACTGTGCCAAAAAAAATTTCAAGAGGATCTTGGTTTAGGTGTAGCAGCCACACTGAGTTTATATTGTACTCAACCCATTGCAAATATTAACACAAACTAAACACAAGTAAGGTTGTTGCGAAACTCGTGACTTCTTACTGTGCCAAAAAAAAATTCAAGAGGATCTTGGTTTAAGTGTAGCAGCCACACTGAGTTTATATTGTACTCAAACCTTAATTTTTTAAATAATATTTCAATCCCACTCGGTGTCAACACCCAATTTGACACAATGAGGACAGATTCAACTTTTCCACTGCTTTACAAAAAATTCTTGGAATTAAATATATTTTTTGCTTCCGTCCATGTTTTGTTGTGCACCAACTTGAGTGTGGGTGGAAAAATTTTAGTTTTATTGCCACATATTGAGTCAAAAATATTGTCTACAAATAATAAACGGTCCACTGTTTCTTTGCATTCTGGAGGTAGAATTCCCTTATCTGAAAATGATGGTAATAAAATGTTAATAATTTAAATTTTACATGATTAAGAACGGTATTTCATATGGGATTCTTACTACTGCCATAATGAGCCAACACTAAAGATATGTATGTTATATATATTTTTTATATTCATTCAGCATAGTATTACATAACTTGATTCCAGGCTTAATTTTTTATTAATTAAATTACTTAAATAAATATTAATCTAAAAAAAATGAAGGCCTTTGGACTATGTTTAAAAATGAACAAAAAAGGCTATTTTTTCTTTTATTGTAAAACAATGTCCCTTTTCTTTTTTGTTTGTATATATTTTCAAACCCTTGTAATTTAATGAGCAACTTAACTAAAAATAATAATAAGGCTTAACTAACATTTAATTATTAAATACTAGGCTCCCTCTGCCTACCCTGCTGTGTGCGGGATACAGCGTGAAGCTGATTTTTACTAGCGACCCGCTCGCGGCTTCGCCCGCTTTAACTACTGAATTATTCATGTAATGTACCTATGTTTGCAAAACACTTAAGATTACCAAATTCTTTAAACCAATAAGGGTGTTCCAATTGTTTAAAAAAACAAACTTAAACAAATGACACAAACAACAGAAAACTTTAACGAAAGAAATTATAAGCAACAGCACACTTAGATACTATTCTCTTACCCAAAAATACTTAAACGAAAGATGTAACCAACTATGTCGCGTTGAACTACATTATAATTATTGGATAGCTCCAACATGCGTGCAAACGCTTCTAAATTAACTTTGCTCTAGAGCCAGGCGCAGAAGTGAAGCATTCTCTCGTCCATCTCCGTAGTAGCTCCGAATGACATCTGGGCGTTGACACAGTATGGAATTGGAAGGATTATCAAAGGATAGAAAGTCCCTAGGAAGTAGTCTTACGTCTGACCTCGGGCGGCCGGGTATGCCACGGAGTGCTGCTCCTTAGATGCAGGTGACCCGATACATTGGCGCAGCGGAATGCGTTGGACGCGAGACGACCAATGTGTACCTCCAGGCTTTCTATTTTTATGTTGCTATGATGCGTGGTGTTCCTCACTTAGTATGGCGCCTGCGTCACTCGACGGAGGTTGAGGTTGTGGACTACCTGCAGGATTTCTCGTTTTGTGATACTTGCTATGGCGTTGTCATCAGTGTATAGTGCGTAGAGAGCAGGTGATAAAATGCTGCCCTGAGGAACATCGGCAGCGGTCGAGTCGCTGCTAGACCTCGAACTCTCAACTCTCAAGCAAAATGTTCTGTCACTAAGGCAGGGAGGCAAAGACATGCGCGACGTGCTGGGGGGTTCCGGCTCTGAGCACTTAATGAAGTAGGCCCGGGTGCCAGACGCGGTCGAATGCGTGCTACGTCGAAGACTACTATTGCACTCTCCTTTCGGTTGATCGCTGATGCGGCGTAGTATAACCAGAGTGGTATACCCGCTTGCCAAACTGCTCGCTTCGTGGGTGGATGTGCGACTGGAGAAGTGAGAGGAATATCTTCTCGAACAGCTTGGCGACCGCGCTAAGGAGGGTTATAGATCGGTATCCTTCAGGCTGCGGGGTCTTCCCAGCCTTTGGCAACATGATGAGCAGGCCTTCCTTGCATGCCCGGGGGAAAGAAGACAGGCGGGTGCGGCGGATCCATTGTTATAAGCGTATAAGGTTGCGGGGCGCGGGGGGAAGCGTGGTGGGCGGCGAGCCGTTACACAGCAAGATTTTTTTAGTATCGTAATGGTAATTTTAAATCTGTGCTACTTAGTTACTTAAATCTGTGGTACTTCCTTATACCTTGAAATGAAATGAAAACAGTAAACAACATTTTCATCTATATTAAATGGCCAAAAGGTAACTAATATACTTATTTATATACTGAGAGTAAGGGATGATATAGCTGTTCTCTAAAACTATTTGTAATTTCGAAATATTGTAGAGAGCTAAGGTTATCTTTGTTTAACGTAGAAAATTAATAACTTATTTAAAAGGATAAGGATTAATATCATTATGGACACACATCCCTTACAATAAGAAAATATATTTAAATTGCCGTCTAATTTCCGTCTCCTCTACGCTTTTATTAGTAAGATTTAAACGATTGTTATTTGCATTTCTTGTTCTACGACCTATGAACGACTTTTTCGTGGGATAATTAAATTAAAAAAGGAAATGTTTAAAAAGGTAAAAAAATAATAAAAAGGAGAGTAAACAATTAAAACAACAGGATACTTAAACGAAAGAAATGATAAACAAAAGACTACCTACTATTCTCTTCCTAAAAAACTTACACGAAAGACTACCTACTATTCTATTAATAAAAAAAGATGAAACTAAATATATCGCGCTGAAATAATACATTAAACTCTAATTATCCAATACGTACAATCGCATCTAAATCTACTTCGATACAGAGACAGTCGGGGAGACGGGCGCGGCGGACGCGTCGCGTGGCGCGGACGCATGGCGTGTGGTGAGCCGTTTCGCAGCAAGGATATTTTGATATTGTAACAACTTCTAAAGTACTTATTAAAATGAAAAACAATAAAAGACAGTTTTCATCTCCATTAAATGGCCAACGTAACTAATATACTTATTTATATGCTTTATGAGTAAGGGATAAACGAAACATGAGCCAAATCTGCGGTTTATAGCGGGCGTGATGTGTCAACAATTAAATGCGTTTTTCTCTAAAACTATTCGTAATTTCCAATTAGTGTAAAAAGCAAATTTTATCTTCGCTTAACGTAGTAAATTAATAAAGTATTTAAAAGGATAAGGATTGATATCATTATGGACAAACATCCCTCACAATAAAAAATATATTCAAATTATTATTTTTAGACAGAAATATGCTCACTGTATGTTATCCTTAGACGATACAAATATGCTGTCGCTGACTTTTTTTTTCGACTAGTACATTGTTTACATGTAAGACTTACCATTAAAGCAGCGCATGCGTGAAAGTTCCTCAACGGGTAGGACTTTATGCACATTTATCATATTTATGTCAAATTACATTAAAAAATATATATAAAAAATCATATACAAACCTTCCCTGAGAAATACTCTACCTCATGGTGAAAACCGCATCAAAATCAGTTGGGTGGTTTAGAGGAAGATCGCTTAGAAAGGCCAGACAGAGAAAAAAAGCGTTTCTATTTTATAATATTCATAGAATAGATATAGATTACCCATAAAGATAAGCTTTATTTAGATTAATTTCTAGTAATATTTGTAAACTAGTGATTGCTTAAAAATTTACTTGTTTATTACTTAATTAAAACATATTATGAACAAGTAAATTAATTGACTTTAAAAAATTATGGACAATTTGCTTGAAACAATAGAATGCCAGCAAAATTATTTTAACTACATTAGATATAACAATTGGCATTAGATATAACAAGGTATTGTCAACTGTATAACAGAAAACCGAAAAAATATTAAAAACATTTTTAATTTTATCAATATTTAAGGAGGAATACTTTACAATTGTCTGTGTATATATACTTTACAATTGTCTGTGTAAAAATATAGTACATAAGTTATACCTATTAGTGTAATGTTCTTTAAGAAGTATTCTCCATTTTTAATATGATCTTATACTTACTTTTTCTTAACTCTCCATAACATAACTGGAAATATTTGAAGAATGTCCTTTTCTCTTGTCTATCAATATTTGAAGATCTGAAATTAATGTATTAATGTATTACATGTTTTTTTTTGAAAGAATTGATTTTATACAAAGTATTTATATATCTCTGCATAAAATCATTTTTTTTTTAACTTGTTGCTCTAATATATATTTTACAGTAAACTCAAAGTTACTCTGTATTTGACTTCTTATTTTATAATTGTTTATCATCAAATTTTTTTTTTCAAACATTGAGGTAAGCATAGGAACTTTCATCGCAACTGTGAAATAAATCCAAACAATAACAACCACACATAGAGTAATTATTATTAAATATAAGACATAAATAGTAAATGTAAAAAGTGACTGTTACTACGTGCTTGTTTCGGACCTTGAAAATACTAAATGTAGAAAATTCTACGTCCGAAACAAGCACGTAGTATAAATAGAAAATAGAGTTATTTGCTTACCCATTTATTATTTTCTTACTTTATATATATAATAATAATCAACATTTTTGTTACATATAATAATTTGAGATAAACTAAGGCAGAAAAGCCACAGAACATATATTACGTGTTTTGCTTTTTGCATTAATATTTTTAACTATATGAATAATCATGTACAATTATACACCATATACGTATTTATTGTTAGAATCAACAATACCTCGACTTTCCTAGCACACACGAACACAGCATATCTCGACGGCAGCAAAGAGCAAACGGCTATCTACAAAATCACTAGTTTTGAGGAGAGCGTTTTTAAGAAAATAATGTAGTAACTTTTACAATAAAAATGCTATCTTCCTCAAATTTGAAATAGTTAATTGTTATAAGATTATATACTATTTAGTATAGACTAATTTTCATTAAGCTTATTAGTTTTAAAAATACGGTAGATATCTTTATCTAGTCCGCTCGAAATAACAAACAAACTGAGTCAACTGCCATATATTCGTTTTTACTTGGGACACTGTAATTACTTATCCTTAAATAATGTTATATATATAATGAGTTATTACTATTCTTTTTGATTATATATAACTAATTTTATCAATAAAAAACATGTAGATATGATTGCCACTAAAATACTGCAGTTGTCTCAAAATACTTCGCCATTATAAAGTTGTAGCTTCCGAAAATTGCAGATATATTAAAATTGTTATAAGTTTCAGGTGCCTAATAAAAAAATTCAAATTAATAAAAAGCTGTAATGCACTAACTAAGGTAGATAATTAACATAATTTTTATCATAAACAATCAACCATACGTAATATTTAACCTTAACCTTTAATAGTTAACCGAAACGTATATTAATTCAGTGTTCTAAATAATAAAAGCAAATTTTTATCGCAATAATCGAACGCATTTAAAAGAAATCTCACATACAAAATAATTAAATCTTATACAAGCTTTATCGAAATAGAGAAGACAAAATGTCTAAATCATTATAGTAAAAGTTTACAATTACAAAGTAAAAAATCTGTCTTTTTATTCAGTTTTCAGAAAACATATTTTCTATTGCTGTATGAATTATATTTTTATAAAAAATGTGTTATCTTCAAGAAAATAAATTCTGTTCACAGAGAGAAATCGGATCTTTGTATATTGCTATTTTGTCGTTATTAGTAAGGCATTGGTGTAAGCACTTTGTAGGTCTCAGCGTTATTTTGTCTATTACTGGTATTTGCATATCGACCACAATCATATTAATAAAATCATAGACAATCAATCAAATGGGCTTCATTTAAATGATATTTGTAATAAATTACATATGGATTAATAACATTTGGACCCACTTTTATCTTTCTAATCTGACTCTATTTAACCTTTTCGTTATTAAAATCTTTCTTCCATGTATATTGGGTTCGTGTAAGATTTAAAGTTTCAAATATCGTTTAAGGAGATTCCAATTACTTCTTAAGGCTCCCCATTAACTTTGACTACCTTACACAGGTATATCATTCTTGGAGTGTATATATTATTTTTCTTTTGGAAGATCAATCGATTAGGGCATGCACACTGTCAACTTCCTGCCCTGCCTACCTGTCCTTTTTTTTAAGAGTCTATGACATACATACACTTTAAACTTTTCAGCATTATACAAGTACATTAGAAATACTGATCGATTACATTTTTGGCATTCACAGTTATCAGATTGTTTACCTTTAATTCCTACTTTGACTATATAATTATACAAGCAAGCAACGATCTCGTCCAACATATAACCTAATCCTCTTTTGTTTCCTATATCAAAATTGTGAAATTAAAATGTAAATGTTTATAGTAAAAGGAACTTTATTCACCATAAGGGGTCGAAAGATTTCTTGGAAATTAAAAGTTACTGTTGAAACTTTTTGACTTTTGTTGGCTCGTACTGTGCCAGCTTTTTGACTTCTGATTTTAGATCTCCATGAAACTGTAGTAATAAATAATCGAATGTTATCTTGGATTACTTCATTAAGTCATGTAGCCGGATTTATTTGGTTAGGGACTAATAAATAGGACAAGAAGCAAAGAAAGCATAGTCTGTAGAAACAGGAGTAACTGATCTTGACTTGGATATCTGTAATAATATTTTCGCCGTAGAAATGTCTAACAGATCGTTAAGATATATTAGAATCTCATAACAATATTGTTCATTATTGTCGTCGTCATTAGCTGACTTTTCTATATTAAAACTTGTTGTCGAAATATTTGGATGGCCAACATCATCAATTTTCCAAGTAGTTCCAACGTTAAAGAGAATCTTTACCAAAAAATTATTCTAAAAAAATCATATCTGTTGCTGTTTGACTGCATCAACTTATTATTGATGAATAAGATTCAGTAACCCCGCTGTTATAAAAGAAAATCACGTTTGTTTTTTCAAAAATTCACGATAATTCTTTGCATATGAATAAATTACCTACATATATTGTAATAAATGCACAAATTTTTACATTATTCATACTTTGATAACACTAAAAAGTAATTAAACAATGCATATATAGTGAGATAACTGATGATCGGACAAACTAGAAACGAACAAGTGCCAGATACCTTTGCTTATAACATGCGAATGCGCCGAATCGCCCCACGTACACACGGACTATTGTATATATCCGAGTTTACTTAGGCATTTCTTGAAAAATTGGGTACATGTCTTTTTGTACGTGAGAAAATCGGGACAAAAAACAATGTTTTTTATGAAAAAAAAAATATTATAAGATAAAACATAGAATTCTGAGTTGAATTATATAAAAAAACGTTTTTGGCAAAAATGCAGTTGTCTTCATGTTCTTTGTTGCCGTCGATCTATACTTATAATAAATCTGTAGAAAAGTCGTTTCTGTACATTGAAAATAATAAAATAAAAAATAGCTAGGGTGATAAAGGATAATTCATTTCTAACATTTTGGATTTTTTTGTCTCTTTGTCTGTTTACCTGTTTATATCAACACGCATCACGTAAAAAGTACACAATAAATTTAAGAAAATTTTTTACATAAAAATTACAAGTAAATCAAAGTATGTTTTAGTGTTGTTTTTATTGAAATCGCTTCACTCTATCAAAAGATATATGTATTTAAGTTTTCAAGAGGTTTTTATTTGAGATAGTAAAAAATCGATACAAGTAACGCTATCTATTGACAATAAATAGTAGGTACTAACCAGGCCCGGTCGACTTCCTAAGGGGCATGTGCAGGCCCGGTCGACTTCCTAAGGGGCATGTGCGACATACCTACGGGGGATTGTAAATAAGTCCCGAAAAAATAAATTATGAATTATTTGATACTTAGTGTTGCTATATTAAAGTAAAACTACTAATTAGTAGTTTCTTGATAGGACTTCTTTTAGGATTTATTATAATGTTTTTATGATATAGTTATTTGAGATTTAATAAATACCTTTCTTTATAACGTTGCATGTATGGAAGGTATCATGATAAAATGCAACTCCGAAAAGGGATGAAGTTTCGTCATAAATTATAAATAAATAATTAATATTAAAAAAATACTTCGTAATTTAGCTATATAGAGTTTTCAATCGATGTGAGAAACAATTTATGTAACCAATATTTAAAACACTGTAGTAGGATTATCTTCTGATATGGTAACATTACAATTTGCAAATGGCTAACATACTGCTTGTTCTAAATTATGTTAAAAATGTGTATAGGCTGAAAAATCTAATTAAAGCATATGTTAAACATCCTAAATGACAATGAAGCAATACAAGGTTTAATAAAACACCTAACCCCGTCACTAGCATTATCTCTACAAGGGGAATTAAGGAATGCGAAGAGAAAATATGTAGCTAGAAGATGGAACACTGAGCAAGAAATTATTGCACTAAGACTTTACAAGAGATCACCATCTACTTTTCAATTGTTGCGACGACTTTAGTGTCTTCCAGCACCAACAACATTAAAACATATTTTTTTCCGATGTTGTTACAATATTTGATCCACCTCATCTACTGAAATGCTTCAGAGTTTTTAAAATATAATATAAAATGCAATACTAATATTACACCAAACAATGTTGAAGGAACAGGTAATATTTTGTTATTTTTATTTATATTAAAATTACACAATGCATAAATATGCATAGTCCAGTTAAAAGTACAAGTTTCTGATTACTAATTAATAATTATTAAATAAAACTTGTAAATAATATTTTTTAGCATAAAATATTATATAATAAAATATTATATTTTACATTATAGGTCTTGCAAAATGGGCACACAGAGCATTTCTTCCAAATAGACAATGGTAATGGTGATTTTGTTTTCACACCAAAATTAAAACAAGACCATATGTGTCCAAATGCCAAGCAGAAAATGAGAGTGAACCTTGCTACTCAAGCGCTAAGTCACTCAGTTGCGGCAGGAATATTTGCCAAAATATCTCAAGGTATTGTTTTAATTTGTTAAACGAGGAGCATTGTTTTTTATCTAACAATAACATGTTGATTTTAGTTTCTGTAACATGACCTTTATTAGCTCTTGTAATTTTCAGGATTGCTATCTGGGGAGGCAGCAGTCACTGCAAATTTAATATCAAATATGGATAAATTATTTGACTGCTTAAATAGTGATTCCCCAGATAGAAAGAAAGGAAAACCGCACTGTACCAACATGACTGACAATTCACCCATTTGGAACATTTGAAGAAAATGTATGACTTTTTTGAAAACTGTACATTTGTAGGATGTCATAGCTCTCCCCCATTTAAGGAAAGTTGGAAATGGACAATTAAAGGTATCCTAAGATTGTACAATAATTTTAAAATAAAACATAAAATAAAAGTTGTATGTACTCGCGCCTTCAGCAAGATTCTCTAGAAAATTTGTTTGGTACTATTAGAGGAAACTGGATCAAACTATAATCCTACCTCTCGTCAATTTGTTGCTATCCTGAAGCCGGCGATTCTATCCAATCTTGCTCATTTGGGGTCAGGAAATTGTACAGTAGATGATTGTAGTTCTATATCAGATTATGAGGAATTTTTAACCACAACTTCTCCTACAGGCACATGCACAGAATCAGAAAGTCCACTTGTTTCAGACATGCTCTCATTGGTGGAGTCAACCTTTCAAGAAAATGTTTCTGATGCACAAGAATTCCAAGCTTGTGCATATGTCTGTGGATTTTTATTAAAGAGCCTTGGCAATTAATGCAAGCTTTGTGATTCAGTTGTAAAAGTTAAACATACTGACAATATTTTATTGTACACTTTTATGGACTTCAAAGAATATGTTAAAAAGAACTTAAATGATGTATCTAAAGATTTTATTAGATGTGTTGAGAACCATGCTACAATTTGCAATTATTTATATGAAACATTATCATATTCCTTAAACCTCAAAAAACTGGTAATTTTTAATTATAAATATAAACAACAATTCAGTAACGCAGCACTTGATTAAAATATTTATTTAATTAAAATAGAATAATAAACAGCAATGATTTTGTTCATCCTTAATTTGTAAGCCAAGTCAAATTATACAATGTAACTGCCTACAATGTTATGTAATAAGTTAAAAAAATATTTACATTATGATTATGTTACAGATTACAATCTATTTAACTTATATAAATTTAAATTATTGTTTCTAACATAAGAGGGCAAGTTTGTCTTGCTGCAATAATATAGTCTTTATCACTATTTTATTTGATTTGCAAGAATACTATTTGTATAAATATTATTTATTATTTTTTGTATAAATATAATAACAAATGTTTATAAACAATAAAAAAGTATAAAGTGTTTATTTGTTTTATTTTTATAATTATACCAGCCTGTTATTATTATTATACCAGAAATGATTCACTATTTCAAAATCATTTGGAAGTATTTTTCTTTAAAATTAAGTAATAAACTTCCAATTGCTTTTGAAAATGTGAATCATTTTGGCTTTGAATAAAAATTATAAAAATATATATAGATATTAGCCAAATTTTGAATTTCCCGCCCAAATCTGAGGCGGTAAATTTTAAATATTGTTTCTGGTGGGCACACGATAGATGGCAGCAGTGGCGTTTTGTCCCCCATTTTTTTGTATGAAGTGAACATTCTTCACTTTGGGTATATGTGTTCTGTGGTACTAACGAACCTTGATACTCTCTTTCATACACGTAACGCTATCTATTGACAAGAAATAGAAGGTACTAACGAATCTTGAAAACGCAAAAAACGTTCTGTGGAGTTAAACACTAAGGTAAATGGCCCAAAGTTCGTGCTAGTACGTTATTTCGTGAGTTTTGGTTCCGGTAAAGAAAATAAGCAATTTAAGTATTATTTGCGTAAACTATATATTTGTAAAAAAACTATATGATTTCAACTATCTAAAAATATAAGTAACAATATTTTAATGGCAAAATTGAGCGTATAGCGACATTTGAAACGCAGAGTTGACTACGAATTGCACTGTAACGAGTTTATGTTGCTTACCACCGTAAGACTAGCGTAAGAATTTCTTAAGGTTGTAGAAAGACAAAGGTAAGTTATTCATATAAAACTTTGAATATATGTTTTTTTGTATTCTATAAAAAAACATTTAATTGAAAAAAAAATAAGATGGAAGCATTAAATTCTTTTAAAATTGCAATAAATCGATTCACGAAATAGCAGTCATTTTATTTATAATGTGTCCCCTAGTTCGTGATACTACCGAATAAGGGAGATCCTAGATACTTTTTAATAAATTTATATTTATATAATAATTGAAATAATTTAAATTTAAAGTTTTAAAACACTTAATGTATGTATTAAGGTTTCTGGTGACCGAAATTCGGTATATATTTTATTTACTTATATTCCTATATTACTATTTTAAAGGTAACCTGAATTGATAATTTTAAGCCAAATTCGTATAGGTGCTACCAATGCAAATTTGTGTTTTCATTAACTTTTATTATTTATTTTCGTGTATTTTTTCGAATATATATGGTAGTTAATGATTACTTTACGTAATGTAAAAAATACTGAATAAATAGAAGTGCGGAAGTTACAAAAATCAGTAAAACGAAACAAGATTCTCTACATTTCACTATTTTCATCAAGTTCGTGACACATAAATCTACGTAAATTTAACATATTGACTTCTCTGTATTTATTAATATTGGTTATCTTAGTCTTGTTATTAATCTTAGTAAAGATCTTAGTATTTCTTCAAGAATATACTAAATATAAAATGCCGTACAAAAGATATGGATACATACATCGGATTTGTGACAGTGAAATTTTCATTTTATTAATTTTATTATTAATAAGGTTTACGTTTGTTGAAGTAATTTTTTTTTAATTATTGTTATTAAAATTTATTTAATTTTATTTATATTACGTAAGTTCGTAATTTTATTTTCTAATTAATCAAAGAGATAACAGTAAATTTGCATTCATGGCTAAAAAACTGAGACTTGATTTGTTTTATAAAAATATATATAAAAGCTATATTAATATATGTGAAGTATGCTGGCAGAACCTTAGGGATTGTATGAAGGAAGTAGCGATAGAGGTATGTGGAAAAGGAAAAAGAGGCTTTAGCAAAAAGCGTGACGAATGGTGGGATGATGAAGTGCAAGATGCCGTAGAAAGAAAGAAGAAGGCATGGCAGGGTTATAAAGCCTCTAGTAAGGATAAAAGTATGAGAGAAATAAAAAAGAAAGAGTATAAGCTGCAAAAGCACCAGACAAAAGTACTGATAAAGATGAAGCGTGAAAAGGCAGAGAATGCTTTCATTACAGATGAAAGGTTAACGAACAACTTCAGGGAAAACACGAAGCTTTTCTGGCGAGAAGTTAGTGCTTCTCGAGGTTGCTCGCTAACCTGTAGAATGAAAGGGGTGCTTTCGAAGGACGGTGAAATTCCAACAGAACAACCACACGTTTTGCAGCGATGGGAGGAATTTTACAAGGAGATGTATGAATGTGATGACGCCTCAGTCTCAAGTAACAGCCAAACGCTGAGTCTTGATGTAGCTGATGGCGGAATCAGTGTAAAAGAAGTTGAGAGTGCAATACGAAGTCTGAAATGTGGTAAGTCAGCGGGAGCCGATGGGGTTACTGCCGAGATGATCAAATATGGTGGGCCACGCGTCTGTGACTTGTTCTGGTTTTTGTGCAATTTATGCTGGAAATCAGGGGAGGTCCCAGACGATTGGCGAGGTGCGGTCATCATGCCTTTGTATAAAGGCAAAGGTTCACAGATAGACTGCGCAAGCCATAGGGCTATCAGTTTGATTAGCTTAGGTAGTAAAGTTTATGCTAAGGTTTTAGCGAGAAGAATGCAAGAGAGATCTGAAAGGTTGTTGTGGGAGGCCCAAGGAGGCTTTAGACCTGGAAGAGGGTGTATGGATCAGATCTTTTCCCTCCGCATGATCACGGAAAAATTTTTGGCCGTTAACTAAAAAGTTTTCTGTGCTTTTGTGGACTTGGAAAAGGCATTTGACAGAGTTGTTAGAGCGAAATTATGGGAGATACTACCCCGGTACAATGTGAACGGACCCTTGCTGCAGGCTGTAAAGTCTCTTTACAGAGATCACTCAGCCTGCGTGCGAGTAGGAGCTGGCATGTCGCCCTGGTTTGACATCCGATCGGGTGTCAAACAAGGTTGCGCCATGTCAGTTTGGTTGTTCAATTTATATTTAGATAGCTGTCTCCAAGGAGTGAAACAAAGCGATATGGGAGTGAAAGTAGGTGACCTGAATGTTAATTGCCTGCTGTACGCAGATGATGCAGTGCTTATTGCATCATCAGAATGCGAGTTGCAGGCATTGGTCACCACTCTGAAAGAAGGGTGTGAATATAATGGTCTAAGCCTCAATGCGAATAAGACAAAGGTTCTGATTTTTGAAAGAGATGAAGAAAGGACGAAATGCAAGATCAGTGTAAATAGTAAGATATTAGAACAAGTGAATGAGGTGGTATACTTGGGGAGTATGTTCAGTAGAGATGGAAGATACGAGATGGATGTGGAAAGGCGTATTGCTGCCGGTAACAAGGTTAACGGAGCCTTAGCTGCATTGATGAGACGGCGAAACGTCAGCACAGCTGCGCGTTTGGCCGTACACAATGCAGTTTTGGTACCGACTCTGTTATACGGCAGCGAAACGTGGGTATTACAGAAGAAGAATGAAAGAAAGATGAATGCTGTGGAGATGCGATCTCTTCGTAGGATATGCGGAGTCAGCTTAGCTGATCGATCCGCAATGAAGAGGTACACAGAAAGGCAGGTACTAGCGAGGATGTCACGGTGAGAATGAAGAAGAACGTGCTCAGCTGGTTTGGGCACGTCGAACGAATGAGTGATGAAAGAATGGCAAAAAAGATTTATGATGGAAAAGTGAGTGGTAAGAGAGGTAGGGGGAGACCTCGGTTGACCTTCGAAAACACAGTATCTAAGATACTGGAGGAAGGTCACGTAAAAAGCATGAGGACCCCCCGGAGTAAAGTAAAGTTGGAGGACCTGGGGATCGCGGACCTGCGGCTCAGGGTCGCCTCAACTGGTGCCAGGGTGCTGGAGCTACCTGGCGCCAATAGCGGCGAAAAAGCCGATGCCCTCGCTCAGCGGTTGCGTGGAGTGCTCGACGCTAGCGAGGTGCTGGTCGCGAGACCGGTGAAGTGCGCAGAGTTGAGGGTCAGTGGCCTAGATGACTCTGCGACTTCAGAGGAGGTGGCGCAGGCCGTGAGCCGAGTCGGCGGCTGCGATGTCGGGTCTGTGAAGGTGGGAGAGATCCGGCAGGACCGCAGTGGGCTTGGCACGGCGTGGGTTCGCTGCCCTATCATGGCGGCGAAGAGAGTGAGCGGGTCGCGGCTCTTAGTGGGCTTTGTCTCTGCGCGGGTGCAACTGCTGCAACAGCGAAACCTGCGTTATTTCCGCTGCCACGACATTGGCCACCTGGCGGCGAAGTGCAGCAGTGCGCAAGATAGGAGCCAGCAGTGCTTCAGGTGCGGCCAAGCCGGGCACAAGCAACATCAGTGCTCGGCGGCACCTCACTGTCCAGTCTGCGAGGCGGCAGAACAGCCCGCAGACCACACAGTAGGAAGCGCTGCATGCGCCAGGGCCGGCTCCTCGAGGAAGAGGAGGGGTGGCCGGAAGGGCGGAAAGAGGCCGTCAGCGGACGGGCCAAATGCCCCAAGCGGGCGTGAGGGGGTGCAACACATGGAGATCAAGTGATGGCCCTCCGTGTGTTGCAGGCGAATATAAACCACTGTGCCAGGGCCCAGGACTTATTGGTCCAAAGCCTGGCGCAGTGGTCTATTCAGGTGGCGGTTGTTGCGGAGCCTTACAGCGTTCCCGACAGAGATAACTGGGTCGCCGACAACACCGGGGTGGTAGCACTCATCACCCAGGTCGTCGCGGGCTCCCCGCCTTTCTCACGTATTGAGAGGGGTGCGGGATGCGTCGCGGCACTTGTCGGCGACGTAGTTGTCGTCGGGGTCTACTTTTCCCCCAATCGAATCCTCGCGGAGTTCGAGGAGTTCCTCATTCGATTGGGGGAAATGGTAGAACGATTTCGTCTGGCGGAGGTGTTGGTCGCGGGCGATCTTAACGCGAAGTCCAGCGTGTGGGGCTCTGCAACGACGGATATTCGTGGTGCGACACTGTCTGAGTGGGTAGTTGCCACCAGTTTGTCTGTCCTCAACCGGGGGACTAAGAACACGTGCGTGCGAAGGCTA
Source organism: Heliconius charithonia (assembly GCA_030704555.1). Classification (NCBI taxonomy): domain Eukaryota; kingdom Metazoa; phylum Arthropoda; class Insecta; order Lepidoptera; family Nymphalidae; genus Heliconius; species Heliconius charithonia. The sequence continues at coordinate 8,262,131 of CM060828.1, forward strand.
GCGGATCCGACGTGGACGTCTCATTCGCGAGCCCGGCCCTAGCGCAACGTGTTCAGGGTTGGCGAGTGCTGGATGATGTGGAGACTCTCTCGGATCATCTCTACATCTTATACGCGATCTCCACACATTCAGCGGTGCAACCAACCCCGAGGCCGACCTCGCGAGAGCACGGACCGCGGTGACAACTGAGTCGCCTCGACAGGCAATTGTTGGAGGAGGCCGCGATAGTGGAATCCTGGCTGCCCCAGAGCTTGGCGTCTGCAGAAGACGCCGCATCCTGGGCGCAGGGGGCGTTGACGCGTATCTGCGACGCGTCGATGCCCCGTTCCAGGGGCCGCCCTCAGCGGCGGCAAGTGTACTGGTGGTTGTGGGAGATCGCGCAACTGCGTACCATCTGCGTCGACGCGAGACGCCAATACAGCCACTATCGCAGACGGGTACAGAAGATGCAGGAGGAGGAAGACCGACTGTACCGCGTCTATGTCGAGGCGAGAACGCAGCTGCAGGAGGAAATCGGTCGTGCGAAAGGTACCCTACCGCATGGTACTGGGCAAGCTACGGGCTTGGGCACCACCTCTGACGCAGACACTCCAACCGGACGTCCTCCGAGGGGTTCTGTCGTCGCTATTCCCGCGGCGGGCCCGGCCCTTTACACCACCCAATATGGCCCGCCCTGCAGCGCGTGAAGAGGAAGAGGAGGAAGACAGTGTCGCACCACCTGTGGAGGAGGAGGAGCTCGAAGAGGCTGTACGCCGATCTCGGCTCAAGAGCACCGCCCCGGGCCTGGATGGCATCCCCGGCCGGGCGCTAACTCTGGCCCTGAACACCCTGGGGCCCAGAGTGCAAAGGCTATTCACTGCCTGTCTGGCTCAAGCCATAATTCCACAGCGGTGGAAGACAGGCAGGTTAGTCCTCATCAAGAAGGAGGGTCGCCCGGCGGATTCTGCCTCCGCCTACCGGCCCATCGTGCTCTTGAGCGAGATCGCCAAGCTCTTCGAGCGTGTTGTAGCGAGGAGGCTACAACACCATTTGGAGGGGACAGGTCCGAACCTCTCAGACCAACAGTATGGCTTTCGCAGTAGCCGTTCGACTGTGGATGCCATACTGGAGGTAAAGTCCTACGCGCAGGATGCGGTTGCCCGGGGCGATGGAGTCTTGGCGGTGTCTTTAGACATCGCCAACGCTTTTAACTCCCTGCCCTGGCCGTGCATTAAGGAGGCATTTATCTACCACCGTGTGCCTCCATACTTACCTGTCCGGGAGGTCTGTGACCTTTCCCGCTCCTGGAGGAGGATGGGAGGAGTTTGTTGTGTCGGCCGGTGTTCCACAAGGATCGGTGCTGGGTCCGATCCTCTGGAACATCGGCTACGACTGGGTGCTGCGAGGCGGCACCCTGAGGGCGATAAAGGTCCTCTGTTACGCCGATGATACGCTGGTCTTGGCGCAGCAGAGGACCTATCGAGAGGCGGCGGTCTTGGCGACGGCGGGAGTGGCCGAAGTCGTGGGCCGCATCAGGCGGCTAGGGCTGGAAGTCGCCCTAAACAAGTCCGAGGCATTATACTTCCATGCTCCTCGAAAGGGCCCTCCACCAGGCGCCCACTTGGCCCTCGAGCCGAAGGCTGTACACCGGAGTGGTCCGATCGATGGCCCTCTACGGCGCTCCCGTATGGGCGGACGCCCTGGACCGGCACAACATCGCCCTGCTGCGACGTGCGCAGAGGGTGATGGCCATCCGGGCGATACGGGGGTATCGGACCATCTCCGGCGAGGCGGCGTGCGTGCTGGCCGGAGTCATGCCGTGGGACCTGGACGCGACGTCTCTGGCGTCGGTCTATTGCCGGCGTCGGGGCCTCGCGTCCGGGGCTGCGGCAAGCCCAGTGCGCACGGAGGAGGAGCGGGAAGCCGCAATCTTGATGTGGGAATCCCGGCTGGCGACACCATCTGCCGGCCGAGGCAGTGATGCTCGAGAAGGAGGCGGCGGAGCGAGCGAGGGAGGCTTCGGCCGAACTCGCCATCCGTCGCAAAAGACCGGGTCGCCGGAGGGCGGCACACGATCGCCGCCTTCCGCCCTAACGAGCCAGAGGGCGGTCAGCTTGGGGAAGCTGGCCGCCTACTAACCTGGCCCGAGTAGTCGCGCGCAGGTTGCTCCCGCGTGCTACTCCGAGCAGGCCGTCGAGGGTGCCCACACACTCTTGACTCCGCGACGTGCCTTGCAGGCTCCCGCCGCCGCGTTTCGCGGACGACTAATGTCCCCGCGTTTCGCGGCCAGTGGCGGTCGAGGAGGAGCACCGTGAGGTTTTGGTGGGTATTCGGACGGCCTACCATCTGCCAGTCCGCGAGCCCCACATCACCCGCTCGAGTCCCCACTCGGGCTGGTATCCGTAAAGGGATTTCCTCACAGAAAAAAAAAAAAAAAAAAATGATAGCTGCTTTCAGCTGCCGATGGAATCTCTCGATCAAGCCGTTGGAAGCTGGGTGATATGATGTGGTTCTAAAATGATGTGCACCAATCATAGCTGATAGGGCCTTGAAGAGATGCGACTCGAATTGACGTCCCCTATCAGTTGTAATTCGAAAAGGGCAACCAAATCTTGCTATCCAACCAGAGAGAAGAGCGGCAGCACAGGAATCCGCTGTGATGTCTTTGAGTGGGTATGCTTCAGGCCATCGTGTGAAACGATCGATGACTGTAAGGCAATACCTGAAATCAGACGAAATATTTGAAGGTCCGACAATGTCGAGGTGGATGTGTGCAAACCTCGACGTAGGAGTTGGAATTGAGGATAAGGGAGCAAGGGTATGACGGTGAACTTTGCTCTTTTGACAAAGTATACACTCCACAAAGTGTCCACTCTCTACAGTTCTTGCGAATCCCTGGCCATACGAATCTTTGTGTTACCAGTCACACTGTAGCTGTCCTACCAGGATGGCTTAAGCTGTGTAACGTTTCAAAAACTTGTCGGCGAAATTTCTCAGTAATGAACGGGCGTGGAGAAGATATTGATACGTCACAGTAGATCTTCTGGTTAGAGTCTGGCAAATCTATTTTAACTAGTTTTAACGATGAGCCCTTTTGAAGCAGACCTAGCAGTTCAGGATCAGTATCTTGAGCAAGTGCCAGAGCCTGGTAATCAATAGAACGACTCACCTCTTCCAGCCGTGACAGTGTATCAGCCACTATGTTCAAACGTCCTGGTAAGTATTGAATACTGGTTGTGAACTGTGAAATATAGTCAAAGTAACGATATTGACGCGGTGAGCATTTCTCCCTATTAATGTTGAATGCATAGGTGAGAGATTTATGATCAGTGTGAATGACGAAGTTTCTAGCCTCAACCATATGTCGAAAATATTTAATAGCTTCATAAATAGCCAATAGTTTTCGGTCGTAGGGGCTATACTTCTTTTGTGCAGATGTTAATTTCTTAGAAAAGAAACCAAGAGGTTGCCATACGTTGTCTACACGTTGTTGAAGTACTGCTCCAATGCCGACATCAGACGCATCAGTGGCTATAGCTAGCTCTGCAGATGAATCTGGGTGAGCTAATAACGTGGCTTGAGATAAACAAGTCTTACATTTATTAAAAGCATCCATCATCTCAGTTGTCATTGTGATCGGCCTAGCTCCTTTCATCATGGGTCCTAAAAGCGCAGTGTCTAATGGTGCTTGGATGTTTGCGGCGCCGGGAATAAAACGACGATAAAAATTGAACATACCAAGGAAACGTCGTAATTCCTTAGCAGTTTTAGGCACGCTGCACTCCTGTATGCTCTTTACGTTCGTTTCTAAAGGTTGAGTTCCAGAACCTGACACTAGGTAGCCAAAAAATTTTACCTGTCGCTGCCCGAAGACACATTTGGATGTGTTTATCAAAACACCATACTCCTTGAGCCTGGTGAAGAGTAGTCTGATATGGCGCTGATGTTGCTCTTCAGAACTGGAAAATACCAAAATGTCGTCTAAGTAACCAAAGCAAAACTCATCAAAGTCACGTAGCACTTCGTCCATGAACCTCTGAAATGTTTGTGCTGCATTGCGCAGTCCGAAGGTCATGTACGGGAACTCAAAAAGTCCAAAAGGAGTTGTAATGGCTGTTTTGTGGATATCATCGACGTGTACCAGTATCTGATTGTACGCCTTAACTAAGTCTATAGTCGAAAATACTGAGCAACCAGAGAGTTGGTAGGAAAAGTCTTGGATATGGCGTATAGGATACCTGTCAGGTACTGTGCGAGCATTGAGTGCTCTGTAATCACCACATGGTCTCCATCCGTCGTCCTTCTTCTTAACCAAGTGGAGAGCGGAAGACCACGAACTGTTAGACGAGCGGGCAGTTCCCTGTGAGAGCATATTATCAAACTCTTTTTTTGCTGCTTTCAGTCTTACTGGGTCTGAACGACGAGGTCTACTGGTAACTGGTGGTCCAGGAATGGTTTTGATATAATGCACCGTATTATGCTTAGGTAGGGAAGACGTACCTGATGGTCTCGTTACCTCTGGAAACTCATGAAGCAGCTGATGGTACTTTGATTCTCCCGAAATGGCTTTGACTGACGCAAGGTCATCGGAGATATTTTCTTGTAGTGCTTGCACTGACAGTGTAGTAGTTCCATCGACGGGCGCTGATATCTGCAACCTACAAGAAGAATAAATATCAGAAAATCTACGCCGATAATCGGCTTTGAAACATCAGCGATCGTAAACTTCCAGGTCAAAGTACGTCTCAGTCCTAGGTCCAAGTGCAATAATGTAGGACCGTAAGAATGACTGTACCGTTGGCTGCCACAAGTTCATACTTCGTTTTGGTACAGGGCACCTTGGTAGCCAACCGTGGAAAAACGCAGAGATCAGAACCAGTATCTATGAGGAAAAGCATTTTTGAAATACGGTCGGTAATAAAAAGACGGCCTGTAGGTAAAGGGCAGACGTTGGCCGCTATTTCCGGCTGCCCAGAGAGTTTTCCGACTCTCTGTAAGTACATGGCTGCACACAATTTTTCGCATTGGAACCAAATTTAAAATGGTACCAACATTTTTGATGGGAAGTTACCTTCCGACGATGCCTAGCTATACCTGCTTGGTCAGCAGTTGGATCTGCTTGGCCATTTCTTCCAACATAGTGGGCGCAGGGGGTGTGGCCATCGCAGACGTGTTTGCGACTTGTGGTGATGAGGGTGCTATTTAATGCACCTTGTCTGCCAGGTCAGCTAATTTTTCAATAGGTAGATCAGGCTGCGAATCTATAACAGTTTGAATATTTTGTGGTAATCTACTGGACCACAATGTTTTTAAAATATCTTTGGGGACAGACAAACCCGCAAGTTCTTGTATGTATCGCAGAAACTGCGATGGCTTGCGATCACCTTGCTGCTCTTGCCTCAACAACTGCATCACTTTCTTTTCCTGCGTTTTAAGAGTGATGTATTTATCCGTCTCGGGAGAGAGAAATTATTATATCCTTCACCTCGACAGCAAATTGATTGTCCAACTGAGCGGCAACTGAAAGCAGCAAAAAAAGAGTTTGATGAAATTTATAAATACATAAATAGACACAATACAATACAATACAATACAATAAACTTTATTGCACACAACGAAATATTTACAAAAAAAAATGAACAACACATAAACAAGAAGAAAAAAAATAGCGCGTATGCAAAGGCGGTCTTATTGCTTTAAGCAATCTCTGCCAGACAACCTTTGGAACATTACGGATAGGTTGTTAAGAGGAAAAGGGGGACAACGTCACGGTGTAAATTTTATATGGTGGAATTAAATATAATATATTATAATATAAATCAATAATATAGAATACACTTACATAAAATACGTTTAGTGTTTATATACAATACACATACATATATACATATATTTAAAACAATATATACTTATATATATATATATATACATATATATATACTTAAACGTGTGTAAAAAAATTTACATAATATTAAATAGATAAGGATAAACTACTATTCTATTTTAAATAAGTACTCTTTTAGACGCTTTTTAAAAGTGTACAGTGATTTGGAATGTCGAACTTCTGTAGGAAGTTCATTCCAAAGAATCGCAGCTTTCACAGTAAAAGACTTGGAATAAAATAGCGTATGGGAAGTTGGCAATTTAAGGAGATTATCACAACGGGATCTAAGGTGAAGGCGGAGAAGTGAATCGGAACCTAGGAAACAGAATCTATCTTTTAAATATGAGGGAGAGGTAGAGTTATATAGGATGGAATATAGGAGAGTCAGCATACGGAAATTTCGGCGATGTCGGATAGGAAGCCATCCAAGCTGACGACGATGATCAGAAACATGATCAAACTTACGCAAACCGAAGATAAATCTAATACATAGATTTTGTAAACGCTCTAGTTTATTTAATTGCTCCTCAGATAAGTCTGGGTAGCACGAGTCAGCGTAATCTAAAATCGGTAACAGTAGTGAATGAGCTAGAGTAGTTTTGGTCTTTGTAGGTAAGAAATATTTCCATCGTTTGAGCGATCCGATCGTGGCAAATAATTTACGGCTAACCTCAGCTATTTGTACTGACCAAGATAGGGAATTGTCTATAATAATACCAAGGTTCTTAAGAGATGGACTCAGGCTCAAATCGACGCCGTCAAACTGGATAGTAGGGAGGCTATTCTGGTCAAGTTTTTTTAGTAGCTTAGAGCTACCAATTATACTGACCTGTGATTTGGCAGGATTGACTGTTAAGCCGAAAGATTTGCTCCACCTACTAACGTTCTGCAAATCTTTATTAAGCTTTTGAATAGCCTCACTAATATCATCCAACGGAGCGGCTAAGTAAATTTGAAGGTCGTCAGCATATAGATGAAAGGAAGAGGATATATTTTGGGAAATTGAATTAATAAAAATGGAGAAAAGGAGAGGAGAGAGGACACCACCTTGGGGAACACCAGCAGGAGGAGAGCAAAAGGAAGATGACTTGTCATTGGCTTGAACGTACTGTTGCCGATCATATAAATAGCTTCTGAACCACTCAATGGCTTCAGGAGAGATATTCAATGACCGCAGAACAGCAACCAAGAGATCCGTATCAACGGTATTAAAGGCGTTACTAAAGTCCAGCAGGGCAATGATAGTAAGATTTTGTTTGTCCATGTTGAATCTGATATCGTCACAAACTTTTATCAAAGTAGTGACTGTGCTATGCCCGTAACGAAACCCAGACTGGAACTCGGATAATATATGGTTATCTAACAGATATTCATTTAGCTGCTGAAAAACAATACGCTCCAAGACCTTTGACAAAAAAGGAAGTATAGAGATAGGACGGTAGTGAGAGAAGGATTTTGGGTCTTTGGTTTTGGGAATGGGGATAATGCGGGCAATACGCCACATACTGGGAAAAGTGCTATGGGAAATAGAAAAATTTAGAATATGGGTAATGACTGGTGCTAAAACATCCAAGGGCATAATTATCATTTTACGGTTTATGCCATCATAACCAGAAGCATCCGATTTGATGGCTAGGATACTGTTTCTTACCTGGGATGGGGTTATAGGAGCAAAGGTAAAAGGAACGATTGTGGGAGACGGCAAGGAGTTGATATAATTCAATGTATTTGCCTTAATTCTGTTGTCCATAGGTGTTATCGAGGCAAAGTGTTTATTCAAGGCATCAACGTCTAGATTGCAATTCAAATCCTTATGTTGCCGACCAATACCTAGCGATTCCAGAAATTTCCACAACTTACGTGGGCTTAAGTTTTGTAAGCTCAGATCAATATAATTTCGTTGCGCATCCCTGCAAACTCTGCTACATCGGTTACGCAAGCTCTTATACCTTAAGAGATTCTGATCGGTGGGATTATGCTTATATTTGGATTTCGCCACATTTCTTTTAGTCATCAATGACTTAATATCTGGCGTAAGCCATGGAGCGGGTAAGTGTTTTAATTTAATTGGCCGAAAAGGAGCGTGCTTGTCATAGAGCTCAGTTAAAATAGAATTAAATATCTCCAACTTGTCATCGATGGTTGTTGTGTTAAAGATGACGTTCCAGTCGATGTCATTGAGATCAACCAAGAACTCGTCACTATTAAATTTTTTAAAACTGCGTCGCATTACGACAGATGGCTTGAGCTTAGGGGGACGAACATTATACGACAAATACATTAAATCATGATAGGAAAAGGCGTCAGCAGGAAATTGACCATGAGTCACTACATGGTCAACGGAGGAAACAATCATAAGATCAAGTTGGGACGGGGCACAATTCGGAAAAAAATGTGTAGGATTCGTAGGAAGCAATTTTAAGTTTGAGCTATTAATGATGTTAAGGAGTTGTTTTGCACGTAAGTCATTTTTAATAATACAAGTATTAAAGTCTCCAAGAATTATAGTGTGATCTACGCTTGGCACATGTTTCTCCAATAAGGTCTCCAAAGCGTGGAAATAATTTATATGTAAAGAAGGGCTATAGAAGACCCCAAGTAATAACTTTAATCGACCAAGTAAAATTTCAATAAAGAGATGTTCAGCAGTTTCAGAGTATAGCGTTGGAGACTTACTAACAATTGTGAAAGGTATGTGATTGCGAATATAGATGGCCACACCACCACCACCCTTACCTGTACGGTCATTACGTATGAGATGGAAGTTAGGTATAGAGAAGGAGGAGGTAGGAAGGCAGGGTTTGAGGAAAGTTTCTGAAATTAAAATCGCATGGACGTTGTCACAATCAAAGGAAGCTAATAAGTCAGGATAATGTGCAGGAACGCTTTGGGCATTAATGTGTAGGACATTGAAATTCTTAGGAAAATTGGAAAATGTGTCGACAAGTAGATTGGAGAGAGGAACGGAAGTACTGTGAAAACTACATTCAGATGAGGATGATAAAGAACAAAAAGAAGCGTCATTTGAGTTAGATGAAATATTATTATAATACATATTACATATACTATTAAATAAATAAAAAAAACGTAATATAAGTACTAAATTAAATAATCTAATAAATGTACCAACTAAAACTATAAAATAAAATAAAATGTGCACAGATCACATTATTCACCATCCTTCACCACCAGCAGTAACAAATAAAAATAATAATTATAAAGCGGTAGGGGTATAACAATATACCTTACAGCAGACACCAGTAATAATTAAAAAAAAAAAAAAAGAAAAGAAAATAAATATAACCCCAGACCACTTACACAAACAAGGAATAAAAAAATAAAAATAAAAACAACGATGATAAAATAAAAAAAACAAAACTAACAAAGCTACTTCGTATCTACACACTATAGTATGTAACAAAATTATAATAATAAATATTGACTGTGGTAATACGCATACATAACTTAAATATACATAATATATACATACACTAGGAAAAAACAAATCAATAATTATGATATCATAAAACAATATTGTCTATGTAATGTAATTAAATAAATTTATAGTCTGTAGCCGACACAACGTCAACATTACATAGCAATAATTACTAATAACAAGAAAAGGAACTGTTTCTGTCATATTAAGACTAAGTTACAGAATAATTAATAAATAGTTAATTTATTTAAATAAATGATACAAACTACCACAATCAGATATAAATAGTAGTAGCTACGTTATTGAAAATAAGATAGATTATATAACAAAATATAATTGTAAGCTAAATAGATACTAAAACAGTTATCTATATGTATATAAAAAACAAGGCAACAATCAACATAATTTATGAGAAGTGAAAAACAAACTACCACAATCAGACATAAATAGTATAGCTACCTATACTATTAATTAATTATTTAAGTTAAGATCAAATATAATTATAAGCTGAGTAATTAGTAAAACATTTATAATAGTATGTATATGGAAAATGATGCAACAGTCAAACATAATTTATGAGAAGTGAATACTCACAAACAGTGGACACTATCTTTATTTTTTCACCACCCTCTTGGGCCTAGTTTGTGAAACCTTGTTATCCTTATGGCTGGGATTTGGCGGGATAGTAGTATGAGGGCTTGTGCCTAATGGAAGGCCATCAGGGCAAGATGATGGTACAGCATCCACTGTAGCCATAGAAGTAATACATCTTCGGGAACCGTCATCCCCAATAACATATATATTACCATCTTTGGTCCAGCATTTATTAATACCATAACGTTGGCGAGCCAACATAAATGTCTTATGCCTGTCCTTTGTTAAAAACTCTGACATGGTGATGCCAGTATTCTTAAGGCCAGTTTTAGCAAACCAAATCTTGTTTTTGGATATAGCATCTTTGAATTTAATCAGCACAGGCCTAGGTTTATTGTTGTTGCTGCGACCCAAACGATGACAGCGACTAAAATGATTTGCATTGATATCAGGCATTCCAAAATGGTCAGAGAACACTTTAGCAGCAATTGTGGCAACATGCTCATTTTTGCTCTCCGGTATACCATGCATCAAGATGATTTTCCTCCTTGACCTCATCTCCAAGGCATCACATTTACTAGTAAGGAGCTCGAGCTGTTTGTGGAGGCTGTCCAGGGCAGTTAAAACAAAGGTTCTGAACGCGTTAAACTGAGCAGCAATATTTGATGTTGTAGGACTCACCACGGGAATGGATGAACTTTGAAGATTTTGCTGGAACTCGGCCATTCTTTTATTAAAAACTTCACTTAATTCATTGATTGTAAGCTTCATTGACTCCATAGTTATTGATATGTCACAGTGAAAAAGTAAAAAGAAAAATAAATCTTGATACTTGATTATTTTGTTTGTAAATAGTGATTTTAATAAAGGATAATATGTATGCTGGTAGGTGGGATGATTTTTATTGAATTACTGCACTAATATACATAAATATCTAATATATAAATGAAATTAAAGCAAGAGCAACAAAATTCGCGTGTACGTATTTTGACGCCTACCCACCAAAAAAACAACAAATATACGTAAATCCTATACATATATAAACTATATTTATAAATACAAATTATATATAATAAATACATATATATATATATATATATATATATATATATATATATATATATATATATATATATATACAAATATATAATAAATAAAAAAAAATAAAAAAGCCTTTTATTGACCATTGCCCCAGTTACACGCTTAATACTAATTTATAATAAATTAGTATTAAGCCTGGCCTTCCGAATGAGCAGTCTGCGTAAATGCATTTCCCAGCGAAAAAAAGGACTTGGATCACCTGCGAAGCAGCGTTATCTTGTTTGAATAAACGATTTCCACCAAGGTTACACAAGGTCAGTACTTTTAATGTTACTCTTATAGATTCCTGAAAATTTTATAGGATTATCACTGCTGGCAGGTAAATAAGTTTAGTGCATAACTTTTATATGTTAAATTGTATCTAAAAATTACTTTCAAAATATTAAAACTTAGAGAGCTCTACAAACAGCTGTTACTATTTTTGCACCTACCTACCAAAAAAAAGATATTTTATTTTATTACTTTCCTGAATCTACTAGTTGTTTTTTATAGATATTAATTTACTTATTCTTATTTAACTTCAGCTCTGATTAATTATTATTTATATTAATTACTTAATTTAAGGTTTTTATTTACATTTTTTTTTTACTCAACTGTTATAAATTATTTTTTTATATTTATTATTATTATTTTTTTTAAATATAATATCAGGCAAGGGCAATCCCCAGATTGGGTACAGGCCTCCTCCAAATATAGCCACTTTTCTCTGTCCAGTGCTATTTGTTTCCAATTGGAGCCAGCGGTTTTTATAATGTCGTCTTCCCACCGTGTACATGGTCTTCCTCTGCCTCTTTTTCCTATTGGGCCTCTCCATATGGTAGTTTTATACGCCCATCTATCATCTTTAAGTCTGACTACGTGTCCTGCCCATTTCCATTTCAACTTTTTGGAGTAGCTTAAAGCGTCAGTAGCCTTTGTTATAGTTCTTATTTTTCTGCACTGAATTTTATCAAGTTTTTTTAATTTGAGCATACTCCTTTCCAAAGCACGCTGGCATGTGGTGATTTTTCGTTTCACATTTACCGTGAATTTCCACGTTTGGCATCCGTATGTCAAACACGGTAATAGGCTGGAGTTCATGGCTTTAGTTTTAAGCTTAATAGGCATGCTGCTCTTGAAGATTTCTTTCAAACCCCAGAATTTATTCCATGTTTTTTGTATTCTTCTATCAATTTCCAATTCATTGTTTTCTTTTTCAAAGCTGATTGTTTAATCCTAAATATATATATTTATTTGCATATTCTAGTGGGTTCCCCATGTCCATGTTTATTTGTTCTTTTAAGCTGTTTGTCATTAACCTTGTCTTAGTGGGATTGATTTCAAGTCCTTTATTGGCGCTAGTTTCTTGCAAAGTTTCAATCATGTGTTGAAGTTGTGAGCTTGTCTCAGATAATATAACTATATCATCTGCGAATCGTAAGTGACTTAAACACTTTCCTTCTATATTTATACCAAAATTGGTCCAGTTTAGCTTGTTAAATATAGCTTCTAGAATGGCTATAAATATTGTTGGGGATAAAGGATCGCCCTGTCTTACCCCCACTCATTATGGGGAACACTGGGCCCAGTCTTTCTAGCTTTATTATACCTATATTATTACAGTATAGATTTCTGATGACATTTATATATACTTCGCTGACTCCTTGATCTGTCAGACTGTTCCAAACGCTATCGTGAGTTACAGTATCGAAGGCTTTCTTATAATCAATAAATGCGAGGTATAATGGTTTCTGTTGTTCTCGATATTTCTCTATAATTAACTCCAGAGTGTAAATGTGGTCCACCGTAGAATATCCTTTCCTAAAGCCTGCTTGCTCTACGGGTTGTTTTGATTCTATTACGTCGCTGATTCTTAAATTTATGATGGTAGAGAATAGTTTGTAGAGGCTCGGTAGTAAACTTATAGGTCTATAGTTGCCTATATCTTTAGGTTCGCCTTTTTTATATATTAAGATTATATTAGATTCTGACAATTGCTTTGGTGTTTCAGATTTCTTTAATATCAAATTAAATAGTTCAGCGAGTGGTGCGGCCAGTATATGACTTGCAAACTTTAAAGCTTCGTTCGTGATATTGTCTGAGCCAGGAGATTTATCTAATTTTAACTTTTTTATTGTTTCCATGACTTCTTTTTCATCTATTAATTTGATAGATATTCCACTATCCTCTCTAGTGGTATGGATATAAATGCTTCGAGTAGTAGCTGTATGATTATAGCTATATAAGTTTTTGTAGAATTCGGTTGCCGTAGTGATAATGTCCTTCCGCTTGATCACGTTCCTACCAGAGTTTGTCAATCCTTCTATCCAAAATCCAAATACAACAGTATTTGTTCTGAGTTGTTTGTAGGCCTGTTACGTTCCCACACAACCCGGGAATCGCTGACTTACGCTTTCCACAACGTTCCCACACTTATTTCCCACACTTAGCACAGAGATCTTAGAATTGTAATAATCTGTTATTTGAATCCTCGCATCATTTTTCACCCATTGTACTAATTAACATTAAAAATAAATGTAATACAATAAATCATTCTTGTCTCCAACTTTGAGCAAGTCTCACCTGTTTAGTAATAAGTTAATTTTAATAAAGTATTTTAAGTAAATCGGTTTTTTTTGGAACCTACGCTGCCACCGTACTTAATTGGCGCAGTCGGTAGGATACTCGCGGGCCGGGTCGCGAGCAACGTAACTTAAATTTCGGCAACATCGAAATTAACGTCTCCGCGGTCCACCCGGGTGACTCTCAAGCACCAGTACGCGTATCCAGAATCTACGAGGCGGCGCAGCGAGGAGTATCCAGACATTGATGCACCAGCGAAAACCAGATTTAACTCAGTACATTAGAATCTTTCTAGTGATTGCTTATCCATATTTTTAAGTTTCCTTATCCGTTTCCCTTTTGTGGCAATTGGAGACACTTAGATTTAATAAGAAATAATTCTTAAATTCCCTTTTGCGGTAATCTAAGATATATACGGTCTTATTCATAAAAAGTTATGGAACAGATAAAGTGTTCTATAAGCCCACTATAAGCGAAACGTCAAAAAATGGTATTCATAACAGCGTTTTAGCGCTAAACAGTGCTATAAGCCTATTATAAAGTTATAGAGGCCGAGACCCTACTATAGCCGTTCTATAAGATAAAAAATGGCCGATTCTCGACAGCTAATCATTGAAAATGACATTTGATGTAAATAAAATATTGTAAAGAACGTGTCAATATAGTTAATACTCAAGTTGTGTTAATTAAAAAGAATTGTGTTAATTAAAGCATAGATGCTTCGGAAACGATGGTAGGAATTGAAAACACAACAGTTCACATCGAAGAAGGATATATAGAAGTAGGAGTAAACCATTTTCCTTAAACGACGAAATCTACTGCGAAGTTTATAATAAACTTGGTGTGATGATCTCAAATTAGATTATAGAGGTTCTAGTACCTTACATGACATCAAAGTAATAGCTACTTGAAGATTATGGAGTCGTCGAGAGGTGAGTATTTTTAGTTTACTTGACTTGAATATACTATTTATACAACACATACTAAGTGACACGTATTCGTGTACAAGTACTTACTAAATTATCTTATTCCTTACAGTATCAAGAGGATGCTGAAGAACACCATGGGTTGTCTCATGCAAGCGCTAGCCAGATTTGTGCCCGAGTTGCATGTGCACTTGCTCAATTGCTTAATTTATTATAATGCCCAGTAGTTTTTCTAAAGAACAGCATATTATGACAGAATTTAGTTTGTTCTATTCTGTACACTCAAAACCAATGGGAGAAAAAATATAATGAAGCACATATGGCAAACAGGAATACTGTGGAAAAATGCTTTGTAACGACATTGTAAGAAATAGAAATGAACAGTCCCAAGTTCTTAGGGGTACAGTAGTATAAATGCTGCTTTATAAATTTTTTTAGGATAAATTTTTGTGAGTTAGTTAATAAAAAGAAAATATACATTTCTATAAATTTTATTTGGTCTTATAATATAATTTTATTTTTAAAAATTTCTTCTACAAGTATTTTGTTTTTCATTGTCCATCTTGGCCTGATACAGCTCTTTTCTGTAGGCAATTTCATGATCTGCAATATGCTGAGCGGCACTTTTTTTATTTTAATGCTGTAACCAAAAATGTAATATATATATTATTCTTTTTTATTTAAGTTTTCCAAATAAGTATGTATTAATTATTTCAAAACATATCTTATTTACAAGTTTGTTATACAAATTATAATATAGCTTGTAGATTGTACTGATTGATTTTGAGAATTTGTTTCAACTTATTAATATGTTATATTGCTTTAACAATACATTATTATAATTAATTATTGTAGTTATAGTTATGATAATAAAAATGAATTCATTCAACATACATGTTTATTTTTTTAATCTAAAGTTTCATGTTTGCTATTGTGGTATGCGTGGTGTGTAGGTGGGTGCTAGTATCTACAAAAATTTATCAGAATTTTTTTCTGAGCTGAGGTAGTGTAATTTAGTTAATGTATTATGATGCAAAATAAATTTTGTTAAATTATTTGTTTTTGACATTTTTTAAATGTTATTTCACACTTAGATATAAACAAAATTGTGGATGAGTTGCTATGTATAGATTGTACAGAAGGGCTTGGCTGCAAAATCTTAAATAATTAAATTAAAATAAATTTCTGGGTATTGTGGTATTTAGTTATTTTATTCATGCAGCACAGTTAATTATGTTTAATATGTCAAATGAGTATGAACAAAACACATAAAATAAGATAGGACGGGACAGTATTTGTGTGCATCATTTCAATAAAAATAAAAATTAATGTAATACAATACACATACCATTTCTTTTTCTGCTCCGGAATTGTCACATGGAAGTGGTGAATTTTGTGGTATATAACATTTTATTTGTGGTTTTTTTTCTCTCCTGTAATATTTCTATATCATACTTTGTTTACTTTGTTATATACTGAAACAAGAAATAATATAATTACATAAATATTTATTTACACAAAATGCAATACTATTTGACCAAATATTCATATTTTTATGGGTACCTGATTATCACATTCAAATTAATTTGAGTCTAACATGAAGTCATGAGGGAGCCACACCGCAAGGTCACCATGACTACTTGCTGGTTCTGCTCTAGGTGGTGGACCATCATCTGTTTTTAACATCTGCTTTCTTTCAATGTACTTGTACTTCTTTAGATATTTTTCTTTTTTATAATACTTCCATTGGGCTTAAATTTGTAGCAGTTCTGAGTGTGAACTGAAACATTAATAGCTTTGTTAAAATAAGTAAGTATATACACGAAATACTCAATTATATTATACAAATTTATCTCATTAAGTAGCTATAGTGTAAATCCTGCCAAGCGGCAAACTTTTCCCATTTTATTTTCAATAAATGAAAGCTCTCTCTAACCAAATCTTTCAAGATCATCTATGGAATAAAAGCATAAGCATTAAAGTATAATAAGCGTATGAATGTCTCCAAAACAAAACTTACGTGGTCCGTGATCAGATGTATCAGAAAAACCAACTTTATCATCCTCCAACCAATTCTCACTCATTTGCTTTTTTTACTTTCTACAATTTTCGATTCTGATGCTATTTTACAACAATAATTATGTAATGTTTAAAATAAAACGAGGGGCACAGATCACTATGTAAACAAATAATATATCACTGGGCGGTAACTCACTATATCATAAACAACAAAATATGATTTTAATCCGTAATAATGTCTATGATTAGACGTATTTGGTAAATTGATACACATTATCTGTAGTCAATTCGGTACATTTGGCAAGCTTACTTGCCAATTTCGTCGTAGTGGCAACATTTTTGCTTATAAACCGTATATTAGTTATAGAAGGTTTATAGAACTGTTATGAATACGCAATGTTATCGAACGTTCCATAACCTTATAAAGCATTTTAACTAATGAACGTTTTAAACGTTCTTTAAGGGTTTTTTATGAATAAGACCGATAGTATATAGGTTTAATAATTAGTAATCAATTTTTTTTTTATATCATTTAACAAAATAATAATTAATTAAAATGACTGAATTAGATAACATTTTTAAAGCTTTACGTCTAGTGCCTGAATTTGACGGAAATTTGAATGTTTTACCCAGATTCATTAGCTTATGCGATCAATTGGTACAGGAATTTATTAGTATAAACCCCGACAATAATTTAATTAATATTGCTCTTGCAAATGGCATTTTAAATAAAGTAACAGGCTCAGCAGCACATTTAATAAATACTAGTGGTATTCCATCAGACTGGAGTGGCATTCGTAAGTCGCTTATTAATAATTTTTCAGATCAACGCGATGAAACCGCGTTGTACAATGATCTCTCCCTTTTAACACAGGGATCTAATACCCCTCAGGAGTTTTACGAACGTTGCCAAAATTTATTCAGTACAATAATGACATATATTACACTCAGTGGCGTAGCTAGGGTATTTGCTGCCTGGTGCAGCTTAGGACTTGATGCCTTTTAAAATGGTCAAAATTAATTCAGATTTCAAAATACCGTAGAGTAGAAATATAAATTTTTAATGCTTCAAAACTATAATAACTGTATATAAGTTATAACATTAGATTTTGGTAAAAATCATTGCAAAAATTAAAAAACGGACATTACGCGCTTTTTGACTAGCAAAGTTAATAATCACATTTTCAAAATCAATAGCATCGACTAGTTTATGTTCGATTGACATGATAGTGACTTTGTATTTTTCGTTTTCATTCTCTCATTTTTCTTGTACATTTAAAAAAAATGCAGAATTGATTGTAGATTTTGATGCCCCTTTCCTTTTGATGCCCGGTGCGACTACACCGCTCGCACCCCCCCCAGCTACGCCACTGATTACACTGCATGAGGAAATTAGTACAACAATTGAAGCTAAAAGAATTTTATATCAAAAATTAACTTTACAAGCCTTTTTAAGAAGTTTAAAAGACCCCTTAGGCTCACGCATACGATGCATGAGGCCAGATACCATAGAAAAAGCGTTAGAATTTGTACAAGACGAATTAAATACTATGTATTTACAGGCTCGAAATGAACCCGATAGGACTAAGCACCCCCAGAACTTTTCTTCTCAGCCTTTTAAGGTAAATCATTTTAATAACAATATTTCACAATTAAAGCCACACTTTCAAAGTAATTATCCTTATCGTAGAAATTTTATAACTAACCCACTACAGACATCGCATAGACAACACTTAGGTCCGTCACGTACCCAGCAAATATTTAGAGCACAACCCCCAAATTATAATCCTCATAACGCATTTAGAATTACCCCACGTAATGCACCCCCACAATTTAACTCGACGTCTCAAACAGCTCGCCCTATGAGCGGTGTAAGTAGTTTTGTACCTAGAAATTTACCACCTACTAGATATATTTCAGGACATGATTGGAGTAAGCACGGACACCACCACCGTCTAATTATTTTAAAACAAGGGAAATGAATTTCCACGACAGTGACTACTACGATCAGTACTACGACTACTCGTATTATGACTATAATGACGATAATGAGTATTATAATTATAACGATTATTATAACGAAAATCACCCAAGAATCATCTCAAAATTGTGAACCCATTATAGAGGAACCCCCATCAAAAAATAAAGAGGATTTTCAGCAAATCAAAATTTTAGACAAACCAAAATAGAACTTAATCTTCAAACTCAACGTCAACTTCCCTATATTCAAATTAAAAATCCCCCACTAAAATTGCTTATAGATACCGGTGCGAATCAATCTTTTATAAGTCCAGATGCAGTAGGAAAATACTTTAATAAATTTTCTTTAAAATATGATCCTTTCGAAGTAAGTAACGTACACGCTGTAAGTAGACATAAGTATTCCGTAACGATTCCCAGTTTTTCTGAATTTAATAGTAAAGATAGCATTATATTTTTTATTTATAAGTTCCATAATTATTTCAACGGTTTAATAGGTACGGATTTATTAGATAAATGGGAAGCAACTATTGATTATAAAAGAAAATTATTTGTTACTTCAAATGCATCGAACCCTATTCAAATTTATAATTCATGTAATTTAAATTTATACGAAAATATTATACCGGCAGGTACCTCGAAATTAGTAAAATTACCAATTAATATTCGTGAAGGTGAAATTTTTATCCCAGAGCAAATTATCTCTAGTTGTATTATAAAAGAATGTTTAACTTGCGCGAAAAATAATAGAGCTATTTTAGAAATTTATAACCCCACGCGCAATGACATAATTTTCTCTATGGATAAACCTATCCAGGCCGAACTGAATAACACTGAATATAAACATACCGAGCGAATGATAGAACGCGAAAAAGATGTTCTCTCTCGTTTACGGACTAGCCATTTAAACGAGGAAGAAAGAATTAATTTAGAAACGCTTTGCGGTCGTTATGCCGACATATTTTATTTAGAAGGCGAAACTTTAACGTTTAGCAATACAATTAAGCATTCGATTAAAACTACAGATGAAATACTCGTATATACTAAAAGCTATAGATATCCATTTATACATAGGCAGGAAGTTAGAGAGCAAATTCAGTGTATGTTAGACCAAGGAATCATTAGACCCTCAGACTCAGCTTGGAGCTCTCCCATATGGATCGTTCCAAAGAAAAGCGACGCTTCAGGGAAAACCAAGTGGCGCATTGTCATAGATTTTCCTAAAGTTAATGAAAAAACTATTGATGATAAGTACCCTATACCGAATATATCGGATATATTGGATAAATTAGGTAATTGCCAATATTTTAGTACATTAGACCTTGCTAGCGGATTTCATCAAATTGAAATGAACCCCGCCGATATCTCAAAAACAGCTTTTAACGTAGAGCATGGGCATTTTGAGTTCTTAAGAATGCCCATGGGCTTAAAAAACGCACCCTCGACCTTTCAAAGGGTCATGGATAATGTTTTACGTGGTTTACAAAATAAAATATGTTTAGTATATTTAGACGACATAATAGTTTTTAGCACTTCACTTCAAGAACACATTGAAAATTTGGAAAAAGTCTTTAATAGGTTACGAGAATCAAATTTTAGAATACAAATGAGTAAGTCGGAATTTTTGAAAAAGGAAACAGCATATTTAGGTCATGTTATAACCCGCGATGGAATAAAACCAAATCCCGACAAGATATCCGCTATACAAAATTATCCTATTCCGAAAACAGCTACGGAGATAAAACGATTTATAGGACTCGTAGGTTATTATAGAAAATTTATTCCTAATTTTGCTAGAATTACAAAACCAATGACTCAATGCTTAAAAAAAGGTTATAAAATTATTTTAAACCAAGATTACACCGATTGCTTCGAAAAATGTAAGAAATTATTGACTAATGATCCTATCCTACAATACCCCGACTTTTCTAAAGAATTTATATTAACTACGGACGCTTCTAATTTAGCTATAGGCGCTGTACTTTCACAGGGACCTATTGGTTCAGATAAACCCATCGCATATGCCTCTAGAACTTTAAATACGAGCGAAATTAATTATAGTACAATTGAAAAGGAATTATTAGCGATAGTTTGGGCTACAAAGTATTTCCGCCCCTACTTGTTTGGAAGAAAATTTAAAATTATGACTGACCATAGACCACTTCAGTGGATTATAAACATTAAAGAACCCAATTCCCGACTGACTCGATGGAGGTTAAAATTAAGTGAATATGACTTTTCTGTAATATACAAACAAGGTAAATATAATTGCAATGCCGATGCTTTATCCCGTATAGAGATTCATAATGAAGAAGCGAATTCAATTGCAGTAAATTGCTCAGAAAAATCCCTTTCGAACTCAAATACAGCAACCGTACATACTGACTCGGAAAACCCCATTTTAGAAATTCCTATAATTGACGACCCGTTAAATAAAAAATTTTATCATCGTGATCGAATGAAAAAGGCTTATAATGTTACTAACGACTCTTCTTTACACCAACGAACCCAAATAATTGAAAATTTAAATAAAAATAGGGAACCTGAGACTATTTACTTACCCGACCAACAGATATTCATACGAAACCCTCAATCATCTCGACAAAAATTAGCCCCTCGCTTTACTCACGATAATGTTTTAGCAGATTTACCAATACACATTTACACAAAGAAAAAACGATTACCTATTGCGAAATCGAGACTAAAAAGAGTACCTAATAGTGCTCGATTGTTACAGACTGACGATCCTGTTGAGGACTTTGACCGGAGCGGAGGAAGTTAAATTTAGTAATTTAAGCAATGGACCCGGAATTTTACCATTTAAGCTGGGATCTGCCCAAATCACATCTCATTACCATTCCTTCGTTCAACGTGTAGATATAAGTAAAGTTCGTAATAGTCTCGACTCTGTTAAATTACAAATAAATAATATTGAGCCGATTTTAAAGAATAAAACGCTTTCCCTTTTTCAATTGCATATTCAGTATCTTAAAGTAAAATTAGAAACCGCTTCACAGCAGCTTAAAACTTTTGAGTTTAACCGTGTTAAGAGAGGACTCATTGATGGATTAGGGTCTGTAATAAAAAGTATTTCGGGAAATCTCGACTACACGGACGCCATAAGGTATGACAGAGCCATTAACTTACTAGAACAAAATAATGATAAAATTATTAACGAAATGAATAACCACATTTGTTTGAGTAAAAATTGGATGTCCCATAATACTGACATTATAAATAAAATCGTTAATAACCAGAGGAAATTACAAAATTTAATGAATAATTTAACAAATATTAACATGAAATTGGAAGCCAATTTTGTAGCTTTCACACATTTAACTCAAATATTTTTAATTTTAGGAGATAACATAGAAACGATTTTTGACGAATTATTTCGATTAGAAAACTTACTTGCATTTATTCGTGCCAAGAGTAATCATCATTCTATGTTCACTTTTAGTATGTATCAAGATATGTTAAGCAAATTAAATACGTTATATAAGAAAAATGAACTTTTAGACATTAGTTTTAGAGACTATTTTGACGTAATAAAGGTAGGCTACTATTATAACGCTAGAGATATCATTTTAGTTTTTAAGTTTCCAATTGTTTTTCCTGAACAATATATCCTGTATCATTTATACTCTGTACCTAATATAAATCGCCACATCCTCATTCCTCCTCACCCTTACCTGGCAATTCACGAAAAAGATTTTATGTACATAGAGGCTGAATGCCCGAAGATCGGTGAATCATATTTATGTGATCTTAATGTTAATTATCTACAAGGAAAACAGCCGGATTGTATAGAGCGTCTTATTACAACTCAGCAGCTGCAAAGTTCCTGTCTATACGCATCGATTATTCTTACTACAGAAGCAATGGAACAGCTAGATGATAGACATTACATTATCACAATTCCAAAATCAACCAGAGTAGAATTGTTATGTGAACAGCATAAATATTTGATGATACAAGGGAGTCATCTCGTAACCGTACCACGAGGATGTTCAATTAAAACTTCGTTATTTACTATAATTAATAATGATGATAATATAAAAGGACAAGCATTGGAAACAAAGGGAGGAAATTCCGAAATAACATTAAAATTAAATTCGATAAATTTAACTGAAATCTTTGAAGCAAATAAGAAATTTTCCGCACAGCAACCTATTTCGAAAATATCTACGGAATCTAATAGTCTTTATCATACAACAATCCCATTTTATGGAATTATTCTAATGGCAATTATATTATGTATCATTTTTATAGTTGCCAAGAACTTTAAGAAAAATAAAAAGCCTAAGCTTTCAAGTGAAGAAAATTCGCCAAAAGAAGAGGCCTGCGCTCGAGATCCAGTAGAACATATTCTTCAGCACTATTCGAGATCCAAGGACACTGAATAGGTGCTGTTCTTCAGGATGGAGGTGTTACGTTCCCACACAACCCGGGAATCGCTGACTTAGGCTTTCCACAACGTTCCCACACTTATTTCCCACACTTAGCATAGAGATCTTAGAATTGTAATACTCTGTTATTTGAATCCTCGCATCATTTTTCACCCATTGTACTAATTAACATTAAAAATAAATGTAATAAAATAAATCATTCTTGTCTCCAACTTTGAGCAAGTCTCACCTGTTTAGTAATAAATTAATTTTAATAAAGTATTTTAAGTAAATCGGCTTTTTTTGGAACCTACGCTGCCACCGTACTTAATTGACCTTTTTCGTGCTACCAGTGGAATGTAGATGTTTTTGTAATGTACATTGTCTATAACTTTCATAGTCATTTCTTATATATTTATTTACTAGCTTAAAGAGTGCTCTGAGCTTATTCCTTGTAGGTCGCGACTTATGTTTGATTTTTTGTAACTCTTTTCTTTTTCGCAGTAGAGCTGTCGTCCGTGCCGATAGCACCTTGGGGTGCCTGTGTACGCGTCCCTTTTGCTTTGCTGAACTTAAGCTTTTAGTAATAGCATTTGTGATCCTGTCATAATACGCTTGTACTGATAAGTTTCTTTGAGAAGATGATGAGAGCATACTAGACAGGGTTTTTCTGTAATTCGTTACTTCTTCATCGTATTTTAATAGACTTGTATTTTTATTTCTGTATTTTGTTCTACTCTTTTTTAGTTTTGTTAGTTTTATAGTTGCTCTAATTATTCTATGATCTGACGGATAGTTTAAGTTCATCGTACCAATATTTTGCAATAACCTCGGTTGGTTTGATAATATATAATCTAATTCATTTTTGTACTTTCTGCATGGAGATATCCACGTCCACCTTTTGCTCGGTTTTTTTTTAAAACATGTATTTATTATAGTCAGTTTATGCTCTAATGCAAAGTTCATTAATTTTTGTCCTCTATTATTTCTAATTCCGTATCCGAATTGTTTTGCAATTAGGTGTTCTTCTGGTCTAGGGAATCCTATCTTCGCATTGAAGTCTCCCATTAAAATAATATTTTTATGTGTGGTGTCTAAAACGCTGTCGATTGTTTTAAAGAAATCATCTATTTCACAACTACTTGCGCTGCTTGTTGGTGCGTATACTTGTATAATAGAGATGAGGTATCCTTGAATTTTCATATTGAGTACTGCGACTCGTTCTGTTATTTCGATAAAACTCTCTATGTTGTTTTTATGCAACTTATTTATTATAAAGCCTACTCCGTGTTGGCCTGGTGTGTGGCCCACGTGGCATAATATAAAGTTTTCGTATTCTTCTCTATTGGTACCTGCTCGCCTTGTTTCAGATAATCGTATTACATCATATTTAATTTCTTTCACTGCTTCTTCTAATTCCAGCAAACGTTCATGAGACAATAAAGATCTAACGTTATATGTTGCTTATTGAATAATAAATTTATAATTTAGTTCATAGGTATGTCTGTAAATGCTTTGTAACGAGCTGTTTTTGTAAATGTACAAATTAGTTTCTTTATCTGTCGCTAAGTGCATTTTTTTTGTGTCCTTGATTTAATAAGTTAATATTGTAATGTAACCAGTGATTAAGTAAACCACTTTGTAATAAGAATTCTACGAGTTTAATTGAAAATATTGCCAAATCCCAATAGGTTATGGGCCCAGGCGCGTATTAAATATACTTTCATTAAATAAAGTCGAGTTAAGGAGCAAGATTACAACCGGTGTAAAAACTAACCAAAAAATGGAGGTTGCAAACTCAATGAAAATTGAGAAGTTTGATGGAAGAAATTTCAAACAGTGGAAATTTCAAGTGAAACGTGCATTACGAGCAAAAGGATTAAACATAGAAAAGGCAAGACCCGAGGAAACCAGTTCGCAAGTGCAGTGGGACAAAGATGATGGCATGGCCATGCTTATTTTGACGTCGTCCAACCACAACCAAATATCTTTAATATCTCGAACCAAATATCTTTAATAGAAAACTGCGAGACTGCTAAACAGGTCATGACAAAATTAGAAGCTATCTATGAACAAAAATCAGAATATAACAAGATGATAATTCATGAAAAATTTTATCAATATTCATATAGTGTCACCGATACAATGGCACAGCATGTGTCCAAGGTAGAAAGCTTGGCAAAGCAGCTACGGGAGACTGGTGAGAAAATCAGTGACACAGCAGTAATGACTAAAATTCTAAGTACGACTAGTTCTTTTTTTTTGGTGGGTAGGCGTCAAAATACGTACACGCGAATTTTGTTGCTCTTGCTTTAATTTCATTTATATATTCGATATTTATGTATATTAGTGCAGTAATTCCAAGATGGCCTTCCATTAGGCACAAGCCCTCATACTACTATCCCGCCAAGTCCCAGCCATAAGGATAACAAGGTTTCACAAATTAGGCCCAAGAGGGTGGTGAAAAAATAAAGATAGTGTCCACTGTTTGTGAGTATTCACTTCTCATAAATTATGTATGACTGTTGCATCATTTTCTATATACATACTATTATAAATGTTTTACTAATTACTCAGCTTATAATTATATTTGATCTTAATTTAAATAATTAATTAATAGTATAGGTAGCTATACTATTTATGTCTGATTGTGGTAGTTTGTTTTTCACTTCTCATAAATTATGTTGATTGTTGCCTTGTTTTTTATATAAATTCAAATTCAAATTCAAATTCAAATTCAAATTCAAATTCAAATTCAAATTCAAATCATTTTATTCAAAATAAGAAGTTACATGCTTCATTTTTTGAACGTCAAATAATTTACCACCAGTTCACTAAAATTAATGCCTCAGACCTGAGAAGAACCGGCGCAAGAAACTCAGCGGGACTTATTTTTTTAAAATCAATGTTAAACTAATACATATTTAATAATCTGTGACAATGATACCTTTGAAACAGACTGGGGCGAGCATTTCATTCCCAAGGCGTGTTATCATTTACAAAATCATTAATTTGGTAATAACCTTTAACACACAAAC
This sequence comes from Heliconius charithonia, assembly GCA_030704555.1. Taxonomy (NCBI): domain Eukaryota; kingdom Metazoa; phylum Arthropoda; class Insecta; order Lepidoptera; family Nymphalidae; genus Heliconius; species Heliconius charithonia. The sequence continues at coordinate 8,288,038 of CM060828.1, forward strand.
GTCTTTTCACAATTTTTTTAAATCGTGATATAGAAAATTCCCTGACGTTTTCTGGGATCCTATTGTAAAAGCGTACACATTGTCCCATAAAAGAATTACGGATTCGATGCAACCGAGTTACAGGTGCACCAAGACTATGCCTATTTCTAGTGTTAATATTATGAAAATCACCAATTTTGGTAAAATTATCAATGTTTTTCTTAACATACATAACATTTTCAAAAATATATTGAGATGCAACTGTCAATATATTAATTTCTTTAAACTTTTGCCTTAAGGAGTCTTTAGGACCTAAGTTATAGATTGCACGAATAGCCCGCTTCTGCAGGACAAATATTGTTTGAATGCCGGCTGCATTACCCCAAAGTAAAATCCCATAGGACATAATACTATGGAAGTAACTGAAGTAAACAAGTCGAGCCGTTTCTACGTCAGTTAATAATCTAATTTTTTTGACCGCGAAAGCTGCAGAGCTAAGTCTATTCGCCAATCTATCAATATGGGGTCCCCACTGTAATTTAGAGTCTATGGTGATACCGAGAAATACCGTAGACTCGACTGGATCTACGGGTTCACCATTCAAGAGTACATCGGCTTTAACAACTTTCGTGTTAGGTGTTCTAAAAATAATACATTTAGTTTTTTTACTATTCAATAGTAAGTTATTAACACTAAACCAATGTACTACTTTCGAGAGAGCATTGTTTACATCGTCATATACAATTTGTCGTCTTTTTATTTTGAAAATCAATGAAGTGTCATCAGCAAACAATACTATCTCATGGTTCTTTTCAACTAGGTACGGTAAATCATTTATATATATTAAAAAGAGAAAAGTGGTCCTTTTCTAGAATTTTCTAGAATCTTTCTAGAATAGACCCTTGTGGGACCCCCATGCTGATTACCGAACCAGGAGATTTCTTGCCATTCACATCAATCCTCTGAACTCTGTCAGCTAAATAGGAGGTCAGAAGATTGAGTGCACGTCCTCTTATGCCGTAGTAGTGTAGCTTCATGACCAATGTTGAATGCTGTACACAATCAAAAGCCTTGGACAAATCACAAAACATGCCAAGAGCATCCTGCGATCCCTCCCAAGCCTCATATATTTATTTATTATTTATTTATTTAATACTTTATTACACCAACTTAAAAATAAAAATATACAAAGTAAATAATGGATAAGTATGGTGTAAAGGCGGCCTTATCACCACAGGTGATCTCTTCCAGGCAACCCTTACCATTAAGAAGATCAGAAAATGTGTGGATATTGGCTGGTGTACAAATGATAAAATATGTTATTCTAATATAATATACCTACATAAAGAAAAATACATTCTATATATTACAAACTAAATTACATAGTTACCTATATAAAATAAAATACATACATCTATTGATAAATAAATACATAATTCAATAAACTTACATAAATAAATATACAATTACATACATACATAATTTATAGCGATAAGAAATAGCTTTTAACTTGACGCTTAAAAATGTGGACTGAATTGGATTGGCGCAGCTCGCGCGGGAGTGTATTCCAAAGGACCACAGCTTTGACAGAGAAGGAATCCCCATAGGCTTGTGTGCGGCTAAGTGGCAATTCTAACCTATTGTCGTCCTGTGATCTGAGGTTAAGAGAGTGGTTGGATCCAAGGTAAGTGAACTTAGTTTTAAGATAATTTGGAGTGTAGGGATGGAAGAGGATAGTGTAAAGGAGCGTGAGGATGTGCAGATTACGCCGCTGCCTGATAGTAAGCCATTTAAGTTGGAGCCTATAATCGGTAATATGGTCGTATTTTTTTAACCCAAATATGAACCGAATGGCCATATTCTGCAGGCGATCCAACTTGTTGAGCAGAGCTTGTGGTAGGTCACAGTAGCATGCGTCGGCGTAATCAAGCAGCGGGAGAAGAAGAGTTTGGGCAAGGGATATTTTAGTTTTAGTGGGAAGGAGATTTTTCCAACGCCTCAGACGACAGATCACAGCGACAAATTTTTTACTTACCTCAGATATATGGGGTACCCAAGAAAGGGAACTGTCCATAGTAAGACCTAGGTTTTTAATAGAACTATGAAACTCTAGCAAAGTTCCCCCGAACACCACAGGAGAAAGGGATGGAAAATGGATTTTGGAAAGCAGCTGACGACTACCAAAGAGAGCGATTTGTGATTTAGCCGCATTTATTGACAGACCAAAAGATTTGCTCCAAGAGCTAACGGCAAGGAGATTGGAGTTAAGGGTAGCAATAGCACTATGGAGACTATCAATTGGTGTCGTAACATAAATTTGTAAGTCGTCAGCATAAATATGATAAGGTAGAGTAAGGGATTTAGTAATGGAGTTAATGAAAATGGAGAAGAGGAGAGGGGAGAGAATGCCGCCTTGAGGAACACCTGCTCGAAGATCGGAGAAGGAAGAAAATGTATTATTTGCTCGGATACACTGCACGCGGCCACATATATACGAGCGGAACCACTCGATAGCAATAGGTGAAAGATTTAAAGATCGCAAAATAGCAATAAGTATATCGTGGTCTACAGTATTAAATGCATTAGAGAAATCTAATAGAGCGATAATACTTAGTTGCTGATTATCGATACCATATCTAATGTCATCGCAGATCTTAATAAGTGCAGTAGTCGTGCTGTGTCCTAGGCGGAATCTAGATTGAAAAGGACTGAGGAACTGGTGCTTGGAAAGGTGTAATGAAAGTTCACTGTAAACCACACGTTCAATGACTTTTGAGAGAAAAGGGAGAATTGAAATAGGTCGATAGTGAGAAAAGGAAGAAGGATTCGTAATTTTAGGAATAGGTAAAACATGAGCGATGCGCCAAATGCTAGGAAAAGAACCGGAGGAAAGAGAAAAATTTATAATATGACTAAGTACCGTTAGAGTTAGATCGAGAGATAAGCATATCATTCTGCGGCTCACACCATCACAACCGATCGCCTCAGAAGTTACTGCAGTGATATGTTTCCTAATATCCTTACAAGATACAGGTGTCAAATTAAAAGATTCAAAATTTTGATTAGAGTTGGATAATATAGAATTGATGGTGTCAGATTTCGTTACGTGATCTAATAATGGGACCCTACTAAAAAATGTATTCAGGGCTTCAATATCAAGGTCACTTGAAACGGCGGCGGTATGGCGATCGCGACTAATCCCCATAGAATTTAAGAACTTCCAAGCTTTAGCACAGTTACCACAGTTGAGGGAATTATATATATAATTGCGCTGGGCTGTTCGACAGAGTCTATTGCATTTATTTCGTAGATATTTATATTTGGATAAGTTTTCAGCAGTGGGACTAAGTTTGTATTTAGATTTCGCTCGGTTTCGCTTCGCCATTGCAGTTCTTATATCAGTAGTCAGCCATGGAGCGGGAAGATGTTTAAGTTTAATTGGCCGAAGTGGAGCATGCTTATCAAATAGATCGATAAGAATGGAGTTAAAAATATTAACTTTATTATCGATAGTGTCAGCGTTAAGAACAGCATCCCAATCAATCAACCTAAGATCTGATATGAAATTATCATTTTTAAAATTTTTAAAGCTGCGCCGCATAACGATTGTAGGCTTGACTTTAGGCGGTCTTATCTTATATGATAAATACAGTAAATCATGGTATGAGAAAGCTTCAGCGGAAAGTTGTCCATGAGCACTAACGTAATCAAGTGACGACACTAAAGAAAGATCGAGTAAAGATGGTAAACAGCCTGGAAAATAGTGTGTCGCATTCTTAATGTTGAGTGTATTTAGGTTGCTGCTCTCAATAATATCCACCAGACGTTTGCTTCGAGAATCATTTTTAAGCAAACAGGTGTTAAAGTCCCCCATTATAATTATGTGGTCTGAGTGAGGCATATGATTCTCCAGCAAGGTTTCAAGATTTGAAAAGTAATCTATGCGCATCGAGGGACTATAGAACACTCCGAGTAACAACTTCAAAGAACCAAACAATAGTTCGATGAATAAGTACTCAGCGGATTCCGAGTATACAGCTGGTGATTTAGTGACGATATTAAATGGAATATGGCTACGTAGGTAAATGACTACCCCACCACCACCCTTACCAATTCTATCGTTCCTAATTAAGTGGAAGCCTGGCAAAGCATATGATGTAGAGGGTAGACAAGGCTTGAGAAAGGTTTCGGAGACCAAGATTGCGTGAATATCTTTTGTCTCAAACGTGCTCAGTAGGTCAGGATAGTGGGCAGGGATGCTTTGAGCGTTAATATGTATTACGTTAAGGTTTTTAGGAAAGGGTGAAAAGGCAGATTCAAGAGAGGAATTAAGGGAAATAGAGGAACTTTGAAAACTGTCGTCCGATGAATTGGAAGTACATGGAAAAACCGGATTACCGTCACCAGATTCAAGACTGTCGCTATTCATATCTAAAAGTATATTATAATAGTAATAATAATATGTATAATATATAAATATATAAAAAAAAATTAGAAAAAAAAATAAAATAAGAGTCTATTATTTATACACCCACCAGCACAGCATGAAAACAGCTTGCCAAAAAAAAAAAAAAAGTAATATAACATAAACAAACACAAAAAAAAAAAAAAGAAAAATATGAGTTAAGTTAACAAAGCAAACAAGAACACCACATCACATTCATTACTTACTTTAAATAATTAGTTACAGTAAATATCCGAACGCATTTGATATAAAGTAATGTCAGCTGTCAACGTCAAAGCAGTCACTACTAGTGCAGTAGAATTAATATGGGTAAAAATTATTATTTTCTGGATTATTATTTAAAAACAAACATACACAGGTAATTTTAAAAATGGCTAAAACTAACAATACTCATATATTCGCCACACTAAGTTGTTAAAGAGCACCAGACCATATAACGAAAGAGCAGAAAAAGAAATTATTTTCAGTTATTGGCACTCATTTCCGAACATAAATGACAAGTTGTGACAGCTGACAGTATCGAAATACAATCAGTCGTTGTGAATGTGATAATATAAATAAACTTAAGTGGGTATGGACTATGAACTAAATTAAACTAGTACCGTATAAAATCAACGCTACACTAAGTACAAGCAAAAATAAATAAATAGTAATCAAGTATGGTCGAAATACAAAAATAGGGAAAACTTAAGACATAATACATACGGTAACGGATTATTGTACACGATCACGATCATTTTTTAATATTACGTTTTGGCCGGTGAGTTAGTGTTGAGGAAGCTATCCTTGCTTTTGTAGTCATAGTATTTGCAGCACCTGGACCACCTGGGGGCACCTGACCAACTGACAGTATGTTGTCTAATTCCAGTACAGAAGCTATTCGGTGTCTAGTACCGTCAGGACCATTTAAAAAGATTACCCCATCCTTGGTCCAACAGTTGGAGAGACCAACACGTTGCCGAGCAGCCATAAAAGCATCATGCCTAGTTTTAGTAAGGAATTCTGAGATAGTAATTCCAGAGCCCTTAAGCTTAGTTTTGGCATACCAGACGTGACTCCTAATTGACAGCTGCTTAAATTTGACCAGTACTGCACGGTGTTTATCACCCTTGAAGCTGCCTATCCTATGACAGCGGCTTATATCCTCTCTACTGAAATCTGGCATGTGAAGACGCTCCGACAACAGTTTCTATTCTTTATAAGACTTATACCAGCATCTGTGGTTGAACGATCTTTAGTAAAACCATACTGTTTATCGTGCATGAGATTGTGTAGATCAAAATGCAGTAATATTTGATTGAGAATAATTTTTTCAAAAATCTTACTGAACGAGGGTAGTATAGAAACAGGTCGAAAATTGTTGGGATCAGATGTACTACCCGATTTAAATATAGGTATGACTTTACTAAATTTCATTAGGTCAGGAAACACACCATACTCTATACAATTATTAAATATAGTTGCGAGGTGAGGAGCAACAACGTCTATTATATAACTAATCAATTTGACAGAAATACCCCATAGATCTGACGTTTTCTTGATATCAAGTGACTTAAATGTGTTAATGATGTCCCTTGAATTTACTGATTTAAATTTAAAATCTATATTACATTTATGTACGTTCTCCTTGAGTAATGATTCGGCGACGGTTGTGGAGGATATAAGTTTATCGGTTGTTGAAACTGGAATATCAGCAAAGAATTTTTCAAATATACATGCGACTTCTTGATCTGAGCTGGTTAAGCCATTGTCAATTTTCAATTTAAATTCAGAGTTATGATTCTTACCTTTTCCAGTTTCACAATTTATTATGTCCCATGTCATTTTAATTTTATCAAAAGAATTTTTAATTTTATTTTTAATGTGTAAAGATTTTGCCATGGCACATACTTTTTTAAACAATTTAGAATAGACCCTACATAATGATTAAATGATTCACTATGGTTATATGTTTTCTGACTATAAAGTTCATATAACCTTTGTCTACTCTTATGAATCCCCCAATCATTAAATGACAAGAAATTCCTGGAATTGACAGTTTTAGGAGTAAATATAGCATTGAACTCACTTTTAATAACATTGAAAAAGTTCCCATATCGTAAATTGGGTTTATTTTTATATTTTAGGTATTTAAGTTTTGCTACTATATTACTTCTAAATTTTTCTATACGACCAGTTGTCATCGGTATACAAACATTTTTTTTATTTTTATTAATTATATTTTTACCAAAGTGAAAGGAAGCCAACTGTCCGCAATGATCTGAGCTTAACATATTAATTATTGACTTTTTACATGGTATGGAGTTTGTAAAAATATTATCGATACAAGTTGCAGTACAATGAGTGATTCTTGTTGGCTCCAGAAATAGATTATCTAGGTTATATGAATTCAGTAATGACCTGAATCTGATACAAGTGGTGGAATTATCTCGTAAATTAATATTAAAATCACCACATATAGATAACTCTTTTAGTATCTATTTAGCTTACAATTATATTTTGTTTTATAATCTATCTTATTTTCAATAACGTAGCTACTACTATTTATATCTGATTGTGGTAGTTTGTATCATTTATTTAAATAAATTAACTATTTATTAATTATTCTGTAACTTAGTCTTAATATGACAGAAACAGTTCCTTTTCTTGTTATTAGTAATTATTGCTATGTAATGTTGACAGATGACTGTTGGTGTCGGCTACAGACTACAAATTTATTTAATTACATTACATAGACAATATTGTTTTATGATATCATAATTATTGATTTGTTTTTTCCTAGTGTATGTATATATTATGTATATTTAAGTTATGTATGCGTATTACCACAGTCAATATTTATTATTATAATTTTGTTACATACTATAGTGTGTAGATACGAAGTAGCTTTGTTAGTTTTGTTTTTTTTATTTTATCATCGTTGTTTTTATTTTTATTTTTTTATTCCTTGTTTGTGTAAGTGGTCTGGGGTTATATTTATTTTCTTTTCTTTTTTAATTATTACTGGTGTCTGCTGTAAGGTATATTGTTATACCCCTACCGCTTTATTATTATTATTTTTATTTGTTACTGCTGGTGGTGAAGGATGGTGAATAATGTGATCTGTGCACATTTTATTTTATTTTATAGTTTTAGTTGGTACATTTATTAGATTATTTAATTTAGTACTTATATTACGTTTTTTTTATTTATTTAATAGTATATGTAATATGTATTATAATAATATTTCATCTAACTCAAATGACGCTTCTTTTTGTTCTTTATCATCCTCATCTGAATGTAGTTTTCACAGTACTTCCGTTCCTCTCTCCAATCTACTTGTCGACACATTTTCCAATTTTCCTAAGAATTTCAATGTCCTACACATTAATGCCCAAAGCGTTCCTGCACATTATCCTGACTTATTAGCTTCCTTTGATTGTGACAACGTCCATGCGATTTTAATTTCAGAAACTTTCCACAAACCCTGCCTTCCTACCTCCTCCTTCTCTATACCTAACTTCCATCTCATACGTAATGACCGTACAGGTAAGGGTGGTGGTGGTGTGGCCATCTATATTCGCAATCACATACCTTTCACAATTGTTAGTAAGTCTCCAACGCTATACTCTGAAACTGCTGAACATCTCTTTATTGAAATTTTACTTGGTCGATTAAAGTTATTACTTGGGGTCTTCTATAGCCCTTCTTTACATATAAATTATTTCCACGCTTTGGAGACCTTATTGGAGAAACATGTGCCAAGCGTAGATCACACTATAATTCTTGGAGACTTTAATACTTGTATTATTAAAAATGACTTACGTGCAAAACAACTCCTTAACATCATTAATAGCTCAAACTTAAAATTGCTTCCTACGAATCCTACACATTTTTTTCCGAATTGTGCCCCGTCCCAACTTGATCTTATGATTGTTTCCTCCGTTGACCATGTAGTGACTCATGGTCAATTTCCTGCTGACGCCTTTTCCTATCATGATTTAATGTATTTGTCGTATAATGTTCGTCCCCCTAAGCTCAAGCCATCTGTTGTAATGCGACGCAGTTTTAAAAAAATTTAATAGTGACGAGTTCTTGGTTGATCTCAATGACATCGACTGGAACGTCATCTTTAACACAACAACCATCGATGACAAGTTGGAGATATTTAATTCTATTTTAACTGAGCTCTATGACAAGCACGCTCCTTTTCGGCCAATTAAATTAAAACACTTACCCGCTCCATGGCTTACGCCAGATATTAAGTCATTGATGACTAAAAGAAATGTGGCGAAATCCAAATATAAGCATAATCCCACCGATCAGAATCTCTTAAGGTATAAGAGCTTGCGTAGCCGATGTAGCAGAGTTTGCAGGGATGCGCAACGAAATTATATTGATCTGAGCTTACAAAACTTAAGCCCACGTAAGTTGTGGAAATTTCTGGAATCGCTAGGTATTGGTCGGCAACATAAGGATTTGAATTGCAATCTAGACGTTGATGCCTTGAATAAACACTTTGCCTCGATAACACCTATGGACAGCAGAATTAAGGCAAATACATTGAATTATATCAACTCCTTGCCGTCTCCCACAATCGTTCCTTTTAACTTTGCTCCTATAACCCCATCCCAGGTAAGAAACAGTATCCTAGCCATCAAATCGGATGCTTCTGGTTATGATGGCATAAACCGCAAAATGATAATTATGCCCTTGGATGTTTTAGCACCAGTCATTACCCATATTCTAAATTTTTCTATTTCCCATAGCACTTTTCCCAGTATGTGGCGTATTGCCCGCATTATCCCCATTCCCAAAACCAAAGACCCAAAATCCTTCTCTCACTACCGTCCTATCTCTATACTTCCTTTTTTGTCAAAGGTCTTGGAGCGTATTGTTTTTCAGCAACTAAATGAATATCTGTTAGATAACCATATATTATCCGAGTTCCAGTCTGGGTTTCGTTACGGGCATAGCACAGTCACTACTTTGATAAAAGTTTGTGACGATATCAGATTCAACATGGACAAACAAAATCTTACTATCATTGCCCTGCTGGACTTTAGTAACGCCTTTAATACCGTTGATACGGATCTCTTGGTTGCTGTTCTGCGGTCATTGAATATCTCTCCTGAAGCCATTAAGTGGTTCAGAAGCTATTTATATGATCGGCAACAGTACGTTCAAGCCAATGACAAGTCATCTTCCTTTTGCTCTCCTCCTGCTGGTGTTCCCCAAGGTGGTGTCCTCTCTCCTCTCCTTTTCTCCATTTTTATTAATTCAATTTCCCAAAATATATCCTCTTCCTTTCATCTATACGCTGACGACCTTCAAATTTACTTAGCCGCTCCGTTGGATGGTATTAGTGAGGCTATTCAAAAGCTTAATAAAGATTTGCAGAATGTTAGTAGGTGGATCAAATCTTTCGGCTTAACAGTCAATCCTGCCAAATCACAGGTCAGTATAATTGGTAGCTCTAAGCTACTAAAAAAACTTGACCAGAATAGCCTCCCTACTATCCAGTTTGACGGCGTCGATTTGAGCCTGAGTCCATCTCTTAAGAACCTTGGTATTATTATAGACAATTCCCTATCTTGGTCAGTACAAATAGCTGAGGTTAGCCGTAAATTATTTGCCACGATCGGATCGCTCAAACGATGGAAATATTTCTTACCTACAAAGACCAAAACTACTCTAGCTCATTCACTACTGTTACCGATTCTAGACTACGCTGACTCGTGCTACCCAGACTTATCTGAGGAGCAATTAAATAAACTAGAGCGTTTACAAAATCTATGTATTAGATTTATCTTCGGTTTACGTAAGCTTGATCATGTTTCTGATCATCGTCGTCAGCTTGGATGGCTTCCTATCCGACATCGCCGAAATTTCCGTATGCTGACTCTCCTATATTCCATCCTCTATAACTCTACCTCTCCCTCATATTTAAAAGATAGATTCTGTTTCCTAGGTTCCGATTCACTTCTCCGCCTTCACCTTAGATCCCGTTGTGATAATCTCCTTAAATTGCCAACTTCCCATACGCTATTTTATTCCAAGTCTTTTACTGTGAAAGCTGCGATTCTTTGGAATGAACTTCCTACAGAAGTTCGACATTCCAAATCACTGTACACTTTTAAAAAGCGTCTAAAAGAGTACTTATTTAAAATAGAATAGTAGTTTATCCTTATCTATTTAATATTATGTAAATTTTTTTTACACACGTTTAAGTATATATATGTATATATATATATGTAAGTATATATTGTTTTAAATATATGTATATATGTATGTGTATTGTATATAAACACTAAACGTATTTTATGTATGTGTATTCTATATTATTGACTTATATTATTATATATTATATATTTAATTCCACCATATAAAATTTGCACCGTGACGTTGTCCCCCTTTTCCTCTTAACAACCTCTCTGTAATGTTCCAAAGGTTGTCTGGCAGAGATTGCTTAAAGCAATAAGACCGCCTTTGCATACGTGCTATTTTTTCTTGTTTATGTGTTGTTCATTTTTTTTGTAAATATTTCGTTGTGTGCAATAAAGTTTATTGTATTGTATTGTTACCATCAACCTACCGTTCACTTAGACAGGCATGGTTGTCACTTGATGAAGATAGCCAAACAATTCAAAATCTCACTTCTCGCCTAGTAGATTAATAAGCCAGCCTTGCCAATGATATAAGTAGTAGTGAGACAGCATTAGTGACATCAAAAAGGAATTTCATATCTAGGAATAAAAATAAACAGAACATTTCACAAGATCAAAGAATAACAAGTCATAGATTCACATGCTATAATTGTAACAAAAGAGGCCACTTCGCTAAAGATTGCAGGCTGCCAAAGACGAAGCATGATAAGAAACCCAACAATATGTTGGCATTCAGTGCCACAGTGAAGGAACATGACGAAGAGGCATGGATTCTTGATAGTGGAGCCTCAATGCATATGACATTCAAGCGAGACCACTTCTGTGAGTTTAACGAGTCTCAAGAAAACAATTCTGTTAAATTGGGTAACAAACAGAATATTAGAATATGTGGTGAGGGTACTATACTGATAGACAAAAGGGTTAATGGTTCATGGGAGAGGTGTAAACTTGAGAATGTTTTATATGTACCTGACCTGAGAAGAAATTTATTTTCGGAAGGCGCTACCACAAGAAGAGGATATATGATAATGAAGAATAATGAAAAGGCAATGATTATGAAAGACAATGTTGTTGTTATGCAGGCACATCTAACAGACAATAACCTATATGAGTTAGATGTCAAAACAATTAAACAAGAAAGTTGTAATGTTGTGCAAACAGACATAAAAATATGGCACGAAAGATTGGGACATTTAAATGTCAAAGAACTTCAAAATATGTCTAACAATGGTGTAATTCCTGTTACATTGAGTGGATAGTGGATGAATCAGGATTTTATCTGTGAAGCATGTCAGTATGGAAAGCAAGCAAGACGTCCTTTCTGTAGGTCAACCCGAGGTCCAACACAGCCTGGTGAAATTGTGTATAGTGATGTTTGTGGCCCTATAGAAGAATTTTCTGTGTCTGGTATGAAATACTTTGTTCTATTCAAGGATGGAGCTACAAGCTACCGCCATGTTTACTTTATGAAGCATAAGAGTGAGGTATTCCAATGTTTCTTAAGTATAATGCAATTTTGAAAAACAAATTTCAACATAATTTGCACATACTACATACAGATAATGGATGTGAATATGTGAACAAAGAATTTACATCATATCTGGAGAATAAGGGAATAACACATGAACGTACTGCCCCTTATACCCCACAACAGAATGGGAGAGCAGGAAGAGAGATGCGTTCAATCATGGAAACTGCAAGAACATTGTTATATGCAAAGAACATTCCTTTAAACATGTGGGCAGAAGCTGTCAACTGTGCAATTTATTTGTTAAATAGAAATACATCAAGCCAGGCAGGAAATGTTACACCATTTGAATTGTGGCATGGAAGTAAACCTAACTTGCAACACATCAGAATATTTGGATCCATTGGTTATGTACATGTACCAAAAGAAAAGCGAAAGAAACTTGCTAAGAAAAGTGTGAAAATGTTGTTAGTTGGGTATGATAATGAGAACTACAGGATGTTTGATAAAAATACTAAGAGGATTACAATATCGCGGGATGTGAAGTTTGATGAATACAGTGAACAAGAAGAAAAAGAAAGTTTTGTAGAAGTGACAGTTTCACAAGAAAAAGAACAAGATCATTCTACAAGGTCTACCCCACACAATGAGTATCAAGATAGTAGTTCGGATTATAGTATGAAAAGTTTAGAAGATCTAGATGAAACTTATATCCCTCCAAGAGGTATATTATTGGAACAGGAAGAACAGAGGAACATCACACTACGTCCACGTCGAGATAAAGACTTGGAAATAAATTTCACAGAGTTTGAAATACCTAACAATTATGAAGAAGCGATGAATAGTCAAAATTCTCACTTATGGAAGAAAGCTATAGTTGAAGAACTTCAGTCACATGAATAAAATCAAACATGGATACTAACTGATCGAACGGAGAAAAAACCTATTTCATGTAAATGGGTGTTCACTATAAAGAAGAATAGAGATGGAGAAATAGTAAGATTTAAAGCACGACTGTGTGCACGTGGGTTCACACAAGTCAAGGGTGACGACTATAATGAGATTTTTTCCCCTACTAGCAGGTACGATTCCATCAGGGTGCTGCTGAGCATTGCTGCGAGGGATAGACTGCAAATCGAGCAATTTGATGTAAAGACAGCCTTCCTGTATGGTGAGCTCTCTGAGGACATTTACATGGAGGTGCCTGAGGGTTTGGAAACACAATCTTCAAAAGTATGTAAGTTAGTTAAATCCATATATGGTGTTAAGCAATCATCGAGATGTTGGAATGAAAAATTTTGTTCTTTTCTATCTGTTTATGATTTTAAACCATGTCCATCTGAAAATTGTGTATTTGTAGGACATTTTAAAGATGTCAAAGTGATATTAATTCTTTATGTTGATGATGGATTATTATTGGCTAAAAGTAAAGTTGTTTTATCTGAAATACTAAAAATATTCATGCAAACTTTTGAGATTAAGACTATAGACTGTAATTCATTTGTTGGAATGGAAATAAACAGAGGAAAAGATTATATTAGTATAAGTCAAAGTCAGTATATTAAAACAATAATAAATAGGTTTAATTTGTCAGACGCTAAGGGTAGCAGTACCCCCACTGATGTAAATGTAAAGATATCTAAGAATACAGTTAGTGATGAACCTGTTAATTTTCCATATAGAGAAGCAGTGGGAGCATTGTTATTTTTGTCATCAATATCTAGACCTGACATAGCATATGCTGTAAATGTTGTTAGCAAGTATGTCAATAATCCAGGTCCTTCACACGTTACGGCTGTAAAAAGAATCTTACGTTATTTAATTAATTCGAAAGATATGTGTATTGTTTATCAAGGTAATATAGAATTAATTGGCTACTCTGACTCTGACTTTACAGGTGATATCTGGTATCCACCAGAAAATCTAATACAGGTTGTATATTTCTTATGAATGGAGGTCCTGTCACTTGGTCTAGTCGTAAACAAAATACTGTAGCATTATCCACAATAGAGTCAGAGTACATGGCTGCTAGTGAGGCCGCTAAAGAAATTTTATGGCTTAGGCAATTTCTTTGTGATATTGGAGAGCCACAAAGCTCAATAACTTTAAATGTTGACAGTCAGAGTGCAATCAAATTGATAAACAACCCTGTATTTCATAGAAGGAGTAAGCATATAGATATAAGATACAACTTTATCAGAGAGAATGTTGCTAAGAAAATTGTCAATATGAGATATGTTGAAAGTTCAAATCAATTAGCTGATTTCTTAACCAAAGCTTTGCCGGCAAATAAATTTCATTCAATTAGAGATAAGATGATAAGAAAAGTTTAATGTGCCTAATAATATAAAGGTGTATAGTAAGTAAGTTAAGAGTAAACCAGTTTATATAATATATAATAAAAGTTATTTGTATGAGGTTAGCTATAATGTTTATAATTTATATATATATATATATATATATATATAAAAAAAACATTTAGTTGAAAGCAAAGTGATTATTATGTATACCTTATAAATTTAGGTGGGAGTATTGAATAATAAATTTATAATTTAGTTCATAGGTATGTCTGTAAATGCTTTGTAACGAGCTGTCTTTGTAAATGTACAAATTAGTTTCTTTATCTGTCGCTAGGTGCGTTTTTTTTTTGTGTCCTTGATTTAATAAGATAATATTGTAATGTAACCAGTGATTAAGTAAACCACTTTGTAATAAGAATTCTACGAGTTTAATTGAAAATATTGCCAAATCCCAATATTGCTATATATATTAATTTATTTCTTTCATATTTTTTCTTCTTTGTAGCTGTAGATTTAATTTTTGGAGGGTTTTGGTCGTACTCTTCCGCGGTGACCAGCCGAGTTGGAAGATCTATTGTTTTTCTTTTTTTTCGTTGTTTGCTTAACTATGGAGGAGGTGCTTGATTGCTATGTTTTTTTGTTTTGTGTATTACTGTTACTTGTAGGGTTTTTAACTACGAAATTTAATGTTCCTTGTTTTAAAACTCCTTCCGAAAGACTATTCGACCTTTTTACCAGTACATCCATTTGTTGAATTTTATTCTTTTTATTTATTTGTATATCTTTCTCCATATTGGTTATAGTGGCGTTTTCAGGTGATGTAGGTAATTTACGCTTTGTGTTGTTTTTCCAAACAATAAGTCTGTCATATTTGATAACAGCTATGTTTCCTTTTTCTCTTTCCGTTTGTAGTTGTTGTTGTAGTTATCTTCTTTTCTGTAGAATCTGTTTTAGATAGTCTTCTTTAATGTAGTAATGTGTACCCTTTAACTCCCTCTTTTGTTTCATTATTTTTATTTTTGTACCTAAAGTTGAGAAAGTAACTACTATTGGACGACTTCTTTCATCTTTCTTTCCTATTCTTTTAACTTCTTGGATATCGGCATAGTTTAGTTTTACAGAGAGATAATGCTCTACCCAGGTGATAACGTTTCTTTCTAGGCTCTCGTAGGTTTTTTCGTTTTCTTCTATACCGAAAAAAACCAGATTATTTTTCCTTGCCTGTCTTTCTAAGTATTGTACTCTTCTTTCTTGATTTTCCATTCTATCTTTTAGATTTTCGTAGTTTTTTTCTACTAATAAAAGTTTTTCTTCAAACATTCTGTTCATATTTAGCGTTACTTGTTCAGTAACTTTCCTTCCCGTTTCTCTGATTTCTTGTTTTTGATCGTTCAATTCGATTGTAATTTTTTTAAGCGCGTTTAAGATTTCTTCCATGGTTTTAAAGTGCAATTGTTTTGTTTTGATACAGGTAGTGGCCTCTGTTGTCGTCTCTTAGAATATCGCTTTAAGTTTTATTTCTTCTTCTTCTCTTCTACCTGGCATTAGTCCCGGCTTTTGCCAGGGTCTGCCTTCCTACTCAACCTACTCCACTTTGCACGGTCTTTAGCGTCCTCGGTGGTTAGACCATTGGCTCTCATGTCCTGCTTCACGACATCCAACCAGCGCTTCCTTGGGCGTCCGAGAGGTCTCACTCCAGGGACTGACATAGCAAGGCACTTGCATCCGACATAGTTCTTACGCCGGCGCGTAACGTGACCAAACCATCTCAGGCGACGCTCTTGGAGCTTATCCGCTACGTCACGGACTCCAAGACTACCTCGAATGAATGTGTTGCGTATGCGGTCAGACCGCGTTACGCCGCACATCCACCGCAGCATCTTCATTTCCGTGACGTGAAGCTCCTGAGTATGCCGAGATAGTGCCGGCCAACATTCGCTGCCGTATAAAAGAACCGGTCGGATGATGCTCTTGTATATCAGACCCTTGAGTTTGGGCGGTATCCTGCGATCGCAGACCACACCAGTGACCTCCCGCCATTTGGCCCAAGCAGCGCTTATCCGGTTATAGACATCGTGATCGATGCCTCCAGACTCGTGCATAACGGATCCAAGGTACCTGAACTTTTCCGACTTAACGGCTGGTTCAGGACCTATAAGGATAGTGCTCGAGTCCGGGCTCCCGCAGGCCATGTACTCGGTCTTCGACACATTAAGTTTAAGACCGCCGTTCTCAAGCGTACCCTTCCACAGGTTCACTCTACGCTCCAGCATCAGTCGGTTCTCATCAATGAGTGCTATATCATCGGCATACATCATCAGCCATGAAGGCTGGTCTTGGATGTGAGCCGAGACAGTATCGAGCAGCACATTGAATAAGAACGGACTAAGAGCCGAGCCCTGGTGAACCCCTACTGTAATGTGGAAAGGTTCAGTGTCGCCAACAGCAGTCCTAACCATAGAAGCGGATTCGTGGTACATATCTCTGATAATCCCAATATAGGCCTCAGGGATCCCTTTGGATCGCAATGCCCACCAGATACACTCACGAGGCACACAGTCAAAGGCCTTCTGCAGATCTAAAAAGGCCACATGCAGAGCTCTCCTTTTTTCCCTGTATGCCTCCATCAATGTTCTGAGGGCGAAAACGGCGTCCATAGTGCCCGATCCTGGCTGAAATCTATATTGAGACTCAGAGACAGTACACTCGCGGCGGAGCCTGAGGTCGATCATGCGCTCGAAGAGCTTCATGGTATGACTCATAAGCTTAATGCCCCTATAACTACCACAATCTTGAACACTGCCCCTTCCCTTGTAAATAGGGGTAATAAAGCTAAGCCGCCACTGGTGTGGCATCTTTTTTAGTGTTCAAGATATGGTTAAAAAGGACAGTAAGTATGAGGACACCAAGAGAGCCCAACGATTTCCACGCTTCGATCGGAATATCGTCAGGTCCCACCGCTTTTCCGTTCTTCATGCGTCGAAGGCAATTACGAGTTTCGTCAAGGGTTATTGGGGCAATAAGTCCGAGGTTAGGGGGTGGGTCGTGATGAAGACTGCATGGGTGCTGAGTATTCAGCAACTCCTGGAAGTAGCTTCTCCACCTCTCCTTCACAGAGTCATGACTACAGAGCAGCGTGCCCTGGGAATCTCTGACGCAAAGACATTTTGCGATATCTTGCGTCGCTTTATCCCGGGAACGTGCCAGCTTGTAAATGAACTTCTGCCCCTCCACAGTTTCAAGTTTATCATACAATGGTGATAAACTCTCACTGCGGGCTCTGGCTACAGCTCTTTTACTGGCATGTTTAGCTACTATGTACTCCAGTCTGTCTTCAGGAGAGTTGGATTGCTGCCACTTCTTAAAGGCATCCTTCTTTTCACGAGTCACCTCCTGCACCTTGTCATTCCACCACCATGTCTCCTTGTCGATGACACGTCCTCCTTTAGAAAGGCCAAGAACTCGCCTGCCTGCCGCAATGATTGCCGACTGAGCTCGATCCCAAGCATCCTGAGCAGTCTCGGTGTTAGTCAAAATGAGATGACTTTTCACCTCTGCCAGGAACTCGGTCTGCATCGGTCCATTCAGCAACCACCACTTGATCCGAGGCCTACGTTTCTCGGCTACTTTCTTCTTCGGAGTGACGTTAAAGTCCATGACAAGAAGACGATGTTGAGCCGTTAGGCTTTCGCCTGGAATGACCTTACAGTTAGTTACCCTACCCATATGACACCGTCTGGTCAATAAGTAGTCTATTTGAGTTGAGTGGGACCCGCTCTTATACGCGATAAGGTGCTGAGGATTCTTTTGGAAGAACGTATTCACGACGGCCAGATCCGACGCAATACAGGTTTTTAGAATATTTTCTCCCTCTGTATTGCGAAGACCGTGCCCAAAACCCCCGTGAACACGTTCATACGGCTCAGCAGCCTTACCGACGTGACCGTTCAAGTCCCCCCCAACTAAGACCACTTCGGTAGACGGTACAGCAAGTAGCACCTCTTCATACTGCTCCCAGAATGTCTCCTTTTCAGACGCGCTACATCCCGCTTGGGGAGCATAGGCACTGATTAAGTTTGTGGTAACGCCCTCAATCAGTACCTTTACTCGCATCAAGCGGTCGCAGCGACGGTCAACTTCAAGGAGCCCATTCTGAAGCTCTTCAGAAAGCACTACCGCTACACCGTTTCTACCGGAAGGTGACCCAGTGTATATAAGCCGGTAACCCTGTCCGATGTTACGGGACTTATTGCCCTTCCAGCGAGTTTCCTGGAGGAAAGCACACTGGACCCGACGTCTCATGAGTACATCTGCGAGTTCCCTGCATCGTCCGGTTAGAGAGTCAATATTCCACGTTGCAAAGCGGAGTTTCCGTCTGGGTACTAGCGTCTTTAGCCGTGCCCGTACTTGACACGGTAGCCCTTGCCCACTTGTCGCAGGTGTAGGGCGATGTGCCTGCGCGTCGTTTTGCGGCGACGCCCTAGCCGTACCCAGTCTTCTCATGGTTCGTTCCATATTATGGCAAGTTCTGGTTTTCAATGGAGCGATTGCCATCTGACCTCCAAAACCCCTTTGTGGGGAGAAACCGGGGGGAGAGGAATAGGACAGATAGAAAAGGGGGAAAGTATAGGCAGAGGGAGAGGGTAGGAAAAGAAGGGGAGTAAAAGAAGGAGAAGGAGACACCACTTTTACGGACTGGACGGAGGTTATAACAAGTGGTGGCTCGAGGATCCGGGGTCGCGTACCCGTATGCCCAAGAACAAATAACGGACAGATATTAGTCAGGGCACCCTCTGGATTAAGTTTTATTTATATATATATTTTAAAAAATTCTGCCCTCTTGTGGTCAGTAGAAGAAGCTCTTAGCCTAATTGTGACAAAATTGATCCATTGATTTCCGTTAACAGATCTATGTATTTACGACTGTTATCCGCTAGATGGTGTCTTTCGGTCCTGACGCTGTTCTATTTCGAAATGACTTTCTTTTTATAGTAAACTCCTAGATTTACAGTCCTTACAATATTTTTTGCAAGTATCGGATATAGTCAAAATGGAACAATAAACCTGTCCAAGAACTACGTTCACTTCACCATCAATTTTAGTGTCTAAGCTATAACAAATAGAACTGTCTTTCGTCCGTTACACTGTCACCGATATTTTGTCACTCTTTTTGCACTTATATGTTCGTAATCACCCAGACTTTACACTTTTCACGTCCATTTATAGTCCATGGATATATTCCAACACTTTTTATTACTATTTATACAGTAATTAAATAAATATCCAAAATTATTCACAGAGCTGATGTTAACTGTGGCACAGCAGCGCCTCCTCCCTACAATATAGTATAGTTTAGATATACAAATATATATCTAAACTAAATTTATGACAATATAAGTATATATAAATCAATTTTATATATAAATACGTGAAGTGCGGTTGTTTTGCTCAAAAAAAAAAATCTGTCTGAATATAGTTATTTGGTCACAGTAGCAAATAAATATTTCTTTAACTGGGATTTAAAGGACAGTAAGGAAGGACTTCTTTGGACAGGGATAGGGAGTTGGTTCCAAAGTGACGCGGCATACACAGTGTAAGACTGTTGGAAAAATTTGGTACTGCTCATAGGTATCTCGAGCGCCGGAACGACACACGACCGCCTAGAGCGTGAGGGACGGGGGAAAATGTTGAAGCGGGAACGTAGGTATGCAGGAAAATTTTGGTAATTGAGGATCTTAAAAAGTTATGTAAGGATGTGCATATCACGGCGAAGACGAATTGGGAGCCAATTAAGCTGAGCACGAAATTGGGAGATGTGGTCATACTTACGCAGGCCATACACAATGCATAACGCATATGGCGAGATTTTGAAGTCGCTCTAATTTGTTAAGTAGCTCCTCGGTCGCATCCAAATGGCATACGTCAGCGTAGTCGAGAATTGGAAGGAGAAGACATTGCGCTAGCATAATTTTTGTTTTGTGAGGGAGGAAATATTGGAGACGCCTCAGGGAATGGAAGGAGAAATGCATGCGCTTGCTGATTGCATTGATATGCGGTGCCCAAGACATGTTGCAGTCAATGATAAGACCTTCGCTACAATATGGAATCGGCACTCCTGAGTAGCGAATCGCTGGCACAGAGTCCCAGTCAATTTTTTGTCTAAGTCTAATGCTGCCTATAATAATAGCTTGTGACTTTCTAGGGTTAATTAATAGACCAAAAGATTCGGCCCACGAATGAATAGCATCGAGATCGCTATTTATACTTTCAATGACTTCAGGCAATTTATTTAAATTACTATGACGGTAAAGCTGCAAATCATCCGCATACAGATGGAAAGGAGGCTGTATTTAATAGTGTTCACTAATTTCGGGGTCACCAATATAGGTTTTTGTGGAATACGCTATTTAATAACATTTTATATTTTTAATTTAATGAGGCCAGTCGTGGCGCAGTGGTATAAAGTGTGACTGTAAAACCGACTGGTTGTGGGTTCGATCCCCACTCGAGGAGATGAAATATTTACTTAAATTTATATTTTCATTTCTTCGCTCTGGTGTCGAGGCAAAGCGCGGCGTTGAGTTCTGCCACTCAACACGCAATGCCTCCAAAATTCGGCAGAAAGTGGGGAACGCAGTGTCTTAACACTAGGTTCCCTCTGCCTACCCTGCTGTGTGCGGGATATAGCGTGAAGCTAATTTATTTTATTTTATTTTATTTTATATTTTTAATTACTAAAATTGTGTTTTAATATTGTGTTTTAATTTCTACTAAATAAATGTAGTGAAAAATAATAAAATCTTTTTTTAAAAAGAACTCTGAATGGACCCATATAACATTTGGTGGCAGCTGTGAAGGGATACAAATTTTTAAGTATCCTCGGGTCTCCGTATCTCCTAGTGAATCAGTGAATTATGAAAGTGTTCTAGTGAAAAGTGTAGAAATTAAAAGCAAAAGTGATGGAACAATTCCTGTAATTCTAATCAGAGAGCCAAAACAAGCTCTCAATCGCCAAGCGATCTTCGCCGTTCCCGTCTAAGTCCTAAGAACTTAATTTCATCGTAAGTGTAACAACACCGTTCGCCGTGTCGTCGCGTCGCATCCACCCACGGAATTCCAATCATCATGCACCTGTACCTTATCGCTGCATTGTTGTAAGTCGAACTGTATGAATTTATAATATTCAATTCCATTGTTACAAATCATTTATTGCTATTACTTTTATAATTTTTATTTAATTATTACTATGCCAAAGTCTGTTAGAGGCGAAACCGAATTGAAAGTGGACATCCACGAACTAGATACACCAAAATCGCCAATTATATCTCCAATAATAAAACAAAGAAATAAAATTGAAATGGATATTAACACGTTATTTAAATTTATAAAGCCATACAATGGCAATCGCGAATGTTTAAATTCTTTTATTATAAACTGTAACAATGCAATTGAACTGGCGTCTGAAATACAAAGACCTATTTTACTTAAATTTATTTTGTGTCAATTGGAGGGAAAAGCTGAGCTCGCCTGTTCCATTAAAGAGTTTAGTACTTGGGAGCAACTTAAAGATTTTCTCAAAACGCAATTTTCCGACAGAAAACATTATTCACATCTTTTAACCGTACTTCAAGAAAGCAGGCAAGGTCAGACAGAGTCCGTTAATTCATATGCTTTAAAAATAGAGACATGTTTATCGCAATTGCTCACAGACATTTCTTTGTCAAATCACAAGCTCTCTGAGATTCCTGGGCGCACAGCCGCCATGGAGGATCTCGCGTTGCATCATTTTATAATGGGTCTTAACCCTAATTTGTCACTAACCTTAAGATGTAAATCTCCAAAGAACTTAAACGAGGCTATTAATATCGCTATTTGTGAAGAGCGTATTATGCAATCCGTCTATAAAAATCGATCTGCTATTTCTACATTTAATTCTTCTACAAATAATTATCAATCGAAAGAGTCATTTTCAAAATCAAACCCGCGACCTAGCTCACAAAGGACCGACAAACCAACCGACCATCGTAACTTTGTTCCTGGTAATTTAATATGTCGTTACTGTAAAGCAGTAGGTCACACCATTGAAAAGTGCCGCAAACGTGAATTCAATAATCGCAATCGCCCAAGCAATTCATTTACACCTCAATCACGAGTAAATCATGTGACCGAGACCGATGATTAAGGTCGAGACGAAGTTGACGATTCAAAAAACTGAAACATGTCTCGTATCGGTGTCGTACGGGACACCAAACTCTTATGAAAACCGGCATCACTGCATCCACTGAATCCGCTGTCTCCACTGTATCGACTGTACCCACTAGTTCCGTGGCAGTCACTGTATCCACTGCATCCACTGTATCCGCTGTATCCACTGCATCCTCTGTATCTACTATGTCCACTGTATCTTCTATATCTCCAGTACCTGAAAAGGAAACTAAAATATATGAAATTAGTTCTAATCCAAATAAAATACTCTTACC
Source organism: Heliconius charithonia (assembly GCA_030704555.1). Lineage (NCBI taxonomy): Eukaryota > Metazoa > Arthropoda > Insecta > Lepidoptera > Nymphalidae > Heliconius > Heliconius charithonia. The sequence goes on from CM060828.1 coordinate 8,310,876, forward strand.
TCATGTCCTTCTTTATTCCTCTGCATCAGATATTCCGTTATTTCTTTTAATTGACTCTGTATCCTCTGTTAGCCTTATAAAATCTAACTCTATTCAAAATCCTCAAAACTTAGTAAAAGAGAAAATAAATCTAAAAGGAATAGATCCTGTTAAGTGTACCACAAAAACATCTGGACACTTTCAATTAAAATTAAAAATCTCTGATTCTCATAATAAACATATATCTTATAAATTCCACGTCATAAATGAAATAGACCTTCCCTATGATGGTATTATAGGGACAGATTTTTTGAATCATTTTGGTTGCAACATAGATTATAACAAGAATATTTTAAGGATCTGTAATACTAACATTAAACTTTTATATAATGAACCAATTTATTCTATTCCTGCTAGAACAGAGATGATTGTCGAATGCTCTGTATCCAATCCAGAGATCCAAGAAGGACTTGTACTAAATCAAAATAAAATCAAGGATCTTCTTATTGCAAATTGTCTCGTTAAAGTAAAAAATAATAACAGAATTAATTTATCTGTCGTTAACACCTCTGTATATAATCTTCTATTTCCTTAAATTTAAATCTAAATATTACTCTAATTCCATGTGAATCCTTGTCTACCTCTCAAGTTGAAGATGAATCTAATCAGTATCCTATTAATAGTGTTCTATATTCTAATGCATATCAACGAACTCAAGAAGTATTAAAACAACTTCGTGTATCTCATTTAAACTCAGAAGAAACTGATGCTCTTTACAATCTTTGTTCCTCTTTTTCCGATATATTTCACCTTCCTGGTGAAATACTTACTCATACAAATGCTATAAAGCATTCCATTAAAACAACTTCTAATAAACCTGTTCATGTCAAATCCTATCGCTTCCCTGAAGTCCATAAACAAGAAGTTCAAAAACAAGTTAATCAAATGTTAGATCAAGGAATAATAGAACCGTCTATTTCACCATGGTCTGCTCCTATTTGGGTAGTACCAAAGAAAGTAGATGCTTCTGGTGAGAAGAAATGGCGCATTGTCATTGACTTCCGTCAACTTAATGATATTTCCATAGGCGATACTTACCCTATTCCAAATATCAATGAAATTCTAGATCAGTTAGGTTCAAGCAAATATTTCTCTACATTAGATCTTTCTTCTGGATTTCACCAGATTCTCGTCGAAGAAGAAGATAAGCCTAAGACGGCATTCTCTGTACCTCAGGGTCATTATCAATTTACCCGCATGCCCTTTGGCCTTAAAAATGCTCCTTCCACATTCCAAAGGTTGATGAACACTGCTCTATCAGGCCTACAAGGCACCCGCTGTTTCGTTTATTTAGATGATATAGTTCTCTATGGTTTCGATTTCAATTCTGGTATTAATAACTTAAAATGTGTATTTACTAGATTAAGAGAATTTAATCTCAAGTTACAACCCGATAAGTGCGAGTTTTTAAGGAGGGAAGTTGCATATTTGGGACATATTATAACTGAGGAAGGTGTTAAACCAAATCCTGAGAAAATAAAAGCTGTAGTAGAATTCCCAGTTCCCAAATCCCCTAAGGATATTAAATCTTTCTTAGGACTAGTCTCTTACTATCGTCGATTCATTTCCGACTTTTCGAAAATTGCCAAGTCTCTTACTAAACTTCTAAAGAAAGATATTCCATTTGAGTGGCAGAATGAACAGCAAATCTCTTTCGATGAACTGAAAAGTAAATTAACCACTGCTCCTGTATTATGCTATCCTGATTTTACTAAATCCTTTATATTAACTTGTGATGCATCAAATTATGCAGTAGGCGCTGTCCTCTCTCAAGGTGCTATTGGTAAAGATAGGCCTATAGCGTTTGCTTCACGTACCCTGAATCGTAGTGAAAGTAACTACAGTACGACAGAGAAAGAACTCTTAGCAATCATCTTTGGCTGTAAAACTTTTAGACCTTATTTATATGGTCATAAGTTTCAAATTATAACAGATCATCGCCCTTTAAAATGGCTTTTCAATCATAAAGATCCTTCTAGCAAACTCCAAAGGTGGAGGCTTAAGCTAGAGGAATATGAATATGAAATAATATATAGAAAAGGCAAACTAAATTCCGCTGCAGATGCACTGTCTCGTTATCCTACTAACTCTGCAGTTCCTATTAACATAATAGGTACACAAGTAAACCCCATTCCTAATCTTAACGATCCGCAAAGTCCTACTAATCCTTCTCAAAATACTCAACCTCTACATCCAGAACACATCGACATGGAACTCATTTCCAGTCCACCGAATCCAGATGAGTGGAACTTACCCTTTCTAGATCCTCTATTAGCACCTAATGAACTTCCAGAATCTCCTTTTAATCCTGAAAATCTTAATATTGAACCAGAAAATAACATACCACTTACAAATTCACCGACTGTCGATGATCTCCCAACTCCTGATACTCACCTAGAGAATATTCCAAGTCCTAATCTTGACTCCATTCCTACTATTCTTAATGATAATTTACCTATTATTTTACCAAGTCCGGAAACTCCTAGTAGTTCATATTCCGATTTTCTGAAAGCTATGTCCACTGATAAATCAACTCATAATACAAAAAATTCATGAGTATACCAATAATTTATTGTCCACTGATTCTAAAACAATTATTTTACCTACTTCCATTGATCTAGATGAAACAAACCCTTACATCGAAGAAGTTCTCTCTAACGTAGGTGATATCGATGATTTCCTTAATAAAGAGAGAAAGTTAAATTCATTCCTTAAACTGGAAACAAATTCTAAGTGTTACTATTTCTTGTTTACTAAAGTTCATAACTTCGATAATCTTCCATATCCTGACTTATTTGAATCCCTAAAACAACTTCGCAATGAATTGTTGATAGGAATCACTGGATCCTGTAGTGAATTTGCTATTTCCGATTTCAAGGACCCTTTCGTTAAATTATCTTATACGAAACTTTACAACATCTTGAATTTTCTATTTCATAATACTAATATAGTTGTTAAAATTTATAGAAACACTATAATCTTTCCAACGCCCAGTGAAATTCCCAAAATACTTAAAGATAATCATGATATACCTATTGCCGGTCATGTCGGTATAAATAGAATGTATAACCGCATTAAGGAAAGGTATCATTGGAAAGGCATGAAAACAGACATTGAAAATTACATTAAAAAATGTTCTCAATGTCAATCCAATAAAGCATTGCGACAATTAAATAGGGCTCCAATGCAAATTACTTCCACTTCCACTACACCGTTTCAAAGATTAAGTCTAGATATTGTTGGACCTCTTCCTGACGCTGGTCAACTCAATCTCCGATATATTCTAACTTTACAAGATGATCTTACAAAATACTCCTTAGCTTATCCCATTACAAACATAACAGCAGAAGAATGTTGTGAATGTCTCGTCCACTTTATTTCTCTTTTTGGAATACCAAAAATGGTTCTCACGGATCAAGGAACAAACTTTACCTCAGACTTATTTAAAAAGGTATGTGAATTCTTGAAAATTAAACCACTGTGGTCATCACCTTATCACCCTCAAACCCAGGGTGCACTCGAGAGAAGTCATTCCACTCTGAAAGAGTATTTAAAATCATATATTAATGAAAAACAAACAGATTGGCACAAGTATGTCTATACGGCAATATTGGCATACAATACCAATATCCACACTACTACAAAATTCACTCCTTATGAATTACTCTTTGGTCACAAACCCTATCTCCCTGACTCCATTTTCCAAGTTGGTCCTGCCGATACTTATCATGAATATATAAGAATGTTGAATCACCGTCTTAAATTCTCATGGGAAAAAGCTGTTGAAAATATTTCTAAATCTAAGGAAAGATCCAAAAACTACTACGACCAACATTCTCGTCATGTCACATACAAAGTAGGTGACCTTGTCTATTTAAAAGCTCACTATAGACTTCGTAAAGCTTTATCCCCTATATGGAAAGGCCCATATAAGGTAATTAAAGTGCATGGAAATAACGCCTTATCATTGCTTATCAATCGGCGTCATGTAAAACACCATTTCGATGAAGTCAAATTAGCCGTAATTCCATGCGAATAATTCTTAATTGTCTATTATATAGTAAAGTAGTTATAATACATGTATAAGTAGTATTAATAAAATATATTAAAATTCGTTTATTTCTAGTAAATAAGTTATTATTTTTCAGCGTTTCTTTTCAGTCACACCATGAGTATACACAATATTTAAATGCAAGTTCCGGTGTCTTCTTTGATCACATCGGAGAATTGAAAATAAACAATGGACAATTAAATGTACTATTTCCCGTAGACGTTTCCCATTTTAAATTACATATTGAAAATATTAACGCTACTATATATACGGTAAGAAATCTTTGCGGTAAAGCAATTGAAAATAGTGAATGCATTAATATATTTGAACCTATATTACTAAGATATAATGATATTAAAAGGCAATTTCAAGCAATATCTCATCTTCTTGATAACAGATCAAAACGCAGTGCTTGGTTTGGTGGAATAGGTAAATTAATGAAACATATTTTCGGTACATTAGACGAAGATGATGCTCTTGCATTCAACAACGAAATTGAACTAGTTTTAAATGGTGTTAAGAAAGTAGCTTCCTTCAGTAGACAGAACATTCTTGTAACAAATTCGTTACTTTCAAATTATAATAACACGGTTAATAAAATTGTATCTAATGAAGCTAAATTAAACGAGGCCGTAAATAATTTTACATATATAATAAATAATGTTTCAACTGCGTTAAATAATATCCAATCTCAATCAAATATAAATATAATCTTTGACTGTATTGATGTAACCTTGTTAACTTTATCTTTTCAGTTGGACGACATTATTAATTCCATAATGTTTAGTAAACAAAATTTATTGTATCCTTCAATTGTAACACCTACTGAGTTATATGGAGAGCTTGTTGATAACTATAGGAATATACCCAATAATTTAGAATTACCTACTAAATTAGATTTAGATTCCATTCATCTTATTATGAATACGTCAAAAGTGACATGTTATTTTATAAGTAATAGAATTATTTTTGTGTTAAGTATACCTTTAGTTTCTAATAAAGAATATACCCTTTATCATAATATAGCTCTACCTGTACCCCATAATTATAATAATCCTGATTTGTTCAGTCTCGTCATTCCAAACACCAAATATGTAGGTATAACAAGAGATAAATCCTATTATTGTGAAATGGACTCACTCTCTAAATGTACATTAGTTTATAATAAATATTATGTATGTGAAGTAGATAATATCTACATATCTGACGCACACCCTACTTGTGTAATTGAATTATTATCCATGTTGTAATTTTGAAAAACTAAAAATAAAAACGAATAATTTGCTTCCAGTAACTCTTAAAATTTAATATACGATTCTTCTTCAAATTTAATATACGATTCGGATTTTGAACTTAATACACCTCATATAATTAAATATGAAGCATATTATTCGACAACTGTAATAATTACTACAATAATTATTTTAATTTTAATTTGTTATTTCTGTAAAGGAAAATGCGTGGCTTTTAAAGAAAAAAATCGAATTAAATCAAATCCCGCTATTGAAATAGAATTAGATAATATCTCGATTCCTTCTCAGCCTCGATTGAGGACTACTTAAATTAAATATAAAACTTCACGCCTTAACCGTGTAAGTTTTTACTTAAACGGGGGGTTGTTATATACAGGGTTTGAACCCTAACATGCAGCATTGCATTAGTTTAACGCTATGTATACATTATATCATTAATATAAAAGTACTCTTTGAGAGACGCGCAAGTAGTCTACCCGGAACTCTCATTACAGCCACACATTCTCCTATCTCCGCTGTATCTCCGCTGTATCTCCGCTGTATCCATTGTGACTCAATCCTATTAAGTGTTATTTTAAAATTGTGTTTTAATTTCTACTAAATAAATGTAGTGAAAAATAATAAAATCTTTTTTTAAAAAGAACTCTGAATGGACCCATATAACAGCACAAAAAACTATCGACAGACAGACAAGAAATTAAAAAAATATATTTTTGCTTCCTATTATTCTTTTTAAGTGTCCATTTCAGTCAAAATTACTAAATGTGTGTGAGTGAAAGTGAATAAGTACTTAATTTAAAGTAATTATAATTGATGTAAAGTTAAATGAATAAGTGTAAATATATTTATTTATATAAGTAACAATTATAAAATAAGTTGATGTTATTGATATACGTGATTGTGAGAGTGGATGGGTTCACATATCACTAAAACATAAGAATAAGTTTTGATTGTAATAATTGATGAAGCTACAAATGACGATCGTAATAAGTTTTGATTGTAACAATTGATGGAGTTACAATGACGATCGTAATAAGTTTTGACTGTAACAATTGATAGAGTTACAAATGACAATCGTAATAAGTTTTGATTGTAACAATTGATGGAGTTACAATGACGATCGTAATAAGTTTTGACTGTAACAAATGACGATCGTGAGAATTGATGGGTTCACAATCGTATGGATTTGTGACTAAAATGATGAGAATGGAAGTGTGGGGGTTTTTGGTTGTGAAAATAAATAAGTCTTTCCTATAGTATATAAGCGTATATTATCACTTCACAATAAGTCCACAAATATAAAATAATATAATGTGGGTTGCCCACAGAAGAGTTCATTATTGGAACATTTATAAATGATAATTGATTCAAAGTTTTTAAGTTTATTTGTATTAAATGGCCATAAATAATTATTGTAAATCTAGCCTCCATGCCGAGTGTTAGGTTTAACTACGTGCATTAGGACATGCACGATGTCAGGATGGTCGAGTGTTAGGTTTTAAAAAAAAGAGGGTTGTTGATAAATAAATAATGGTATAAAATTGACCAGTGTTAGGCTTTGTAAAAAAAGGAGGGTGGTTAATAAATAAATAATATATAAAAGCGGTACACATCGTATTGTGGAGGCACTCCCGAAACGGCATCGAGGCTAGGTATAGTACCACTGGTAAAGAAATAAATTGGAGGAGTTCATAAGATAAAGTGAGTTTTATTGATAGTATTCTTATACATAGAGGATGTAGCTGCATTATACTTGACTGCAAAGCACCTTTTTTCGAGGTAGGATTTTATAATTTGAAAAAAAGAATGTGGTAGCGACTTTTTTATTTTGAATAGTAGTCCGTCGTGCCAAACTTTATCAAATGCTTTGGCAATGTCTAAAGATACTGCTGAACAGTACTTCTTATTTTCAAATGAGCTATTTATGATCTCTATAATTCTATGGACTTGTTCTATTGTGCTATGCCCTTCCCTAAATCCGAAGTGATGTTTTGGTAGGATATCTTCGAGGTGTATGCGTATTCTGTTGAGGATCATTTTTTCAAATAGTTTCCCCATCAGTGGCAGAAGGCTTATTGGTCGATAAGAGGATACTTCATGAGGAGTTTTACCTGGTTTCAAAATCATTATCACCTGAGCTATCTTCCACTGACTGGGGAATATGCTCAGTCTTAGACATGCATTGAAAATCGCCACCATTAGAGTTACCCTCCCGTCCCTTTTTAGGGAGGTGTTTTAGAAGAGTGGCGTTGATTAAGTCGTATCCTGGACTTTTGTTGTCGTGTAATTCGTGAATCGCCTTAAGTACCTCTTTTGGTGTGATACTTTTCAGGGGTAAACACATCTGAGTAGTAGCGCATAAGGATTTCTGAACGTTGTCATCTTTTTCTTGTTTGTCGAAAGGATATGGTTGAAAGACTTCGTGTAGGTGGTCTGCAAATGGGGTGCGAAGTCGGATAACCTCCACGTGTGTGCGCTTACTGTTGGCCCTTTTCGAATGCTTGCCATTCGGGGAGGACAAGTAGTATAGTGTTCCGGTGCACCCTGGGCGACGAGTAATTATTACCCACAGGATACGTCCTTGGGTAATGATTGCTCGTCGGCTAATAATCCGACGCGGCGGTGTTCCTCCGCGTGTTCCTCTGATTAGCAGAGGACACAGTGTGAGGAACTGGGGGGGGTGCGCGTGGTGTGTACTTACACTACCTCCACGCAGGCGCATTTATATGTGCCAGCGCCGAGTATATCGGAACTCCACTCGTAGTTGCGGTCATGTCTCGTAATCACGAGTGGAACCGAGGGTCTTGCCTTTACCGGCCGGGCTGCGAGGAAGAAAACCTCTATAAAAAATTACCCCAACCCAAGCGGCGAAGCAGCGCGAGGGGTGCGTGGCTGATGGGATGATCAGTCGCTACTGCTGGTCCCGCCAGGGTACCGGCCGACACCCGTGGCGTATTAGGCTTATCCAAGGACAGGGGGCACTGCTTGGATGGACCGTCTTTCCCCCATACTCGTGGGATCAAGTATGGAATTGGATCAAAATTTGAAAAAAAAAGATGAGGAGGGGTTTGTTGTGCCCGTAGCGGGCGGTAGCGTTAAGGACGCGAGACTAGTGGTGGAGCGGCTGGACTTGGCTAAAATCGCCTCTGCAGAGCAGAGCGCGACCTGGGCCTCCCGCTGATAACAGCGGGAGGCCCAGGTCGCGCTCTGCGTCTTCACGAGGTCGTCCCCGGATGGCCTCTGAGTCTGAGGACAGTTGTGTCTCCATGGAGTCACAAAACGCAGCAATGCAAGGAGAGTGCTCCAAGTATCGAAAGAGGACCAGGAGTAAGAAGATCAACTCCGGCTCTTCCGATAATGAGGAACAGGAGAAGCCGAAGAAACTCACAACGGCAAAAAGAAAGGAGCTCCGGCTCCAAGCGGAGGAGGAAGTCGTAAGCTTGGCCGAGACGGTTCAATTAAGAGCAAACGCCAGGTTCTCAGACTTGGAGACTCCTAGGGTGGATGAGCCCCTGGTTCAAGATCTGCAGCTCCAGGTCGCCGACAGCGTAGCTATAATTAATAAAGTCACCTGCAGATCCGGCAACCTTAAGGGCACTTTTACAAAAGCCCTTAAGGAGGCCGCTGGTGCTATTAGCACGGCCGTGGAGATCCTGGTCAGAAAAAATGCCAATGAGGAGGTCACGCAGTTGCGGGCGGAAAACAGCCGCTTAACACAAGAGCTGTCGGAACTGCGGAAAGAGGTGTCGCTGATGCGGGAGGAGCTCGAGCGTTCCAAGGCCTTGCGAGAGAGCACTGTTGAAAGGAAAAAGGAGGACGAAATGGCGAGGTCAGTAATGGTGCAGGTGGGCACATTACTGAACACGCGGCTGGCAGCGTTGGAGGACAGGCTCCTTCCGGCAAAGCCAGTTCGTCCTCCTTTGGCGGCGGATAGAAGGCGTCAGGCGGCCGTCCAAAGGGTAGAGGCAGAGACGCCTCCCATGACGACTCTGGCAGCGCCTTCCAACCCAGGCCCGACGCAGAAGCAGGGCCCCAAGAAGAGCAAAGGCAAGAAGGGGGGAAAGAAATCCCTTCAAGCCGCACCAGCGGAGCCTCGCCCTCTGCCTCCCGCCCCGGCCGATGTAACTGAAGGCTGGAATGTGGTGGCTCACAAGGGCAAGAGGAAGGCGGCAGTAGCCCATGCCAAGCAGCCAACGCAGAAGGCAAGACCGAAGGCGTCTAAACAACGGATTCTGCGTCCACCACGATCAGCGGCGGTGACGCTGACTCTGCTGCCGCCTGCAGTGAGCAAAGAGCTCACATACCGCGACGTGATGTGCCGAATAAAAGAGGCGGTCAAGCTGGAGGATCTGGGCATTGCAGACCTGCGTCTCCGAGTCGCATCTACTGGTGCCAGGGTTCTGGATTTACCTGGTGCCAGTTGCGGCGAAAAGGCGGATGCACTTGCCCAGCGGCTGCGCGGTGTGCTTGACACCAGTGACGTTTTGGTCGCGAGGCCGGTGAAGTGTGCCGAGTTACGGGTCAGTGGCCTCGATGACTCGGCCACTTCGGAGGAGGTAGCGCAGGCCATAAGCAGGGTGGGCGGCTGCGATGTGGCGTTGGTGAAAGTGGGGGAGATCCGGCAGGACCGAATTGGCCTCGGTACAGCGTGGGTCCGCTGCCCCGTTATAGCTGCGAAAAAGGTTAGCGGGACGCGACTTCTGGTTGGGTTCGTGTCGGCGCGAGTGCAACTGCTTCAACAGCGAGCCCTACGTTGTTTCCGCTGCCACGATACTGGCCACGTGGCAGCGAAGTGCAGCAGCGCACTCGATAGGAGCCTGCAGTGCTTCAGGTGCGGCCAAGAAGGGCACAAGCAACACCAGTGCTCGGCAGCACCTCACTGCCCTGTCTGCGAGGCGTCAGGTCAGCCTGCAGGTCACTCGGTGGGAAGCGCTGCATGCGCCAATGCCAAGAGGAGAAGGGGTGGAAGGAGGGGAGGCAGGTCAGCGGACAAGCCAAATGCCCCAGCCTGGCAGGAGGAGGTGCAACACATGGAGATCAAGTGATGGCTCTCCGTGTGTTGCAGGCGAATATAAACCACTGTGCCAGGGCCCAGGACTTATTGGTCCAAAGCCTGGCGCAGTGGTCTATTCAGGTGGCGGTTGTTGCGGAGCCTTACAGCGTTCCCGACAGAGACAATTGGGTTGCCGACAACACCGGGGTGGTAGCACTCATCACCCAGGTCGCTGCGGGCTCTCCGCCTTTCTTGCGTATTGAGAAAGGTGCGGGATGCGTTGCGGCACTTGTCGGCGACGTAGTTGTCGTTGGGGTCTACTTTTCCCCCAATCGAATTCTCGCGGAGTTCGAGGAGTTTCTCATTCGATTGGGGGAAATGTTAGAACGAGTTCGTCCGGCGGAGATGCTAGTCGCGGGCGATCTCAACGCGAAGTCCAGCGTGTTGGGCTCCGCAACGACGGATGCACGTGGTGAGACATTGTCAGAGTGGGTAATTGACACCGGTTTGTCTGTCCTCAACCAGGGGACGAAGAACACGTGTGTGCGAAGGCTGGGCGGATCCGTCGTGGACGTAACGTTCGCGAGTCCGGCCCTAGCGCGTCGTGTTCGGGGTTGGCGAGTGCTGGATGATGTGGAGACTCTCTCGGATCACCTTTACATCTTGTACGAGATCTCCACCCATTCAGCGGTGCAACCAACCCCTAGTTCGTCCTCGCGAGAGTACGGACCGCGGTGGCAATTGGGTCGTCTCGACAGAGAGTTGTTGGAGGAGGCCGCGATAGTGGAAACCTGGCTGCCCCAGAGCTTGGCGTCTGTAGAAGACGCCGCATCCTGGGCGCAGAGGGCGTTGACGCGTATCTGTGACGCGTCAATGCCCCGATCCAGGCGCCGCCCTCAGCGGCGACAAGTGTACTGGTGGTCGTGGGAGATCGCGCAACTGCGTTCCATCTGCGTTGACGCGAGAGGCCAGTACAGCCACTATCGCAGACGGGTACAGAAGGTGCAGGAGGAGGAAGACCGACTGTACCACGTCTATGTCGAGGCGAGAACGCGACTGCAGGAGGAAATTGGTCGTGCGAGAGGCGAGTCGCACGACCAGATGATTGCGGGGATAGACCAAGACCCGTATGGCACACCTTACCGAATGGTGCTCGGTAGGTTACGGGCTTGGTCACCACCACTGACGCAGACACTCCAACCGGATATTCTCCGAGGGGTTCTGTCGTCGCTATTCCCGCAGCGGGCCAACTTTACACCACCCAATATGGCCCGTCCTGCAGCGCGTGAAGAGGAGGAAGACAATGTCGCACCACCGGTGGGAGAGGAGGAGCAGCTCGAAGAGGCCGTACACCGATCTCGGCACAAGAGCACCGCCCCGGGCCTGGATGGCATTCCCGGCCGGGTGCTTACTCTGGCCCTGAACACACTGGGGCCCAGAGTGCGAGGACTATTCACTGCCTGTCTGGCTCAAGCCATAATTCCACAGCGGTGGAAGACAGGCAGGTTAGTCCTCATCAAGAAGAAGGGTCGCTCGGCGGATTCAGCCTCCGCCTACAGGCCCATCGTGCTCTTGAGCGAGATCGCCAAGCTCTTCGAGCGTGTTGTAGCCAGACGGCTGCAACATCACCTGGAGGAGACAGGTCCGGACCTCTCGGACCAACAGTATGGCTTCCGCAGTGGCCGTTCGACTGTGGATGCCATTCTCGAGGTTAAGTCCTATGCGCAGGATGCGGTTGCCCGGGGCGATGGAGTCTTGGCGGTGTCTTTAGACATCGCCAACGCTTTTAACTCCCTGCCCTGGCCGTGCATTAAGGAGGCACTTATTTACCATCGCGTGCCTCCATACCTGCGCCGCGTCATCGGGGCTTACCTGTCCGAGAGGTCCGTGACCTTTCCCGCTCCCGGAGGAGGATGGGAGGAGTTCGGCGTGTCAGCCAGTGTTCCACAAGGATCGGTGCTGGGTCCGATCCTCTGGAACATCGGGTACGACTGGGTGCTGCGGGGTCGCACCATGGCTGGTATCAAGGTCCTCTGCTACGCAGATGATACGCTGGTCTTGGCGCAGCAGAGGACCTACCGGGAGGCGGCGGTCCTAGCGACGGCTGGGGTGGCTGAGGTAGTCGGCCGCATTAGGCGGATAGGGTTGGAAGTCGCCCTAAACAAGTCCGAGGCATTATACTTCCATGCTCCTCGAAAGGGCCCACCACCAGATGCCCATATCATCGTCGGTGGCGTCAATATCGACGTCAGCAGGAGCATGAAGTACCTCGGACTTGTTCTGGACGGCAGGTGGAGTTTTCGGGGCCACTTCACAACTTTGGCCCCGAAACTGTTGAAGACGGCGACGGCCTTGGCGCGCCTTTTGCCCAACGTGGGTGGGCCGAGCGCCTCGAGCCGTCGCCTGTATACCGGAGTGGTCAGGTCGATGGCCCTCTACGGTGCTCCCGTATGGGCGGACGCCCTGGATCGGCACAACATCACCCTGCTGTGACGTGCGCAGAGAGTGATGGCCATCCGGGTGATACGGGGGTATCGGACCATATCTGGTGAGGTGGCATGCGTGCTGGCTGGAGTCATGCCGTGGGACCTGGACGCGCTTTCTCTGGCGTCGGTATATTGCCGGCGTCGGGGCCTGTCGTCTAGGGATCCGGCTAGCCAAGCACGCGCCGAGGAGGAGCGGGAAGCCGCTATGGAAATGTGGGAATCCCGGCTGGCGATACCATCTGCCGGCCGGTTGACGATCGAGGCTGTTCGTCCAGTGTTCCGCCAGTGGTTAGCGCGGCGTCATGGCGTCCTAACCTTCCGCACCACACAGGTGCTCACGGGGCATGGTTGCTTCGGGGGTTACCTGTGTCGGATCGCTGGGAGGGAGCCCGACGCTCGCTGCCACCACTGCGATGACTGCCTCGATGAGACGGCCCAGCACACGTTGGAGGTGTGCTCAGCCTGGGCGTCTCAACGTCGTGCTCTGCGCGACGTCATAGGGGACGATCTTTCCCTGCCGGCCGTGGTCAAGGACATGGCCGGCAGTGAGACGTCGTGGGATGCGGTCTCCTCCTTCTGCGAGGCAGTGGTGCTCGAGAAGGAGTCGGCGGAGCGGGCGAGGGAGGCTTCGGCCGAACTCGCCATCCGCCGCAAGAGACCGGGTCGCCGGAGGGCGGCACACGATCGCCGCCTTCCGCCCTAACGAGCCAGAGGGCGGTCAGCTTGGGGAAGCTGACCGCCTACTAACCTGGCCCGAGTAGTCGCGCGCAGGTTGCTCCCGCTCGCTACTTCAAGCAGGTCGTCGAGGGTGCCCACACACCCTTGACTCCGCGACGTGCCTTGCAGGCTCCCGCCGCCGCGTTTCGCGGACGACTAATGCCCCCGCGTCTCGCGGCCAGAGGCGGTCGAGGAGGAGCACCGTGGGGTTTTAGTGGGTATTCGGACGGCCTCCCATCTGCCGGTCCGCGAGCCCCACATAACCAGCTCGAGTCCCCACTTGGGCTGGTATCCGTAAAAGGATTTCCTCACGAAAAAAAACCCATTCGAACCTTTGATGGTTCTACACCTAGCGGGATCCTTGGTGCTCTGACAACGTTGCTTTGCGAGTTTATAGACAAGTTTTTGGCCTTCTCTAGTTTCTAATTGCCTGTACATTACCTTCTGAGAGTCTGCGCGCTCTCTTGCTATTAATTTCTTGGTCTCTTTCTTCACTTTCTTGTATTCTTCGCGGTCTTCCGAAGTTTGGGTGGACTGCCAGGTCTTAAAGGCTTCTTTTTTCCTATGAATTGCACTTTGCACTACTTCCGTCCACCACCAGGTTTCCTTATTTATTATCTTACAACCCGTCGTTCGACCAAGAGTAATATTGGCAGCTGCTGTGATGGACTTGCTAAGATGGTCCCATATAGAGTCAACGCCTAATTTAGTGTCAATCTCCAGGTTGCTCAGCTGATTACAGAACTCGGGAATCTTGTCCCCTTTTAGATTCCACCACTTGGTGAGGCTCCTGAGGAGCCTGAGATAGTTTCTCCCGGGTTGTTTTCTTGAACAGCATATCCATTACAACAATGCGATGCTGAGGTATTGCGCATTCTCCCGGAATTACTTTGCAATTTGTGACCCGGCCAATGTTAGCTCTATTGATTAAAATAAAGTCTACCTGCGATTTTGTTTCGCCGCTTTTGTATGTGATTAAGTGTTCTGGCTTTTTGGCAAAGAAAGTATTAACTATAGCGAGATCGTATGCTGCTTCTGTTGACAGAATAACTTTCCCCTCATCGTTAAGACTACCGAAACCGTAGCCTCCGTGCACTCTTGTAAAGGCGTGGTTTACTGACCCTATGTGTCCGTTCAGATCTCCACCCAATAGTATGGTTTCTTTTGAGGGTATTTGTTGTAGGTGGCCGTCTAGAGTTGTCCAGAATGTTTCTTTTTCTGCTTTGCTACAACCTTGCTGGGGAGCATAGGCTGATATGACATTAAAGATTTCTCCTTCAACCAGTACTTTAAGGGACATCAGCCTGTCGTCAACTCTGATTACCTCCAAGATGTTATCGAGGTGTCCTACGTTGACAGCAATAGCTACACCATTCCTTCCATGCCTTTTTTTTTTCCGTGAGGAAATCCCTTTACGGATACCAGCCCGAGTGGGGACTCGAGCGGGTGATGTGGGGCTCGCGGACTGGCAGATGGTAGGCCGTCCGAATACCCACCAAAACCTCACGGTGCTCCTCCTCGACCGCCACTGGCCGCGAAACGCGGGGACATTAGTCGTCCGCGAAACGCGGCGGCAGGAGCCAGCAAGGCACGTCGCGGAGTCAAGGGTGTGTGGGCACCCTCGACGGCCTGCTCGGAGTAGCACAGCAACCTGCGCGCGACTACTCGGGCCAGGTTAGTAGGCGGCCAGCTTCCCCAAGCTGACCGCCCTCTGGCTCGTTAGGGCGGAAGGCGGCGATCGTGTGCCGCCCTCCGGCGACCCGGTCTTTTGCGACGGATGGCGAGTTCGGCCGAAGCCTCCCTCGCTCGCTCCGCCGCCTCCTTCTCGAGCATCACTGCCTCGCAGAAGGAGGAGACCGCATCCCACGACGTCTCACTGCCGGCCATGGCCTTGACCACGGCCGGCAGGGAAAGATCGTCCCCTACGACGACGACGTCGACGCTGAGACGCCCAGGCTGAGCACACCTCCAACGTGTGCTGGGCCGTCTCATCGAGGCAGTCGTCACAGTGGTGGCAGCGAGCGTCGGGCTCCCTCCCAGCGATCCGACACAGGTAACCCCCGAAGCAGCCATGCCCCGTGAGCACCTGTGTGCTGCGGAAGGTTAGGACGCCGTGACGCCGTGCTAACCACTGGCGGAACACTGGACGAACAGCCTCGATCGTCAACCGGCCGGCAGATGGTGTCGCCAGCCGGGATTCCCACACTTCCATAGTGGCTTCCCGCTCCTCCTCGGCGCGTGCTTGGCTAGCCGGGACTCCAGACGCTTGGTCCCGACGCCGGCAATATACCGACGCCAGAAAAAGCGCGTCCAGGTCCCACGGCATGACTCCAGCCAGCACGCATGCCACCTCCCGCTGTCTTCAGCAGTTTCGGGGCCAAAGATGTGAAGTGGCCCCGAAAACTCCACCTGCCGTCCAGAACAAGTCCGAGGTACTTCATGCTCCTGGTGACGTCGATATTGACGCCACCGACGATGATATGGGCATCTGGTGGTGGGCCCTTTCGAGGAGCATGAAAGTATAATGCCTCGGACTTGTTTAGGGCGACTTCCAGCCCTAGCCGCCTAATGCGACCGACGACCTCAGCCACCCCCGCCGTAGCTAGGACCGCCGCCTCCCGGTAGGTCCTCTGCTGCGCCAAGACCAGCGTATCGTCGGCGTAGCAGAGGACCTTGATTCCAGCCAGAGTGCCACCCCGCAGCACCCAGTCGTACCCAATGTTCCAGAGGATCGGACCAAGCACCGATCCTTGTGGAACACCGGCCGACACCCCAAACTCCTGCCATCCTCCTCCTGGAGCCGGAAAGATCACAGACCTCCCGGACAGGTAAGCCCCGATGACGCGGCGCAGGTATGGAGGCACTCGGTGATATATGAGTGCCTCCTTAATGCAGGGCCAGGGTAGGGAGTTGAAGGCGTTGGCGATGTCCAAGGACACCGCCAATACTCCTTCGCCCCGGGCCACCGCATCCTGCGCATGAGACTTCACCTCCAGTATGGCATCCACCGTCGAGCGTCCCCTGCGGAAGCCATGCTGTTGGTCCGAGAGGTCCGGACCTGTCCCCTCCAGATGGAGTTGCAGCCGCCTGGCTACAACACGCTCGAAGAGCGATCTCGCTCAAGAGCACGATGGGCCTGTAGGCGGAGGGTGAATCCGCCGGGCGACCCTCCTTTTTGATGAGGACTAACCTGCCTGTCTTCCACCGCTGTGGAATTATGGCTTGAGCCAGACAGGCAGTGAATAGTCCTCGCACTCTGGGCCCCAGGGTGTTCAGGGCCAGAGTAAGCGCCCGGCCAGGGATGCCATCCAGGCCCGGGGCGGTGCTCTTGTGCCGAGATCGGCGTACAGCCTCCTCGAGCTCCTCCTCCTCCACCGGTGGTGCGACATTGTCTTCCTCCTCTTCACGCGCTGCAGGACGGGCCATATTGGGTGGTGTAAAGTTGGCCCGCTGCGGGAATAGCGACGACAGAACCCCTCGGAGAATATCCGGTTGGAGTGTCTGCGTCAGTGGTGGTGACCAAGCCCGTAACCTACCGAGCACCATTCGGTAAGGTGTGCCATACGGGTCTTGGTCTATCCCCGCAATCATCTGGTCGTGCGACTCGCCTCTCGCACGACCAATTTCCTCCTGCAGTCGCGTTCTCGCCTCGACATAGACGTGGTACAGTCGGTCTTCCTCCTCCTGCACCTTCTGTACCCGTCTGCGATAGTGGCTGTACTGGCGTCTCGCGTCAACGCAGATGGAACGCAGTTGCGCGATCTCCCACGACCACCAGTACACTTGTCGCCGCTGAGGGCGGCGCCTGGATCGGGGCATTGACGCGTCACAGATACGCGTCAACGCCCTCTGCGCCCAGGATGCGGCGTCTTCTACAGACGCCAAGCTCTGGGGCAGCCAGGTTTCCACTATCGCGGCCTCCTCCAACAACTCTCTGTCGAGACGACCCAATTGCCACCGCGGTCCGTACTCTTGCTTCGAGAACGAACTAGGGGTTGGTTGCACCGCTGAATGGGTGGAGATCTCGTACAAGATGTAAAGGTGATCCGAGAGAATCTCCACATCATCCAGCACTCGCCAACCCCGAACACGACGCGCTAGGGCCGGACTCGCGAACGTTACGTCCACGACGGATCCGCCCAGCCTTCGCACACACGTGTTCTTCGTCCCCTGGTTGAGGACAGACAAACCGGTGTCAATTACCCACTCTGACAATGTCTCACCACGTGCATCCGTCGTTGCGGAGCCCCACACGCTGGACTTCGCGTTGAGATCGCCCGCGACTAGCACCTCCGCCGGACGAACTCGTTCTAACATTTCCCCCAATCGAATGAGAAACTCCTCGAACTCCGCGAGAATTCGATTGGGGGAAAAGTAGACCCCAACGACAACTACGTCGCCGACAAGTGCCGCAACGCATCCCGCACCTTTCTCAATACGCAAGAAAGGCGGAGAGCCCGCAGCGACCTGGGTGATGAGTGCTACCACCCCGGTGTTGTCGGCAACCCAATTGTCTCTGTCGGGAACGCTGTAAGGCTCCGCAACAACCGCCACCTGAATAGACCACTGCGCCAGGCTTTGGACCAATAAGTCCTGGGCCCTGGCACAGTGGTTTATATTCGCCTGCAACACACGGAGAGCCATTATTTGACTTCCATATGTTGCACCTCCTCACGCCCGGCTGGGGCGTTTGGCTTGTCCGCTGGCCTGCCTCCCCTCCTGCCACCCCTTCTATTTTTGGCATTGACGCATGCAGTGCTTCCCACCGAATGATCTGAAGGCTTCCCTGCCGCCTCGCAGACCGGGCAGTGCGGTGCGGCCGAGCACTGGTGCTGTTTGTGGCCGTCTTGGCCGCACCTGAAGCACTGCAGACTCCTATCGAGTGCACTGCTGCATTTTGCTGCCACGTGTCCAATGTCGTGACAGCGGAAACATTGTAGGGCTCTTTCTTGCAGCAGATGCACTCGCGCCGAAACAAAACCGACCAAAAGCCGTGAACCACTGACTTTCTTCGTTGCCATAATAGGGCAGCGGACCCACGCTGTGCCCAGTCCACTGCGGTCCTGCCGAATCTCTCTCACCTTAATCAACGAGGCATCGCAGCCACCTACTCGGCTTACGGCTAGTGCCACCTCCTCCGAAGTGGCAGAGTCGTCCAGTCCACTAACACGCAACTCTGCACACTTCATTGGTCTGGCGACCAACACATCGTCGGCATTAAGCACCTCTCGTAGGCGCTGGGCCAGAGTATCCGCCTTCTCACCACTGTTAGTGCCGGGTAACTCTAGAACCCTGGCACCAGTAGAGGCAACCCTGAGACGTAGCTCCTCAATGCCCAGATCTTCTAATTTGATCGCCTGCTTGACCTGTGTTAGCACGTCTTTATAGGTCATTTCCTTTGTGACAGCGGCCGGCTTAAGAGTAAGCGTCACCGCCGCAGATCGCGGGGGGCGCAACGTGGGCTGCTTAGGAGTTGACCTAGTCTTCTTCTTCTGAGCAGGCTTCTGCGTGGCTGCTACTGACGCCTTTTTCGTGCCCTTTCGCACCACGACACTCCAGCCTTCGTTTGTGTCTGCCGGAGCGGGAGGCAGTGGACGAGACTCCGCTGGTGGGGCTTTCTGCCTACTCTTTTTGCCTTTGCCCTTCTTGGTGCCCAGCTTCTGTGTCGGGCCAGGGTTGGCAGGCGCTGCCAGGGTCGTCACGGGAGGCCTCTCTGAATCTACCCTTAAGACGGTCGCCTGGCGCCTTCTATCCGGCGCCAAAAGAGGACGAACTGGCTTTGCTGGAAGGAGCCTGTTCTCCAGCGCTGCCAGTCGCGTGTTCAGTAATGTGCCCACCTGCACCATCACTGACCGCGCCATTTCGTCCTCCTTTCCCTTTTGCTCAGGAGTCTGTCGCACGGCCCGGGAACGCTCGAGCTCGGCCTTCATCGACGACATCTCCTTGCGCAACTCCGACAGCTCCTGTGACAAGCGATTATTCACCTCCCGCAACTGCGTGACCTCCTCGCTAGCCGATTTATTTACTAGAATCATCACGGCTGCGTTGATGGCGCCAGCGGCTTCCTTAAGGGCTTTCGTAAAAGTACCCTTAAGGTTGCCGGATCTGCAGGCCACTTTGTTGATAATGGCCAAGCTGTCCGCGACCTGGAGCTGCAGATCCTGCACCAGGGGGCCATCCACCTTAGGTCCCTCCAAATCTGAGAGCCTGGAGTTTGCTCTCAGTTGGACCGTCTCTGCCAAGCTTATCACCTCCTCCTCCGCTTGGAGCCGAAGTTCTCTTCTCCTCGCCGTGGTAAGCTTCTTTGGCTTCTCTTGCTCTTCGTTATCGGAAGAGCCGGAGTTATTGTTTTTACTCCTCGTTCTCTTCCGATATTTGGAGCTCTCTTTCACCGTTGCACTTTGAGACTCCATCGAGACACAGCTGTCCGTCTCGGATTCAGATGCCGCTCGAAGACAACTTTGTGAAGGCGTAGAGTACGACCTGGGCCTCCCGCTGATTGCGGAGGCGATTTTCGCCAAGTCCAGCCGCTCTACTCTCGCGTCTTTGACGCTTCCGCCCACTACGGGCACCACAAACCCCTCATCATCTTTTTTAAAATTTTTATTTAATTCCATATTGTTCCCACGAGTATGGGGGAAAAACGGTCCATCCAAGCAGTGCCCCCTGTACTTGGATAAGCCTAATACGCCACGGGTGTCGGCCGGTACCCTGGCGGGACCAGCAGTAGCGACTGATCATCCCATCAGCCACGTACCCCTCACGCTGCTTCGCCGCTTGGGTTGGGGTAATTTTTTATAGAGGTTTTCATCCTCGCAGCCCGGCTGGTAAAGGCAAGACCCTCATTTCCACTCGTGATTACAAGACATGACCGCAACCACGAGTGGAGTTCCGATATAGTCGGCGCTGGCACATATGTATGCACCTGCGTGGAGGTATTGTGAGTACACACCACGCACGCCCTCCCAGTTCCTCGCACTGTGTCTTCTGCTAATCAGAGGAACACGCGGAAGAACGCCGTCGCGTCGGATTATTCGCCGACGAGCAATGATTACCCAAGGACGGATCCTGTGGGTAATAATTACACGTCGCCCAGGATGCACCGGTACACTATGCTGCTCGTCCTCCCCGAATGACAAGCATTCGAAAAAGGCCAACAGCAAGCGCACACACGTGGAGGTTATCCGACTTCGCACCCCATTCCTTCCATGCCTTGCGCCAACATACATTACTTTATAGCCCTCACCGATGTTGCGGGCTTTTGCACCAGTCCATCTCGTTTCTTGCAAACAAGCGAAATCTACCTTTCTTCTCTTAAAGAGGGCAGCAAGTTCTTTGGTCCTTCCAGTTAGTGTTCCAACATTCAAAGTAGCGAAGCGGAATTTACGGTTACAATTTGGGACTAACGTCGTTAGCCGGGCCCGTCCGTGACTCGGTAGCCCTCGCACACTTTTCGCAGATGTAGGGCGATGTGTCTGCGCGTCGTTTCGCGGCGACGCCCTATCCGTTATCTTTACTGTATTTTGTAACCTGTCCATTTTCTTTTCTAAAAAATTGGCTAGTTTGGGTTTATTAATTAAGTACCGATTGCCATCTGACGTACTAAAACCTACCCTTTGAGGTAGGGAAACCTCGGACCAGATGTTGGGTCTGTGTACAGGTATTCCCCTCTGTACGATGTGAATGCTTGGTTATTCCGCCAAAGCGTCGGTCGCCAGTGCCTCGTCCGTTAAACAGCAGGGTGTACCACGTGCAGGTGAGGTTGACATTTGGGATGGTGAAGATGTTAGGCCCATAAAAATCCAGGATGTCTGGGACTTTTCTTAAGTCTGTTGGCCAGTGAGTAGGTTCTTTGCCAGAGAGGCATTCTAAGTTAAGATCTCTTATTGCTCTGTATAGTTGTCTTCCTCTTGTAGTAGTAAGTCTAGCACCCCAGAATTGGTGTTTTGAGTTCCAGTCCCCGCCTATGATAAACCGATTGCCTAAAGTTGCAAAGAAATCAAAAAAGTTTGTATTTGTAATAGTATGCTTTGGAGGGTGACAGTATCTTAAAATTATACATTTATTGTATTATTTATAATTGTATCGTTAAGAATAGTATAATACTAAAATAAAAACTAAGAATTTACTATTAGAATTGTTTAGACTAAATTTATTATTGGTGGGGAAATGTGTCGGTAGATTATAAAATAGATCACAGTGTTTTGTAAGGGCATTCTGTGACGGACTGCCGGACCGAGTTGATGTAAGTGATACCTTCTATTTATACTTTTTTTAATTTATGATTTAATAAAAATAATAATAATTAACTCTTTATTGTACACCCAAGAAAATACACAGAAATACAATAAAAAATATATATAAATGTACAAAAGGCGGCCTTATTGCTTAATAGCAATCTCTGCCAGGCAACCTTCAAGCAGAGGAAATAGCAAATTCAGATATTAAGATAGATAGGGTTAGGGTGCAAAAATATATATATAAGGGTAAAAAATAAATAAGAATATAATTACCATATACAATAATATATTACACACATATACCATAAATATGCACATATAAAATATACATACTATAATAAATTTTACACATATAAAAATATCAGTATATAAACATAAAATACATAAATAAATATATTCATATAAATATACATACATACAAATAAATATATACATACACTATTATATATACATATATAAAGAGCTATAAGGTAAGACTAAAATTTGTAATGGCAAAGAAAAAAAAAAAAAAGGAAAAGAACCTAAATCTTAAAGTGACATAAAGTGTAACTTTAAGCGACGTTTGAAGGTCAAAAATGTTTTGGCATTTCTGACATATAAAGGAAGGGAGTTCCACAATCTACACGCAGTTACAGTAAATGAACTGCTATAAAAGGAAGAAGTGTGAGAAGGTATTTTTAGGGTGAGATTACGTTCAGAGCGAAGAGTTCGGGAATGTGTCACACCCAAAAACTCAAAACGTTCTTTAAGGTAAGGAGGGGAAATTGGATTGAACAGAATACAGTAAAGAAGATGAAGAATGTGAGTATTCCTGCGAAGGCGGATAGGGAGCCACTTGAGTTTTTTACGGAAATCAGAGATGTGATCAAATTTGCGTAGACCAAAAATGAATCGAATACATAAATGTTGAATGCGCTCAAGTTTATTTAATTGCTCCACTCTTAAGTCAAGATAGCAAATGTCAGCATAATCAAGAAACGGTAGAAGGAGAGTATTTGCCAACGAAATCTTAGTAGGTATAGGAAGAAAATTACGCAAACGTCTAAGAGAACCTAAGGATGCAAATATCTTTCTGCTGACCTCACTTACCTGTGAATCCCAAGACATATTATTGTCTTAAATTACACCAAGATCTTTTACCGTTTTGCTGAATGGTATAACATCGCTATTAATAAGTACTGGTGGTAAAGTCGATACATCTATTTTTTAAATAAGTTTAGAACTACCAATTAAAATCAGTTCAGTTTTTTTTTGAGTTAAGATGCAGACCAAATGACTTACTCCAAGAAGAAATACTCTCCAAGCTTCTGTTTATGTCCCTGATTGCGGTAGGTAAGTCAGATACTTCAGCTTGGTTGTAAATCTGCAAATCATCCGCATATAAATGGTAGAAAGAAGAAATAGTACCAGAAATAGCATTTATAAACACAGAAAATAGCAAAGGAGACAACACGCCACCCTGCGGAACACCAGCAACGACAGGCGACCACTCAAGAGTACGAATCTTGTATTCGTAAACGTTGCCGGCGTCCAAACAGGTATTCATGAAACCAGTTAATTGCATCAGGAGATATGTTAAGTGACTTTAAAGTAGCCAGCATGATATCAAGGTCAACGGAGCCAAAGGCATTGCTGAAGTCCAGCAACGCTAAGACTGTAACTTGTTGCCTTTTCATGCCTGCACGGATGTCATCAGTAATTTATACTAGTGCCGTTGTCGTACAATGACCAGGACGGAAACCGGATTGCAAAGGATTCATAAGGTTACCTTGGTAAAGAAACTGGGTGAGTTGAGTGTGAATTAGGCGCTCAAGGACTTTGGAAAGGAAAGGAAGAATAGAAATAGGACGGTAATCAGAGAAATCAACGGGATTAGGTTTTTTGGGTATAGGAATAATTTGTGCATCTTTCCACATTGAAAGAAATTGCTTAGATGTTATAGAATGAATAAATATACTATAATCACAGGTAATATAATATCGAGGATGGGAATGGAGATTTATTATTGTTATTTGTGCTATTATTTATTTTCTATGTTATTCAACTAAGTATAAAATAAATAATGATGTATTTACTAAATTATTGATAGAAACATAATAAATTTGTTAATGATTTATAAAATTATTTTACCCATGTTGTTTTTTTTTATCCAGTCCATAAAAACGTAGATATATGAATTTAATTAAATTTCACTAATAGATGATTTTATTTATTGCTTCTTTTTACTATATATACAATATAAATTATTAAATACTTAAATTAAATATATTCATTTTATTTATAGAAATAAATAAATTCTAACATCGGAAGTGGGATTCGAATAGCTACAATTGTTATTAACACCTATTTGTACAAGTTTCAGATGGATTCTGAAGCAATAAGTGGTCTTCTCCGAGCAATTCGTGATGCCGTTACTGCTACCCATCAAAAAGATGATGACATTGCACTACCAATGTTTGACCCTGATCACAACGACTGCGGAGCCGCCAGCTGGTGCAGCAGTGTGGAAGCCCTCGCTAGCGAGTTGAACTGGAGCAGTATTCGAACAGCAGCTAAAGCCGGTTAGGCCCTTAAGGGCTCTGCATTACTTTGGTTTGAGTCAAGGGAGCCTTCGGAAGGGAGATCTTGGGAAAATCTACGTCAAGACATTATTTACCGCCTACCCTGAAAAGAAAAATCTGTCCGAAAGACTTTCCAGAGCAGTCCTTTACACGTCTGATGCAGTAGAATCCTATGGAGATTATGCCAGAGAAAAAATAAGGTTACTACGCAACACTAAAGTAACCTTTACAGATGAGCAATTGATTGAGCTGATCTGTGGCATAAGTGATGTTGATGTCAAAATAAATTAAAAATTAAATTAAATTAGCTTCACGCTATATCCCTAACCTAATGTTGAGACACTCCGTTCCCCACTTTCTGCCGAATTTTGGAGGCATTGCGTGTTGAGTGGCAGAACTCAACGCCGCGCTTTGCCTCGACACCAGAGCGAAGAAATGAAAATATAAATTTAAGTAAATATTTCATCTCCTCGAGTGGGGATCGAACCCACAACCAGTCGGTTTTACAGTCACACTTTGTACCACTGCGCCACGACTGGCCTCAATATAGCTTGTTTAAATAGTGGTATTACTACTACCGCAGCTCTTATCTCCTTGTTGTCAACCTACATGAAAAACTGGAAAAGAGCTTTAGATAGTAGTAATAGTGGTTCAGGATCCAGTGGCGCTAAGCGGTCTAAATTTGACATGGATAGAAAATGTTTTTTTTGTAACCAAACTGGACATGTACAGTCTCAATGTTGGAAGACTTTGAAAAATCGAACGGACCAAGCTCCACAGGTTTCAAAGCAACATGATACTCTTGCAATGTCATGTACTTTTTGTAAAAGAGTAGGTCATACCGAAAATATTTGTTTTCATAAACAAAGGGCGGAATCAAAAAGATCTGTAACTTTGATCCCTACAAAGGACGTTAATTTTTTAGGAAAACTGAATTAAGCCTCACACCAGTTTCTATCAATGGTTTATTACTTAATTCCCTGATAGATACCGGGGCAAATTGTAGTTTAATTAAAGAATCCATAGCTAAGAGACTGGGGTGTCACTTAATTCCTGTATCTTTATATTTAAAAGGAATAGGGAACAGTAATATACATGTATTTGCACTAATTACCGTTTGTGTTCAATTTGAAGATGTGAATTTAGAACTCGATATACATGTAGTTAGAGATATTGATTTTCAGTATGACCTCCTTATAGGTAGAAATTCAGTACAGTACCCGGATATAGAAATTATTACTGACTCAACTTGTCGTTTAGTAAGAAAACCTATCGAAAACAATACAGAGGTGAATTTGATTTATTCGGTAACAGAATTATCTGATTTATCATCAAAGATTTGTCACTTAGATTTAATTACACAAAATAAAATTTGTAGTGTTTTTCAAAAATATCCCTCTGTCTTGGATGAGATAGGCACGGTAAAAACTGGTGAACTAACTATCCGTTTGAAAAGTAATGAAATTGTTAATTACCATCCTTATCGGTTAGCTCGCTGTCGAAAGAGAGAAAGTGGATAAAATGATTCAAGAACTTTTGAACAAAAAAATAATTTGTGAAAGTGAATCTGCATTTGCCAGTCCCGTACTCTTGGTAAAAAAAAGGATGGTAATGATAGGTTATGTGTAGATTTTAGAGCTTTAAATAGAATTATAGAAAAAGATCGATATCCACTTCCTCTCATCGAAGATCAAATCGATAAGCTAGGTTCAGCAAAATATTTTATATCTTTGGATATGAAAAACGGTTTTTATCAAATACCCGTGGCTTTAGACTCTTGAAAATATACAGCCTTTGTGACACCAACTGGTCACTACGAGTTTATTAAAATGCCATTTGGTATTTGTAATGGTCCAGCTGTGTTTCAAAGATCTATCACAAAGGCTGTACAACACCTAAAATTTCTCTTAGTACACATTGATGACATTTTTATCCCATTTACCACAATCGACGAAGGAACAGACTATTTAGAAAAAACAGTTGATGCTCTTTGTTCTGCAGGGTTTACTATTAATTTGGCGAAATGTAAACTTTTTGTTTACAGTATTGAATATCTCGGAAGACACATATCACAGGAAGGTGTAAGACCTAGTGAAACAAAGGTATCTGCTTTAGTAAACTCTCCAGTACCTAATACTGTCAAGCAGGTGCGCCAGTTTATGGGGTTGGCTAGTTATTTTAGAAAATTTATTCCAAATTTTGCAACTCGTACGGCCTGTATCACGAATTTAACTAAAAATAATTTCAAATTTCATTGGGGACCCGAACAGAACGAAGCTAGGGATTATGTCATTAAGCATTTGTCATCTAAACCCTTATTAACTGTATTTGACCCAAAATTACTTACAGAATTTTACACTGACGCTAGTTCAATAGGATATGGAGCAGTTTTAGTGCAAAAAGTAGATAGTGTAAAATCAGTCGTAGCCTACTTTAGTAAAAGAACATCTCCTACAGAATCTAGATATTGTTCGTATGACCTAGAAACGTTAGCTATTTATAACGCTTTAAAACAATTTAGAGTATACCTTTTGGGTATCAAATTTAAAATCTTTACCGACTGTAGTGCTATTAAAGCTACATTTAATAAAAAAGATTTATCTCCTCGTGTAGCCCGTTGGTGGACCGTTATGCAGGATTTTGAATTCGATATTGTATATAAAAAGAGTAAATATATTGGGCACGTTCATTTCTTTAGTCGCAATCCCGTTGGGAGTCCTGTTTCTGTTAATCTTGCTAAAATTACCGATCGAAATGCCTCAAGTAATGTTTCTAACTTTAAAAGTTCTCTGAGTTCTCCAGAAACTACTGAATTCTTAAATGTTAATTTTATTAATGAATCACCATCTTGGTTAGAAATTGCTCAACAAAATGATCCAGAAACTCAACATTTAATTAGTCAAACTATAGCTGGTGACCTGGATGAAAATCGTTATCTTTTAGAGAACCATTTATTGTTTTACAAAATTAAATCTGGGGAGCCAAAACTGTATGTACCAAAGGGATCTAGATTTAGTCTTTTGCAACTTTATCATGACAACAATTGTCATGTAGGATTTGAGAAGGTTTTACATAAGCTTCGTGAACATTTCTGGTTTCCGAAAATGATTCCATTTATTAAAAAATACCTAAGACACTGTTTAATTTGTGTAGAACGAAAGGGCCACTCGGGCCCAAAGCAAGGTTTCTTACATCCAATTAAAAAAGTCCCTATTCCCTTTCACACAATACATTTAGATTGTACGGGTCCATTCGTTCAAACAAATGATGGTTACAAATATATTTTGTTACTCCTAGATGCTTTCACTAAGTTTTGTGTGTTAAAACCACTTAAAACGCTCGGTGCCCTAAAATTGGTACCACTTATTCGAGATACCATTACGTTGTTTGGTACTCCCTCAGTAGTAATTACAGATAGAGGCATTAACTTTAGTTCTCTCCAAGTTAGATCACTGTTTACGGAATTACAAGTTGTGCATCATATGATATCAACTGGTACCCCAAGAGGAAATGGTCAAGTGGAGCGATATGTTGCGACACTTATCAATATTGGTACCACTTATTGAAGAGAAAGCAAAGCGTCAAGTCTAGTGAACAGTCGTTGTCAAAATGTCCCGAACAACTATTTAAATATAATCGCGAAAAGTGAAGTTTAACTATCGTGCCAGTGTTTAATATAAACCTACATCCGTGTTTTAAATGTGTGTCATATAAACTTTACATATTCTCCTCTAATGAAGCATTATTTCGACAAATTATTTCACAAATCTCAAAAACTTTTTTTTGTGCTTACCCTACCACAGTTTTATCAAAGTAACGCGTAAGCGACTTGTTTTGCACTACGCTACGTCGAGAGCATTTATTAGTGGGCAAATTATAAATTTAAATACAGTTTGTTTGAGGTGAATTTGTATGGGAGCAATTATTGCAGTGCTACTCTTAAAAACATATATTTTACTATTTTTTTTTTTTTTTATAAAATATATATGTACGCCTTAATTTCGAAGTCTTAACTATAAAAATGGATGCGACAGTATCAGAATGGGGTTGTTGTTCAATAAACAACAAAAATGAAAAATTTCTACAATGTGACTTATGTAAAAAGGCTTTTCATTATAAATGTCTAAACCTGGATTACACCAGTAAAAAAACTGCATGGACTTGTCCAATATGCGATGCGCACACCGAAAACTAAAAATAATGACAGCACACCAGTCCGTTTCAATCCCAATATTACTGTACGTTCCAAAAAAAGGCCAGCTCTAGAATCTCCACCTGGTGCGACTATTGCGTCTATTACCGAAGATAGTGTACGTACTATTATAAAGGAGGAGATGAATAGGCAAGCTGATATACTTATTGAGAAAATTACATTATCTATGAAAAATATGTTGAGCAACGAACTTAAGTCTATAAGGGAGGAGATCAAAGATATCAGAGATTCAGTTTCTTTTATTAGTCTACAGTATGAAGATATTGTAAAAGAAAGCAAGAAAGATAAGAAAACAATTAGGAACTTAGAAGAACAAAATATAAACATAACATCCAATTTAAAGGAATTTACAGTACGGTTAAACAATTTAGAACAACAAACCCGAGCCAGCAATCTTGAAATTCAGTGTGTCCCCCAGAAAAAAAATTAAAATCTCAACATTGTTGAAGAATTGGGAAAGGTGATTAACAGCCCGACTAAGATAGAAGACATCGCTCACTGCACTAGAGTCATGAAATCTAAAAACAACAGCAATCGTCCCAAATCTATTGTTGTTCAGTTTGCCTCACCGCGATGTCGAGATTCTTTTTTGGCCGCTTCGTTAAACTTTAATAAAACTAAAAATATCGCCGATAAATTAAATACGTCATATATAGGTTTCGATGGTGAGAAATCCCCTATATACATTACTGAACATTTGAGTCCAGGCAATAGGGCGTTACACGCGGCAACACGCATTAGAGCGAAAGAAAAAGCCTATAAGCACGTATGGATCAGAGGAGGTCGTATTTACACTAGAAAGACGGATTTTTCTGAATACATATTAATAAGAGATTTGGATGCCCTGAATAAAATAGTATAAGATTAAGAGAAAATATATATAGTACTTTATACATAGTTATTTTTGCGCAAATAATTATTATGGATTTATCAAACACTACCTTATGTTCTTTATCGATATACTACCAAAATGTAAGAGGTCTTAGAACAAAGACACATGATTTCTTTTGTAATCTTAGTAGGACCAGATATGATCTGATAATTCTAACTGAGACTTGGCTAAACTGTGGCATTTTAAGCTCTGAACTTTTTGATGATAACTATGTTGTTTTTAGAAGGGACAGAGAGGAATCAAGAACTGTGACTAAGAAGAAAGGTGGTGGAGTCTTAATAGCTGTTTCAAAATCCATAAGATCTAAACGGCAGTTTACATTTGAGACCGACAATGAAGACTTGTGGGTAACTATCGATCTTGGCACACCATTGAAGCCTTTTTTTATAGCCTTCTGTGCTGTCTACTTGCCACCTCCAGTACTGAGATCAACTCTTGAGACTTTTACAGACAATGTTTCAAAAATTAACGAACAAAATACCTGTCATAAATGTATAGTCGGTGACTTTAACTTGAGTAATATCAACTGGGAATTGGTAAAAAAATCTGACGCTTATCACACTTCTCCACTCAACAACGACTTTTTGGACTTTCTTAACCTAAACAATTTTCAACAACATAACCATATTGTTAATAGCATGAATAGAACCTTAGATTTGGTACTCCTGGACTTTTCATCTCCATGTATTGTGTCACGTGCAGTTGATGTTTTATCCTCAGTAGATTCACTGCACCCTCCATTAAATATAAGCATTCATTTTTCATGTGAAGCAAGAATGCCTTACAACAAACAATATTTTAGCTATAATTTCTACAAAGCAGACTACCAGGTTATTAACGCGCACTTATCTAAAATAAATTGGTTTAACATGTTCGGCGGTGAGAGGGATGTGAATAAACTAGTTCAAATCTTTTATACAGTCATTCTAGAGGTAATAGATAAATTTGTACCAATTTCTAGGCCAAATAATAAAAAGTACCCATTTTGGTTCTCACGTCAACTAATAAGACGATTAAAGGAAAAAAACAATTATAGAATTAGGTATAAAAAATATAATAACCCCTTAGACTTGATATCTTTTCAGTTATTGGCCGAGCGCTGTGCCAAAATCACTTCTGAATGCTACAGTAATTATGTTAAGTCATCAGAAAGTAAAATATGCAACAATCCTAAATATTTCTGGTCATTTGTGAAAGAGAGACGCGGTGGTAGCAATTCATACCCAGTCACGCTTACGGATGGCATCTCTATATGTTCAGATGGAAACAGTATTTGCAATATGTTTGCTTCTCAATTTGAGTCTGTTTATAACAACAATGATTGTGACTGGAACCCTCTATTGTTCCCTAAAACACACCACAGTAATCACGCATTTAGTGAGGCACTGGTCTTATTGTATATTAGTAGTGATTTAATTCTCAAAATCCTGAACTCTATAGATCATACGAAGGGTGCTTGACCTGATTGTATTCCACCATATTTTATCAACAAATGTGCTGAAAACCTAGTCACCCCATTACATTTCATATTCAACACTTCACTCAACGCGGGAGTTTTCCCTTCGGTTTGGAAGACAGCTAAGGTGGTGCCAATCCACAAGGCAGGAGATATACATCTTGCGAACAACTATCGTCCAATTTCTATTCTGTCTAGCTTGGCTAAAATCTTTGAATCCTTAGTATGTCCATTCGTTCAAAGACATTTTGAAAAATACGTATGCGATGAGCAGAACGGATTTTTAAGAAGTCGATCAGTTAATACTAACCTGGCATCTTACATTGAGGACATAATTTCTTGTGTAGATAATAAGAAACAAGTGGACGCAATTTACACTGATTTCTGTAAGGCTTTCAATAAGGTTGTTCACAAGATCTTGTTGAGGAAATTAAACGCATATGGTATTGCAGGTATTTTTCTCGATTGGTTGCGTTCTTATTTATCTGAACGTTCATTTTTTGTAGTGGTTAACGGATTTACTTCTTATTCATGTAACATATTATCTGGTGTTCCACAAGGCTCACACCTTGGTCCAGTATTGTTCAATATATTTATCAATGACCTTCCACTATGCTTTAATTATTCCACTCCATTGTTATTTGCAGACGATTTAAAGTTATATAAAATTATTGAAACTTGGGAGGACGTAGAAAAATTTCAAAAAGACATACATACTCTGGATAGTTGGTGTCACAATAATGGTATGGAGCTAAATGTATCTAAATGCTTCCATATAAAATTTACAAGAAAGAAAAATTTTATACCGTCAGTTTACTTCATTAAGAATGCGCAAATCAGTGAGACACAGACCATACAAGACTTAGGAATCACAATTGATAACTGGTTAACTTTTGTACCTCATATGGATTCATTGATAAAGAAAGCTTCAAGAATGTTAGGGTTTGTAATTAGATTTTCTAGATTTTTTAAAAAGCCCACAACTAAAATAATATTATACAACTGTCTTGTAAAATCAATGTTAGAGTATGGGAGCGTTGTTTGGCGTCCTCATTTTGCAACACATATGCTGCGTATTGAACGGGTGCAAAAGAGATTTGTTAGGCATCTCGCGTATTCTTTTAATGGAGTTAATCGTGACAGGTACTCTTATACAGAGTCACTAGATTACTTTAAAATATCCGATCTAGAGGCCAGTCGTGGCGCAGTGGCACGAAGTGTGACTGTAAAACCAACTGGTTGTGGGTTCGATCCCCACTCGAGGAGATGAAATATTTACTTAAATTTATATTTTCATTTCTTCGCTCTGGTGTCGAGGCAAAAAGTGCGGCGTTGAGTTCTGCCACTCAACACGCAATGCCTCCAAAATTCGGCAGAAAGTGGGGAACGGAGTGTCTCAACATTAGGTTCCCTCTGCCTACCCTGCTGTGTGCGGGATATAGCGTGAAGCTAATTTAATTTTTTAATTTTTTAATCCGATCTAAACACTCGGAGAGACACTATTGACCTGGTTTTCTTATATAAACTGGTAAATTATCACATATATTCTCCGCGTCTTCTCTCAAAACTCTCTTTTACTATACCCCGTAAAATCCCTCGGAAACCAATCAGTTTGTTTGCACAGCCGCGATGGAGAACTAAATTGGGATCAAACTCTCCTATTACAAGGCTTACCTCACTTTATAATATGAAATGTAGTGCATCCACGGATATTGATTGACATCTTTAAAATGTCTAAAACAGCTTTTAA
Source organism: Heliconius charithonia (assembly GCA_030704555.1). NCBI lineage: Eukaryota > Metazoa > Arthropoda > Insecta > Lepidoptera > Nymphalidae > Heliconius > Heliconius charithonia. The sequence goes on from CM060828.1 coordinate 8,343,527, forward strand.
GAAAGCAATAAAATGTGTGTAAATTATGCTATAATTGTTGCTCCTGGTAATATTGTTTGTATTAGTTTATATTATATTTTTATATAATTTTAATCCGTTGTTATGTATTAGCAAATCTATGTTTATATAAATTACCATTTCACGATTGTTCACAGCCACTTTATTTTGCATGCAGTGTTTACCTTTAAGTGGCTGTACATTAATTGTTTTTAGTTTTCAAGTTAGATTTACTTGAAAGGTAATAATGTACGAGCCGTTGGTAAACTTAATAAAAATAAAAAAAAAAAAAAAAATATGTTGAATACTAGCTGTAATGGTTCGTCAGACTGGCCAAGCGGTTTGTGGAAGGTCCAACAGTCTATTAATACCACTGTCCTAAAATCAACTGGGTTTTCTCCGATTCGCTTACTTATAGGTGTAAATGCGAATATACCTTGTATACAAGCTCAATTAAACGCTGTTAGTGTCCCAGGGTCCAGTATTGATTTAAGAGCCGACCGCGAGTTGGCGACCAGGCGTTTACAAGTAGAAGCCAAAAGGTTTAAAAATCGATTTGACAGTGTAAGGCGAGATAATGTGACTTTCGAGTTCACATTTGGTCTCTCTCTTTTATTTGTAGGATGAAGTTTAAGTATTTGTTCTTTGTATTGTTTGTAAGCGGCACAGCCTCTATAGCTGGCAGGGTGTTTTTCTCTACAGTTGGCACACGTTGCATTGACTTTAGGGCTTTTTGTACACTTTAGGGACGAATGATCGTTTCCACATTTTACGCATCTAAAGGGTCTGTTGCATTGGTTTTTAGAGTGGCCAAATCTCTGGCATCTTTTGCATTGAAGCACTTCCTTTTTCTTATATGGTGCTTCAAAGGATACCTTTGTGTAGTTTATGGTGTTTATTTTGTATATCTCTTTGTTATTGTGATTGGAAACTCCAAGTCAATGTAAAAAATGGTAGCGTCCCAGTCGCATTAAATCTTCGGCAATACACGAGGTATCTTCTGATGAGTGTAGCCCGCGCAGAACTACTCGAAATGCTCTTTCGCTTTTTAGCATGTAAGTGTAGTGGCTAATGTTGTCCTCAACAAATTTCGCGCGGATGGTTTTGTACGCCTCTACTGATTTTGGCATGACTTTGACAATGTGCCCAGATCTTAGAGTAGTCATGGTATAGTTTTCAGTTGTTATTATTTTACTGAGTACGTCTTTTAGTGCTTTAATATCAATACCGCCAGTCACAAATATAGGTTCTGGTTTTGGAGGCTTGATAGGTTCAATGTCGACTGTTTCTTCATTGGAATCCTTTAGAAGGTCGAATTTGTTTTGTGTTGGGACACTATAAAACAGGTTACTTTGCATTTCCTGGGGCTTTTTGACCCGTGGTGGACTAGGTTCTACTCTTTTTCTTTTAGCGACTGGAACATGGTCGCTTTGCCAGTTATTGGTGTTTTCCATTTTGTCTGTCTTGTTGCCATCTTATGTATCTTGTACGATAGTTATTTTTTTTGGCGTAGCACCTACAGAATTAGACCGAGGCTTGTTGGACATGCTTCTGTGAAATATCTGTACAGTTAAATTTGTTGGATTTGTTTGGTTTCGTTTTTCAATATTCATTTTATTCCCACGAGTAAAGGCGATTAAACAGGTCACTTAGGGGTAACGCCATGCCCTAAGAAGGCATAATACAACTGCGTTTGCCAGGTCCGCAGAGGTTGGCGCTAGCGACTGTTATACCCCACAGACATTCATCCCACATTTGAGGCCAGTCGTGGCGCAGTGGCACGAAGTGTGACTGTAAAACCAACTGGTTGTGGGTTCGATCCCCACTCGAGGAGATGAAATATTTACTTAAATTTATATTTCCATTTCTTCGCTCTGGTGTCGAGGCTAAGCGCGGCGTTGAGTTCTGCCACTTAACACGCAATGCCTCCAGAATTCGGCAGAAAGTAGGGAACGGAGTGTCTTAACACTAGGTTCCCTCTGCCTACCCTGCTGTGTGCGGGATACAGCGTGAAGCTGACATTCATCCCATTGGCGCGTTTCCCACCGGTAGGATTGGGGTGAGTTTATAGAGGCTCGCTCTTGAACTGGACAGTGAAGTCAAGAACTCCAATCTCACGAGACATGACCGAGAGGTTGCGGATTGTGCGGGTCATTTCCTTCCCGTCACTATCGCAGGCTTGTTAGGCCCGGGCTGGTCTGGTTACTTACCGCCGCCAGATGCTCGGCGTTGCCACGCGTTTGGCACCACCCAGGGGACACGTGTAGGGTGGGTCTTATACACTAGGTTAAGATGGTAAAACCTACGGACGCGAGTGACTTCGTCCCCCTAATCCTTCATCAAATAACATATAAAAGTATATATTTCTTAAATCAGACTGTCATGTATCAGGTGGCTTTTAAAACATTTGTTGAATCTCTTTGCATTCGTTTGGAATTTATAACTATTATTATCAATTTGCTTGCTCCCAGCCAATTACATATTAATATTTTTTCAACAATTAATAATTATACATCAAACAATGAATCACAATATTAATTACATAGTCAACTAATTTATTTTTATGTAGAACACATCGAATACAATGAAAATCAATTAGTATAAATATCGCAGTTTTAATTCTTTCTTTTTTTTAACTATTTTATTAAGATGTATGGATATTTTAAATTAATTTAATAAATTCTTTGCTGGGAGTGCAAAGTCGATCCGCAAATTCTCTATATTGTATATATTCGATTTCATCTCTGCAAGTTACATAACTTATACATTGACTGCATGATTTAAAAAAAATATTTCTTGTTTGTTTTAGAAAATATCCACAAAAATACTGCAAAGGAGTCCATTCATAATTAAATATAGATTGAAAATCAAATGTGCAGGTGGACGACATAGTTTCTGTATTGTCATTGATGATTTGAACTTATAATGACTGACAATGGTCATTTCCATAGTTTTCACCTAAGGTTGTTACACTGTTTAGATTATTTATTAAAAGTGTTGCAAATATTAACACAAACTAAACACAAGTAGGGTTGGTGTTGCACTTCTTACTGCGCCAAAAAAAAATTCAAGAGGATCTTGGTTTAGGTGTTGCAGCCACACTGAGTTTATATTGTACTCAACCCTTAATTTTTTTAATAATGTTTCAATTCCATTGGGTGTCTACACCCAATTTGACACAATAAGGACAGATTTTACTTTTCCACTGCTTTACAAAAATTTCTTGTAATTAAATATATTTTTTGCTTCTGTCCATGTTTTGTTGTGCACCGAGTTCAGTGTGGGTGGAAAAAATTTAGTTTTACTGCCACTTATTGAGTCAAAAATATTGTCTAAAAATAATAAACGACCCACTGTTTCTTTGCATTCTGGAAGTAGAATTCCCTTATCTGAAAATGATGGTAATAAAATGTTAATAATTTAATTTTTACATGATTAAGAATGGTATTTCATATTTCATATGGGATTGTTACTATTATATTCAAACACATTATTATTGATTCTTAATTACTTTAATGACAATAATCTCATGACAACAGCATTATGTCAACTCGCCCTACTTTACTATCACTTTTATTATAAAAGTGACATAAGTTGTGGGTACCTTAATAATTTATAAATATTTATCAAAACCATATATAACAGTTACTACTGTCATAATAAGCGAACACTAAAGATATGTATGTAATACATATTTTTTATTTTCATTTAGCATAGTATTACATAAATTGACTATAAAAATAATTATTACAAGTTCTTCAATTTTTTAAATGAACAATCTTTAATAGTTTTAATATTGTTCTATTAATTTGTTTCATTATTGAATTATACAGTCAATATTCATATCTTTTCCCTCTATCAAGAGAGCTACACTGACTTTCAAAGAAACTTTATCAAAAAGAAATACACAAAAACATAATTTATCACATTTTTTTTATACTATCCAATGTTTTCTTTAATTAGGGAAAAAATATTTTTATTGAATCCCGGCTTAAGCTTTTATGAATTATTATTTAATAAATATTAATCTAAACAAAATGAAGGCCTTTGGACTATGTTTAAAAATGAACAAAAAAGGCTACTTTTTCTTTTATTGTAAAACAATGTTCTTCTTGTTTGTATATATTTTTACACCCTTGTAATTTAATGAGCAACTTAACTAAAAATAATAATAAGGCTTAACTAACATTTAATTATTAAATATATAGATGACCCATAAAGATAAGCTTTATTTAGATTTATTGCTAGTGATATTTGTAAACTAGTGATTGCTTAAAATTTTACTTGTTTATTACTTAATTAAAACATATTATGAACAAGTAAATTAATTGACTTCAAAAAATTATGGACAATTTGCTCTGGAACAATAGAATGCCAGCAAAATTATTTTAACTACATTAGATATAACAATTTGCATTAGATATAACAAGGTATTGTCAACAACTGTATAACAGAAACCCGAAAAAATATTAAAAACATTTGTTAATTTTATCAATATTTAAGGAGGAATACTTTACAGCTTACTTTACAATTGTCTGTGTAAAAATATAGTACATAAGTTATACCTATTAGTGTAATGTTCTTTAAGAAGTTCTTTTTCTTAACTCTCCATAACATAACTGGAAATATTTGAAGAATGTCATTTTCTCTTGTCTATCAATATTTGAAGATCTGTAATTAATGTATTAAATGTTTTTTTGAAAAGAATTGATTTTATACTAAGTATTTATATATCTCTGCATAAAACCTATTTTTTTTTGTACTTGTTGCTCTAATATATATTTTACAGTAAACTCAAATTTACTCTGTATTTGATTTCTTATTTTATAATTGTTTAACATATATCATCAAGCATTGAGGTAAGCATAGGAACTTTCATCGCAAGTGCAAAATAAATCCAAACAATAACAGCCACACATAGAGTAAATATTATTAAATATAAGATATAAAACATGACAATATGTTTTTTTTTTTTTTTTAGATATAAATAGTAACGGTCTTATTCATAAAAAACCCTTATAAAACGTTTAAAACGTTCATTAGTTAAACTGCTCTATAAGGTTATGGAACGTTCTGTTATATGGGTCCGTTCAGAATTCTTTTTAAAAAAAGATTTTATTATTTTTCACTACATTTATTTAGTAGAAATTAAAACACAATTTTAAAATAACACTTAATAGGATTGAGTCACAATGGATACAGCGGAGATACAGCGGAGATAGGAGAATGTGTGGCTGTAATGAGAGTTCCGGGTAGACTAACTGCGCGTCCCTCAAAGAGTACTTTTATATTAATGATATAATGTATACATAGCGTTAAACTAATGCAATGCTGCATGTTAGGGTTCAAACCCTGTATATAACAACCCCCCGTTTAAGTAAAAACTTACACGGTTAAGCCGTGAAGTTTTACATTTAATTTAAGTAGTCCTCAATCGAGGCTGAGAAGGAATCGAGATATTATCTAATTCTATTTCAATAGCGGGATTTGATTTAATTCGATTTTTTTCTTTAAAAGCCACGCATTTTCCTTTACAGAAATAACAAATTAAAATTAAAATAATTATTGTAGTAATTATTACAGTTGTCGAATAATATGCTTCATATTTAATTATATGAGGTGTATTAAGTTCAAAATCCGAATCGTATATTAAATTTGATAATACATTTTTATTCTTAATCAATTCATCAAGATCTGTACCTTTAAGAGTTACTGGAAGCAAATTATTCGTTTTTATTTTTAGTTTTTCAAAATTACAACATGGATCATTTATGATATTAAAATCGTCGTTAATAATTGGTAATGTTAAATTAGCATAATTAAATTTCGGTTTCAAAATATTACTTTTACAATGTCCTATACAAAAACCTGGAATATTTAAAATTCCTGTTCCTAAAATTTTAATTTCTATAGGTTTGGAATTTAAACAATCAATAAAAACCTTTGTTAAGTTAGACTGAACAAAAATCCAACTATTACCATTCAATTTTTTCCAAATGTCTACATTTCCGTAGATGAATTTTGTATCACATTGCTCTGGTATCTTAGTAGAAGCTCTGTTTAATAATTCAATTACACAAGTAGGATGTGCGTCAGATATGTAGATATTATCTACTTCACATACATAATATTTATTATAAACTAATGTACATTTAGAGAGTGAGTCCATTTCACAATAATAGGATTTATCTCTTGTTCTCCTTCTTCTTCTTCCTGGCATTAATCCCGGCTATTTGCCAGGGTCTGCCTTCCTACTCAACCTACTCCACTTTGCACGGTCTTTAGTGTCCTCGGTGGTTAGACCATTGGCTCTCATGTCCTGCTTCACGACATCCAACCAGCGCTTCCTTGGGCGTCCGAGAGGTCTCACTCCGGGGACTGACATAGCAAAGCACTTGCATCCGACATAGTTCTTAGGCCGGCGCGTAACGTGACCAAACCATCTCAGGCGACGCTCTTGGAGCTTATCCGCTACGTCACGGACTCCAAGACTACCCCGAATGAATGTGTTGCGTATGCGGTCAGACCGCGTTACGCCGCACATCCACCGCAGCATCTTCATTTCCGTGACGTGAAGCTCCTGAGTGTGCCGAGATAGTGCTGGCCAACATTCGCTGCCGTATAAAAGAACCGGTCGGATGATGCTCTTGTATATCAGACCCTTGAGTTTGGGCGGTATCCTGCGATCGCAGACCACACCAGTGACCTCCCGCCATTTGGCCCAAGCAGCGCTTATCCGGCTATAGACATCGTGATCGATGCCTCCAGACTCGTGCATAACGGATCCAAGGTACCTGAACTTTTCCGACTTAACGGCTGGTTCAGGACCTATAAGGATAGTGCTCGAGTCCGGGCTCCCACAGGCCATGTACTCGGTCTTCGACACATTTAGTTTAAGACCGCCGTTCTCAAGCGTACCCTTCCACAGGTTCACTTTACGCTCCAGCATCAGTCGGTTCTCATCAATGAGTGCTATATCATCGGCATACATCATCAGCCATGGAGGCTGGTCTTGGATGTGAGCCGAGACAGTATCGAGCACCACATTGAATAAGAATGGACTAAGAGCCGAGCCCTGGTGAACCCCTACTGTAATGTGGAAGGCTTTAGTGTCGCCAACAGCAGTCCTAACTATAGACGCGGAATCGTGGTACATATCTCTGATAATCCCAATATAGGCCTCAGGGATCCCTTTGGATCGCAATGCCCACCAGATACACTGACGAGGCACACAGTCAAAGGCCTTCTGCAGATCTAAAAAGGCCACATGCAGAGCTCTCCTTTTTTCCCTGTATGCCTCCATCAATGTTCTGAGGGCGAAAACGGCGTCCATAGTGCCCGATCCTGGCTGAAATCCATACTGAGACTCAGAGACAGTACACTCGCGGCGGAGCCTGAGGTCGATCATGCGCTCGAAGAGCTTCATGGTATGACTCATAAGCTTAATGCCCCTATAACTACCACAATCTTGAACACTGCCCCTTCCCTTGTAAATAGGGGTAATAAAGCTAAGCCGCCACTGGTGTGGCATCTTTCCAGTGTTCAAGATATGGTTAAAAAGGACAGTAAGTATGAGGACACCAAGAGAGCCCAACGATTTCCACGCTTCGATCGGAATATCGTCAGGTCCCACCGCTTTTCCGTTCTTCATGCGTCGAAGGCAATTACGAGTTTCGTCAAGGGTTATTGGGGCAATAAGTCCGAGGTTAGGGGGTGGGTCGTGATGAAGACTGCATGGGTGCTGAGTATTCAGCAACTCCTGGAAGTAGCTTCTCCACCTCTCCTTCACAGAGTCATGACTACAGAGCAGCGTGCCCTGGGAATCTCTGACGCAAAGACATTTTGCGATATCTTGCGTCGCTTTATCCCGGGAACGTGCCAGCTTGTAAATGAACTTCTGCCCCTCCACAGTTTCAAGTTTATCATACAATGGTGACAAACTCTCACTGCGGGTTCTGGCTACAGCTCTTTTACTGGCATGTTTAGCTACTATGTACTCCAGTCTGTCTTCAGGAGAGTTGGATTGCTGCCACTTCTTAAAGGCATCCTTCTTTTCACGAGTCACCTCCTGCACCTTGTCATTCCACCACCATGTCTCCCTGTCGATGACACGTCCTCCCTTAGAAAGGCCAAGAACTCGCCTGCCTGCCGCAATGATTGCCGACTGAGCTCGATCCCAAGCATCCTGAGCAGTCTCGGTGTTAGTCAAAAGATGATGACTTTTCACCTCTGCCAGGAACTCGGTCTGCATCAGTCCATTCAGCAACCACCACTTGATCCGAGGCCTACGTTTCTCGGCTACTTTCTTCTTCGGAGTGACGTTGAAGTCCATGACAAGAAGACGATGTTGGGCCGTTAGGCTTTCGCCTGGAATGACCTTACAGTTAGTTACCCTACCCATATGACACCGTCTGGTCAATAAGTAGTCTATTTGAGTTGAGTGGGACCCGCTCTTATACGCGATAAGGTGCTGAGGATTCTTTTGGAAGAACGTATTCACGACGGCCAGATCCGACGCAATACAGGTTTTTAGAATATTTTCTCCCTCTGTATTGCGAAGACCGTGCCCAAAACCCCCGTGAACACGTTCATACGGCTCAGCAGCCTTACCGACGTGACCGTTCAAGTCCCCCCCAACTAAGACCACTTCGGTAGACGGTACAGCAAGTAGCACCTCTTCATACTGCTCCCAGAATGTCTCCTTTTCGGACGCGCTACATCCCGCCTGGGGAGCATAAGCACTGATTAAGTTTGTGGTAACGCCCTCAATCAGTACCTTTACTCGCATCAAGCGGTCGCAGCGACGGTCAACTTCAAGGAGCCCATTCTGAAGCTCTTCAGAAAGCACTACCGCCACACCATTTCTACCGGAAGGTGACCCAGTGTATATAAGCCGGTAACCCTGTCCGATGTTACGGGACTTATTGCCCTTCCAGCGAGTTTCCTGGAGGAAAGCACACTGGACCCGACGTCTCATGAGTACATCTGCGAGTTCCCTGCATCGTCCGGTTAGAGAGCCAATATTCCACGTTCGTCCGGTTAGAGAGCCAATATTCCACGTAGAGTTTCCGTCTGGGTACTCGCGTCTTTAGCCGTGCCCGTACTTGACACGGTAGCCCTTGCCCACTTGTCGCAGGTGTAGGGCGATGTGCCTGCGCGTCGTTTAGCGGCGACGCCCTAGCCGTACCCAGTTTCCTGCTCATACTGTCCATTTGTAGCGGCGGATGGCGGTTTTTAAATGGAGCGACTGCCATCTGACCTCCAAAACCCCTTTATGGGGAGAAACCGGGGGAAGAGGAATAGGACATATAGAAAAGGGGGGGGGGGGGGAGTATGGGTAGAAGGAGAAGGTAGGAAAAAGGAAGAGATTGAAAGGAGGGGACACCACTTATACGGACTGGACGGGGTTATAACAAGTGGTGGCTCGAGGATCCGGGGTCGCGTACCCGTATGCCCAAGAACTAATATCGGACAGATATTAGTCAGGGCACCCTCTGGATAATTTATCTCTTGTTATTCCTACATATTTCGTGTTTGGAATAACGAGACTGAACAAATTAGGATTATTATAATTATGAGGTACAGGTAGAGCTATATTATGATAAAGGGTATATTCTTTATTAGAAACTAAAGGTATACTTAACACAAAAATAATTCTATTACTTATAAAATAACATGTCACTTTTGACGTATTCATAATAAGATGAATGGAATCTAAATCTAATTTAGTAGGTAATTCTAAATTATTGGGTATATTCCTATAGTTATCAACAAGCTCTCCATATAACTCAGTAGGTGTTACAATTGAAGGATACAATAAATTTTGTTTACTAAACATTATGGAATTAATAATGTCGTCCAACTGAAAAGATAAAGTTAACAAGGTTACATCAATACAGTCAAAGATTATATTTATATTTGATTGAGATTGGATATTATTTAACGCAGTTGAAACATTATTTATTATATATGTAAAATTATTTACGGCCTCGTTTAATTTAGCTTCATTAGATACAATTTTATTAACCGTGTTATTATAATTTGAAAGTAACGAATTTGTTACAAGAATGTTCTGTCTACTGAAGGAAGCTACTTTCTTAACACCATTTAAAACTAGTTCAATTTCGTTGTTGAATGCAAGAGCATCATCTTCGTCTAATGTACCGAAAATATGTTTCATTAATTTACCTATTCCACCAAACCAAGCACTGCGTTTTGATCTGTTATCAAGAAGATGAGATATTGCTTGAAATTGCCTTTTAATATCATTATATCTTAGTAATATAGGTTTAAATATATTAATGCATTCACTATTTTCAATTACTTTACCGCAAAGATTTCTTACCGTATATATAGTAGCGTTAATATTTTCAATATGTAATTTAAAATGGGAAACGTCTACGGGAAATAGTACATTTAATTGTCCATTGTTTATTTTCAATTCTCCGATGTGATCAAAGAAGACACCGGAACTTGCATTTAAATATTGTGTATACTCATGGTGTGACTGAACAGAAACGCTGAAAAATAATAACTTATTTACTAGAAATAAACGAATTTTAATATATTTTATTAATACTACTTTACTATATAATAGACAATTAAGAATTATTCGCATGGAATTACGGCTAATTTGACTTCATCGAAATGGTGTTTTACATGACGCCGATTGATAAGCAATGATAAGGTGTTATTTCCATGCACTTTAATTACCTTATATGGGCCTTTCCATATAGGGGATAAAGCTTTACGAAGTCTATAGTGAGCTTTTAAATAGACAAGGTCACCTACTTTGTATGTGACATGACGAGAATGTTGGTCGTAGTAGTTTTTGGATCTTTCCTTAGATTTAGAAATATTTTCAACAGCTTTTTCCCATGAGAATTTAAGACGGTGATTCAACATTCTTATATATTCATGATAAGTATCGGCAGGACCAACTTGGAAAATGGAGTCAGGGAGATAGGGTTTGTGACCAAAGAGTAATTCATAAGGAGTGAATTTTGTAGTAGTGTGGATATTGGTATTGTATGCCAATATTGCCGTATAGACATACTTGTGCCAATCTGTTTGTTTTTCATTAATATATGATTTTAAATACTCTTTCAGAGTGGAATGACTTCTCTCGAGTGCACCCTGGGTTTGAGGGTGATAAGGTGATGACCACAGTGGTTTAATTTTCAAGAATTCACATACCTTTTTAAATAAGTCTGAGGTAAAGTTTGTTCCTTGATCCGTGAGAACCATTTTTGGTATTCCAAAAAGAGAAATAAAGTGGACGAGACATTCACAACATTCTTCTGCTGTTATGTTTGTAATGGGATAAGCTAAGGAGTATTTTGTAAGATCATCTTGTAAAGTTAGAATATATCGGAGATTGAGTTGACCAGCGTCAGGAAGAGGTCCAACAATATCTAGACTTAATCTTTGAAACGGTGTAGTGGAAGTGGAAGTAATTTGCATTGGAGCCCTATTTAATTGTCGCAATGCTTTATTGGATTGACATTGAGAACATTTTTTAATGTAATTTTCAATGTCTGTTTTCATGCCTTTCCAATGATACCTTTCCTTAATGCGGTTATACATTCTATTTATACCGACATGACCGGCAATAGGTATATCATGATTATCTTTAAGTATTTTGGGAATTTCACTGGGCGTTGGAAAGATTATAGTGTTTCTATAAATTTTAACAACTATATTAGTATTATGAAATAGAAAATTCAAGATGTTGTAAAGTTTCGTATAAGATAATTTAACGAAAGGGTCCTTGAAATCGGATATAGCAAATTCACTACAGGTTCCAGTGATTCCTATCAACAATTCATTGCGAAGTTGTTTTAGGGATTCAAATAAGTCAGGATATGGAAGATTATCGAAGTTATGAACTTTAGTAAACAAGAAATAGTAACACTTAGAATTTGTTTCCAGTTTAAGGAATGAATTTAACTTTCTCTCTTTATTAAGGAAATCATCGATATCACCTGCGTTAGAGAGAACTTCTTCGATGTAAGGGTTTGTTTCGTCTAGATCAATGGAAGTAGGTAAAATAATTGTTTTAGAATCAGTGGACAATAAATTATTGGTATACTCATGAATTTTTGTATTATGAGTTGATTTATCAGTGGACATAGCTTTCAGAAAATCGGAATATGAACTACTAGGAGTTTCCGGACTTGGTAAAATAATAGGTAAATTATCATTAAGAATAGTAGGAATGGAGTCAAGATTAGGACTTGGAATATTCTCTAGGTGAGTATCAGGAGTTGGGAGATCATCGACAGTCGGTGAATTTGTAAGTGGTATGTTATTTTCTGGTTCAATATTAAGATTTTCAGGATTAAAAGGAGATTCTGGAAGTTCATTAGGTGCTAATAGAGGATCTAGAAAGGGTAAGTTCCACTCATCTGGATTCGGTGGACTGGAAATGAGTTCCATGTCGATGTGTTCTGGATGTAGAGGTTGAGTATTTTGAGAAGGATTAGTAGGACTTTGCGGATCGTTAAGATTAGGAATGGGGTTTACTTGTGTACCTATTATGTTAATAGGAACTGCAGAGTTAGTAGGATAACGAGACAGTGCATCTGCAGCGGAATTTAGTTTGCCTTTTCTATATATTATTTCATATTCATATTCCTCTAGCTTAAGCCTCCACCTTTAGAGTTTGCTAGAAGGATCTTTATGATTGAAAAGCCATTTTAAAGGGCGATGATCTGTTATAATTTGAAACTTATGACCATATAAATAAGGTCTAAAAGTTTTACAGCCAAAGATGATTGCTAAGAGTTCTTTCTCTGTCGTACTGTAGTTACTTTCACTACGATTCAGGGTACGTGAAGCAAACGCTATAGGCCTATCTTTACCAATAGCACCTTGAGAGAGGACAGCGCCTACTGCATAATTTGATGCATCACAAGTTAATATAAAGGATTTAGTAAAATCAGGATAGCATAATACAGGAGCAGTGGTTAATTTACTTTTCAGTTCATCGAAAGAGATTTGCTGTTCATTCTGCCACTCAAATGGAATATCTTTCTTTAGAAGTTTAGTAAGAGACTTGGCAATTTTCGAAAAGTCGGAAATGAATCGACGATAGTAAGAGACTAGTCCTAAGAAAGATTTAATATCCTTAGGGGATTTGGGAACTGGGAATTCTACTACAGCTTTTATTTTCTCAGGATTTGGTTTAACACCTTCCTCAGTTATAATATGTCCCAAATATGCAACTTCCCTCCTTAAAAACTCGCACTTATCGGGTTGTAACTTGAGATTAAATTCTCTTAATCTAGTAAATACACATTTTAAGTTATTAATAGCAGAATTAAGATCGAAACCATAGAGAACTATATCATCTAAATAAACGAAACAGCGGGTGCCTTGTAGGCCTGATAGAGCAGTGTTCATCAACCTTTGGAATGTGGAAGGAGCATTTTTAAGGCCAAAGGGCATGCGGGTAAATTGATAATGACCCTGAGGTACAGAGAATGCCGTCTTAGGCTTATCTTCTTCTTCGACGAGAATCTGGTGAAATCCAGAAGAAAGATCTAATGTAGAGAAATATTTGCTTGAACCTAACTGATCTAGAATTTCATTGATATTTGGAATAGGGTAAGTATCGCCTATGGAAATATCATTAAGTTGACGGAAGTCAATGACAATGCGCCATTTCTTCTCACCAGAAGCATCTACTTTCTTTGGTACTACCCAAATAGGAGCAGACCATGGTGAAATAGACGGTTCTATTATTCCTTGATCTAACATTTGATTAACTTGTTTTTGAACTTCTTGTTTATGGACTTCAGGGAAGCGATAGGATTTGACATGAACAGGTTTATTAGAAGTTGTTTTAATGGAATGCTTTATAGCATTTGTATGAGTAAGTATTTCACCAGGAAGGTGAAATATATCGGAAAAAGAGGAACAAAGATTGTAAAGAGCATCAGTTTCTTCTGAGTTTAAATGAGATACACGAAGTTGTTTTAATACTTCTTGAGTTCGTTGATATGCATTAGAATATAGAACACTATTAATAGGATACTGATTAGATTCATCTTCAACTTGAGAGGTAGACAAGGATTCACATGGAATTAGAGTAATATTTAGATTTGAATTTAAGGAAATAGAAGATTCAGAGGTGTTAACGACAGATAAATTGATTCTGTTATTATTTTTTACTTTAACGAGACAATTTGCAATAAGAAGATCCTTGATTTTATTTTGATTTAGTACAAGTCCTTCTTGGATCTCTGGATTGGATACAGAGCATTCGACAATCATCTCTGTTCTAGCAGGAATAGAATAAATTGGTTCATTATATAAAAGTTTAATGTTGGTGTTACAGATCCTTAAAATATTCTTGTTATAATCTATGTTGCAACCAAAATGATTCAAAAAATCTGTCCCTATAATACCATCATAGGGAAGGTCTATTTCATTTATGACGTGGAATTTATAAGATATATGTTTATTATGAGAATCAGAGATTTTTAATTTTAATTGAAAGTGTCCAGATGTTTTTGTGGTACACTTAACAGGATCTATTCCTTTTAGATTTATTTTCTCTTTTACTAAATTTTGAGGATTTTGAATAGAGTTAGATTTTATAAGGCTAACAGAGGATCCAGAGTCAATTAAAAGAAATAACGGAATATCTGATGCAGAGGAATAAAGAAGGACATGAGGTAAGAGTATTTTATTTGGATTATAACTGATTTCATATATTTTAGTTTCCTTTTCAGGCACTGGAGATATAGAAGATACAGTGGACATAGTAGATACAGAGGATGCAGTGGATACAGCGGATACAGTGGATGCAGTGGATACAGTGACTGCCACGGAACTAGTGGGTACAGTCGATACAGTGGAGACAGCGGATACAGTGGATGCAGTGACTACCACGGAACTAGTGGGTACAGTCGATACAGTGGAGACAGCGGATTCAGTGGATGCAGTGGTGCCGGTTTTCATAAGAGTTTGGTGTCCCGTACGACACCGATACGAGACATGTTTCAGTTTTTTGAATCGTCAACTTCGTCTCGACCATAATCATCGGTCTCGGTCACATGATTTACTCGTGATTGAGGTGTAAATGAATTGCTTGGGCGATTGCGATTATTGAATTCACGTTTGCGGCACTTTTCAATGGTATGACGTACTGCTTTACAGTAACGACATATTAAATTACCAGGAACAAAGTTACGATGGTCGGTTGGTTTGTCGGTCCTTTGTGAGCTAGGTCGCGGGTTTGATTTTGAAAATGACTCTTTCGATTGATAATTATTTGTAGAAGAATTAAATGTAGAAATAGCAGATCGATTTTTATAGACGGATTGCATAATACGCTCTTCACAAATAGCGATATTAATAGCCTCGTTTAAGTTCTTTGGGGATTTACATCTTAAGGTTAGTGACAAATTAGGTTTAAGACCCATTATAAAATGATGCAACGCGAGATCCTCCATGGCGGCTGTGCGCCCAGGAATCTCAGAGAGCTTGTGATTTGACAAAGAAATTTCTGTGAGCAATTGCGATAAACATGTCTCTATTTTTAAAACATATGAATTAACGGACTCTGTCTGACCTTGCCTGCTTTCTTGAAGTACGGTTAAAAGATGTGAATAATGTTTTCTGTCGGAAAATTGCGTTTTGAGAAAATCCTTAAGTTGCTCCCAAGTACTAAACTCTTTAATGGAACAGGCGAGCTCAGCTTTTCCCTCCAATTGACACAAAATAAATTTAAGTAAAATAGGTCTTTGTATTTCAGACGCCAGTTCAATTGCATTGTTACAGTTTATAATAAAAGAATTTAAACATTCGCGATTGCCATTGTATGGCTTAATAAATTTAAATAACGTGTTAATATCCATTTCAATTTTATTTTTTTGTTTTATTATTGGAGATATAATTGGCGATTTTGGTCTATCTAGTTCGTGGATGTCCACTTTCAATTCGGTTTCGCTTCTAACAGACTTTGGCATAGTAATAATTAAATAAAAATTATAAAAGTAATAGCAATAAATGATTTGTAACAATGGAATTGAATATTATAAATTCATACAGTTCGACTTACAATAATGCAGCGATAAGGTACAGGTGCATGATGATTGGAATTCCGTGGGTGGATGCGACGCGACGATACGGCGAACGGTGTTGTTGCACTTACGATGAAATTAAGTTCTTAGGACTTAGACGGGAACGGCGAAGATCGCTTGGCGATTGAGAGCTTGTTTTGGCTCTCTGATTAGAATTACAGGAATTGTTCCATCACTTTTGCTTTTAATTTCTACACTTTTCACTAGAACACTTTCACTAATTCACTGATTCACTAGGAGATACGGAGACCCGAGGATACTTAAAAATTTGTATCCCTTCACAGCTGCCACCAAATGTTATATGGGTCCGTTCAGAATTCTTTTTAAAAAAAGATTTTATTATTTTTCACTACATTTATTTAGTAGAAATTAAAACACAATTTTAAAATAACACTTAATAGGATTGAGTCACAATGGATACAGCGGAGATACAGCGGAGAATGTGTGGCTGTAATGAGAGTTCCGGGTAGACTAACTGCGCGTCCCTCAAAGAGTACTTTTATATTAATGATATAATGTATACATAGCGTTAAACTAATGCAATGCTGCATGTTAGGGTTCAAACCCTGTATATAACAGTTCGATAACATTGCGTATTCATAACAGTTCTATAAACCTTCTATAACTAATATACGGTTTATAAGCTGAAATGTTGCCACTACGATGAAATTGGCAAGTAAGCTTACCAAATGTACCGAATTGACTACAGATAATGTGTATCAATTTACCAAATACGTCTAATCATAGACATTATTACGGATTAAAATCATATTTTGTTGTTTATGATATAGTAAGTTACCGCTCAGTGATATATTATTTGTTTACATAGTGATCTGTGCCCCTCGTTTTATTTTAAATATTACATAATTATTGTTGTAAAATAGCATCAGAATCGAAAATTGTAGAAAGTAAAAAAAGCAAATGAGTGAGAATTGGTTGGAGGATGATAAAGTTGGTTTTTCTGATACATCTGATCACGGACCACGTAAGTTTTGTTTTGGAGACATTCATACGCTTATTATACTTCAATGCTTATGCTTTTATTCCATAGATGATCTTGAAAGATTTGGTTAGAGAGAGCTTTCAATTATTGAAAATAAAACGGGAAAAGTTGGCCGCTTGGCAGGATTTACACTATAGCTACTTAATGAGATAAATTTGAATAATATAATTGAGTATTTCGTGTATATACTTACTTATTTTAACAAAGCTATTAATGTTTCAGTTCACACTCAGAACTGCTACAAATTTAAGCCCAATGGAAGTATTATAAAAAAGAAAAATATCTAAAGAAGTACAAGTACATTGAAAGAAAGCAGATGTTAAAAACAGATGATGGTCCACCACCTACAGCAGAACCAGCAAGTAGTCATGGTGACCTTGCGGTGTGGCTCCCTCATGACTTCATGTTAGACTCAAATTAATTTGAATGTGATAGTCAGGTACCCATCAAAATATGAATATTTGGTCAATTAGTATTGCATTTTGAGTAAATAAATATTTATGTAATAATATTATTTCTTGTTTCAGTATATAACAAAGTATGATATAGAAATATTACAGGAGAGAAAAAAAAAACCACAAATAAAATGTTATATACCACAAAATTCACCACTTCAATGTGACAATTCCGGAGCAGAAAAAAGAAATAGTATGTGTATTGTATTAAATTAATTTTTATTTTAATTGAAATGATGCACACAAATACTGTCCCATCCTATCTTATTTTATGTGTTTTATTCATACTCATTTGACATATTAAACATAATTAACTGTGCTGCATGAATAAAATAACTAAATACCACAATACCCAGAATTTTTTTTTTAATTTAATTATTTAAGATTTTGCAGCCAAGCCCTTCTGTACAATCTATACATAGCAACTCATCCACAATTTTGTTTATATCTAAGTGTGGAATAACATTTTAAAAATGTCAAAAACAAATAATTTAACAAAATTTATTTTGCATCATAATACATTAACTAAATTACACTACCTCAATAATGCTCAGAAAGAAATTCTAATAAATTTTTGTAGATACTAGCACCAGTGTGTAGGTGACACACCACGCATACCACAATAGCAGACATGAAACTTTAGATTAAAAAAATAAACATGTATGTTGAATGAATTCATTTTTATTATCATAACTATAACTACAATAATTAATTATAATAATGTATTGTTAAAGCAATATAACATATTAATAAGTTGAAACAAATTCTCAAAATCAATCAGTACAATCTACAAGCTATATTATAATTTGTATAACAAACTTGTAAATAAGATATGTTTTGAAATAATTAATACATACTTATTTGGAAAACTTAAAAAAAAAAGAACAATATATATTACATTTTTGGTTACAGCATTAAAATAAAACAAGTGCCGCTCAGCAAATTGCAGATCATGAAATTGCCTACAGAAAAGAGCTGTATCAGGCCAAGATGGACAATGAAAAACAAAATACTTTTAAAAGAAATCTTTCAAAATAAAATTATATTATAAGACCAAATAAAATTTATAGAAATGTATATTTTCTTTTTATTAACGAACTCACAAAAATTTTTCCTAAAAAAATTTATAAAACAGCATATATGCATTTATACTACTGTACCCCTAAGAAGTCGGGACTCTTCCTTTTTATTTCTTACAATGTCATTACAAAGCATTTTTCCACAGTATTCCTGTTTGCCATATGTGCTACATTATATTTTTTCTCCCACTGGTTTTGAGTATACAGAATAGAACGAACTAAATTCTGTAATAATATGCTGTTGTTTAGAAAAACTACTGAGCATTTTAATAAATTAAGCAATTGAGCAAGTGCACATGCAACTCGGGCATAAATCCGGCTAGCGCTTGCATGAGACAACCCATGGTGTTCTTCAGCAACCTCTTGATACTGTAAGGAATAAGATAATTTAGTAAGTACTTGTACACGAATACGTGTCACTTAGTATGTGTTGTATAAATAGTATATTCAAGTCAAGTAAAATAAAAATACTCACCTCTCGATGACTGGTATGGTATGTAAGGTACTAGAACCTCTATAATCTAATTAGAGATCATCACACACCAAGTTTATTATAAACTTCGCAGTAGATTTCGTCGTTCAAGGAAAATGGTTTACTCCTACTTCTATATATCCTTCTTCGATGTAAACTGTTGTGTTTTCAATTCCTACCATCGTTTCCGAAGCATCTATGCTTTGTAAAGCTTCCATTTTAATCATAAAAGTGGCAAATTAACACAACTTGAGTATTAACTATATTGACACGTTATTTACAATATTTTGTATACATCAAATGTCATTTTCAATGTCGAGAATCAGCGATTTTTTATTTTATAGAACGGCTATAGTAGGGTCTCGGCCTCTATAACTTTATAATAGGCTTATAGCACTGTTTAGCGCTAAAACGCTGTTATGAATACCATTTTTTGACGTTTTGCTTATAGTGGGCTTATAGAACACTTTATCTGTTCCATAACTTTTTATGAATAAGACCGTAAATGTAAAAAGTTACTGTTACTACGTACTTGTTTCGGACTTTGAAAATACTAAAGGTAGAAAATTCTATGTCCGATACAAGCACGTATATATAGAAAATAAGAGTTATTTGCTTACCCATTTATTATTTTCTTACTTTAAATATACAATAATAATCAACATTTTTGTTACATATAATAATTTGAGATAAACTAAGGCACAAAAGCCACAGAACATATATTACGTGTTTTGCTTTTTGTATTTATATTTTTAACTATATGAATAATCATGTACAATTATATACCATATACGTATTTATTATTAGAATCAACAATAACTCGACTTTCCTAGCACACACGAACACAGCAATGTTCGTCTAAAGACATTATGTGCACTAAGAATCTAATCCTTCCAAGACACACAATTTTGTACAGCACAAATTATTCCATATACAGTTGTAACAATAATAGTAAAATAAATTTACCGGAGGAATCTGGTCTCAATTCAACGGAAATATGCATTAACTATTACAAAAATACCGTAATTGAATTGATAAGTTCATACCAACAAGTATAACAACAGCGTCAATAGATATTTTGAATATGAAACTACCATATAAATAGACTATAGGTACTCTATATACATAGAGTGCAGTCATTCGGAGTAAACTACCACAGATAGTGAAGAATTGATTACTCTACGAGCCTAATATTAATTTATTTGTGGTAAAAATATATCTTTTATATTAACTATAATAAATATGTAAAGTTAATAAATAAATTGAATATTACTGCTCATATTCGATTTGTGGCGACATCTATTGACGTTAATTGACATATTCAATTCCAAAGCGACCACTGAATGTCAATTGGCGAACATATGCAAACATAATGCTACAAAATAAAAAAATATCTATAATAGTCTAAACTCTCCATAAAACTTTCCAGTCTTGTTGTACTAAGATTGTAGAGCCTGATTGTTTGTCTAGAGACATTATCAGGCTCTACAATCTTAGTAGAACGAAGCTGGAAACTTTTGACGTATAATATTAATAAATTAAGAAGTATCTAGAGCTTCGAGGCTTTAGACCATTATAGACAACTTTTTAGTTTGTAGCATTATATTTGCATTAGTTGATACTAAGAATTCTAGAGGTCGCTTTAGAATTGAATATTTCAATTAACGTCCACAAATGTCACTGCAAATTGATGAAATTGATGCAAATTGAATACGAAAAATAATAATAATAATTTAATTTATTAACTTTGTATATTTATAATGATTAATATAAAATTATATTTGCCACAAATAACTTCTTGTATATCTCATTAAATTAAATTAAATTAAAAATTAAATTAGCTTCACGCTATATCCCGCACACAGCAGGGTAGGCAGAGGGAACCTAGTGTTAAGACACCCCGTTCCCCACTTTCTGCCGAATTTTTGGAGGCATTGCGTGTTGAGTGGCAGAACTCAACGCCGCGCTTTTGCCTCGACACCAGAGCGAAGAAATGAAAATATAAATTTAGGTAAATATTTCATCTCCTCGAGTGGGGATCGAACCCACAACCAGTCGGTTTTACAGTCACACTTCGTGCCGCTGCGCTTCGACTGGCCTCTATATCTCATTACATAATTATATATTTTTCGCAATGCTTTCTTTACTATCTGTGGTACTCTGGATAACTCTATGGTACTCTATAGTCTATTAATCTAATAATTATAAAATTTAAATTTAAGAATATCTGTTGCCGCCGGTGTTGCACAGTGTACATTCTATATACTATAATAGAGACCAAACTTCGGCATCAAAAGTGCTAACATGGATCAACGCCATCTACAAATCTTAGTATCAACTATACAAAACAGTTATATACATATATGTATATATATATGTGTGTATGCTACTATATATACCGTCGTATAAATATATATAGCTCGACGATCACGCAACCATCGATTGCCCGCGCAAGGTCCCAGACCCGGCCGTACCTCCCAGCTGCGTCCTGTGCGAGACCCAGGGACACCCCGCAAACTACCGCGGATGTTCCAGGGCCCCACGCAGGACCACCAGCGGACAGGGCGGCAGGACGCATAAGGATTCGATGCCTTCCCGTCCAGCGCAAAACCCGACCGGCCCTCAGCCCACACCCTATGTACGTCCATCGTACCAACCCGCTCCGCTTCCTTCCACCAACGCATGGACTAAACCCCTCCCGGAGACCCAAGCCGCAAAGGCCCTCATTCCGCCACAGCGCGCAGACCCCAGGTTCCTTAGAGCCACAGATCCCAGGCTCGCCAGACCTATTCCTCCTCCGAGTGCGCCCAGTTAAACGGTGCCGACAGCGCACTCACAAGGGGTGGCAAACCTAGAGGACGACCTAAATCTCGTCTTCGACTTCGTGAACTCGCTAGGCGCGGATCAAATAACAGCCCTCGCGGGAGGCCTTAGAAGTACGGACGGCCTAAATCTCGTCTTCGACTTCGTGAACTCGCTAGGCGCGGATCAAATAACAGCCCTCGCGGGAGGCCTTAGAAGTACAGACGGAGCTCCTCAAGCTCGACTTCAAACGGTGAGCAAACACACGGGGCTCATCGCCAAAATCCTGCGCTACCAAGCGCAAAAATATTAATTCAAATGGCGGTCAGCAATCGTACAATCAACTCACCCGATTTAAGACTCGCGAGAGTCAAGCCGCGTTCACTAAACATAGGTTATTTTAACGCTAACGGTCTCAGTACGCAAATGGGGCTAGTCCGCGATTTTGTCGTAAACCGTCAAATAGACTTACTTCGTGCACACCATACGAGACTACTTATCAAACCGCTCCTTCCGCTACAGGGTCGAAGGAACCCTTTCATACAGTCGGCCGGTTAGAGCTGGAGTCCCTCAAGGCTCCATCCTATCCCCGCTTCTGTACAACCTGTACACCCATGATATCCCTAAAACCCGAGGTACAAACCTAGCCCTATTCGCGGACGATACCGCTGTTTACACGTCCGGCCGCATTTCGCTTGCACACTTAACACAGTTTGACAAAAGTCTACAACGTTTGGCTGCTTTCATGAAGAGAAAAGCATCGTCAACGGCTGAAGAATACCATACAGAATCTAAGCGAATTGAAATGGGACCACCGTTGAAATTTGCTTTGCTGCTGTCATGCGAAAGAAAGGAAACCGTCGGCGGTGCCATCCTGCTCCACTACGTGTAACCAGCGATCGCGGGTCATATGTTTCCGATGTGGCGAGATCACTCAGCTGCGAAGTGTTTTCGGAGATCAGGTGCAAGTGGTCGCAGCGAAGGAAGCAATATGCAAGGGACTAAAGCGGCGGGACCCTCAACTACACACGTGAAAATAAGGTTAACCAGTGCAGCGTGAGCAGCCCACGGGGCCAACTTACGCACAACGCCAGGTCGACTTGAAATTCGTTTGATTGATCCTACAAAAGTTGTTCAGCGGCGTCCGCGTCGTCTCGGTGCATATGAGCGAAAGGTTGTTCGTAACAAAGTCAATGAATTGTTAGAAGCAGGAGTGATCAGACCTAGTTGTTCTCCATTCTCTAGCCCAGTTCTATTAGTTAAAAAGAAGGATGGGTCAGATCTCATGTGTGTGGATTTCCAGGAATTAAATGAAAATACTGTCGCTGACAGATATCCACTTCCATTGATTGAAGACCAAGTTGCCAGGTTAGGTGGGGCAAAATGGTATACCTGTTTAGACGCTGTGAGCGGATATCATCAAATACCTGTAGATCCGTCGTCGATAGAGAAAACCGCGTTTGTTACACCCGATGGCCAGTGGGAATACTTAGCTATGCCATTTGGTTTAAAGAACGCAACATCGGTCTATCAGCGAGCGGTAATGCAGGCATTGCGAGAATTAGGTCATACGTTTGTCGTAGCTAATGTTGACGATTTGTTGATTTTAGCACCAGATGTAGAGCAGGGGATAGAGCGTTTTTGTTTTGTTTTAGATGTCTTGACAAAAGCAGGATTTTCCTTAAATCTAAGTAAGTGCAAATTCTTGAAGCGTCGCGTTGAATACCTAGACTTTGTTGTCGAGGATGGTAAAGTTATGCCAAATCCGAAGAAGGTAGAAGCTTTAACTCGACTTCCACCTCCGTGTACGATTTCACAGCTACGGCAGTTTATAGGTTTAGCTTCCTATTTTCGGCAATTTATTCTCAAATTTTCGAATATTATGGCTCCATTGTTCAAGTTAACAAGTGGCAAAGCCCGTAACATAGATTGGCTGCCAGCTCACGAGCAGATCAGACAGCGAATTATAACTTGTTTGACTTCACATCCAGTTTTAAGAATTTTCGATCCGAATTTCCCAATAGAAATTCATACCGATGCCAGTGCAGACGGTTACGGGGCTGTACTTATCCAGAAGATCGATGGTAAACAGCATCCAGTCGCTTACTATAGTCGTCGCACTTCTGCTCCTGAGTCTAGGTATCATTCCTACGAACTCGAAACACTGGCAGTTGTCAATGCAATTAAACATCTCAAACACTATTTGCAAGGACGAAAGTTTACTCTCTCCGCGCGTTCATTGCATCTGGGTTGGAGTAAAACTCTTGAAAAGATTTATGAACATTATTAGTTCGAAGGCATGTCTAAGTTTGTGCGAAAGTTGTCTAGAATTGCATTACTTGTAAAATTTCTAAGACAAATTCAGGTCGTGTTCAGGTTGAGCTTCACCCAATTCCCAAAGTAAATATTCCTTGGCATATTGTACACATTGATGGCTCTGGAAAGCTTAGTGGTAAAAACGATGTTAAAGAATATGTGTTCGTCTTAATAGATGCCTTTACTAAATTTGTTTTGCTCTATCACTCGTTAAACATCGACAGCAAGAGCAGTATTCGAGTTCTCGAGTCCAGCGTGGCTTTGATTGGTGCCCCCGTTCGTGCGGTGGCTGATTAAGGCAGATGTTTTGCTAGCAAAGAATTTGCTACCTATTGTGAGGGTCGTAATATCCAGTTGCATCTCATTGCCACAGGAGGTAGTCGGGCTAATGGACAGGTCGAGAGAGTAATGTCTACCTTAAAGGACATGCTAACAGCGGTAGAGTCGAGTAGGAATCGATCATGGCAAGACGCATTGGGTGAGGTGCAGTTGGCTATGAACTCAACCATAAATCGTGTTACCAAAGCCAGTCCATTAGAATTGATGATCGGTAAAGTAGCAAGACCTTCAGGATTAATGACAGTTACTAATGACGATGATTTTACGGAAATCGATTTTAGTGCGATAAGGGAACAAGCAGCGCTGAATATAAGCGAAACTGCTTCGTACGATAAGTCTCGATTTAATACAAATAAAGCCGCAGTAAAACGTTTCGACGTGGGTGGCTATGTTCTCATAGAAAATGAGGAGAGGAATCAAACTAAGCTGGATCAAAAGTTTAAAGGTCCATTTAAGATCATACAGATACTGGATCATGATAGATATCTTTTAAAGTCCTTAAATTCTAAGAGAACGTATAAGTACCCACACGACAGGGTTAGGAAAATACCAGATCATGAAGTTCCAGTCGAGTTGGATGTATGTCAGGAAACAGATGTTAATGATAATCAATTAAGTTGTAAATGATAATCAATGAACGTGATTGCGTATTAGAATTGTGATTAGTTATAAATTGAGGTACTTTTTGTTTATAGACTGAGCCGTTGGTGCGGTACTAGTAGTATTATATCCTCGTTAACGTCGGAGCGAATAACGAGATGAGTCGTTGGAGTGACGCAGTGCTTTTGTAATCTCTATCCTTATTTTCGTTGGTGCGAAAATGAGATGAGTCGTTGATGCGACGCAGTGCTTTTGTAATCTCTATCCTTATTTTCGTTGGTGCGAAAATGAGATGAGTCGTTGATGCGACGAAAATAGTAATGTTTACGTTAACATGTGATCTAGTGATGGATATTTGTGATTGTAATTAATGAGTTAGTGAGAAAGAAACAATAATTTGCGTGGCTTATTGATTATAAGAATAAAGATAATAAACAGTACACGTATTTTCTTGGGTTTAAAACGAAGTCCTGTGTTTTTTTTGTATAGTCAGAATAGCCGAACAAAAATGCTGTCCTGTGATTTTATTCTTACAGTTAACACCCACGTGGACGTGTGAGCCGTCAGCGATGGCCATGTCGGAGAATCAACTCCGATCACCGTACGCAAGCGAGACGTCATTGTAAACAACACGATCGAGTCATGCTTGGACGCGGCCGTAGAGCGAACCCGCATTCTACAATCGGAGTTCGTACCGAGCGGACGTGTCTGTACGTTCATACTAGTGCTTGAGACATACCCACTATGTCTGAACCCGGAGAAAATGCGTGCCCACTGAGCCCCGTCTTTCAATTGACGGCGACAAATATATATGTCATATTAAAATTAAAATATATAAGTAAATAATTAAATTATTAAATAAATTAATTAGTGGGAGTAACCCACATCACTCCCCCCCCCCAGAGACCGTCCTACGGGTGAAAGTAATCACGAAAGCGAATTTACCACATCCTGAGTGGTAGTAGTGGGAACTTGAAGGCTTGAAGAGGGATCGGGAGTTGGACTGAGGTTGTGGTTGTAGGTAGATGGGATTTGGATCTGCTAGTATGTATGCAGGTTTTATGCGATCTATCGATACAGTCACTTTTTTGCTCCTAACCATGATTAAAAATGTTTTATCATTTCTCTCCACAACTTTATAAGGACCAGTATATGGGGGTTGTAATGCACCTCTTACTGAGTCATCCCGTAGAAAGACATGGCTGCACGAACTCAAATCTTTGAATACAAAAATTTTATTTTTGCTATGTCGTGCAGCTGGTGACGGTCGTAACTGGGAAGCGATATGCCGGATTCTGGTGGCAAAATCAGATAAATCTGTGCTTTATGGAGGAAAAATTCTCCCGGAAATCGTAACGGCTCACCATAAACAAGCTCAGCGGAAGCTTGGAGTTCTTCCTTGAATGAGCTCCTGATTCCCAACAAAAAGGCAGTGTGTCGAGCCAATTGCTGTCCGCATGACACATGAGGGATGCCTTCAGTTGACGGTGGAACCTTTTCACTAACCCATTGCAGGCTGGATGATACGCGGTAGTACGGCGATGTTTGAATCCAATCATTCTTCCAAGATATTCGAAGAGCGTGGATTCAAATTGCCATTATGTAGTACATCCAAATCTGGATATCCATGATATGAGTGCCTTACCAACGGTTTCCGCTGTCATATCTGGCATTGGTATCACTTCAGGCCATCGTGTAAATCGGTCTACTATTGTAAGAAAATAACGATGGCCTTGCGATGGGGGTAGGGGTCCAACTATGTCTACGTGAATAAAAGCAAATCTAGCTCGAGGCAATTCAAACGTGCCTAAGGGTGACGATACGCCAGACATTTTTGAGACCACTCTCGACAATCTTTACGAATTCCTGGCAACACAAAGCGCTGCGCTATCAGCTTAGCTGTAGCATTGGCACCAGGGTGGCTTAGGTTGTGTGAGCTGTCGAAGAGCGGTTTTCGTAAAGTTTTGGTAACGAAAGGTGTGAGTGGGTGTCTTCGTACTTACGTCACAGTAGTAGAGTGATGATTCACCGTCTAGAAGTTGATTAAGCTCAGGATCTGAGCTTTGGGAAGAAGCGAGCAAGTGTAGGTCAATTGGCATTTCCTAAAATATCTAATCCTACGCTACCGTCACATTTTCGTCCTATTTCAATCCTCCCTTTCCTCTCGAAAATTCTAGAATCCACTGTTTACCAACAAATCTCAAGCCACTTTTCTAAGTGCAACCTGTTAAATCCTTTACAGTCCGAATTTAGAACCGGTCACAGCACTACTACCGCTTTATTGAGAGTTACTGAAGACATTAGATCTGCAATGGAAAATAAACATTTAACTGTGCTTATTTTAATAGATTTTAGTAATGCACTCAATGCAGAAGACCATGATCTTCTTATTGCACTCTTATGCCACGCTAATGTCTCCAATTCAGCTTTGCAATGGTTTTCGTCTTATCTTAAGGGATGTCAGCAGTCGGTTCGTGTTGGCCAGACCCTTTCTGACTAGCATGATGTGACAGCGGGTGTCCCTCAAGGCGGTATTCTATCTCCTCTTGTTTTTTCAATATTGATTAACTCCATCACTTTCATTATAACATCTCGATACCATCTTTATGCTGACGACTTGCAACTTTATGAACATAACATAACATAACATAAAAACTCTTTATTTCACACCAGAAAATTACATAAATTATCAAATAAATTCATACAAAAGAATGTGAAAAGGCGGCCTTATCACTAAGAGTGATCTCTTCCAGGCAACCTAATCAAAAGAATCAATTTAAAAGAGCGGGCATGGCGCGGTGCAAAGATAAATTAAATCACATATAGAGATATTAACATAAATAATAATATACATTTATAAACCTACACAAATACTATCTCATAAACTACAAAGAATACACATACATAATAGAAAAAAAAAAAGAAAAACATAGAAGATACATGACAAATACATAAAAACATAAAATAGACTACTTACTAAGATAGTAATTTTTAACTTTATACTTAAATAAATTTATAGATTTAGACTGCCTTATGGCTCGTGGTATGGTATTCCATAGCTTCGCAGCTTGGACAGTGAATGACTCACTGTAGCAACGGGTACGACACAAAGGTATTTCCAGGACATTATCACTTTGGGAACGGAAACTTAGAGGAAGACGGGAGTTGGAGCCGAGAAAGGTAAAGCGTTCTTTAAGGTAAGTTGGAGTGTCAGGATGGAAGAGGATAGAGTAGAGAAGAGTTAAAGTATGGACATTCCGACGTTCTTTAATGGGAAGCCATCCAAGCTTCGTTCGATGCTGACTGATATGATCAAATTTCCTCAGACCAAAGATGAACCTTATGGCAAGATTTTGAAGGCGCTCTAATTTGTTGAGTAATTGCTGTGACAAATCCAGGTAACAGGTGTCAGCATAGTCTATTATGGGTAGTAAAAGTGAGTGTGCTAGGGTTATTTTGGTTTTTATTGGTAATAGATTTTTCCATCTTTTCAACCTACCCATAGCGTGGTACATTCTGCGGCTTAACTCAGATATTTGAGGCGTCCACGAGAGAGTGCTGTCTACCTTGATACCTAGATTTCTCACACTGTCGCAATACTCCAATTTACAAGCGTCGAAGATTATAGGTGGAAGGGAAGGGACATTGATTTTACTAAGTTGCTTAGGACTGCCAATAATACACACTTGAGACTTTTTAGGATTTACAGACAAACCATATGATTTGCTCCAGGCACTAATGGTTTGCAGATTGGAGTTAACTAGGCTAATAGATAGCCCTCGCAATATCACCTACGTTAGTGGTCGTGTAAATCTGTAAGTCATCAGCGTATAAGTGAAACGGTAAGGATAAAAGGTTAGCAACGAAATTGATGAAGATGGAAAAAAGTAAAGGAGAAAGCACCCCACCCTGAGGAACACCAGCATTAAGATTGCGCACAGACGACTGCTTATCATTTGACCGAATGTATTGCTCCCGGCCATGTAGATACGAGTAAAACCATTCAATAGCCTCTGCGGAAATATTAATAGATTTTAGGATAGCTAAAAGGATATCGAAATCAACCGTATTAAAAGCATTTGAAAAGTCCAGAAGGGTAAGAATAGTGATTTGTTGATTATCGATTCCATATCTAATATCATCAATAACCTTGTTTAACGCTGTGACAGTGCTGTGTCCAGGGCGGAATCCAGACTGGAAGGGAGAAGAGGATATGATACTTGGTCAAGAAGGATAGAAGTTGTTGGTGGACTATACGTTCTAGTACTTTAGACAGGAACGGCAGGCCAGAGATCGGACGATAGTCTGTGTAGGAGGAGGGATTAGATATTTTAGGTATGGGCATAACTATCGCCTGGCACCAGGAATCGGGGAAAGTATTTGAGGAAAGGGAATGGTTAAAAATGTGGCATAGAACAGGAAGTACAGTGTTGATACTTAAAACAATCATCCTTCGACTGATTTCATCGCTATCAGTAGCATCAGATTTAATGGCGAGTATATGTTTCTTTACGTCGTCAGAAGAAACAGAAGTAAAATAGAAAGGAGATGTATAGGAAATAAAAGGAATAGATTTAATGGTATTTATTTTAGTACTACGATTTAATATTCTGACCTGCGTGAAGTGTTTATTCATTTCATCCAGATCCAGTCTGTCGCTTAACGCAGTAGTTTTTCGGAAGCCTCCTATACCCATCGAGTCGAGAAATTTCCAAACTCCAGCTGAATTGCTATTTTCGATGGAATTGTGAATAAAAGTGCGCTGTGCATCCCTACAAATTCTATTACATCGGTTCCTTAGTTTTTTGAACCTATTCAGGTTTTCTTCTGTAGGATTTCTTTTGTACTTTGACTTGGCGGAGTTGCGCTTTGCCATAAGTTTTTTAATTTCATCCGTCAGCCAGGGAGCAGGAACGTGCTTAAGTTTTATGGGTCGGAGTGGGGCGTGCACGTCGAAGAGCTCAATTAAAAGGGAATTAAATATATTAATTTTTTCATTAATGGTCGGAGCATTTAATACACTATCCCAATCCAAATGATTTAGATTTTGCAGAAAGGCTACGTTATTAAAATTTTTAAAACTCCTGCGCATGATAATTGTGGGCTTAATTTTTGGAGTACGAACTTTATATGTCATGTACACAAGATCATGATACGAGAACGCTTCAGCGCATAGCTGGCCATAAGTGGCGACTCGTTCATGCGAAGAAACGATCATTAAATCTTATTGTGATGGAGTGGTGTTAGGAAAAAAGTGGGTGGCATTAGTGGGTAGTAGTTTAAGGTTAGCACTATTTATAATATTTTTAAGTCGATTAGCTCGCAAATCATTTCTAACTAAACAAGTGTTAAAGTCTCCCATTATAATAGTATGATGGACACATGGCACATACTTGTCCAGCAGAGTTTCTAAGGTGTCAAAATAATTAATATGAAGTGAAGGGCTGCAAAATACGCCAAGCAATAACTTTAAAGTGCCGAAAAGCACTTCAATAAAAATATGCTCAGAAGAATTTGAGTATAATGTAGGAGACTTGTCGAGAATAGAAAACGGTATATGGCTACGTAAGTAGATAGCGACTTCACCACCGCCTTTTCCTGTACGGTCATTACGGATGAGATGGAAGCCGGGTAATGAATAGGATGTGGATGGTAGGGAAGGTTTCAGAAATGATTCAGAAACTAGGATCGCGTGTATGTTTCTCACATCAAAAGTAGTTAAGAGATCGGGATAATGGGCAGGAATGCTTTGTGCGTTGATATGTACCACGTTAAAGTGCTTACCAGTGTTCGCAAACGTTGTCTCCAAAATAGTGTTTAGCGGAGCAGAAGTACTGTGGAAACTGGCGTTTGACGATATAGATGTACACTCACAAAATGTGTCATGCCCAGAATTGTCTGTATCTAAATTATTCATTATAAGCTAAATAATAATAAGTAAATAAATAAAGATAACAATATAAAATAAATTAAGATAAAAAAATATATTAACGTAATGTAAGTATGTTTATAGTGAAGAGAATTTTATAAGAATAGTTGCTGACAGGTAGGTGGCAGTTAACACATTATTTATTTATAATTAAAAACTTGTAAATTCTATTTTTAAATCACATGCTAGTGTAGACAATGCTGTTGGTGTAATTAATTCTCTTAACAATAATCTCCGTAACATTTCGATTTGGTCGTCCAAATACGGAATACGAGTTAATCCTGACAAATGTCAGGCTCATTGGCAGCTCGCGACAACTTACTAAGCGATCATAGCAAACTGCCCAACTTAACTTACAATGGCACAGTTATCAGTTTTACTACCACTGTGAAAAATTTAGGCATTGTCATTGACAATAAATTGACTTGGAGCAATTATGATGTCGCAGATATATCCCGCAAAATTTACGCTTCCTTGCACTCCATGATGCGTCTTAAGAATTCTATACCTGTGCAGACTAAGCTACAGTTGCTTAATACCTTGCTGCTTCCTATTATTGATTACGGTGATGCTTGCTGCTTGGATATGAATAAAGATCTGTTAAGCAAACTTGAGCGGATACTCAACACTTGCATACGCTTTATTTATAACCTCCGTAAGTATGACCGTATATCATCATATAGGAGGCAGCTTTAGGCCGTGTGATCCCGGCTAAGAATAGAATCATCCTGGTACTGGTGGTGTCGTAAAAGGCGACTAAAGTACGTGTGGTAGAGTCACGTCGCCAGCAATGGCAACACGCATGGGCAGACTCGACCGGATCATACCACCCCCGGCATTTAATACCGGCGTTAAGTAGTGGCTTTATGCCACTGCGTTTCGCATTAGGTAATGCCGGGCTCCAGAGCCCAACTCCCCACCCCTCCCTGGAATATGATAGCGGCACTCAAAGAGAAACTACCCAAGAGGGTACCAGCACCTCCGGTGCTGGAGAATCCCTCTCTGAGTCTCTAAACTCAGGCTGCCCTTCGAATTCTGGGAAGGGCAAAGTTCCGCGCTATAGACAGGGCAAACGAGACGTACGCTCCACGGCAACCCCTTCCACGCTCAACGTGGACTTTTGCCATATCAGGGGGCTACATTCCAACTTAAATGCCGTCCACCACCACCTCACCGGCTTTGTTATTCCTGACGGAGACTCAAATTGCCCGACCGAGCGACACAGCCTATCTCCAATACCCCGGCTACAAAATAGAACATAACTTTATGCCTCATGCCGGGGTCGCTGTGTTCGTAAGGGAGGACCTAAGTTTCCGTCGTCTTGCCCATTTTGAAGGTCGGGACCTGTCTACCATCTGGCTCCGTGTTGACTCTGTGGGTTTTTGGTTGTGAAAATAAATAAGTCTTTCCTATAGTATATAAGCGTATATTATCACTTCACAATAAGTCCACAAATATAAAATAATATAGAAGGAGAAAGTCAAGAGCACAGTACATATAGGTTTAGAAAGATGAAGAATAGACGCAGGCAAAGGTATAAGAAGTAAAGATGGAAATTTAGCAATTACGTCACAACACGTGGCAATATTAGATAAAGGATCGAGCGTCACAGGCTTCGCGTGGAACGGTAAGATTGTGACTGTTGCGCGGTCCGGAGCGAATGCGCCGCTATGCACCAGCTAAGGTAAGAGGGGCGCGAGGGCGGCGGGCACGGCGACTCGCCGGGCCACGCTGCGCTCGCGCATCCGCGAATCTTAGGGATCCGTAAATCTATTTTATAATTATAAATAATATTTTTGTATTTTTATATCGATACATTATTTAATTATATTTTATGTAAGTATACGTGTGTTGTGTATAGTGTATATTGTATATTCTATATATGTATATGTAAGTATATATTTATTATATAATGTGGGTTGCCCACATCACTCCCCTCCGAGAGGCCGTGTCTACGGGCGATAGAAATCAGGAAATCGCACTTGACGACCAGAACGTGTGGTTTTCTGTATAGGACTCGGAGTAATTTTAGATTCTGTAGTGGTGTCATTGTAAGTGTTGTCGCTAAATACGTAAGCTGGTTTAAGCCTGTCTAACGATACTGTAACGACTTTACTTTTGACACGGATTTTATAAACTTTTGGCCCTCTCTCTATGACTTCATGCGGGCCCGTGTAAGCAGGCTGTAGTGCAAGCCTTAGAGAGTCTTCACGCAAGAAAACGTGCGAGCAGGTGCCAAGGTCTTTGTAAATGAAGACTTTCTGTACGGCGTGGTTTGATGTGGGTATAGGCTGCAAGTTGTTCGCAAATGTTCTGATGCGTACTGAAAAATCAGTAAGGTCAGTTGTACATTTGTCATCCTTGTGGCCAAAAAATTCACCGGGCAGCCGCAGTGGTTCTCCGTATACTAGTTCGGCTGACGAAGTTTGAAGATCTTCCTTAAAACAACTTCGGATGCCAAGCAGAACTAATGGCAGTGCTTCATACCATCCACTCTCAGTGTGACACATGATGGCCGATTTAAGTTGTCGATGGAAACGTTCGACGAGGCCGTTGCACTGGGGGTGGTATGCAGTTGTTCTGCGATATTTAAAACCAAGAGTTTTTGACAGTTGCTGAAAAGTGGCGCTTTCGAATTGTTTGCCACGGTCGGTTACGACGTCTGTAGGGCAACCGAAGCGAGCGACCCATCCCAGCAAAAATGCTTTGACCACAGATTCCGCAGTTATGTCGGTAAGGGG
This sequence comes from Heliconius charithonia, assembly GCA_030704555.1. Classification (NCBI taxonomy): domain Eukaryota; kingdom Metazoa; phylum Arthropoda; class Insecta; order Lepidoptera; family Nymphalidae; genus Heliconius; species Heliconius charithonia. The sequence goes on from CM060828.1 coordinate 8,377,351, forward strand.
GACAGCTTCAGCCCATCGCGTGAAGCGATCGACTGCTGTCAAACAGTACCGGTATTCGCGGGAAGGAGGAAGTGGTCCGATAAGGTCTAAATGGACATGTTTAAATCGCTCTGAAGGTAAATCAAGAGTACCTAAAGGAGATCTGACATGTCGGTTTACTTTTGAGCGTTGACAGCATAAACATGCCTTAGACCATGTTCGGCAGTCTTTCCTTATCTGTGGCCAAACATAGCGTTGTGCTATCAATTTTGCGCTTGCGTTAGCTCCAGGATGACTCAATCCGTGAAGACTGTCAAAAACTTTTTTGCGTAAACTTTTGGGTACAAAGGGTCTGGGGATCGGTGTACTTACATCGCAGTACAAATAAATACGACCCCTAGGCACAGCAATCTTTTTAATGTGCAATGCAGACTCCTCGGTGAAGTACTGAGCGAGTTCTGCATCTCCTTCCTGTGACTTTGCCAATTCCCCCAAGTCCACTGGTTCGAAAACTTCGTCTACACGAGAAAGGGTATCTGCCACGATGTTGTCTTTACCGGATACGTGGTGTATATCTGTAGAAAATTGCGAAATATAATCTAAATATCTATACTGACGGGGACTGCAGTTACTTTTTTTTTCTCGAAATGCGAAACAGAGTGGTTTGTGGTCAGTATAAATAGTAAAAGAAGTTGTTTCGAACCAATGGCGAAAATATTTGATATTTTCGTAAATGGCGAGGAGTTCGCGATCGTACGTTGAATATTTTCTCTGCGCTGCACTTAACTTGCGGGAAAAGAAAGCAAGGGGTTGCCAATATCCATCTTTCAGCTGCTGAACAACTCCACCTATTGCTTCGTCGGAAGCGTCTGTGAAGAGTCCTAATTTGGCCTTTGGATCTGGATGGGCCAACATTGCAGCCTTGCATAAACTGCGTTTGCATTCCTCGAATGCTTTTAATGCGTTTCCATCCATGACAATTGGTTGCGAGGCTTTTATAGATCCAGTAAGCAACGAGTTCAAAGGAGATTGAATTTGGGCGGCATGAGGAATAAATCTCCTATAATAATTAATCATCCCTAAAAATCTCCTCAGTTGCTTTGCTGTTTTGGGAAGGGGCAACTCTTTAACAGATTTGACCTTACTTTCCAGAGGCTTCGTGCCATGCTGAGATATATGGTATCCTAAGAATGTAACTTCTGACATACCGAATTTACATTTTGATGTATTTATCAGCATGCCATAATTTTGCATTCTAGAGAATATTTGGCGGAGGTCTCTTCTTCTTCGTGCTCCTGCTCCGACCTTGAAAAAATTAAAAAATCGTCGATGTATGGGAAACAGAAGTCTAGACCTCTCGTCATTTCATCTACGAACCTCTGGAAAGTTTGACCTGCATTGCGCAACCCGAATGTCATAAATGGAAATTCGTATAACCCAAACGGTGTAGTTATCGCCGTCTTTATAATATCGTCTTCATGTACTGGAATCTGGTTGTAGGCCTTCACAAGATCGATTGTGGAAAAGATTTTACAACCAGATAAACTATGAGAGAAATCGTATATATGTCGTATTGGGTACTTATCTGGGATTGTCCTGACGTTGAGTAACCTGTAGTCACCGCAGGGACGCCAACCGTTGTCCTTTTTGGTCGCTAAATGTAACGGGGATGCCCAGGGCGACTCTGAGGGGCGCGCAGTGCCGCTCGCCAACATAGCCTCGAACTCACTTTTTGCTATGCGCAATTTTTCGGGTGCTAGTCGGCGAGGTGCGCATGAAACGGGTGGGCCGGGTGTGGTACGTATGTGGTGAACCGTACGCAAAAAAATTTCAGGTATGTTGGGGCCAGCTAAATGACGCAAATGTCGGAAAAATTGTGACGGTTTGCGGTCACCGAGTTCCTCCGACTGCAAAAGTTGTTTAACTTTCCTCTCGCTCGACATCGAAAGCCTTTTAATTAATTCTAATTTTAATTTTTCGTACTTGCCCTTTTCCGGTGGTGAAGTTATAACATCTTCAACTTCGACGGCATATTGGCGGTCTAGGTGCGAAAGTACATAATAAAATTTAGTGGTGTCATCCGTTATTCTTGCCATTGCGAATTGTCCTTCAATTTGAGAAAACCATATTGTGGGTTTTTCTGGCCAAAACGGGGGTATTTTAACGCCAACCCGAAATGCCTCCGTCATCACCTGATATTGTGCCGGCGAATCAGATTCGTCTGTTTTCTTTGCGTCATCTTTGGGGGCCATTGGTGTTTGATTTTCTTCCGAAACGGTGCTCATTTTTGTATTCTTAACGGGGTCACCAGTTGTGGGTTTTTGGTTGTGAAAATAAATAAGTCTTTCCTATAGTATATAAGCGTATATTATCACTTCACAATAAGTCCACAAATATAAAATAATATAGAAGGAGAAAGTCAAGAGCACAGTACATATAGGTTTAGAAAGATGAAGAATAGACGCAGGCAAAGGTATAAGAAGTAAAGATGGAAATTTAGCAATTACGTCACAACACGTGGCAATATTAGATAAAGGATCGAGCGTCACAGGCTTCGCGTGGAACGGTAAGATTGTGACTGTTGCGCGGTCCGGAGCGAATGCGCCGCTATGCACCAGCTAAGGTAAGAGGGGCGCGAGGGCGGCGGGCACGGCGACTCGCCGGGCCACGCTGCGCTCGCGCATCCGCGAATCTTAGGGATCCGTAAATTTATTTTATAATTATAAATAATATTTTTGTATTTTTATATCGATACATTATTTAATTATATTTTATGTAAGTATACGTGTGTTGTGTATAGTGTATATTGTATATTCTATATATGTATATGTAAGTATATATTTATTATATAATGTGGGTTGCCCACAACTCGGACGATCGTGCCCGAGTCTACGCATGCCTTTACAGGTCCCACAGTGGTAATGCAGAAACGGATCGGCTCATGGAGCACATTCAATCGGCTATCGACGATATGCTCTCACAGATCCCCTCCGCTGAGGTCGTGATACTTGGCGATTTTAATGCGCACAATGCCAGTTGGCTTGGATCACGCACCACCGACCACGCGGGGAGCTTTTGACTTTGCTATGGCGAACGGATTGTCCCAATTGGTTGAGTCGCCTACGCGACTCCCGGACGTGGACAACCACAATGCCTCTTTATTGGACCTTTTGCTGACTTCACATCCAGAGAAGTACCAGGTTATCGTCGATGCCCCCTTAGGGTCCTCTGACCACTGCCTGGTACGGAGTGTCGTGCCCATTAAGCGCGACAGCTGCAGATCACCCGCAACTCGTCGCGTCTGGCACTACAAGTCAGCAGATTGGGATGGGATGCGTACATTTTACTCATCTTATCCCTGGGGGCCGGTTTGCTTCTCTTCTGATGATCCTAGTACCTGTGCCGCTGCTGTTGCCGACGTGGTCCTACAGGGCATGGAACTTTATACTCCTAGTGCTGTAGTGCCAATCGGTGGCAAGTCACAGCCTTGGTTTGATACGTCTTGCAAGCTTGCTGCCTCTAGCAAACGCGAGGCATATCAAATCTGGGCTGAGGCATTGGTTACTAAGGATCCGGTGAAAACCTCAAAAAGGAAGTATAACCAAGCCTCTAGGTTTTTTAAGCGGCAAATTGCCAGAGCAAGGTCCGAGCATATCGCCAAAGTTGGCGAGAAGCTTGAGAGCTATCCGTCCGGAACTCGTCAGTTCTGGGCGCTCTCAAAGGCGGCACTTGGCAACTTTAGCCAGCCTTCGCTTCCGCCATTACGCACGGGAAATGACATCTTGGTCCACACGGCAAAAGGGAAAGGCGATCTCCTGGGCGCTCTCTTTGCCTCAAACTCGACTTTGGATGACCAAGGATCAACGCCGCTGGCCATTCCGCGGTGCCAGAGCTCAATGCCTGAGGTTAAGTTTAACCAAACAGCTGTTAGGCGAGCTCTGTCCTCTTTGGACATCCACAAGTCGAGCGGGCCAGATGGCATTTCTCCCTTAGTGCTCCGTTCTTGTGCTCCTGAGCTGACACCGGTGCTAACGCGTTTGTTTCGGCACTCTTACGCAGTCGGCGTAGTCCCAGATTCATGGAAGAGCGCTCTTATCCACCCGATCCCAAAGAAAGGCGATGGGTCCGATCCATCTAACTACAGGCCCATTGCCATCACCTCCCTGCTCTCAAAAGTCATGGAGAGCATCATCAATAGCCAGCTCTTGGTTTATCTAGAGGATCACCGATTGATTAATGACCGACAATATGGCTTCCGCCAGGGTCGCTCAACCGGTGATCTTCTGGTTTACCTTACCCACCGCTGGGCAGCGGCTATTGAAAGCAAGGGAGAGGGCCTGGCAGTTAGTTTGGACATGGCGAAGGCCTTTGATCGAGTTTGGCATAAGGCGCTCCTGGCTAAACTTCCATCCTATGGGCTTCCCGAGAATTTATGCAAATGGATCGCCAGCTTTCTCACTGGGTGCAGCATCAAGGTCGCTGTCGACGGTTTTTGCTCTAAACATATGCCCGTGAACGCTGGCGTCCCCAAGGCTGCGTGCTGTCCCCTACGCTGTTTCTTTTGCATATCAGTGACATGTTAGAGGATTCTAGCATTCATTGCTATACAGATGATAGCACAGTGGACGCTGTTTACTCCGGCCGAGCAAGTCTTTCTCGGGAAAACGCTGAACAGTGCCGAAATAAACTTGTGTCTTCTATTGAGGCATCTCTCAACAATGTCTCCTCATGGGGTGAAAGGAACTTAGTTCAGTTCAACCCCCTGAAGACACAAGTTAGCGCGTTAACCACAAAAAAAATCCCATTTATCATATCGCCATTCTTTCAAAACACTCCTCTTACAGCCGCGCCCAGTATCAGTATATTGGGCTTTAATGTTTCGAGTGACTGCCAGTATCGCGATCATCTGGAAAGCAAGGCCAAGTTGGCCTCGAAGAAACAGGGGGTCATCAACAGAGCGAGACGGTACTTCACGCCAAAACACCGTTTGGCCCTATATAGGGCCCAGGTTCGGCCTCATATGGAGTACTGTTCTCACCTCTGGGCTGGTGCACCCCAGTATCAGCTTGAACTATTTAATCGCATACAACGTAGAGCCATTCGAATCATTGGGGACCCAATGATCTGTGAAAGGCTTGATACTTTGGCTTTGCGTAGAGACGTTTCCTCGCTCTGCGTTCTCTATCGCATTTACCATGGGGAGTGTTCTGAAGAACTGTTTGACCTGTTACCGGCCGCCGAATTTTCTAACCGCACCGTACGTCATCGGCTAAAATATCATCCACACCACCTGGATACGTGGCAATCCACTACTGTGCGGTTTCGTAGGAACTTTCTTCCACGCGCCACGGAACTGTGGAATGGCCTACCCGCGGCAGTATTTCCAGGTCGATATGACATGGGTACCTTCAAAAAGCGCGTCTTTCTCCACCTTGAAAGGCCGGCAACGCACCTGTAGCTCCTCTAGTGTTGCACGGGGCCGTGGGCGGCGGCAATCACTTACCATCAGGTGACCCGAACGCTCGTTTGCCTTGTCCTTTTCCATAAAAAAAAAAAAAAAGCTTGGCTGGCTTTCCGTGGTTCATCGCAGGAAGTCTAGAGTCCTTTCCTTACTTTACTCAATCCTTTTCCATCATCAATCTCATCAGTAAGCGTGTCGCCTGCTACTTGCAGGTGACACGACAAAATCCAAATATGCTACCATGCATAGCAACAATTTTTACTGGTTCCACCGCCGCTGACAACTCCCTGAACTGTAGGAACATCAAAAGTACAAACGCCGGTGTTTACAGCGCAATCATCACGAACCACTACAGTGTGTGCACTTTTTTTTTTTTTTTTCCTTTACGGATACCAGCCCGAGTGGGGACTCGAGCGGGTGATGTGGGGCTCGCGGACTGGCAGATGGTAGGCCGTCCGAATACCCACTAAAACCTCACGGTGCTCCTCCTCGACCGCCAATGGCCGCGAAACGCGGGGATATTAGTCGTCCGCGAAACGCGGCGGCGGGAGCCTGCAAGGCACGTCGCGGAGTCAAGGGTGGAAACTATTTTTAAATATTTTTAAACATTTTTTAAAGTGTTATTCCACACTTAGGAAAGATAAATACTTATTTAGAAAACGTATAAAAATTTGAACGCAGCGGGACTCGAACCCGCGCCTCCTGGAAACCGACCAGGCGCTCTGACCACTAAGCCATGCGTTCTTCGTCAAGCTACGTCGAAATTTTTATACGCTTGTTACAACTTATTTATTATTTAAAAATAGTTTCTCTCTTGCCAAACGATAATTCTTAATAATTATCTTTGGGTAGTGGAAATTTGTAAAAATCTCCCTACAGAGAAGCTAACAACATAAATAAGTTGTAACAAGCGTATAAAAATTTCGACGTAGCTTGACGAAGAACGCATGGCTTAGTGGTCAGAGCGCCTGGTCGGTTTCCAGGAGGCGTGGGTTCGAGTCCCGCTGCGTTCAAATTTTTATACGTTTTCTAAATAAGTATTTATCTTTCCTAAGTGTGGAATAACACTTTAAAAAATGTTTAAAAATATTTAAAAATAGTTTCTCTCTTGCCAAACGATAATTCTTAATAATTATCTTTGGGTAGTGGAAATTTGTAAAAATCTCCCTACAGAGAAGCTAACAACATAAATAAGTTGTAACAAGCGTATAAAAATTTCGACGTAGCTTGACGAAGAACGCATGGCTTAGTGGTCAGAGCGCCTGGTCGGTTTCCAGGAGGCGCGGGTTCGAGTCCCGCTGCGTTCAAATTTTTATACGTTTTCTAAATAAGTATTTATCTTTCCTAAGTGTGGAATAACACTTTAAAAAATGTTTAAAAATATTTAAAAATAGTTTCTCTCTTGCCAAACGATAATTCTTAATAATTATCTTTGGGTAGTGGAAATTTGTAAAAATCTCCCTACAGAGAAGCTAACAACATAAATAAGTTGTAACAAGCGTATAAAAATTTCGACGTAGCTTGACGAAGAACGCATGGCTTAGTGGTCAGAGCGCCTGGTCGGTTTCCAGGAGGCGCGGGTTCGAGTCCCGCTGCGTTCAAATTTTTATACGTTTTCTAAATAAGTATTTATCTTTCCTAAGTGTGGAATAACACTTTAAAAAATGTTTAAAAATATTTAAAAATAGTTTCTCTCTTGCCAAACGATAATTCTTAATAATTATCTTTGGGTAGTGGAAATTTGTAAAAATCTCCCTACAGAGAAGCTAACAACATAAATAAGTTGTAACAAGCGTATAAAAATTTCGACGTAGCTTGACGAAGAACGCATGGCTTAGTGGTCAGAGCGCCTGGTCGGTTTCCAGGAGGCGCGGGTTCGAGTCCCGCTGCGTTCAAATTTTTATACGTTTTCTAAATAAGTATTTATCTTTCCTAAGTGTGGAATAACACTTTAAAAAATGTTTAAAAATATTTAAAAATAGTTTCTCTCTTGCCAAACGATAATTCTTAATAATTATCTTTGGGTAGTGGAAATTTGTAAAAATCTCCCTACAGAGAAGCTAACAACATAAATAAGTTGTAACAAGCGTATAAAAATTTCGACGTAGCTTGACGAAGAACGCATGGCTTAGTGGTCAGAGCGCCTGGTCGGTTTCCAGGAGGCGCGGGTTCGAGTCCCGCTGCGTTCAAATTTTTATACGTTTTCTAAATAAGTATTGATATTATAACTTTATCAGAAATAAATGTTTCGAGTGATCAGATGGCTTTATATTCAATAGATGGCTACAATTTGATATACAAGACTAGAAAAACTAGAGAAGGTGGAGGTATAGCTATATATTTAAAAAAATATTTAATATTTAAAGAAGAAAACGCACACTTTATGGCTTCTGAATATTTAGTAGGAAATATAAAAATAGCTAAAGAAGAATTAAAAATACTCTTGTTGTACAGACCACCTAATTGCTCAATATCCTTATTTATAACGGAGTTGAAGCACTTTTTGCAAAAACTAAAACCAACTGACGACGCCTTAATAATTGGAGATATTAACATAAATATTTCACAACAATCAAATAATAACGTAACATTATATGAAAACATTTTAAGCGAATCAGGATTTTCTAAGCAAATACATGGAGTTACAAGAAAGGAATTTAGAAATGAATGTCTGACACAATCCTGTTTAGATCACATATATATAAAAAGTAATAAAAATTATAGCTCTGCTATAATAGATCACAAGTTAGCGGATCATTACCTCATTGGTATTTTTATTGAAATGGAGTGCACTAATAAAGAATCCAAGATAACAAAAAAAATATATCAAAATAATAACATACAAAAACAATTAAAAGAAGAAAACTGGGATGAACTTCTAGAAGAAACATGTCCGCTTAACTTATATTCTAAATTAGTCATAAAATTTAACAAAATATATGAGAATAATACAATCATGGTCTCCACTAATGAATATTCTAAAAGAGAAGCTTGTCCGTGGATAACGCAAAATCTAAGAGACATGATGCAGCATAATGACACATTATTTAATAAATGGAAAAGTAATCCGAGTAACTATGTGTATCGAAAACAGTATAATAGATGGAGAAACAGTACTAATAAAGCAATACATAAAGCAAAAAACAAATATGAAAAAAATAAATTATCGGACCTACGTCATAATGCAGCGAAAATGTGGGAACACATGAATAAGTTACTGGGAAGAAGCAAAAAATCCATAGATGACATCATTTTGAGTAACATGAAAGATATAGATGAGAAGACTATCTGTGAAAAATTCGCTAACGCATTTAGTAAAGAAGTAGATAATATAAAGAAAGCACTTATGCAAATATAATTTCTTAGATAGAGATATGTATGTAAATTCACAAAATGTTTCTTTTAGATATAAAAAGGTGACTTCGAGCGATGTTAGTAAAATTATAGGTAGCTTAAAAGTAAAAAAATCTCCTGGAGTTGATAATATAAGGTTAATTGATATCAAGTCCATAAAAACTGAAATCAGTCCAATATTAGCTCACTTTATAAATCTTACAATTAACAACCAAATATATCCTGATTTGCTAAAAACTTCTATTGTCAGACCACTATATAAGGGGGGTGAAAAAAAATCTTTCAATAATTATAGACCAATTGCCATCTTGCCTTCAATAAATAAAGTAGTAGAAAAAACTATAGTTTACCAAATTTCCCACTTTTTAAAGACTTTTAATGTTATTAATTCAGCACAGTACGGATTTCAAAGAGGAAAAAATACCACACAGTTATTATCAAAATTTGCTAACGATGTAAATAACTATTTGAATAAAAAAATGCTAGTCGCAGTTTTATTTATTGATTTCAAAAAGGCGTTTGACACTATAGATCACTCAACTCTTCTAAAATCACTTGAAGAGAGCGGTATACGTGGATCTATGTTGGGATGGTTCAGGAATTATTTGACAAATAGAGCTTTTACTGTAAAAAATAATAGTAGTTATAGTAACCAAAAAACTATGAGATATGGAGTTGCACAGGGATCTGTAACGGGTGCAATGTGCTACGTTATCCACGTAAACAGCTTAGTGTCAGTTATAAAAAGATGTCATAAGTATATGTTCGCTGATGATACATGTATTTTATATGCAGCAAATGATCACCACACAATTCAAACAAATATACAAACAGATTTTGATAACATTACGAAATGGTCACACGATAATGGAATTATACTTAATACTAACAAAACAAAATTGCTATGTATAAGTTCAAATTATAAGCGATATAATAAAAATATAAAAGTAAAAGGACACTCTTATGATTGTCTGCATAAAAAGCAAGTGTGTAATTGTAATAACGTAGAAATTGTAAAAAAATATAAATATTTAGGCATATTTTTGGATGATTCTTTTTATTGGAAAACTCAAGTATCTAGTATTTGTAATAAACTAAGAATTATATTAAGTAACTTTAAAAAGTTACGTTATTCTACTCCTAAATATGTTCTTTATATATTATATCATAGTCTGGTGGAATCTGTGGTGTCATATGGACTCGAATGTTACGGTCTTACATTTTACACTTATGTAAACAAAATCAAAGATCTACAAGGAAGATTTCTAAAATTGCTTATTAGTAAAAACCTTGCCAAAGAGGAAATAGATAATGATTTTTTGTTTGAAAAATGTAAACTTCTTCCAATAAAAAAGAAATTGATTTTAGGCATCATCCTATCAGAATTTTACAGCACAGAATTTAAAAATATAATTAATAATGAGCATATGACACGTAGAAATATAAGCAATCCTCTATATAAAATACCTAAAGTAAATAATTTTTATGGCAAACGTACTAAAGAATGGACAGTTCCAAAGATACTTAACTCTTTGCCATCAGAGATAAAAGATACTGCAAAACAGTTAAATGTTGTGAAACGTAACCTAATAAATATACTAATGTCAAAAGAATTTGAATTACCGATATAAAAAAAAATCTATTACTTAATTAAATATATATATATATATATATATATATATATATATTTGAGGCCAGTCGTGGCGCAGCGGCACAACGTGTGACTGTAAACCGACTGGTTGTGGGTTCGATCCCCACTCGAGGAGATGAAATATTTACTTAAATTTATATTTCCATTTCTTCGCTCTGGTGTCGAGGCTAAGCGCGGTGTTGAGTTCTGCCACTCAACACGCAATGCCTCCAAAATTCGGCAGAAAGTGGGGAACGGAGTGTCTAAAAACACTAGGTTCCCTCTGCCTACCCTGCTGTGTGCGGGATACAGCGTGAAGCTGATTTATATATATATATATATTTATATTTTCATTTTCTTCGTTCTGGTGTCGAGGCAAAAGCGCGCGAGTTCTGCCACTCAACACGCAATGCCTCCAAAATTCGGCAGAAAGTGGGGAACGGGGTGTCTTAACACTAGGTTCCCTCTGCCTACCCTGCTGTGTGCGGGATATAGCGTGAAGCTAATAATAATTAATTATAAAGTTTAATGGTTCAACAAATTGTGGGTAAATTACGAGAAATTAAGTAATATGAGACGATACAGGATATTAGCATGTGATTTAATGAAAATAATGATAGAAATCCTGTATCAGTTTAGTGGATGAACCGAATGGATAATGAAAATAAATATGTTTACTTCCTCACAACTCTCTTGGTACGCGGGGCTAGTGTAGACGTTTTCACTCTGTTTTCACCAGTGTTTAAGCCTGCGACTGGTGCCTTTACAGCCTGTGTCTCGGGTGTACCGGTGATAAGATCAAGCTCCATACTCGAAGAAATACTATGGCGTTTACCATCAGGCCCCATAACAATGACAAGGCCATCCTTTGTCCAATATTTATTTATTCCTAGGCGTTTTCGGGCTGTCATAAAGGCTTCATGTCGCGATTTCGTTAAGAACTCTGATAGTGTAATGCCAGAGCCTTTTTAAATTTGTTTTAGCAAACCAGATTTGAGTTTTCAAAGTCATTTTTCGAAATTTTAATAGTAAGGGTCTTGGTTTACCAGATGTTGCGCTACCCAAGCGTTGGCACCGACTCAGATCATCCAGAGCTAAATCAGGCATTTGTAAGTGATCCGATAAGACCTTTAAAACAACAACAGAGGCATTTTCATCTTTTTGCTCGGGGATACCATGTATTAGCAGGATCTTCTTTCTGCTTCTCATTTCAAGGACATCAAACTGTTTCGATAGAATGTTTATCTGTAATTGAAGACCTTCTAACGCACTCAACACAAAAGAACGAAAAGTGCTAAATTGAGCTGCTATATGTGATGTTGGGCTTGCTGCTGGTATCGATTTTTTTTGTATTACCTGCACGTAGCAGGCGACTCACTTACTGCCGCTAGATTTGTGGTGGAGATAGGAAGATATCCAAAGAGCTATTCTTGTTTACATTTTACGCATTGATTAAAATGAGCAACTGCGTCTGTTTCCTTCCCCGTTTTCTTGATTTTGAAAGTTTGCGCATCACATTCATTTAAATATGTTCTATTAAGATAACTTTTATTAGTGTAAGCTTGAACTATTTACAGTTTAAATATATCAAACTTGGGGAAAATTGTCGGCTGTGGTTGAGCTAGTGCACGCACTGTGGTGGTTTGAGATGATTGCGGGCTATAAACACCGGCTTTTGTACTTTTGATGTTCCTACAGTTCAAGAAGCTGTCAGTGGCGATGGAGCCAGTAACAATCGTTGCTATGCATGGTAGCATATTTGGATCTTGTCGTATATATAACCTGCACGTAGCAGGCGACTCGCTTACTGCCGCTAGATTTGTGGTGTACACAGGAAGATATCCAAAGAGCTATCTATGCTTGTTTATATTTCATGTATTAATTATAATGAGCAACTGCGTCTGTTTCCTTCCCCGTTTTCTTGATTTTGCAAGTTTGCGCATCACATTCATTTAAATATGTTCTATTAAGATAACGTTTATTAGTGTAAGCTTGAACTATCTACAGTTTAAATATATCAAACTTGGGGAAAATGGTCGGCTGAGGTTGAGCTAGCGCACACACTGTATCTGCCGGCCGGTTTTTTTTTTTTTTTTTTTTAATTTATTTGTTCTCTTTAAATAACAATATTAAAATCTTACATCTACTCCGCCAAACCATTTAAATGGTTTACCGACGGACAAGGCTCTCATATACACATTTAGAACTTAAACTTAAAACACTATGAGTAAAAACAAGCTTTAAACTTATAAACTAATTTATAGCAACTGTTCATATAAATGATTTATATTTAACAAACATTAGATATTGATTTTTCTAAAAGTGGGTAAGCAACAAAATACGCCGAGATGATTCCGCATCAACAACGAAATGTGCGTTATTGCGGCAAGGCTATTATTATAAGTAGGACATTTAATCTTAATTTTTTTTATGTATATTTTTTTTTTTACATTGTTTGTTTTGTATTTTAATTATTATACTATATACAATATATATATATATATATATATATATATATATATATATACATATCCTTCTTTCTAAAAGTGGGTAAGCAACAAAATACGCCGAGATGATTCCGCAACAACAACGAAATGTGCGTTATTGCGGCAAGGCTATTATTATAAGTAGGACATTTAATCATAATTTTTTTATGTATATTTTTTTTCATTGTTTGTTTTGCATTTTAATGATTATACTATATACAATATAGTTACGTCATCCCAAAGTGCTGAGCAAGTACATTCCGTTGGCCGCTCTGGTATATTCGCAGAACCCTTAACATAAGCTCTTTGTTATCAAGTATAAACATGTATCGTTTAACATAAGCTTTTTGTTATCAAGTATAAAATATGTATCATTTAACATAAGCAACTGTATCAATTACCATAAACAATTGCATCATCTAGCGGATGTCGAAATGTAATATAATAAGTAAGTTAGTATTAAGAAACAGAGTCTGTAACATGTAGTCTTAGCGACAAGTTGTCTTTAAATACATTATAATTAAATAAAATTGTATCTTTTTAAAAGCCTACCACGGCGGTTCGAACTTATATATATATATATATATATATAAATCAGCTTCACGCTGGGTATATATATATATATATATATATATATATATATATATATATAAGTTCGAACCGCCGTGGTAGGCTTTTAAAAAGATACAATTTTATTTAATTATAATGTATTTAAAGACAACTTGTCGCTAAGACTACATGTTACAGACTCTGTTTCTTAATACTAACTTACTTATTATATTACATTTCGACATCCGCTAGATGATGCAATTGTTTATGGTAATTGATACAGTTGCTTATGTTAAATGATACATATTTTATACTTGATAACAAAAAGCTTATGTTAAACGATACATGTTTATACTTGATAACAAAGAGCTTATGTTAAGGGTTCTGCGAATATACCAGAGCGGCCAACGGAATGTACTTGCTCAGCACTTTGGGATGACGTAACTATATTGTATATAGTATAATCATTAAAATGCAAAACAAACAATGAAAAAAAATATACATAAAAAAATTATGATTAAATGTCCTACTTATAATAATAGCCTTGCCGCAATAACGCACATTTCGTTGTTGTTGCGGAATCATCTCGGCGTATTTTGTTGCTTACCCACTTTTAGAAAGAAGGATATGTATATATATATATATATATATATATATATATATATATATATATATTGTATATAGTATAATAATTAAAATACAAAACAAACAATGTAAAAAAAAAAATATACATAAAAAAAATTAAGATTAAATGTCCTACTTATAATAATAGCCTTGCCGCAATAACGCACATTTCGTTGTTGATGCGGAATCATCTCGGCGTATTTTGTTGCTTACCCACTTTTAGAAAAATCAATATCTAATGTTTGTTAAATATAAATCATTTATATGAACAGTTGCTATAAATTAGTTTATAAGTTTAAAGCTTGTTTTTACTCATAGTGTTTTAAGTTTAAGTTCTAAATGTGTATATGAGAGCCTTGTCCGTCGGTAAACCATTTAAATGGTTTGGCGGAGTAGATGTAAGATTTTAATATTGTTATTTAAAGAGAACAAATAAATTAAAAAAAAAAAAAAAAAAAACCGGCCGGCAGATACAGTGTGTGCGCTAGCTCAACCTCAGCCGACCATTTTCCCCAAGTTTGATATATTTAAACTGTAGATAGTTCAAGCTTACACTAATAAACGTTATCTTAATAGAACATATTTAAATGAATGTGATGCGCAAACTTGCAAAATCAAGAAAACGGGGAAGGAAACAGACGCAGTTGCTCATTATAATTAATACATGAAATATAAACAAGCATAGATAGCTCTTTGGATATCTTCCTGTGTACACCACAAATCTAGCGGCAGTAAGCGAGTCGCCTGCTACGTGCAGGTTATATATACGACAAGATCCAAATATGCTACCATGCATAGCAACGATTGTTACTGGCTCCATCGCCACTGACAGCTTCTTGAACTGTAGGAACATCAAAAGTACAAAAGCCGGTGTTTATAGCCCGCAATCATCTCAAACCACCACAGTGCGTGCACTAGCTCAACCACAGCCGACAATTTTCCCCAAGTTTGATATATTTAAACTGTAAATAGTTCAAGCTTACACTAATAAAAGTTATCTTAATAGAACATATTTAAATGAATGTGATGCGCAAACTTTCAAAATCAAGAAAACGGGGAAGGAAACAGACGCAGTTGCTCATTTTAATCAATGCGTAAAATGTAAACAAGAATAGCTCTTTGGATATCTTCCTATCTCCACCACAAATCTAGCGGCAGTAAGTGAGTCGCCTGCTACGTGCAGGTAATACAAAAAAAATCGATACCAGCAGCAAGCCCAACATCACATATAGCAGCTCAATTTAGCACTTTTCGTTCTTTTGTGTTGAGTGCGTTAGAAGGTCTTCAATTACAGATAAACATTCTATCGAAACAGTTTGATGTCCTTGAAATGAGAAGCAGAAAGAAGATCCTGCTAATACATGGTATCCCCGAGCAAAAAGATGAAAATGCCTCTGTTGTTGTTTTAAAGGTCTTATCGGATCACTTACAAATGCCTGATTTAGCTCTGGATGATCTGAGTCGGTGCCAACGCTTGGGTAGCGCAACATCTGGTAAACCAAGACCCTTACTATTAAAATTTCGAAAAATGACTTTGAAAACTCAAATCTGGTTTGCTAAAACAAATTTAAAAAGGCTCTGGCATTACACTATCAGAGTTCTTAACGAAATCGCGACATGAAGCCTTTATGACAGCCCGAAAACGCCTAGGAATAAATAAATATTGGACAAAGGATGGCCTTGTCATTGTTATGGGGCCTGATGGTAAACGCCATAGTATTTCTTCGAGTATGGAGCTTGATCTTATCACCGGTACACCCGAGACACAGGCTGTAAAGGCACCAGTCGCAGGCTTAAACACTGGTGAAAACAGAGTGAAAACGTCTACACTAGCCCCGCGTACCAAGAGAGTTGTGAGGAAGTAAACATATTTATTTTCATTATCCATTCGGTTCATCCACTAAACTGATACAGGATTTCTATCATTATTTTCATTAAATCACATGCTAATATCCTGTATCGTCTCATATTACTTAATTTCTCGTAATTTACCCACAATTTGTTGAACCATTAAACTTTATAATTAATTATTATTAGCTTCACGCTATATCCCGCACACAGCAGGGTAGGCAGAGGGAACCTAGTGTTAAGACACCCCGTTCCCCACTTTCTGCCGAATTTTGGAGGCATTGCGTGTTGAGTGGCAGAACTCGCGCGCTTTTGCCTCGACACCAGAACGAAGAAAATGAAAATATAAATTTAGGCAAATATTTCATCTCCTCGAGTGGGGATCGAACCCACAACCAGTCGGTTTTACAGTCACACTTCGTGCCGCTGCGCTACGACTGGCCTCATAATTAATGGTAACTTTATAATTAATGGTAACTTGATTTGACAATATGTCAATATTGACAGGTCCTTTGGCATCTGACATATTAGTGTTGTATAGATAATATAGCCTATAATACTGCGTGTGTAATTCAAAGGTTTTTTATTTTGCTTATAACGTTTCTCTCCACGCTTGGTATTGTTATTATTATTATTTTCTTAACTTTATAAGCTACTTTTGGTTGTTTTATCGAAATTACTATTCTTGTACCTATTTTGTATGTTTATTTGATATCATTATAAGATGCTGGCAGAGGTGTAAATTAAATTTATTAATTCTAAACTTGAAATAGTATACATAGCTGACACTATTATTATATTTATTTATTAGTTATATGTATGTATTTATTGATATTGCGGAAACATATAATTATATTTAAATTGAAAAATACTTAATATACTTACATTACGTTAATATATTTTTTTATCTTAATTTATTTTATACTAGCGACCCGCTCGCGGCTTCGCCCGCTTAAACCACAGAATTATTTATTTAACACACTGAATTATGTTCGTGTTTTGATATACTTATAATGTATGTTTGCAATGTAATGAAGTTTTTTATGAGAAAGTTGTTAAAACTTTAGGTCGCATTTTCGTACCTCCCATAAGAATCTTCAATTGAATGTTTGAAATAAAAACACAACTTATCGATACTTACTATATGTGCGATAATCTCAGAAACGGCTTAACCGATTTAAATACTTTTTTTGTTTGTATTCTGGCAAACTGCCCTTAAATATTAAGTATTAGTTTTATTTTAAGCAGCTTCATACTAGTCAGAGGGAGGAACCTAGTATTAAGACACTCCGTTCCCCACTTTCTACCGAATTCGGGACGCATTGCGTGTTGAGTGGCAGAACGCAACGCCGTGCTTAACCTCGACCCCAGAGCGAAGAAATGGAAATATAAATTTAAGTAAATATTTCATCTCCTCGTGTGGGGATCGAACTCAGAGAACCAGTCGGTTTTACAGTCACACTTTGTGCCGCTGCGCCACGACTGGCCTCAACTGGATTGGACTTTATTTTAATCGGTTCACATAAAGTTAAAACCAGATCCACGCTTTATCCCGCCCTTAGTAGGGCAACTTAGTGTAAGATATTGGGTATAATGTGTGACTGATGTGCGAAATGAAAATATTATTAAATTATAATTCAATCCTGCATGTGTGGATCGGACCCACAACGTCGCGTTACAGTTACAATTGGGCATATAGGGTAAAATAGTTTAAACCCGTACCTAAAGAATTTAAGCAAGATACATCAACAGTGAAGACGTAGGTTTTTTTCTCATTTCACAATGTTTATTCATATCTATATTTCGTATGACGCGGTTACGCATAGGTACCAATAATGTAAACACATACTACTACAAAAATAGTACTAAAATGTGTAGAACTTTAAACTTTGCCGCCAAAACCTACGACTCGATTTCGCAATGAAGCGTATGCGGCGGTTTCCCTTTGATAGGTTTATGTGTGCGTGCGTCGTTCTTGACAAATTGTATTTTATTTTAAAACGATAATTTTATTATTTATTTTGTTTGAAAAAATAACTTTTTTATTTTCGGGTTTTTAATTTAATATGTAATAGGCTTTTATAGACTAGTTAAACTGTGGTTTCATTTAAAGTGGTCCTAACAAAAAAACTCTGTATAATTGAGCATATTTAATATTTATAGTGATTTTTTGGTGAAAAGATACCAATAGTTATTACAACCACTTGCGAAGAAGCATAGTTTAGGCAATTTTTTATTCTTATACCTTTTGAAAAACTACCAACGTTCTTAAGTTAATATATTATTTTTTCAAATTAAAAAAATTGTCTATGTCATCCTAATGGCGGAAAAATATTCAAAATGTATTGTAATACCACATTAGTATCGACAATGTAGTGTTGATAGTAATTAAAAATAGATATACTACAGGAGGATATCTTCATATGCACTGTTTTAACCTGTTTTATGTATAATATAGAATAATATATTCTATAGAGGAATCACACATTCTTTTTATTCAGTTTAGTAAATACATTTTTTAGAGGTTACTCTGTACTAAAATGGCATGCAACTCTGTTCCCGCATTTACGTTCCTGATATATCGATATAAATAATAGAAATACAAAATATAGGAAGGAAACACAAATGCAATTATATTGCATTTTTTCTTTTTTTCATACTTGAAACGTATTAATAAATTACATATCCATCGTTTCTAATTTAGTAGCTTAGAGAAATAGCTGTCTCCATAGCTGACTTGGAGCCTGCGAATGAGGCTAAGGATGAAGGACCTTGTCTCTCAACGCAATAGGTCATCACTGACACACACACTGGTCCTCCTAGTTTTTCCATTTAACTACACTTCAGATAGGAGACAGCCTACATAAAAAATAAACTTTTTTAAATTATAAAACTTTTATTGAAGTTTATTCGTGTAGTAAAAAATTTTTTATGTGAATGTGTAGTCACATATATAGATCACATGTGTGAATATGTAGTCACATATGTGGACCACATGTGTGAATATGTGGTCACATATGTGGACCACATGTGTCAATATGTGCTCACGTATGTGGACCACATGTGTGAATATGTGGTCTTTCATGTGGACCACATGTGAGAATGTGTGGTCACATATGTGGACCACATGTGTGAATACGTGGTCGCGTATGTGGACCACATATGGGAAAATGTGGTCACATACGTGGACCACATGTGAGAATTTGTGGTCACATATGTGGACCACATGTGTAAATATATGGTCCCATATGTGGACCACATGTGTGAATATGTGGCCTTTCATGTGGACCACATGTGAGAATTTGTGGACACATATGTGGACCACATGTGTGAATATGTGGTCGCGTATGTGGATTACATGTGGGAAAATGTGGTCACATATGTGGACCACATGTGTGATATGTAGTCACATATGAAGATTACATGGGTGATCCTGTGGTCACATATGTGGACCACATGTGTGATATGTAGTCACATATGAAGATTACATGGGTAATCATGTGGTCACATATGTGGACCACATGTGTGAATACGTGGTCGCGTATGTGGACCACATGTGGGAAAATGTGGTCACATATGTGGACCACATGTGAGAATTTGTGGTCACATATGTGGACCACATGTGTAAATATATGGTCCCATATGTGGACCACATATGTGAACATGTGGTCATATATGTGGACCACATGTGGCATCGTGTGGTCATATATGTGAACCACATGTGTGAGTAAGTATTCACATGTGCAGATCGCATGTGTGATATGTTGTCACATATGTGGACCACATGTGTGAATATGTGGTCACGTGTGTGGACCACATGTGTGAATATGTGGTCACGTGTGTGGACCACATGTGAGTTTATGTGCTCACATATGTGGACCACATATGTGATCATGTGGTCACATATGTGGACCACATGTGGCATCGTGTGGTCATATATGTGTACCACATGTGTGAATAAGTATTCACATGGGCATATCACATGTGTGATATGTAGTCACATATGTAGACCACATGTGTGATATGTAGTCACATATGAAGATTACATGTGTGATCATGTGGTCACATATGTGGACCACATGTGTGAATATGTGTTCACGTGTGTGGACCACATGTGTGAATATGTGGTCACATATGTGGATCACATGTGTGAACATGTTATCACATATGTGAACCTTTTATAAAATATATTTAATTCATTAAATGTAATATGTATATAAATAAATAAACGTAAAGAAACGTTACGTAACATCATACATAATAACAATTAAAACGTAAACTGCAGGCTAATTGATCATCCGGTAGACATTTTAATTAAATTATCAGCTGAAGCAGAATGTCTTTGTATCATCAGAGTTGTAAACCATTTGTTCGATAATTAACTTTAACAGTTATGAACATATACTATTGTTCAAAGACGTCACTATTACATTTCAATCCTATGAAAATTTATAATGGAGAGAAGAAAGAATTTCAAATAAGATAGTGGTGCACTTACTCAATTTTGCACTTTCCAATTTCTTTAGATAGTATAGCGGAACACAAGGCTTCGCTTCGTTTGTTTTTACGGGCAGAAAAATAAATATATTCTTCCACTTAGTGGGAATTTAACCTAATTAAAATACAACTAGTGCTACAACCAGAAATCTCAGTTCTCTCAATTGTACCGTCATAGCGTCAAGTTTTAGTCGACATATTAACTTTAAACATATTAATTTTTTATCGACATATTAACCGACCTAATTTTTATTTTTTTTATCTTTCATGTACAGAATTGACTTTTCTATCCTTTTATTATATATGGAGATTTTGTTTGAAAAAATAACTTTTTTATTTTCGGGTTTTTAATTTAATATGTAATAGGCTTTTATAGAGTAGTTAAACTGTGGTTTCATTTTTAAAGTGGTCCTAACAAAAAAACTCTGTATAATTGAGCATATTTAATATTTATAGTGATTTTTTGGTGAAAAGATACCAATAGTTATTACAACCACTTGCGAAGAAGCATAGTTTAGGCAATTTTTTATTCTTATACCTTTTGAAAAACTACCAACGTTCTTAAGTTAATATATTATTTTTTCAAATTAAAAAAATTGTCTATGTCATCCTAATGGCGGAAAAATATTCAAAATGTATTGTAATACCACATTAGTATCGACAATGTAGTGTTGATAGTAATTAAAAATAGATATACTACAGGAGGATATCTTCATATGCACTGTTTTAACCTGTTTTATGTATAATATAGAATAATATATTCTATAGAGGAATCACACATTCTTTTTATTCAGTTTAGTAAATACATTTTTTAGAGGTTACTCTGTACTAAAATGGCATGCAACTCTGTTCCCGCATTTACGTTCCTGATATATCGATATAAATAATAGAAATACAAAATATAGGAAGGAAACACAAATGCAATTATATTGCATTTTTTCTTTTTTTCATACTTGAAACGTATTAATAAATTACATATCCATCGTTTCTAATTCAGTAGCTTAGAGAAATAGCTGTCTCCATAGCTGACTTGGAGCCTGCGAATGAGGCTAAGGATGAAGGACCTTGTCTCTCAACGCAATAGGTCATCACTGACACACACACTGGTCCTCCTAGTTTTTCCATTTAACTACACTTCAGATAGGAGACAGCCTACATAAAAAATAAACTTTTTTAAATTATAAAACTTTTATTGAAGTTTATTCGTGTAGTAAAAAATTTTTTATGTGAATGTGTAGTCACATATATAGATCACATGTGTGAATATGTAGTCACATATGTGGACCACATGTGTGAATATGTGGTCACATATGTGGACCACATGTGTCAATATGTGCTCACGTATGTGGACCACATGTGTGAATATGTGGTCTTTCATGTGGACCACATGTGAGAATGTGTGGTCACATATGTGGACCACATGTGTGAATACGTGGTCGCGTATGTGGACCACATGTGGGAAAATGTGGTCACATACGTGGACCACATGTGAGAATTTGTGGTCACATATGTGGACCACATGTGTAAATATATGGTCCCATATGTGGACCACATGTGTGAATATGTGGCCTTTCATGTGGACCACATGTGAGAATTTGTGGACACATATGTGGACCACATGTGTGAATATGTGGTCGCGTATGTGGATTACATGTGGGAAAATGTGGTCACATATGTGGACCACATGTGTGATATGTAGTCACATATGAAGATTACATGGGTGATCCTGTGGTCACATATGTGGACCACATGTGTGAATATGTGGTCTTTCATGTGGACCACACGTGAGAATTTGTGGTCACATATGTGGACCACATGTGTGAATATGTGGTCGCGTATGTGGACCACATGTGGGAAAATGTGGTCACATATGTGGACCACATGTGTGATATGTAGTCACATATGAAGATTACATGGGTAATCATGTGGTCACATATGTGGACCACATGTGTGAATACGTGGTCGCGTATGTGGACCACATGTGGGAAAATGTGGTCACAAATGTGGACCACATGTGAGAATTTGTGGTCACATATGTGGACCACATGTGTAAATATATGGTCCCATATGTGGACCACATATGTGAACATGTGGTCATATATGTGGACCACATGTGGCATCGTGTGGTCATATATGTGAACCACATGTGTGAGTAAGTATTCACATGTGCAGATCGCATGTGTGATATGTTGTCACATATGTAGACCACATGTGTGATATGTAGTCACATATGAAGATTACATGTGTGATCATGTGGTCACATATGTGGACCACATGTGTGAATATGTGGTCACGTGTGTGGACCACATGTGTGAATATGTGGTCACGTGTGTGGACCACATGTGAGTTTATGTGCTCACATATGTGGACCACATATGTGATCATGTGGTCACATATGTGGACCACATGTGGCATCGTGTGGTCATATATGTGTACCACATGTGTGAATAAGTATTCACATGGGCATATCACATGTGTGATATGTAGTCACATATGTAGACCACATGTGTGATATGTAGTCACATATGAAGATTACATGTGTGATCATGTGGTCACATATGTGGACCACATGTGTGAATATGTGGTCACGTGTGTGGACCACATGTGTGAATATGTGGTCACATATGTGGATCACATGTGTGAACATGTTATCACATATGTGAACCTTTTATAAAATATATTTAATTCATTAAATGTAATATGTATATAAATAAATAAACGTAAAGAAACGTTACGTAACATCATACATAATAACAATTAAAACGTAAACTGCAGGCTAATTGATCATCCGGTAGACATTTTAATTAAATTATCAGCTGAAGCAGAATGTCTTTGTATCATCAGAGTTGTAAACCATTTGTTCGATAATTAACTTTAACAGTTATGAACATATACTATTGTTCAAAGACGTCACTATTACATTTCAATCCTATGAAAATTTATAATGGAGAGAAGAAAGAATTTCAAATAAGATAGTGGTGCACTTACTCAATTTTGCACTTTCCAATTTCTTTAGATAGTATAGCGGAACACAAGGCTTCGCTTCGTTTGTTTTTACGGGCAGAAAAATAAATATATTCTTCCACTTAGTGGGAATTTAACCTAATTAAAATACAACTAGTGCTACAACCAGAAATCTCAGTTCTCTCAATTGTACCGTCATAGCGTCAAGTTTTAGTCGACATATTAACTTTAAACATATTAATTTTTTATCGACATATTAACCGACCTAATTTTTATTTTTTTTATCTTTCATGTACAGAATTGACTTTTCTATCCTTTTATTATATATGGAGATTTTGTTTGAAAAAATAACTTTTTTATTTTCGGGTTTTTAATTTAATATGTAATAGGCTTTTATAGAGTAGTTAAACTGTGGTTTCATTTAAAGTGGTCCTAACAAAAAAACTCTGTATAATTGAGCATATTTAATATTTATAGTGATTTTTTGGTGAAAAGATACCAATAGTTATTACAACCACTTGCGAAGAAGCATAGTTTAGGCAATTTTTTATTCTTATACCTTTTGAAAAACTACCAACGTTCTTAAGTTAATATATTATTTTTTCAAATTAAAAAAATTGTCTATGTCATCCTAATGGCGGAAAAATATTCAAAATGTATTGTAATACCACATTAGTATCGACAATGTAGTGTTGATAGTAATTAAAAATAGATATACTACAGGAGGATATCTTCATATGCACTGTTTTAACCTGTTTTATGTATAATATAGAATAATATATTCTATAGAGGAATCACACATTCTTTTTATTCAGTTTAGTAAATACATTTTTTAGAGGTTACTCTGTACTAAAATGGCATGCAACTCTGTTCCCGCATTTACGTTCCTGATATATCGATATAAATAATAGAAATACAAAATATAGGAAGGAAACACAAATGCAATTATATTGCATTTTTTCTTTTTTTCATACTTGAAACGTATTAATAAATTACATATTATGTATTACATACAATTAATTTCTTTTGAATATAATACTAAGTTTAATCAGCTTCACGCTATTTTAACAGATAACATAAGATGACATTAAAACGTATTGACATCACCACGTGATCCATCTAAACACAATATAAATTTTTATAAACAATGAACTCACAAACAGAATTTACTTTCCAAATACTTTTTATTCTACATATCGCCATATGAGCTAATCCCAAATAATATACTTACTTTATTATTTTTGTTAATATCACCAACGTTGACGTTTAAAATAATAGTTATGGTAGACTGAACAAATATTGATTATACTTCTTTCTTTAGCTTCACGTTGTATCCCGCACACAGCAGGGTAGGCATAGGACACCTAGTGTTAAGACACTCTGTTCCCTACTTTCCGCGGACTTCTGTAGGCATTGCGTGCTGAGTAATGAAACTCAACGCCGCACTTTACCTCGACACCAGAGCGATGAAATGGAAATATAAATTTAAATAAATATTTCGTTTCCTTGCGTGGTCATCGAACCCACAACAGTTACACTTTGTGCCCCTGTGCAACGAACGGCCTCAATTTACTTTCTTCTTTTAAAATGTGGTTAAATGAAATAGTCGTAATTTAATTATGTCGGATTACTATTAACCGACTTCTTAAAAGAGGTCATCAATTGGACTGTATTTTTATCCTTGTTACCTTAGAATTTTTTATTGTATGAACCGATTTTAATTATTCTTTTTTTATTTGAAAGGTAATGCGTCCCGTGTAGTCTTATTTTAATTTAGTTTATATTCAACAATGGTATCTATGAGAAAATCATATAAATCTCAAATTTGCATTAAGTATATGCGCGACAAATGAACGTATAAGTCAAAATCAATTCAACCGATTTTAATGATTCTTTTTTTATTAGAAAGGGTACATATAAAGGGTAGTTTGGTGAAAGTTTAGTTAAGTTCAGAGTGTGAAATCCAGTTGAAATTGAAGAAGTCGATTTTTTTTATTAAAAAATATAATTATGTAATTTTTTCTACAAAAAATTCTTTATACTCCATGATAAAAACTATCCTATAAGTGACATTAGGCTTTGAACTATTACCATGCCAAAATTAATTTAATTTCATACAGTAGTTATCGGTATTTTAGGTGATTTATATTTTTCAGTTTTTGTTTTTTTTTAAAGAAAACTATCATGAAATTCGGAATGAAACCGAAAAAAAATGTACCTTGAGGCCCTAGGCTAACACCATGCAAAAATTCATCAAATTCTGTCAGGTAGTTTTTGCGTGATTGACGCACAAACAAACCGACAGACAGACAGACAGACAGACAGACAGACAGACAGACAGAACAGACAGACAGAATGAGCTAACTGTATCTTGCCCTCTGGTATGGTGGGTCTGAGACTTCAAAGATTTGATGAGTGGGTCCCAGGTGTTAGAAAGCTTCCAGCCGTCCTCTCTATTGAAATTAGGATATTTTTGTATTTCAATAGCCTCACGGATCATTCTAGGAATATATCTATTTTCCTTAGCGAGGATGAGGGGTTTATCAAACCTTATGTAATGGCTAGGTTTATCCACAGTGTGCTCACATACAGCCGACTTTGATACATGCCCATTCTTTATATCTGAGATGTGTTCCTTCACCCTAACACCGATGCTTCTCTTTGTTTGACCAATGTATGATAAGCCACAGTCACAATCTAGTTTGTATACACCTGCACACTGTAAAGGAATGTTACTTTTAACTGGTCTCAAGAATTGGCTCACTTTCTTGTTAGGCTTGAAAATAGTTTTTATGGAAGCTCTTCTTAAGATGTTGCCAATCCTGTCCGTAACCCCCTTCACATATGGTAGAAGTGCCGGCTGTCTCTCTACTGTGGGTGGCTTGTTGGTCTTCTGACAACGCTGGCGGGGAACTGGCAGCTTGTTCTGATGAAGGGAATTCTTCACCTGGCGAAGCTCGTCCCCTAGATGTTCAGCGTCACAGAGGTGGTGGGCTCTCTGAAACAAAGATTTGCCAACGGTAGATAACTGTGTAGGGTGGTGATGCGATTCACCATTGAGGTATCTATTGGTGTGCGTGGGTTTCCTATATACTGTGCGGCCTATTGTGCCATTGGGATTTCTTATGACTAACACGTCGAGGAAAGCTAGGGAATTATTGGCCTGTAACTCTATTGTGAATTGAACATTGTTATTAATAGAGTTAAGATGGTTTAAGAATATATAACTATAGTCCGTAGGTAAAATTGTAAAAGTGTCATCTACGTACCGCTTATATATCCTAGGTAGACAAGGCGCAGAGCTAAGAGCCATCTCCTCAAAGTCCTCCATGTATATATCTGCTATTACTGGGGACACAGGCGAACCCATAGCAATGCCATCTATTTGTAAATAGAATTCTTGATTGAACATTAGATATCCAGATGTGAGGCAATGTTCTAAAAGTTCAAGATATTCCATGGGCATATTGTTTTCCTCTAGTTTCCGCTTGACAATCCTGATGCAGTCCTCAATGGGTATACTGGTGAACAGCGACTGGACATCAAAACTGACCATGGTTTCATTGTCAGCTAGCTTAAGGTCTTTCAGCTCGCTAACAAAATGGTAAGAATCCCTGACATAAGATGTTGTGTGGCCACGCAGTGGAGAATTTTTTTTTTTTTTTTTTTTTTTTTTTTTTTCTTTTTTTTTTTTTTTTTCTGCGGGTAGACACGTAATTGCAAAGACGTACTTTTAACAGCTCTTCAATTTTTTTACTAATTTTATTTAATATAATAAGCATATGTGTTAAAAATTTAAATACCTGTGCTTAGGTTGACTCCAACTCCACTTTCCCACACAATTTTGCACTAGTTATTAAACATGGAAACTCCTGTGGAACGCCTACTCAAGAGCATGGATGAACTCTCTACTATGTTCTCTTCTCGAATGGGTGAATTTGAGAAGAACCTGTCTCAGCCAAGTTCTGCAGCCCCAACTCCTACATTGAAAGCCCTGACTGCTGACTTCTATACTTTTAAGACCTTTGTGTGGAAGTCACTGAGCCTTTTAAAGTCACAGGTTGAGCTGGTTGCACATGGTATGGACCGCTTGGAGACACAATCCAGAAGAAAGGTGCTTTTGTTCCATGGCATAAAAGAAGAAAAGGATGAAAACATATTAAAGAAGACATTGGAAGTAATATCCAAGCACATGAAATTGTCCGATGTTTCGTCTGCTTCGATTGAATCTTGCCATAGACTGGGCGGCAAAAAAGATTCTGCCAGGCCTATCCTTGTTAGATTTTACACTCAAAAGGTACGTTCCAGTGTGTGGTTAGCAAAAACCTCATTAAAAGGTACCAGCTTAACCTTGACGGAGTTTTTAACAAAATCACGCCAAGATGTCTTCATCGCCGCCCGCAAACATTTTGGTATAAAAAAGTGTTGGTCAGCTGATGGCATAATAGTGATACTACTCATTAACAAATCCAAAGTCAAGATTTCGACGATGTCAGAACTTAAACTATTAATACAACAAAATCCCTCAATGAAGTCCTCTAACAACATTTAGCCGGGTATCTTTTTTATTTATATCACTTTAACTTAGCCGGTTTACACGAATTTCTTTGTATTTAACTTTTTTGTAATTTTTTTTTTTTTTCACCGTAGGGCACATTTACTTTCTTTTTTTTACTAGTTTAATTTTAGTTCACTTCAGTTCAGTTCTTAGTTTATAAATTTAATTTTAAAAACATTTTCTCGAACTGCAACAGTAATAATAAACAACTGTTACTTAATAACATATTTGACAAGTGAAGTGAACATTTATGCCGTAAGATGTTAATATCACAGATAAAACTTTAAATGATATTGAATCATAATTGTCATTATGTTATTTTAATTGTCTTTGTTCGATTGCGTTCCATTTGGTTTTACATGTTTTTCATTTATAATTTATATTTATTTCTTTTAATTACTGCTTTAATGTGCAAATTACTCCAAAAATCAACTTGTGCACGTGGATTGTATTAGTTAATTTTAATCGAAGTTTTTTTTTGTTTTATATATTATACATAAATATATATTTATATTTATTTTATTTTATTTTTTTTAATTATATTTTTATATATTTAGTTTTTTATTTTAATTATATTATTATATATATATATATATATATTTTCCTCTTAATTATTGTATAAGTTTTTTATGAACATATTTATAATATATTAAAAATATGAACGATGATGATGAGTTCTTTTCTTGCTCATCTAGTAATTATGATAGTGTTGACAGTATTAACTCGTCACTTTCAGATTCAGATACACTTGTAGATAAGTTATCGAATATCTTTGATAACCCATTTGGTTCACTTTCCTTAGTGCATATCAACGCACAGAGCATACCAGCTCATTATACTGATCTTCTCACATCCTTTGGATCCGGAATAGCCGACTGTATACTTGTATCGGAAACCTGGTTAAAACCGTCCCTCTCATCAGCTTGCTATTCTCTTCCAGGTTTTCAGTTATACCGTAATGACCGCACTGAGCGGGGTGGTGGCGGCGTTGGTATATACCTCCGTAACAACATTCCTGCCAGTGTCGTCTCTCGCTCACCTAACCAGTCTGTTGGATTTCTTGAATATCTCTTTTTAGAAATAGAACTACATCATAAAAAAATTCTTCTAGGCGTCTTATATTCCCCTAATGATAAAGTAAATTATTTTAGTGCTTTGGAAGATGTTCTGGAAAGTGTTTTTCATCGATATGAACATATAATTTGCATGGGCGACCTAAATACTTGCATGTTAAAAAATGATTATAGAACCAATCAACTCAAGGCACTGAATGAGTCATATAACCTACATATTTTACCTATGTCTTCCCCCACCCACTATTTTCCTAACTGTCGACCTTCTTTGATTGATATTATCTCTGTCTCTAACCCTAATTTTGTTATTTCTCATGGCCAAATGACTGCACCTTTCTCTTTTCACGATTTAATTTTTCTTCGTTATAAATTACGCCCTCCCAAGGTTAGAGGCAAAATTTTTCTTCAGCGCGATTTTAAGCATATTGATCTGGAACGCTTTGGGAATGATTTGAGGAATATCGACTGGTCACCCATAATGTCACTTACTAATATTGACGATATGGTAGACTCGTTGACAGTTGAACTAATTAATATTTTTAATATTCATGCCCCTACAAGACCGGTTCGTATCAAACATGTACCCGCACCATGGTTAACACTAACTATTAAACGATGTATGGCTAAGCGTGACCGAGCGAAAACTAAAAACAAAAGATATCCTTGTGAAGAAAATCTCACAGCATATAAGAAACTGCGAAACATTTGCAACAGGATGTGTAGGGATGCTAAGCGTCGCTACATTCACAATACCATTCAGAATCTCTCTCAAGCGCAAGTTTGGAGATTCTTAGAGTCGCTCGGTGTAGGTAAAGCCACTGTTCATCATCAGATCTCAGTGGATCTTAATGTCTTAAATTCTCACTTTTCAAACCCGAATATAAACATAAACGCCCACATAAAAAAACAAACACTTGCTTCTTTATCTCAAAATTTCCTACCAGACTCAACTCCCTTTTCATTTAAAACTGTATCAGAAGAGGAAGTCAAGAGGTGTGTCCAGTCCATCTCCACTAAAGCTATTGGAAGTGACAATCTCAGTCTCGAGATGATTCTTCCCGTGTTGGATGTCATTGCACCAGTGGTCACCCACATTATCAATTTTTCACTGTCTTGTAATGTTTTTCCTTCACAGTGGAAGAATGCTTATGTCATTCCACTGCCTAAAACCTCGAATCCTACCGCTATCACTGATTATCGTCCTATATCCATTCTACCTATCTTATCAAAAGTCCTTGAAACCATTGTTTATAATCAACTGTACTCCTTTCTCTCCTCAAACAACCTACTATGTCCCTATCAGTCCGGTTTCCGATCCTTCCACAGCACAGTTGGAGCACTGCTGAATATTTCGGAGGACATTCGGTGTGCCTTGGATAACACCAAGCTCACTGTAATGGTATTACTGGATTTCAGCAATGCTTTCAACTCTGTTGATTTTGATATACTCCTTGCTACTCTTCGTGCAGTTAACATTCCTTCCACAGTTTTAAACTGGTTTCACTCTTACCTCTTGGGTCGCCGACAATGTGTGAAAGCCAATAATAATACATCCTCTTGGCTAGATCTCACTGCCGGTGTCCCACAAGGCGGCGTTCTTTCTCCACTTTTGTTTTCTATTTTTATTAACAATATTTCTAAAGTAATTTCTTCTCCTTACCACCTGTATGCTGATGATTTGCAGTTGTATCGACATGGATATTTACATGAATTACCTGAGACCATCGCATTTATAAATAAAGATCTTGCTGCGATTCAAAAGTGGGCTAAATCTTTTGGACTATCTGTTAACCCAAAAAAATCGCAAGCAATTATTATCAGCAGTAGTCGACTTGGATCTAAAATTAGTTGGAACTCAATACCTACCATACTGTACTCTGGATTTCAAATTCCATATTACGACAGAGTTAGAAATCTGGGTCTTATTTTCGACAACAATATGACTTGGGCACCCCATATTAATGATCTTAGTAAGCGTATGCATTTCTCTTATCATTCTCTAAAACGTCTCCAATACTTCCTCCCTCATAAAACAAAAATTATGCTGGCGCAATCTCTTCTACTGCCAATTCTTGACTACGCCGACGTCTGCTATTTGGATGTGACCGAGGAGCTACTCAACAAGCTGGAGCGTCTTCAAAATCTCGCCATACGCTTCATTTATGGTCTTCGTAAGTATGATCACGTTTCCCAATTTCGAACTCAGCTTGATTGGCTTCCAATCCGACTTCGCCGAGATATGCACATCCTTTCACTCCTTTTTAAAATCCTTAATAATCCAAATTTCCCCTTTTATCTTCGCTCCAGATTTAATATACTTCCCACTCCAACACGCTCTAGGCGGTCTTGTGTCATACCGACACTTGACATACCGAAGAGTAACACGAAATTCTTCCAGAAATCCTTTTCGGTTTATGCCGCATCCCTTTGGAACAAACTTCCTAAATCTATCCAGAGAAGTCCTTCTATAGTTTCCTTTAAATCACAATTAAAAAAATATCTACTTGCAACCTTAAACTCGTAAACTTCAGATAGTAATTACTTTCACATTTTCACCTCATATATCTATGTATATGTATATTTATTTATATATGTGTATGTGTGTGTATGTATGTATATATATATGTATGTGTATATGTGTGTATGTATTATATAGATGTTATATTATATTATATATATTATACTATAATATATTAGCTGTATTTTGATTTATTGTTGTTGTATTTTTTTTTAACTAAATGATTTAAGTAATAACATACTTGTACTATGCATTACTCGCTACTTGTCACTCATCCACTTCCACTGGTTGGCTGGAAGAGATCTCTTATAGAGATAAGTCCACCTTTGTAAACTCAATGTTTTGTTGTTGTTTTCTTATGTATATTTTAGTACAATAAAGAATATTATAAAGTACTCTAGCGACATGTTGAGCCAGTTTATACGTTGGTGTATCGATTTGGCTGACTATTGGTCTAAGAGGTACATCTTTTTTGTGTATTTTTGGTAACCCATACAACTTCGGAGGTTTTACACAGCTAGGCACGAGAGATTTAATGTCAAGATGTAATGATTTCGCGTGTTTTTTGATTAAATCGGATGTCTTTTTAAGTATTTTTGTTGTAGGGTCTTTGTCAACAATTTTATAAGTTTTTTGATCCGATAGCAATAATGACATTTTTTGGATATACTCTTCGGTGTCTAGTATAACCGTCGCGTTACCTTTATCGGCTTTAAGAACTGTTATATCCTCGTTTTTCCGTAATTTACTGAGAGCCCGAGATTCATCACGAGAAAGATTTGATTTAGGTGGTTTACTACGGCGCAATAAGGCTGATATGTCTTGGCGAATAGCTTCAGAATCTTCCTTCAAAATCTGGTTTTTATATAAACAGTCCTCAACGTTTGTTATTATTTGCTCGATAGGTATTTTTCTAGGCGCCGGCGCAAAGTTAAAACCTTTATTTAACACTTCAATAGTCGAATCATCGATAGTCGAATCGAATCATCGATAATCTACAACAAAAATACTTAAAAAGACATCCGATTTAATCAAAAAACACGCGAAATCATTACATCTTGACATTAAATCTCTCGTGCCTAGCTGTGTAAAACCTCCGAAGTTGTATGGGTTACCAAAAATACACAAAAAAGATGTACCTCTTAGACCAATAGTCAGCCAAATCGATACACCAACGTATAAACTGGCTCAACATGTCGCTAGAGTAC
Organism: Heliconius charithonia; assembly: GCA_030704555.1. NCBI lineage: Eukaryota > Metazoa > Arthropoda > Insecta > Lepidoptera > Nymphalidae > Heliconius > Heliconius charithonia. The sequence continues at coordinate 8,410,100 of CM060828.1, forward strand.
TTTCTCCACTGCGTGGCCACACAACATCTTATGTCAGGGATTCTTACCATTTTGTTAGCGAGCTGAAAGACCTTCAGCTAGCTGACAATGAAACCATGGTCAGTTTTGATGTCCAGTCGCTGTTCACCAGTATACCCATTGAGGACTGCATCAGGATTGTCAAGCGGAAACTAGAGGAAAACAATATGCCCATGGAATATCTTGAACTTTTAGAACATTGCCTCACATCTGGATATCTAATGTTCAATCAAGAATTCTATTTACAAATAGATGGCATTGCTATGGGTTCGCCTGTGTCCCCGGTAATAGCAGATATATACATGGAGGACTTTGAGGAGATGGCTCTTAGCTCTGCGCCTTGTCTACCTAGGATATATAAGCGGTACGTAGATGACACTTTTACAATTTTACCTACGGACTATAGTTATATATTCTTAAACCATCTTAACTCTATTAATAACAATATTCAATTCACAATAGAGTTACAGGCCAATAATTCCCTAGCTTTCCTCGACGTGTTAATCATAAGAAATCCCAATGGCACAATAGGCCACACAGTATATAGGAAACCCACGCACACCAATAGATACCTCAATGGTGAATCGCATCACCACCCTACACAGTTATCTACCGTTGGCAAATCTTTGTTTCAGAGAGCCCACCACCTCTGTGACGCTGAACATCTAGGGGACGAGCTTCGCCAGGTGAAGAATTCCCTTCATCAGAACAAGCTGCCAGTTCCCCGCCAGCGTTGTCAGATGACCAACAAGCCACCCACAGTAGAGAGACAGCCGGCACTTCTACCATATGTGAAGGGGGTTACGGACAGGATTGGCAACATCTTAAGAAGAGCTTCCATAAAAACTATTTTCAAGCCTAACAAGAAAGTGAGCCAATTCTTGAGACCAGTTAAAAGTAACATTCCTTTACAGTGTGCAGGTGTATACAAACTAGATTGTGACTGTGGCTTATCATACATTGGTCAAACAAAGAGAAGCATCGGTGTTAGGGTGAAGGAACACATCTCAGATATAAAGAATGGGCATGTATCAAAGTCGGCTGTATGTGAGCACACTGTGGATAAACCTAGCCATTACATAAGGTTTGATAAACCCCTCATCCTCGCTAAGGAAAATAGATATATTCCTAGAATGATCCGTGAGGCTATTGAAATACAAAAATATCCTAATTTCAATAGAGAGGACGGCTGGAAGCTTTCTAACACCTGGGACCCACTCATCAAATCTTTGAAGTCTCAGACCCACCATACCAGAGGGCAAGATACAGTTAGCTCATTCTGCAAGAATCCAGGGCAGTACGCGAGGAAATTAAGAAATCGTTGGCGGTAGTTTGATATAGTAATTATGTCAACTGACAGACGAATGCCACCTCAGTCTACCCGTGACCACGGACTACTGCAAAGTGTTCGAAACGTCGGGTTTCCAAAAATGTAAAAACTAAATATACGCGATTAATCCGGTTAAAATAGTTTTATTTAAAATGTATAATAATCGTGAAAATCAAAGAACTTATTATATTATCTTGTTACATTCGGCCATCCTGCTTCAGCCGTGTCCCATGGCGACCTCTACACCTCCTTTTTTTTGTGATCTGAAATAAAAGAAATTCGCAGTTTAAACTCTTTTATTACATGTAAATCGGTTACGATAAAGTTATTAATAGGCATAGTAATATCCAAACAAAGTTTTCATTTACACGGAAATTCATATAATATTGTCACATAGATCTGAACTGTCGTTACACACAGCTTAACAGTATAGATTTCCCCAAACCTTCATAACTAACACAAAGATCTAGACTACCGTTTCACACAGCCTAGCAGTCTAGATTTTACGACTTCATATAATAATCTTTAACATATAAGTACCTCTTATATTATATAACTGTTTTTATATGGTTTTATTTGCTTTATTCTTTAAAGAGTTAATTGTATAAGCAAGAATATTTCAACTGTTTTATACCACAAAAGGTTTATATTTAAATAAGGTAAGTCCATAGTATTTTTTTAATATTTTTAATAATTTTATAAACTTATATTTTTACAATTTACAAAATGTAATAATTTTCATATAATAATATAAAATTCTGCATAGCTTTGCGAGTTATCTAAACATTAACTCTCTAATAAATCAATAAGATCATCTCTGTCGACCTCGCGATCTGTTTCAGACGAACTATCAGACACCATTGGCTTATACGGCCTTAGAGATTCTCCTGGTACAACTGCACTAAACTTTCTATACCCTTTTACACCTTGTGTGGGCGCGTAGGAGGGTTTTTAAAAAAAGGAATTTAAATAAAAGGCAAACTTAGTGACCGATCAGCGTGCAGTCTAACGATATATTAAATTTTAAAATATGAAATAAAACGACCGTCACATATGACACATACTCGTATTAATAAACGCCTGTTATAAAAAAATAGCAATGCAAGGCTAAGAGGCTTCTGGTGCTTAACTAACTTAATACTAAACATTAACATTATAAACTAATACTAAAATGGCTTCAACATGCCCCCGGCCGTTGAAAGCTCGCCTTTCAACAGGAATCTTCCAATAGGTGACAAATTCTTGAGCAAGCTCTTCGTATGACTCCATTGGCAGTCCTAATATCTGCAACTCTGCAGATATTATCGGTCCCAGGATGAAGTGCAACAACTCGACCTAGTCTCCACTTTAACGGTGGAAGATTATCGTCTTTCACAACGACCAGCGAATTGACCTTTAATGAGTCTTTGGACGTGAACCATTTAGTTCGCTGTTGCAGCTCAGAAACATATTCTTTATTCCATCTGGTCCAAAAATGTTGTCGAAGTTGCTCAATCCTTTGGAAGCGATTCAGGCGGTTGCTGGAAATTTGTCTAGTATCCTCAACTGGAAACGCAGTAAGTGGACGTCCGATTAAAAAATGCCCAGGAGTCAACGGCAGCAAGTCATCTGGATCTGTAGATAAGGGCGTGAGTGGCCGCGAATTTAAAATAGCTTCAATTTGAATTAAAATAGAGTTAAGCTCTTCGTACGTCAAATTACAATTTCCCAACACTCTGTTTAAATGAAATTTAGTCGACTTAACACCAGCCTCCCAAAGACCACCAAAATGTGGAGCATAAGCAGCAATAAAATGAAACTTAGTTCCTAACTGGGCAGTATCCTCAGCCAAGGAGTTACAGTTAAGGTTTAAAAACTTCGAAATTTCATTGTAGGCTCCTACGAATGACGTACCATTGTCAGAGTAAATGTTTACCGGTTTTCCTCGACGAGACATGAATCTCTGCAAAGCTTGTAGAAAATTACTGCTAGTCAAATCACCAACTAATTCTAAGTGAATGGCTTTAGTAGTAAAACATACAAAAATCACTATATATACCTTTACTAGCCTACATCCACGGCCTTGACGACTGGCTGATAGAATAGGTTCCGCGTAATCGACCCCAACGTTTTGGAAAGGAAAATCAGCTGGTGACAGTCTGCTCATTGGTAAATTACCCATTTAAGGAGCAATCACTTTGCCTTTTAAACGTTGACAACGAACGCACTGACGAAAGCAAGCCCTGGCCAAATTACGACCGCCTAGTGGCCAATAAGTCTGTCTAATGTTACTTAATAAAAGCTGAGAACCTGCATGTAACAACTTAACATGCTCATATCTGAATAAAAGTTTACTAAAATGACTAGTGGACTGTATTAAAATAGGATATTTCTTCTCAAATGAATAGTTAGAATTATGTAATCGTCCCCCTACACGAATTATTTTGTTATTATCAAGAAATACATTATATTTTAATAATTTATTTTTATATGGTAGTTTTTGTTTATTTATTAATAAATTGTATTCAGGAAATGACTCTTTTTGTGACTGTATAATAATAATATTCAAGGAATTTTGTAATTCTTCAGTGGTAAAATAAGACGTAAACAGAGTACGCGTTTTGCACAATTTAATTAAGCGTAAAACATAACAAACACTACGTTGTAATCGCATAAAATTTGAAAACCGTTCAAAATTTATATATTAAAATTTGAATTATGATGAGCGTCATTCGCCACATAGCAAATATTTGACTTAATTTCCGGTAAGTTAACTAAATCAGTAGTCGTGTGCGGTAAGTCAATGGGATCTTGACGTAAAAAGGATGGACCATACCACCATAGATTGCATGATTTTATTGCAGAGGGTTCTATTCCTCGAGATAACAGGTCAGCGGGATTACAGTGTGTAGGGATATGCCTCCAATTGGCAGAACTTGATTCATCTAATATTTCAGAGACACGATTCCGTACAAAAGTATTTAATTTAATAGGTAGCATTTTTAACCAGCCTAATACAATCATGGAATCAGTCCAAAACGTGACACCAAACGCCGAACCCCTTAAAGAACCAATTACTTTTTTATATAAACGAGCACCAAGTAAGGCAGCACACAACTCAAGTCGCGGGATAGTCACTGGTTTAATGGGTGCGACGCGACTTTTCGTCGGCTAATAATCCGACGCGGCGGTGTTCCTCCGCGTGTTCCTCTGATTAGCAGAGGACACAGTGTGAGGAACTGGGGGGGTGCGCGTGGTGTGTACTTACACTACCTCCACGCAGGCGCATTTATATGTGCCAGCGCCGACTATATCGGAACTCCACTCGTAGTTGCGGTCATGTCTCGTAATCATGAGTGGAACCGAGGGTCTTGCCTTTACCGGCCGGGCTGCGAGGAAGAAAACCTCTATAAAAAATTACCCCAACCCAAGCGGCGAAGCAGCGCGAGGGGTGCGTGGCTGATGGGATGATCAGTCGCTACTGCTGGTCCCGCCAGGGTACCGGCCGACACCCGTGGCGTATTAGGCTTATCCAAGGACAGGGGGCACTGCTTGGATGGACCGTCTTTCCCCCATACTCGTGGGATCAAGTATGGAATTGAATCTAAATTTGAAAAAAAAAGATGAGGAGGGGTTTGTTGTGCCCGTAGCGGGCGGTAGCGTTAAGGACGCGAGACTAGTGGTGGAGCGGCTGGACTTGGCTAAAATCGCCTCTGTTATCAGCGGGAGGCCCAGGTCGCGCTCTGCGTCTTCACGAGGTCGTCCCCGGATGGCCTCTGAGTCTGAGGACAGTTGTGTCTCCATGGAGTCGCAAAACGCAACAACGCAAGGAGAGTGCTCCAAGTATCGAAAGAGGACCAGGAGTAAGAAGATCAACTCCGGCTCTTCCGATAATGAGGAACAGGAGAAGCCGAAGAAACTAACAACGGCAAAAAGAAAGGAGCTCCGGCTCCAAGCGGAGGAGGAAGTCGTAAGCTTGGCCGAGACGGTTCAATTAAGAGCAAACGCCAGGTTCTCAGACTTGGAGACTCCTAGGGTGGATGAGCCCCTGGTTCAAGATCTGCAGCTCCAGGTCGCCGACAGCGTAGCTATAATTAATAAAGTCGCCTGCAGATCCGGCAACCTTAAGGGCACTTTTACAAAAGCCCTTAAGGAGGCCGCTGGCGCTATTAGCACGGCCGTGGAGATCCTGGTCAGAAAAAATGCCAATGAGGAGGTCACGCAGTTGCGGGCGGAAAACAGCCGCTTAACACAAGAGCTGTCGGAACTGCGGAAAGAGGTGTCGCTGATGCGGGAGGAGCTCGAGCGTTCCAAGGCCTTGCGAGAGAGCAATGCTGAAGGGAAAAAGGAGGACGAAATGGCGAGGTCAGTAATGGTGCAGGTGGGCACATTACTGAACACGCGGCTGGCAGCGTTGGAGGACAGGCTCCTTCCGGCAAAGCCAGTTCGTCCTCCTTTGGCGGCGGATAGAAGGCGTCAGGAGGCCGTCCAAAGGGTAGAGGCAGAGAGGCCTCCCATGACGACTCTGGCAGCGCCTTCCAACCCAGGCCCGACGCAGAAGCAGGGCCCCAAGAAGAGCAAAGGCAAGAAGGGGGGAAAGAAATCCCTTCAAGCCGCACCAGCGGAGCCTCGCCCTCTGCCTCCCGCCCCGGCCGATGTGACTGAAGGCTGGAATGTGGTGGCTCACAAGGGCAAGAGGAAGGCGGCAGTAGCCCATGCCAAGCAGCCAACGCAGAAGGCGAGACCGAAGGCGGCTAAACAACGGATTCTGCGTCCACCACGATCAGCGGCGGTGACGCTGACTCTGCTGCCGCCTGCAGTGAGCAAAGAGCTCACATACCGCGACGTGATGTGCCGAATAAAGGAGGCGGTCAAGCTGGAGGATCTGGGCATTGCAGACCTGCGTCTCCGAGTCGCATCTACTGGCGCCAGGGTTCTGGAGTTACCTGGTGCCAGTTGCGGCGAAAAGGCGGATGCACTTGCCCAGCGGCTGCGCGGTGTGCTTGACACCAGTGACGTTTTGGTCGCGAGGCCGGTGAAGTGTGCCGAGCTACGGGTCAGTGGCCTCGATGACTCGGCCACTTCGGAGGAGGTAGCGCAGGCCATAAGCAGGGTGGGCGGCTGCGATGTGGCGTTGGTGAAAGTGGGGGAGATCCGGCAGGACCGAATTGGCCTCGGTACAGCGTGGGTCCGCTGCCCCGTTATAGCTGCGAAAAAGGTTAGCGGGACGCGACTTCTGGTTGGGTTCGTGTCGGCGCGAGTGCAACTGCTGCAACAGCGAGCCTTACGTTGTTTCCGCTGCCACGATACTGGCCACGTGGCAGCGAAGTGCAGCAGCGCACTCGATAGGAGCCTGCAGTGCTTCAGGTGCGGCCAAGAAGGGCACAAGCAACACCAGTGCTCGGCAGCACCTCACTGCCCTGTCTGCGAGGCGGCAGGTCAGCCTGCAGGTCACTCGGTGGGAAGCGCTGCATGCGCCAATGCCAAGAGGAGAAGGGGTGGAAGGAGGGGAGGCAGGTCAGCGGACAAGCCAAATGCCCCAGCCTGGCAGGAGGAGGTGCAACACATGGAGATCAAGTGATGGCTCTCCGTGTGTTGCAGGCGAATATAAACCACTGTGCCAGGGCCCAGGACTTATTGGTCCAAAGCCTGGCGCAGTGGTCTATTCAGGTGGCGGTTGTTGCGGAGCCTTACAGCGTTCCCGACAGAGACAATTGGGTCGCCGACAACACCGGGGTGGTAGCACTCATCACCCAGGTGGCTGCGGGCTCTCCGCCTTTCTCGTGTATTGAGAAAGGTGCGGGATGCGTTGCGGCACTTGTCGGCGACGTAGTTGTCGTCGGGGTCTACTTTTCCCCCAATCGAATTCTCGCGGAGTTCGAGGAGTTTCTCATTCGATTGGGGGAAATGTTAGAACGAGTTCGTCCGGCGGAGGTGCTAGTCGCGGGCGATCTCAACGCGAAGTCCAGCGTGTGGGGCTCCGCAACGACGGATGCACGTGGTGAGACATTGTCAGAGTGGGTAATTGACACCGGTTTGTCTGTCCTCAACCAGGGGACGAAGAACACGTGTGTGCGAAGGCTGGGCGGATCCGTCGTGGATGTAACGTTCGCGAGTCCGGCCCTAGCGCGTCGTGTTCGGGGTTGGCGAGTGCTGGATGGTGTGGAGACTCTCTCGGATCACCTTTACATCTTGTACGAGATCTCCACCCATTCAGCGGTGCAACCAACCCCTAGTTCGTCCTCGCGAGAGTACGGACCGCGGTGGCAATTGGGTCGTCTCGACAGAGAGTTGTTGGAGGAGGCCGCGATAGTGGAAACCTGGCTGCCCCAGAGCTTGGCGTCTGTAGAAGACGCCGCATCCTGGGCGCAGAGGGCGTTGACGCGTATCTGTGACGCGTCAATGCCCCGATCCAGGCGCCGCCCTCAGCGGCGACAAGTGTACTGGTGGTCGTGGGAGATCGCGCAACTGCGTTCCATCTGCGTTGACGCGAGACGCCAGTACAGCCACTATCGCAGACGGGTAAAGAAGGTGCAGGAGGAGGAAGACCGACTGTACCACGTCTATGTCGAGGCGAGAACGCGACTGCAGGAGGAAATTGGTCGTGCGAGAGGCGAGTCGCACGAACAGATGATTGCGGGGATAGACCAAGACCCGTATGGCACACCTTACCGAATGGTGCTCGGTAGGTTACGGGCTTGGTCACCACCACTGACGCAGACACTCCAACCGGATATTCTCCGAGGGGTTCTGTCGTCTCTATTCCCGCAGCGGGCCAACTTTACACCACCCAATATGGCCCGTCCTGCAGCGCGTGAAGAGGAGGAAGACAATGTCGCACCACTGGTGGAGGAGGAGGAGCTCGAAGAGGCCGTACACCGATCTCGGCACAAGAGCACCGCCCCGGGCCTGGATGGCATTCCCGGCCGGGCGCTTACTCTGGCCCTGAACACACTGGGGCCCAGAGTGCGAGGACTATTCACTGCCTGTCTGGCTCAAGCCATAATTCCACAGCGGTGGAAGACAGGCAGGTTAGTCCTCATCAAGAAGAAGGGTCGCTCGGCGGATTCAGCCTCCGCCTACAGGCCCATCGTGCTCTTGAGCGAGATCGCCAAGCTCTTCGAGCGTGTTGTAGCCAGACGGCTGCAACATCACCTGGAGGAGACAGGTCCGGACCTCTCGGACCAACAGTATGGCTTCCGTAGGGGGCGTTCGACAGTGGATGCCATACTGGAGGTGAAGTCTCATGCGCAGGATGCGGTGGTCCGAGGCGAAGGAGTTTTGGCGGTGTCTTTAGACATCGCCAACGCCTTCAACTCCCTGCCCTGGCCCTGCATTAAGGAGGCACTTATATATCATCGAGTGCCTCCATACCTACGCCGCGTCATCGGGGCTTACCTGTCCGGGAGGTCTGTGATCTTTCCGGCTCCAGGAGGAGGATGGCAGGAGTTTGGGGTATCGGCCGGTGTTCCACAAGGATCGGTGCTGGGTCCGATCCTCTGGAACATCGGGTACGACTGGGTGCTGCGGGGTCGCACCATGGCTGGTATCAAGGTCCTCTGCTACGCAGATGATACGCTGGTCTTGGCGCAGCAGAGGACCTACCGGGAGGCGGCGGTCCTAGCGACGGCCGGGGTGGCTGAGGTAGTCGGCCGCATTAGGCGGCTAGGGCTGGAAGTCGCCCTAAACAAGTCCGAGGCATTATACTTCCATGCTCCTCGAAAGGGCCCACCACCAGATGCCCATATCATCGTCGGTGGCGTCAATATCGACGTCAGCAGGAGCATGAAGTACCTCGGACTTGTTCTGGACGGCAGGTGGAGTTTTCGGGGCCACTTCACAACTCTGGCCCCGAAACTGTTGAAGACGGCGGCGGCCTTGGCGCGCCTTTTGCCCAACGTGGGTGGGCCGAGCGCCTCGAGCCGTCGCCTGTATACCGGAGTGGTCAGGTCGATGGCCCTCTACGGTGCTCCCGTATGGGCGGACGCCCTGGATCGGCACAACATCACCCTGCTGCGACGTGCGCAGAGAGTGATGGCCATCCGGGTGATACGGGGGTATCGGACCATCTCTGGTGAGGTGGCATGCGTGCTGGCTGGAGTCATGCCGTGGGATCTGGACGCGCTTTCTCTGGCGTCGGTATATTGCCGGCGTCGGGGCCTATCGTCTAGGGATCTGGCTAGCCAAGCACGCGCCGAGGAGGAGCGGGAAGCCGCTATGGAAATGTGGGAATCCCGGCTGGCGACACCATCTGCCGGCCGGTTGACGATCGAGGCTGTTCGTCCAGTGTTCCGCCAGTGGTTAGCGCGGCGTCATGGCGTCCTAACCTTCCGCACCACACAGGTGCTCACGGGGCATGGCTGCTTCGGGGGTTACCTGTGTCGGATCGCTGGGAGGGAGCCCGACGCTCGCTGCCACCACTGCGATGACTGCCTCGATGAGACGGCCCAGCACACGTTGGAGGTGTGCTCAGCCTGGGCGTCTCAACGTCGTGCTCTGCGCGACGTCATAGGGGACGATCTTTCCCTGCCGGCCGTGGTCAAGGCCATGGCCGGCAGTGAGACGTCGTGGGATGCGGTCTCCTCCTTCTGCGAGGCAGTGGTGCTCGAGAAGGAGTCGGCGGAGCGGGCGAGGGAGGCTTCGGCCGAACTCGCCATCCGCCGCAAGAGACCGGGTCGCCGGAGGGCGGCACACGATCGCCGCCTTCCGCCCTAACGAGCCAGAGGGCGGTCAGCTTGGGGAAGCTGACCGCCTACTAACCTGGCCCGAGTAGTCGCGCGCAGGTTGCTCCCGCTACTTCAAGCAGGCCGTCGAGGGTGCCCACACACCCTTGACTCCGCGACGTGCCTTGCAGGCTCCCGCCGCCGCGTTTCGCGGACGACTAATGCCCCCGCGTCTCGCGGCCAGAGGCGGTCGAGGAGGAGCACCGTGAGGTTTTAGTGGGTATTCGGACGGCCTTCCATCTGCCGGTCCGCGAGCCCCACATAACCAGCTCGAGTCCCCACTTGGGCTGGTATCCGTAAAGGAAAAAAAAAAAAAAAAAGTGCACACACTGTAGTGGTTCGTGATGATTGCGCTGTAAACACCGGCGTTTGTACTTTTGATGTTCCTACAGTTCAGGGAGTTGTCAGCGGCGGTGGAACCAGTAAAAATTGTTGCTATGCATGGTAGCATATTTGGATTTTGTCGTGTCACCTGCAAGTAGCAGGCGACACGCTTACTGATGAGATTGATGATGGAAAAGGATTGAGTAAAGTAAGGAAAGGACTCTAGACTTCCTGCGATGAACCACGGAAAGCCAGCCAAGCTTTTTTTTTTTTTTTATGGAAAAGGACAAGGCAAACGAGCGTTCGGGTCACCTGATGGTAAGTGATTGCCGCCGCCCACGGCCCCGTGCAACACTAGAGGAGCTACAGGTGTAGGTTTATAAATGTATATTATAATTTATGTTAATATCTCTATATATGATTTTATTTTATCTTTGCACCGCGCCATGCCCGCTCTTTTAAATTGATTTTTTTGATTAGATTGCCTGGAAGAGATCACTCTTAGTGATAAGGCCGCCTTTTCACATTCTTTTGTATGAATTTATTTGTTAATTTATGTAATTTTCTGGTGTGAAATAAAGAGTTTTTATGTTATGTTATGTTAAAGTCAGCATTGCTCTGCCCTGGGCAAGATCATTTGTATTTGCAGTGGAGGTGGAAGGATGCAGGGCATCATCATTGTCATCCTCTTGTACAGCAGGAAGTGAGGTTGGTGGCGGCAATCTGGCTTTTAAGACCATGTTGTGGAGTACACAACATGCTGTTACAATGTTACCTGCAACATGAGTATGGTAATGAAGTACCCTGTGTCTCAACAAACATATCCATCTTGCTTAGAGCAGCCCGAAGCAACACTCTATACAGTTCCAGGCTTGTATATGCCTTTGCATATATATGTGTTCCCTAGAATTTTCCACTGCATTTAGAATAGGAGTCATGAGCCACGGCCATTGTGCATATCCTGAGTAACCTGTAAATTTTATTGATTCAAATTATTGTTTATAAGCATGCATAATAGATTTACTACTTATGGACACTATGACACTACATTTGTTGAAATTGCAAAGTTCTGCATTTCCATAAGTGTTTTGCATGTGTTTGTAGTGAAATAAATTAAAGAATATGAATTGTATGAATAAGTAAAACTCACCTAACCGCACTTGTTCATTTCTTAGATGAACAAGTGCGAAGTTCTCAATCATATATGTTTCAACCCTGCTTGTCAGCCATATGATATGAGCCATGTGAAGTCTTGTTGTGTTTGTGGAAACTTTATCCACTTTGCTATAATGGCAGGGTGGTTCAATGCTTCCACAACTTGTATTATACTATTGTATACGCACCGTTAGCTGTGGCTTACGATGGGGGGTGGATATGTGTGTAAGATGGGTTGACTCGCCAACAAAACGTTGGTATGTTCCTGTTGCCAAAAAACGAAGGGCACACAAAACCTAAAATACATATAAATATGTTATTGAATGCATGAACATGAACTGAAATAATTCCAACTAACTTGTCAAAAAGAATATTCTTACCTAGAGCTCTATTGGAATCTCATAAGACCCTTTTAATTTACCTAACTCTAGTAACTCTTCACACAGAGTTAGGTAAATAATATTACACAAACGTCTCCTCCGGCATTTTTTCAATAATCTCGGAGTATCGTTGACTTTTTATTCCTCCGTTGGCGTCTGAGCCACATTTCTTTTTTATGTGCTTGCCATAACCAATTTAAAAATGCATGCATGCACTCCGCATTTTAAAAATAATTACTATAAACTTCCTAATCCTATAATACTTGGATACAAGTCGATAGTCTGCTCACAGGTGACTAAGGGCCGCCATGTTTTAGTTGCTTTCTGCTACATTCCCGCGATCGAAAGTTGAGCGTAAAGTAGAAACGCTATTTTCGTGCGTAAATGTAAAAAAAGGCCACTTGGCTACCACTTTTCTATTGACACTTTGAAATAACGCTTTGCTCTACAAGTTATGGCGCTATCGTCGCGATCGATTCTATAACGCTGAACGAAAGTGTCATTTGGCTACGGTTTTTCTATTCCATCGTCGACTTTTCTACATCTCCATACATTTTGATTTCGTACAGAAAGTTAGAAATGCCACTTGGCTAGGCCCTCAGTTATTCATTTTAGTTGCCACTTACTAATATAATCTAACTCTATAATCTAACGGTCTTATTCATAAAAAACCCTTATAGAACGTTTAAAACGTTCATTAGTTAAAGTGCTCTATAAGGTTATGGAACGTTCGATAACATTGCGTATTCATAACAGTTCTATAAACCTTCCATAACTAATATACGGTTTATAAGCTAAAATGTTGCCACTACGATGAAATTGGCAATTGGCTTGACAAGCACACCGAATTGACCACAGATAATGTGTATAAATTTACTAAATACGACTGATCATAGACATTATTACGGATAAAAACCACATTTTGTTGTTTGTGGTACGGTAAGCTACCAAGGATGCGATGCTATACCAAGCGTCTAACATTTGCTTACTAGCAATTAGTGCGTTTATTTTAAAATATTACTCTTACTAATAAAATGTCATCAGAATTAAAAAATGTAGGGGGCAAGAAAAGGCAGAGAAGTGAGAATTGGTTGGAGGAGGATAAGGTTGGTGTTACTGATACAGCTAATTGGAGCACGTAAGTTTTGTTTTGTTGACATTCATACGCATGTTATGCTTCAAGGCTTATGCTTCTATTCCATAGATCATCTTAAAAGAATTGGTGAGGGAGAGAGTATTAATTATAGAAAACAAAAATACCGACGCGAACGTGAATGCAAAAAAGGTGGCTGCTTGGCATGATTTACTTTATAGGTACTTAATTCTATAATGCATTTAAATAATAAAATTAAGTATATTATTTGAACGTTTTTAACGTGTATGGAGTTATTTTAATATATCATTTAATGTTTTAGTTTTCACAATATGGCAAATACCCCCAGAAGTCTACCACAAATTAAGGCCCAATGGGGTATTATAAAAATGACTGTTAAGAAGCAGAAATTTATAGAAAAAAAAGAACATCCAAAACAGGTGGTGGCCCACCACCTATTTTAGCACCAGCAACGTGTGACGATCTTACTGTGTGGCTTCCTCATGAGTTCACAGTAGATTTGAATGAATTTGACTCGGATAACCAGGTACATATATAAATACAAATATTTGGTCAATTAGTATTTCATTTTGAATAAAGAAATATTTATGTAATTATTATTAATTCTCGTTTTAGTATATAACAGAAGAAAATACGAAAGAAAAAATACCAGAGCAGGCCAGACCACAAAAAGAGATGATAAATATCTATACAACAAATTGGGCTGGTCACATGAGTATAGCAGCTATGATACTAGAGCTTCATCACACTTGATGCTGGTGCCAGTGCATCACTCAGCAGCTTTCCGAGGAAGTTACAAATATATGGCTTCTAAATGTTGGAATGATCTTCCTCCGCCGTTGCGCGGATTGAAGTCCATTACCAATTTTAAATTAAAATTAAGAAATAACCTATTGATTATACAAAAAGCCATGTATTTGTAAAAGGAATAATGTTTATTATATATATATATATATATTTTATTTTTTCTATTGATCTATGATGAAAGCCTAATACGGTATTATAAGAATGTATATGTTGATAATATCTTTATTTATATTATATTTTATTCATATTATAAGTTATTACTTAAAAAAAAAAGTGAAAAACGTAAAGGACAGAATAGTTTCTTGTATTGTGTTTGTTAAACAGTTTCGTTCGCAGGCGCGTCTTTTTCTAGGCGGTCACTGAAAATCAGCGTTGGTATATTGTTACGCATATACCAACATCTATGCTGAGTGGCCTACCTTTTTTAACGTCACACTGCTGTACACTTTGTTTTTAATTTTTGTTTTGTCAATGTATAGTATAAAGTATAATGGTAAGATTATTTGCATGCTTAATCTTGTTGTATTATTATTATTATATTTTTTTTTTTTTTCTTTGTCATTTTACTTTTTCGTTTTTGTCTGTATAGCAGTTGTATTGTTAAAATAAAGTTAACATAAATAAATAAATAAATAAATAAATAAATAAATATGTGTAATATATTAATAATACTATGAAACAAACAGCAACACAAATTCTTCCCTGCCACCTATCTTATTTTATGTTATTCATAAGTAAATAAGACATGTTATTCATAAGTAAACCTGCCAGACCGAAAAAAGAGATGGTATGTGTAATATATTAATGATACTTTGAAATAAACAGCAGCACACAAATTCTTTCCTGTCACCTATCTTATTTTGTGTTATTCATAATTAAATAAGACATGTTTACCATAATTAATTGTGCTGCATGATTTAATAAATGAGTGTTAATACCAAAATACCCAGAAAGTGATTTCAATTTTATTAATTTCATAGCTGAGTCCTTCTATACAATTACATAACAACTCATCAAATATTTTTAAACATTTTTTAAAGTGTTATTCCACACTTAGGAAAGACAAATACTTATTGGCCTGGTCGGTTTCCAGGAGGCGCGGGTTCGAGTCCCGCTGCGTTCAAATTTTTATACGTTTTCTAAATAAGAACTCATCAAATAATTTGATGGTGAATAAGACAATTTATTTTCCATTATAATAGATTAAATAACTTTATCTAAGCAATGTTTAGCAGGTAACTCAGATTATATTGTTTTTAGATGATGCCTCCAAGTACTAGCACACAACCTGCATTCAACACACCAGCAAACAAATTTGTTAGATCAAAGAAATATGTATGTTGAATGAATGTTATTAATAAGTTAAATTCACTGAAATCACCCAATATTGTCTACAAACTATATAATAATTAGTATAATAAACTGTTGTAAATAAAAGTGTTTCAAGTTTCCAACAGAATAAGTTTTATTAATTTATAATACATTTATGTTTACAGCATGACAATAAGAACATTCCTGCTGAGAAAATAGCAGCAAATGAAATTGCCTGCAGAAAGGAGCTTCACGAGATTCAGATGGCTGTAGAAAGGCAAAAATTAAAAAATTTACAGCATAAATTAAATAATACCCTTTTAAAGGAAGAAGTAAATTACGTTAGCTACAGCCAGAAGGTCGAAAAAAAACCAAAAAACTGTTTAAACTAACTTTAATTAATTAAAATAATTACATTTAAGACTTATTACTAAAAGTGAAAGTATGACCTACTCGATGTAAGTTCAAACTAATTATGATCTAGAAAATACAATAAAATATGTAATTCACAAAATGCAATTATGCATTCCCACGCTAATGATGTCCACACTCAACACTCAAACACAAAGTTCACATGAGAAAGGAATTCCTGTATCGGCAATCTTCCTGGAAAGTGTATATGTAACTCCTCCACCCTCAGATCAGCAACTATTTTAGTACGTTGAGATAAAATGTTGCTGGCATCTTTCTGCGCTCTCCTGATGTCCCTGCTTCCCCTAGCTGCTCACTTATATTATCACTTGAAGTTAGGGTTGTATCTTCCTTATGTTTTCGGTTTTTCCTTAACTTATAACGATGGGTTGCAATGCCTATAATGAGTGCACCTGCACCTAACACGAAGACATATAAGGGTATCGTAGTATGATAAAATGTATTTAAATGCAGCTTGTCGAGTTGTAATGGATTTTCTTGAATTATTTTTTCTTGAATGCTATGAAGTTCTTGTAAATCTATTGATTTTACATTAAGATGGGTAGGAACATTATCTTGTTTCACTGCGCTGAACGGTATTTGCATCAATTTCAGTGGCTGTCCTTTTATCTCATCACTTTCATTTACGATGGTAAATTCTGCAGTTTTCATATAACATTTCACGGGAATACTGATTAAATAGCTGCCCTGGAGCGATGTAAATTCTTCTCTGTCGCAGACTAAATGTACTTTGCTGAGATGCGGGAATGATAGAACATAATGTTGATCATCCAGCTTTTCCATTGCCTCTTTTGCTAAAGTTACTGTAGTATATTGACAAAAATCATTTAAAACTTGATGAAGAATAAGTTGCTGCACGCAGTCAGGATCCGTACGAATACTTTGATTTACTTCCTTTTCACAAAGATACCAGTGTTTAACCTTCGGACATTCAGTCTCCATGTACATGAACGAGTTCTCGTTAATTGCTATGAAAGGATATGGAGGTATAATGGTATTTTGGACTTTATTAGGTACAATGGAAAGTTTATAGAGGTCGTAGGTATCTGCAGAAATTATTGGAAATTTAAAAATTATTACTATTTGCTTATCTGTATAATAGCATCCTGGTTCTATAATATCATAATATTCTCTTAATTCTAAATCTATAATTTGATCCTTATTATATATATTTCTTAATTTATCTATCATTAATTTTAAAACACTTATATCTATCATAGAATGGTGCGTAGTTGAAACACGAATAAAAGCTAACATGTTTTCTACCCTAATTAACTCGGCCATTAAATCTTCTATATTTTCTCCTATTATTACCAAAAGCTGGGCAAATTTTGCATATTTCATTAAACTATCTTCCCTATAGATATTTGAATTTAAAATGAGTTCTAAAGTGTTATTAATTTTAATTTGATTTTCAACTAACTGAGTAAGTATGCTACTATGTTTCGACATCCATTCTTTACTTAAACTAACATGATTATTAAACTGGGTTACAATTTTATCGCATTATTGTAATTTAAAGCGTCTTTGTAATCTAAATTTCCCGTAATACTTTTAATTATGGAACCCAAGCCATCTACAAGACCTCTTTTGACTCGACTTGGTTCTAATGACTTGAGTTGGTCAGAGACCCTGACAAGCTTTTCAGTAAGATAATTTATTTGTAGTTCATAGAGTAAGTAGGTTTCATTACTAAGAAGATTTTGAAGTTTACCTAACTGGGTCATTCAAAGTTCTATTTTATCCTCTATATAGTCTAATTGTACATATTGTAGGAAAGTATGGTGGTGGGTAGTCAGTCGTATAGGTCCAAGTTTGTAAGGTAATAGTCCAGGTCCATCGTCCAGGCTCTCAAGTTTTATCTCGGAGGGGTTCGTCGCGTGGATTGTCAGCATTACCAGTATTATCCTGTAACAAGTTAGCCCCTTTAGGAACTCGTTTTAGGCGGGATTTGGCAACAGGACCACGTTTTCTCGAGGTGTATATATGAATGGGTAAGTCAGCTAAAACTGTATCCTGCGTATACCGTGGTGCGACCTTTTGACGACTAGCAAGAGGATTTTTTATAAAGATTTGTTGTTGAGGTGCATACTCAACCTCTGGCTCGCGATTTTTATTCCTACTGTGTATTAAAGCTCTACGATTCTCAAGGGATGTACTATTTATAATTTCGTAAACTTTCTTCATATTTTCTTTATGATTAATAATATATTGCTGCAATAAATATTGGGTGAAATCTATATCATGACAGTCTCTTGGGTCGAAGTGTCCGTTCAGTAAATCAAAGGGTCTACATTTAGTAAAGCTGTGTATAGAGCTATTATAAGCTATAATAGCATATGACATAAGATTAATTACAGATTCGTCTTTATGTTGTAGCTTTAGGATTCGAAGGTGTTCTAATATAGTTGAGTGGAAACGTTCAATATTACCGTTATCATTAGGGGAGTGAGCTAGAATTCTATGATGATTAATTTTGTGTAACCTTGTAAATTCAGAAAATAATTGATTAGTGAATTCCGTCCCGTTGTCAGTCACTATTGTCATGGGTACACTATGGTGTGAACAAAATTTTAATAAAGCTTGTAAGATGCTAACGGCTGTTCCATCGCGTAGATGGTAGGCTTGCCCATATTTAGTAAAAAAATTCTATAAAAGTTATATATTTTTCATTCTGTACCGTAAATAAATCGAGATGTATAATTTCAAAAGGTTTAGTAGCCGGGGGTACAACATTAAATTGGGGTCTTATTGGGTTCCTATCATACTTAGCTTGACCACAGATTGTGCATTCATTAATAAATTTGGAAATGTGCTCTTTCATGTTAGGCCAGTAATATTTTCGAGATAAAGCAAGGTAACATTCGTTTATTCCTCGGTGGTTTGTCTTACCATTATGATAGTGGGATATAATTTCCTGTTGTCGTAAATAGTCTCTAATATTTTCCATTTCAACTTTGGCTAAAACAAGGTTCATCGATGAGCTTTTAAATTTGTCTTGAATAATAGAGATTATAGAATACATTGCTAGGGGTGGATTAATAAGGATACCAGTTTTAATTTTTGGATTAACATATTCTTTTATAGCGTTAACAACATCTTCTTCCAGATTGCTTTCTAATAATTGTACGGAAGTTCGCGTATGGTTGTCAAAGGGTTTGGTCACTGTCGGTTTTCGTTTAACGTCGTTAACTACTGTGAAATATATTTGTCTAGTAAATCTGTTAAGAGGATCGTCAGTAATTGGTACATTTAATATAGGATTTTCTCTATCAGAGTGTACTGTGTCGGTGGAAGAATTTGATAGAAGTGGAACCTGTTCAGAGGGATTTCCTAACAGAGAGTTTAATTCGTCAATTTCTTCAATTAAAGTTTTAGTTTCCTCGTTATGAATTTCAACTTGCGAGAGGGCGTCAGCGTTGGTATTCATTTTTCCTTTCTTATATATTACTGTGAAATCGTACTCGCTTAATTTCAGTCGCCATCTAGTGAGACGTGAATTCGGTTCCTTCAAATTCATCATCCACTGTAGAGGCTTGTGATCTGTCAGTATTTTAAACTTTCGTCCGAAAAGGTATGGTCTGAAGTATTTAGTTGCCCACACTATGGCAAGAAGCTCTTTCTCTATCGTGCTATAATTGATTTCATTGTCATTTAGAGTACGGGATGCAAAACATATGGGTCTGTCGGCTCCTATTGGTTCCTGGGATAATATAGCTCCAATAGCAAGGTTTGATGCGTCAGTCGTCAAGTTAAAGTCCTTAGTAAAATCTGGATACTGTAAGATGGGGTCGTTAGTCAGGAGAGTTTTACATTTTTCAAAACATGATATGTACTCAGTGTCAAGTGTAATTTTTTTACCCTTTTTTAAGCATTGCGTGAGAGGCTTTGTAATGCGTGCGAAATCTGGAATGAATTTACGGTAGTAACCTAGAAGACCTAAAAATTGTTTTATTTCTTTAGTTGTTTTTGGGATAGGGTATTTTTTTATAGCGGAAATTTTGTCTGGGTTCGGTTTTATACCGTCCTTGCTAATTATATGTCCGAGGTAAGCTGTTTCCAGCTTAAGGAACTCAGATTTGTCCATCTGTATTTTAAAATTAGATTCGCGGAGTCTCTGAAATACTTTCTCTAAATTATTTATATGTTCTTGTAAGGATGTACTAAAAACTATTATATCGTCTAAGTAAACGAGACATATTTCATTTTGCAAACCTCGTAGTACGTTGTCCATTACTCTCTGAAATGTGGAGGGTGAGTTTTTCAACCCCATGGGCATACGAAGAAACTCAAAGTGACCGTGCTCTACATTGAATGCAGTTTTAGAAATGTCCTGAGGGTCCATTTCTACTTGATAAAATCCGCTCGCTAGATCTAGAGTGGTAAAGTAATGACATTTCCCTAACTTGTCTAGTACGTCATTGATGTTTGGTATTGGGTATTTGTCATCTATGGTTTTTTCATTTAATTTTCGAAAGTCAACTACAAGTCGCCATTTTTGTTTACCGGAGGCATCAGTCTTTTTAGGTACTACCCAGATTGGTGAACTCCAGGCAGAGTCGGATGGTCTTATTATACCCTGGTCTAGCATTTTCGAAACCTGATCCCTAACCTCCTGTCTATGAATGAAAGGATAACGATAAGTTCTGGCATGTACGGGAATTTCGTCAGTCGTCCTTATTTTATGTTTAATTTTATTAGTAAAAGTCAAAGCTTCACCTTCAATATAAAAAACATCCGAATATTTAGAGCAGAGAGCAACGAGATTACCTTTTTCCTCATTATTTAAGTGGTCGGTTCTCAATCGTGATATTACGTCTTGTTTCCGTGTCATATATCGAGTGCAAGTGTTCTCAACATTAAATAACTCAGCGCTCGCCGGTCGGTCGAGAGATAAGATGATGTCATTCGGTGTCGGATTCTTTACCTCTATGTAGCCGCGGTTATTAGTGACAGTGGTAATACATTCATGAATAATGCAATTACAAATTAATTGTTCCTTAATAAAAACTTCGCCATCTGGGGAATTTATGGGAATGCGAATTATTTTCGAGGTCCCGGCTGGTATTATGTCCTCGTAAAGATTAACATTACGCGAATTATACATAGAAATAGGATTCGAAGCAGAGCGAGTTATTAAATATCCATCTTTTAAATCAATTTTAGCTTCCCATTCTGTCAGTAAGTCTAGTCCTATAAGTCCGTCAAAATAATCATGAAAATTGTATATAAATAATTTTATGTTTTCCGTGTCCTTGAACTCTTCAAAGCACGGTAAAGTTATAGAATAGTCATTTCTGCTAACTGTGTGTACATTTGTGACCTCAAAGGGGTCATAATTGAGGGGAATATTTGGAAAATATTTAGTTACAGCACTGGGGCCAATAAAAGATTGGTTTGCGCCAGTGTCTATTAAAAATTTAAGTGGGGGGTTGTTAATTTGAATATAGGGTAGCTGTCTCTGTGTCTGTAAATTTAAATCTATTTTGGTTTGAGTGATTTCTCTTTGGACCGAAAATCCTGATTTAAAACATTAGAATCCAATGGTGGTTCATTTTCATTTAATAAATAATCGTCATTTGCTTCATTATATGTAACTAAACTATTATCGTAAAAGTCGGGTACGTAGTCATTTTTACAGGTATCATATTCATTATAGTGACTGTACTCTGGCTCGTAGTAATATTCAGGGTAATTATAATACATATTCTCATAAGACAAACATTCATTCATATTCATTTCGCGTGCTTTTAAGTAGTTTGTAGGTGGCGGATTACCCGATTTTCGCCAGTCATGTCCAGTCATCAAAGTATGGGGTAAAGGTCTGGGGGTAAAACTCTGGACTCCACTCATAGGTCTAGGCATAGAATTTTGAGGTAGATTATTTCTAGGGGGCAAACGGAAAACGTTGCTACGTGGATTATAATTGGGGGGTGGTGAGCTAAACATTTGTTGCGTTCTCGTATATATAGGTATATTATGTTGAGATTGATTACGATTAAAATTAAATTTAAATGGTTGTGGTTGTTGAACAGGGCGTTGACTTACAGGGTTTGGCCAATTAAAAACTGGGGGTTGGAAATTTTGTATTCTAGGGGGTAAAAATGGTATTGGATTTGGCTTAGGGGTTGACTGCTGTTTTTGTCCGTCAGTACGTTGCTGTAAATATATAACATTTAATTCCTCCTGTACATATTCAAGAGCTTTTTCTATACTTTCGGGTCGCATACATCGAATTCGTGACCCTAAGGGTTCCTTTAAGCCGCGTACAAATGCTTGAGTCGTTACCTTTTTATAAAGATCGCGTTTAGCTTCTATTGTAGTCGGTATAGTCTCATTTTATTGAAACGTAAGTCATTATAGTACTGAAAAGCGTTTGACAATGGCTATAAAATTCTTGGGGAGATTTATTTCCCTGTGCAGTTAGAGAGAGGTCATTGTAAAGAGCTGTTTCGTCGCGCTGGTCAGAAAAATTATTAATTAATGAAGTTCTTATACCCAGCCAACTATCTGGTATACCATTAGAATTTATTGTAGAAGCGGCAGTTCCCGTAATTTTATTTAGTATCCCGTTTAATAAACATAAATTAGTTAATTCACTACCCGGCGTATTATTTAAATATTGCGTTACAATTTGATCACAAATATTAATAAATCTAGTTAATACATTAGGGTTTCCATCAAATTCCGGCACAACCCTTAGAACTTTGTAAACGCTATCAAGATCTTGAGCCATATTAGATTTTTCGTTATTTAAAAATTGAAAATTATTTTCTAAGCCTAAATCTCTACTATTATCTAAGCTACGATTACGGGCCTGCTGCGATGCAGATTCCCGTTGTCTATAAACTCTAGGAAAATAAATTTTGGAAAGGAATTACAACTAGGATAAGAGCAACACGAGAATGGTTCAAATGTACTCACATAAATTTCATTTCTGGTTTCTCTCCGTGAATCGAAGTCTGGATTCTCCTCCCGGTTCTGCAGCTGGTCCGTAGGTTCAGGATACTAGCACTGTACTAACCTAACAGTCCCTATTCTAGTATCCTACCGACTGCGCCAATTACGTTAGCTACAGCCAGAAGGTCGAAAAAAAACCAAAAAACTGTTTAAACTAACTTTAATTAATTAAAATAATTACATTTAAGACTTATTACTAAAAGTGAAAGTATGACCTACTCGATGTAAGTTCAAACTAATTATGATCTAGAAAATACAATAAAATATGTAATTCACAAAATGCAATTATGCATTCCCACGCTAATGATGTCCACACTCAACACTCAAACACAAAGTTCACATGAGAAAGGAATTCCTGTATCGGCAATCTTCCTGGAAAGTGTATATGTAACTAGTACTTAAACATAAATTATTGGATTACACAAATAAACAATAAAATTTATAGAAACAAACTTTTTTTTATTAACTAAAAACCTAATTAGTTGAGGTCAGTCATGGTGCAGGGACACCAATGTGACTAACAAGAATTGTTGTGAGTTTGATCCCCACTCATGGAAATAAAATATTTACTTAAATTTATATTTTTATTTCTTCTCCCTTGTGTCAATGGAAAGCCCAGCATCGAGTTCCACTAAACACAGTGCTTCCAGAATCCAATGGAATGTGTGAAAGTGAGTGTATTTTCTTAACACAAGGTTTCCTCTGCCTACTCTGCTGTGTGCAGGATACAGCATGAAAGTGATTTATTTGATTTTATAAAAACTACTAACTAATTAAAATGTCTCCTTATAAATGTTTGCAAAACAGCATTTGCGTTTACACTACTCATCAACACTTCACTGGATTCTTCATTTCTATTTATAATATCAATGCTACTTTCGATCTGCATGTCTCCATGCTCAATAGCAATGTTGTGAAGCACAGCTAACGCAATTATTGTTGTCTTCACATTTTCTAGCTTGCAGGTCATACCAAATAAAAGACATTGAAAGCGTTGCTTCCACACTCCAAAGCATCGTTCCACTATGTTCCTTGTTGCAATATGGGATTCATTATATCTTTTCTCACTTCGGCTTTGAGGGTTTGAAATAGGAGTGAAAAGGTAGGTTTGTAACTTGTAACCAGAATCACCTAATAGACGCCCTCTAAATGAACCTCTTTCAAAACGCTCTTTCAATGAACATTCATTAAATATTCTTGCATCATGAGTGCTGTCTCTCCATCTGGCAACAATATCAAGGATGCGGAGATGCACATCACATGTTACCTATGTAAAACAAAATAATATTTTAACTCTGAAGAAATGTGTAGTCTAGATTTTATATCATTACTAGTATAAGTAGTGTACCTGAACATTGAGTGAATTAAATCCTTTTCTATTTATGTAATATTGGGCTGTATCACCTCCACACTTGAAAATATTCTAAGAACCTGTATTGCATGGGATCTGGCCGTCGTGAATACGTTCTTCCAAAAGAATCCTCAGCACCTTATCACGTATAAGAGCGGGTCCCACTCAACTCAAATAGACTACTTATTGACCAGACGGTATCATATGGGCAGGCTTACTAACTGTGCCGCCGCGTTTCGCGGAAGACTATTGTTCCCGTGTTTCGCGGCCAGTGGCGGTCGAGGAGGAGCACCGTGAGGTTTTAGTGGGTATGGGGACGGCCTACCATCTGCCGTCCGAGTCCCACATAACCCGCTCGAGTCCCCACTCGGGCCGGTATCCGTAAGAGGATTTCCTCACGTTAAAAAAAAAAAAAAAGGCTAACTAACTGTAAGGTCATTCCAGGCGAAAGCCTAACGGCCCAACATCGTCTTCTTGTCATGGACCTTAACGTTACTCCGAAGAAGAAAGTAGCCGAGAAACGTAGGCCTCGGATCAAGTGGTGGTTGCTGAATGGACCGATGCAGACCGAGTTCCTGGCAGAGGTGAAAAGTCGTAATCTTTCGACTAACACTGAGACTGCTCAGGATGCTTGGGATCGAGCTCAGTCGGCAATCATTGCGGCAGGCAGGCGAGTTCTTGGCCTTTCTAAGGGAGGACGTGTCATCGACAGGGAGACATGGTGGTGGAATGACAAGGTGCAGGAGGTTACTGGTGAAAAGAAGGATGCCTTTAAGAACTGGCAGCAATCCAACTCTCCTGAAGACAGACTGGAGTACATAGTAACTAAACATGCCAGTAAAAGAGCTGTAGCCAGAGCCCGCAGTGAGAGTTTGTCACCATTGTATGATAAACTTGAAACTGTGGAGGGGCAGAAGTTCATTTACAAGCTGGCACGTTCCCGGGATAAAGCGACGCAAGATATCGCAAAATGTCTTTGCGTCAGAGATTCCCAGGGCACGCTACTCTGTAGTCATGCCTCTGTGAAGGAGAGGTGGAGAAGCTACTTTCAGGAGCTGCTGAATAATCAGCACCCATGCAGTCTTCATCACGACCCACCGCCTAACCTCGGACTTATTGCCCCAATAACCCTTGACGAAACTCGTAATTGCCTTCGACGCATGAAGAATGGAAAAGCGGTGGGACCGGACGACATTCCGATCGAAGCGTGGAAATCGTTGGGCTCTCTTGGTGTGCTCATACTTACTGTCCT
Source organism: Heliconius charithonia (assembly GCA_030704555.1). Classification (NCBI taxonomy): domain Eukaryota; kingdom Metazoa; phylum Arthropoda; class Insecta; order Lepidoptera; family Nymphalidae; genus Heliconius; species Heliconius charithonia. The sequence goes on from CM060828.1 coordinate 8,435,236, forward strand.
TTTTAATCATATCTTGAACACTGGAAAGATGCCACACTAGAGGCGGCTTAGCTTCATTACCCCTATTAGTTATAGGGGCATTAAGCTTATGAGTCATACCATGAAGCTCTTCGAGCGCATGATCGACCTCAGGCTTCGCCGCGAGTGTACTGTCTCTGAGTCTCAATATGGATTTCAGCCATGATCGGGCACTATGGACGCCGTTTTCGCCCTCAGAACATTGATGGAGGCATACAGGGAAAAAAGGAGAGCTCTGCATGTTGCCTTTTTAGATCTGCAGAAGGCCTTTGACTGTGTGCCCCGTGAGTGTATCTGGTGGGCGTTGCGATCCAAAGGGATCCCTGAGGCCTATATTGAGATTATCAGAGACATGTACCGCGATTCCGCTTCTATGGTTAGGACTGCTGTTGGCAACACTAAGCCCTTCCACATTACAGTAGGGGTTCACCAAGGCTCGGCTCTTAGTCCGTTCTTATTCAATGTGGTGCTCGATACTGTCTCGGCTCACATTCAAGACCAGCCTCCATGGCTGATGATGTATGCCGATGATATAGCACTCATTGACGAGAACCGACTGATGCTGGAGCGTAAAGTGAACCTGTGGAAGGGTACGCTTGAGAACGGCGGTCTTAAACTAAATGTGTCGAAGACCGAGTACATGGCCTGCGGGAGCCCGGACTCGAGCACTATCCATATAGGTCCTGAATCAGCCGTTAAGTCGGAAAAGTTCAGGTACCTTGGATCCGTTATGCACGAGTCTGGAGGCATCGATCACGATGTCTACAACCGGATAAGCGCTGCTTGGGCCAAATGGCGGGAGGTCACTGGCGTGGTCTGCGATCGCAGGATACCGCCCAAACTCAAGGGTCTGATATACAAGAGCATCATTCGACCGGTTCTTTTATACGGCAGCGAATGTTGGCCAGTACTATCTCGGCACACTCAGGAGCTTCACGTCACGGAAATGAAGATGCTGAGGTGGATGTGCGGCGTAACGCGGTCTGACCGCATACGCAACACATTCATTCGAGGTAGTCTTGGAGTCCGTGACGTAGCGGATAAGCTCCAAGAGCGACGCCTGAGATGGTTTGGTCACGTTACGCGCCGGCCTAAGAACTATGTCGGATGCAAGTGCCTTGCTATGTCAGTCCCTGGAGTGAGACCTCTCGGACGCCCAAGGAAGCGCTGGTTGGATGTCGTGAAGCAGGACATGAGAGCCAATGGTCTAACCACCGAGGACGCTGAAGACCGTGCAAAGTGGAGTAGGTTGAGTAGGAAGGCAGACCCTTGCAAATAGCCGGGATTAATGCCAGGAAGAAGAGAAGAAGATAAATAAAGATATTATCAACATATACATTCTTATAATACAGTATTAGGCTTTCATCATAGATCAATAAAAATACTTACTCACTCTTTATAGAGAGAGAAAAAAAATATAATAAACATTATTCCTTTTACAAATACATGGCTTTTTGTATATTCAATAGGTTATTTCTTAATTTGAATTTAAAATTGGTAATGGACTTCAATCCGCGCAACGGCGGAGGAAGATCATTCCAATATTTAGAAGCCATATATTTGTAACTTCCTCGGAAAGCTGCTGAGTGGTGCACTGGCACCAGCATCAAGTGTCATGAAGCTCTAGTATCATAGCTGCTATATTCATGTGATCAGCCCAATTTGTTGTATAGATATTTAGGAGTACGATAGTTCACAACACCAAACAGCAAGGTAGCAAAGTGTAGCTGTCTGTGATAATCAATTTTCAACTTACTGGCATTATTAAGATACGGTGTTATATGTGTACGCGGTGGTATATTAAAACAATAACGAGCACAGGCGTTTTGTACTCTTTGTATGAGGTTCTTGGTTCTAGCTAAAAGCCTAGGCCCTATCATAACATCGGCGTAATTTAATTTGGACAGTACTAAAGATTCACATAGGTGTACTCGTAAATCAGAACTTAGAAATGGTCTAATGCGATATAGAACCTTTAATCTATAAAAACAATTGCGAACCGTATTGACAACATGTTGTTCGAATCGAAGGTTTTCATCAATTAGCACACCCAGATTCCGAGCTTCGGTTACACGTTCAATTATTTCGTTTTGGATTTTTACTTGAGGTGATCTGCATGAGATTTTTTTTATTTGATTGTAGGAACCGAAAATTAAAAACTTTGTTTTATACGGATTTAACGCAAGACAATTAGACTCCGACCACAGGGCTATATTTTTCAAATCATTATTTAATCGATCAACAGCGCTATGCGTTTCACTAGGTTTGAAAGAAATATATAATTGTATGTCATCAGCATATATGTGAAAACTACATGATTTAATATGTGTAACAATATCTGCGCAATATAAAATAAGCAGCGGAGGACCAAGTATCGAACCTTGAGGTACCCCACGCCCCACAGAACTGTATTCCGAAGCAGTCACAGAACCATCTTCTTTTTTAATTTCAACTGCTTGAGTCGTAAAGCTTAGGTAACTAGAAAACCATTTCATAGCCGCATGGCTAAAACCGTAGTAGTGTAATTTAGAAAGCAAAAGTGGGATATTTATAGTATCAAACGCTCTTGAAAAATCCAACAATACCAATATTGTACCCTCCTCATTGTCCTGAGATCTCAAGATATCATCCACTACATCCAATAATGCGGTAGCAGTTCCGTGCCGTTTACGAAAGCCCGATTGCTTGTCTGGCAAAATATTATTTAAATTAAGGTATTCCGTGACTTGATTATAGATTGTTTTTTCTAAAATTTTTGAAAAACAAGGCAAAATACTAACTGGCCTAAGGTCCTTAGGCTCCAAGGGACTATTTACTTTCGGAATAGGTCGAATTATGGCTTTCTGCCATTCTATTGGAAATGTACAGGAGATTATAGAATTATTTATTATATCGGTGATAATCTGAGGCATATAAAGGAAAATCATTTGCAACATTTCAAGGGAAATTCTATCAGAACCCATCGCATTGGATTTAATCCCGCCTATTATTTTACGTACAGTCGTTGTATCAACAGGACTTAGATTGAACTCAGAAGCAGTATAATTATGAGCATAGAAATATGTTATATTAGTCAAAGATGCATGCTGCTTACCAGGTACTCTAAGAAAATGTTGATTTAGCTTTTCAGGGTCACTTAGATGATCAGGCAAACTTTGGTTTCTATTGGGTTTAAAAGTAAGATAGTTTTCTTTTTTTTTCCATAAATAAGGAGAATTAACATTGTTGCTGTTTATAAAGATGGTAAAATACGCACTCTTTTCACTAAAGATAGCTCTTTCCACCACACTTTTCATATCCTTGTAAAACTCTATTTCAGTACTAGCATTTGTTTTCTTTGCTTTGGCATGGGCTTCATTCCGTTTTCTTATGATAAGCTTAATATTATAGGTTATCCAGGGCTAATTTATATCTTTAAAGTAACGTAACTTAATTGGAGCCAAAAAATTAAATATTTCCAGAACATTATGATTAAAAGCACTTAATACATCGTTGACGCTTTCTTTATCCACTATATCTTCCCAAGGCAACGCAGTTATACATCACAAATTTGTCTAAAGTAACCTTTTTTCCTAATCTGTTTTTCCTTAGCTACTTTAATTTCGCACGATATAAAAGCATGATGACTTAGAGTGCATACATAATCGACCCAAATTCCATCAACTTCACAGTTTGAGCAAATAAGATCAATAAGACTCTCACTATTATTTGTGAAATGCGTAGGCCTATCTACAAATTGTCGCATATTAGTGACGGATAAAAATTCGTTGAAAATACTAATATGGGAGTTATCTACGTCTACGTGTTTCCATTAGAGCATCAACAATAATTCGGGTGTTTAACCACGGCGGCTTATATGCAGTACCTACTATTATAATTTTGCCATTGTCTTAAATCTTAACCACATTTGCTCCACTGCTAAAGTTTCAGGGTGTGACAGTGTTTGTACCGAAAAGCCACGTCTAACATAGAAACCTACACCACCCCCTCGCTCACGAAGACCAGACGGACGGGGTTTATGACGTAGAAAGTAGCCTGATACAACAGGCGCGCGTCCTTCCTCCCCATCAATTAACCATGTTTCATTTATGGCCATAATATCCACATTATGTCGATCCATTGCAAAAAGAAATTCGTCATGACCTGTACCCAGCGATCCTGCATTTAAGAAACCAATTCTTAGGTTGCGTGGTTTAATCATTGCTAATTAAGATAAATAGATATTTAATTTCGAGAAAAATAAATGATCTAACACTGACTATATTGTGGTTAAAGAGTTTATTTATTTCTCAAAAGAAATTACATTTCACTTAAAGAGAAATACAAAATTACTTATCTTAAATAGGTACATATTATTAAATGTGAGCGTCGGAATCAGCAAATATAGTAAAAACAAAGAAAACAATATTGAATATTCAATAAATAGTATTCCCAAATGCTTGAATGTGAAACGGTGTCGAATGCTTTCTTGTAATCTATGTAAGCAATGTAGAGAGCTCTCTGTCGTTCGTAATATTTCTCGATCAGTATTTCTAACGTGTGAATGTGGTCTATGGTCGAGAAACCTTTTCTAAATCCTGCTTGTTCTATAGGTTGTTGGGCATTTAAGGTGTGGGTTAGTCTGATGTTAATCAAGGACGAAAATATTTTGTATATACTAGGTAACAGGCTAATTGGCCTATAATTAGTTATATCGTGTGGATTATCTTTTTTATATACAAGTATTATATTTGAATCCGACCATTTGTAACTGTTATCTCAAACACCTTTTAAAATATTATTTAATAAATAATGCCTTAGCTCGTGATGTGTCTAGTGGTAAGATCCGTTTATAGTTGTGATCGTGAAGAACCCAAAATCTTTTAGAGATTCAGAGGTAACAGTATTAAGAATTTTATATTATGCCATTAGAAAGAAGGTATCGCTTTAATAACATATTTGCCATCAGAAGTTGTTCTTGTGTCAGTTATTTAGATAACTGGAAACTCGACAATATGACATTGTCATACATAACTCGAAGCTCGTCCGAAGAAAAGCCAAGAGCGCGTCCTATCTTCCTCTCCACCATAACTGCGAACTAGTTATAATAAAAGGAAGAAAGAGTACAGGCACCTCCCCGCCCTACACCGTGAATTCCTACCAGACTGCGGCTGCAACAGTCTTATTGAACTCTCCGGGACGTTTGTGTGTGATCAGTCTGAAGGTACTTGTTACGCCTGTTTATATTACGATTATTATATTAGAATTGTGATTCGTGATGTTGATTGATTTGTGAGATCAATATAAGTCGTTGGAACGAACGCACTGCCGCAAGGCGGCCGATATGTTAAATAAACACATGGCACACACCCCACAGTCGTGTCTCGAACCGTAGGCGGACACTACTACATACACCAGAGTTCCAGGACATAAAATAGCACCACACACCCGTACGAGACAGGCGGACACTACTACATACACCGGAGCTGGGACATAAAATAGCACCACACACCTACTACTAGTCGTATACCAAGTCATAGAAATGGTATATCAATATATCAATGGCTAACGCCATACAAGCACAGCTTACGTATCGCGAGCGTACTGCGAGACGGCATCGGCCACGACATAGTTAATGTCACTGCAACAGTTCGCATAAGCCCATCACGTCAGCTTCCGCGACGTCAAGCAACATTCAATATTATAACATTGGTCAAAGATAACTTTAATCCATAATATGTGTCGCTCCTACACATATATTTCCTTTATAAGGAATTCGATCCTAAAAGATCGTGTCATCATAGACTTCGAATTATCATATTATATTCATTATACATTTGGTACGAGTCTTTATGTGCATCATATTTATTAGTACCGTAGTACTTTAGAGTTCGACTCGACCGCTGCCTTCCAGCATCACCACCACCTATATATACAGAACGACGGTCGCGACATTCGGGACGACAATACACGAACTCGTTTCGACTATTATGGTATAAAAAATATATAGATTGTATTATTCATAATTAAGTACGTTATTTATGTGTATTGCCATGCATATTTTATTTTATTTATTTATTTATTTTTAACTTATATCGGAGGTACATACTGTTACACATTGTATCGGTGTTTCGGTGGTTTCCAGTATGAGGTTAAACAAATGAGTTAGGGGCAGTGCTAGCTGCTCCTGAGCTATCTTTATAACCTCGTTGGTTATATTGTCCGAGCCTGGACTTTTATCTGTTTTTAGTCTTTTTATTGTAACGACTATTTCTTTTACATCGAAAGGTTTAATAGTGTTTTCTATTGCTTTTTTACATGCAATAATTTTATTACAACAGATGTTGTCCTCTTTGGCACTATACAGATTTTTGTAAAATTCAGTTGCTACATTTATGATGTCATTTCTATTGTTTACTAATATTTCTGCTTTTTTTAGTCCTTCGATCCATTTTTTTTTGTACGTAACTGCTTTAAAGCTTTTTTGAAACTGCCGGCTTGTAATAGATGTTGTTCAACTGTCCTGCATCTATATTGTGTGTAGTCATTCTTTATCCACTTACTTACAAGTTTAAACAGCGCTGACAGTTTGTTCTTCATAGGTCTACTTTTATTTTTAGCTTTCTGAAGTTCCCATCTATTTGACATTAATGTTAAAGTATGTTCTGATAATATTTTGTGTGATTTACTTTTATTTTTTACTTCGATCGATCAAATTGTAGACCATGTGTGATAGTATTTATAATTTTATCATGATAAATTTGTACTGTAGAGTTTTGGCAGTCTAAGAGGCATTGAAGATTAGACATAATCATTCATCATCATTCCCCTCCGAGCGGTGATTCGTACTAGACGCATGCCCGCGTGCTCCTCCAAATAAATCCCTAACACCGGCTAAAGTTCGTTTTTGTGAAGTGTATTTTATAAGGAAACATTGATACAAGTCCCGTAGATTCAGTGTGCAAAAATTGAAGTGATTTCTCATGATGTGATTGAACAATAATTAATATAAAGATAGCAAACTTTTAAAAAGTGTACGTTAATTCTCAACTCACAGTGCGGTCACTTTGTAGAGGTCATACGGTGAACGACCTCTAGCCCCTCCAACATGCTCGCTTAGTAGGCATTGGCATTTGCACTCGGACTTTTTCAACTACATGTCTAAAGGCGTTGCTGGTGTAGTGGTTCCAATAGCAGCTTCGATATTGACTGCAAAGCGACTGACCCGAGTTCGCGTCTTACCACTGTACAAAATCTTTTCTAATTTTACCAACCAACTTAGCATATTTACGACCATGTCTACAAAAAACGTTGTATTTTTAACGGGTGGATTAGAACATAGCGAATCTGAACCAGCCTTGGATAAATTGTCAAGTCAAATATTTCTCTGCGCAAACGCAAGAACGACGGTGACGACAATAGTCAATCTTGCAATATACTAGCAGAGCTGCGCATAATGTTTTCTGCGTTTTCAAAAAAGCAGGATGAGAAACTATCAACACTGCACGAGACGGTCACTAATATTCAAGAGCAAAATAAGCAGATTATACAATCTATCGAGTTTGTTAGCAAGAAATACGATGACTTAAATGATAAATTAATCCACCTCGAGGAGGACCGCAAAGCTAATTCAGCACATCTAAAAGCACTGGAAGACAGAATTGATCAATTAGAACGAAACCAAAGACTAACCTGTATAGAAATACGGAATATTCCAAAATCTGCCAGGTTTGAATCAAAAGAGGAGCTTAGTAATATGTTACTCTCTGCTGGCAAAGTTTTAAATGTCTCCATATCCCCAAGCGATATCGTGGATATATACAGGGTTGGTATGAAGAATGAAGATAATAAGCCCATAATAGTGAAGTTACATAGCACGATCGTAAAAAATAATATAATCTCGTCCCTAAAAAGGTACAACAGAAGCCATGATCACAACAAATTAAACACCAAGCACTTGAATTTGGAAGGAGACTGCAAACCTATTTATATATCGGACTATTTAACACAGAAGGCTAGAAGCTTATTCTATTGCGCCAGAGAATTCGCAAAACTAAACGGCTATCTCTACTGTTGGATATCAAATAACAATATCTATTTGCGTAAAAAAGACGGAATGCCACAGATTTCTATAAGAAATGACGAAAGCCTAATTAAATTAAAAGAACAAATCTGACTATTACTGGCATATTTTATTTTTGGATGGTTCAATTCTTTGTTATTATATACTTTATACTTTTTTCCTAATTTCTACTGTAAAAATCACAAATACATTGTTATTATTCATTGTTACAACACATGCATGTTTATCATTACACTATACATATTACTCCACATTAACCATACCAATTACTGTGTACATTATATATTATTGAGCTATTTTGTATTCAGGGGATATTACGAATACGAATGTCTCCTAGGCGATCATGTCCCATCTATATTTTCGTTGTACGGAATGCACTTGCCACTTAGCATGCTTATATTGCTTGTTCTATTAATATTTACAAGACTAGGTTTTAGCTTAATCGTTTACCATAGACTCTCTTCCCAATGATAGATATTAACGACACAATTGACAACCTGAATGATATTAAGATGCCTGATGCGTATTACTGCAGTCCCCATGAAGTAAATTCACTAGTTCAAACAAACTCCTTAAATGTTCTCTCGCAAAACATACGTAGCGTTACGTGTAATTTTAATAATTTTAATACACTCCTTTCTCAAATAGAGGTTGAACTTTACGTAATAATACTCACTGAATGTTGGCTCGCATCTGCTCCACTTGTTCCTATTCTAGATGATTATCACAGTTACTCAACGAGTGACTCATATAACCAAAGTGATGGTGTTATAGCCTACGTCAGAAATGGTATTATCTGTGATGTCAGTGAACCTGAATTTCTAGAAGCTAATTGCTTAGTAATAGAATTGAATTTACGCACAGCTATTATAGCTATATATCGCCCTCATTGCTTTAAAAATAGCGCTTTGAATTTTCTTAATTCGCTGGACTTTATCCTTGCATCTTTAAAATCTTTTAAAACAATTATAATAATTGGCGATATTAACATTAATATAGCTGACAAAGCGAACGACGATCAATCTGAGGAATACTTAAATTTAATCGCATCATATGGACTGCAGCCTACCCATAACCTTCCCACTAGAGGCAATTCTTCACTGGATCATATAATGTTAAAATCTGAAACGCTTGCTACATCTTTTGTTTTGAAGTCTTCTGTAACTGACCATGACGCAGTAATGATTTCTCTAGCATTAAAAGACAATAAGTACATTCCTCGTAGCATAACTAAAATAAATTTCACGGATCTTGATAAGTGTATGAAAGCCTTAGACTTCGGACTTGTTCTAAAATGTAATGATCCAAACAGGTCCAGCGCTTTGTTCGTTGAAATGTTGTCCCATACCATAGCTGCGAATTCAAAGATTTTGCATATTTCAAATCGGTCTAGGCCTATTAAGCCATGGATTACACCTGGATTATTACGTTGTATACGCAATCGTGACTTTAAGATTAAGAAAGGAACCGAACAATGAAATTTTGAAGATTACATATCGCAGGTACAGAAACTTCTGTAATAACAAATTGAAAAGAGTTAAGAGAGAATTTGACAAATCTGAGATTGTAAGAGCAAAATCAAATAATAAGAAATTATGGAAGGTATTAAAAAATAAGCTAAATATTCGTGATAATAAAACTATCGCTTATGAACTAATACAGAACTCAAGTTCCCCACAGGATTCAATCGACTTAATTAATGAATATTTCGTCAGCATAGGTGAAATCTTGCCGAGAAGATAAAGAAAAATATGCCTAACCGTATCAGTGAAAAACCACAAGTAAATAACATCAATTCGTCATTCGTTTTACTTGATACTGATGAGATTGAAGTGGCTAGAATTATAAAATCATTAAAAACTGACTGTTCACCTGGTTATGATAACATTTCCATGTCTTTCATCAAACGTTTTGCTAATTTGCTTATTGCACCTATTACCCATATTTGTAAGTTAAGTCTTGCCGATTCCATTTTTCCTAAATGCTTTAAGAAGTCAATAGTTCATCCTATTTTCAAAAAATCTACTTCACGCTGTATCCCGCTCATAGCAGGGTAGGCAGAGGGAACCTAGTGTTTTTAGACACTCCGTTCCCCACTTTCTGCCGAATTCTGGAGGCATTGCGTGTTGAGTGGCAGAACTCAACGCCGCGCTTTGCCTCGACACCAGAGCGAAGAAATGGAAATATAAATTTAAGTAAATATTTCATCTCCTCGAGTGGGGATCGAACCCACAACCAGTCGGTTTACAGTCACACTTTGTGCCGCTGCTGATGGCTGATGGCATGGCTTGAAGAGATGCGACTCGATTTGACGTCCCCTATCCGTTGTAATTCGAAGAGGGCAACCAAATCTTGCTATCCAACCAGAGAGAAGAGCGGCAGCACAGGAATCCGCTGTGATGTCTTTGAGTGGGTATGCTTCAGGCCATCGTGTGAAACGATCGATGACTGTAAGGCAATACCTGAAATCAGACGAAATATTTAAAGATCCGACGATGTCGAGGTGGATGTGTGCAAACATCGACGTAGGAGTTGGAATTGAGGATAAGGGAGCAAGGGTATGACGGTGAACTTTGCTCTTTTGACAAAGTATTGAATACTGGTTGTGAACTGTGAAATATAGTCAATGTATCGATATTGACGCGGTGAGCATTTCTCTCTATTAATGTTGAATGCATAGGTGAGAGGTTTATGATCAGTGTGAATCACGAAGTTTCTAGCCTCAACCATATGTCGAAAATATTTAATAGCTTCATAAATAGCTAATAGTTCTCGGTCGTAGGGACTATACTTCTTTTGCGCAGATGTTAATTTCTTAGAAAAGAAACCCAGACGTTGCCATACGTTGTCTACACGTTGTTGAAGTACTGCTCCAATACCGACATCAGACGCATCAGTGGCTATAGCTAGCTCTGCAGATGAATCTGGGTGAGCTAATAACGTGGCCTGAGATAAACAAGTCTTATATTTATCAAGAGCATCCATCATCTCAAGTGTCAAGTGTAAGTACATGGCTGCACACATTTTTTCGCATTGGAACCAAATTTAAAGTGGTACCAACATTTTTGTTGGGAAGTTACCTTCCGACGCTGCCTAGAATGGCTCCGGGAACGCTCTCTGAATTTTGATGGTACTGAATTGTGACGTACCTGGGTCGAGAGTTCAGATACCTGCTTGGTCAGCAGTTGGATCTGCTTGGACATTTCTTCCAACATAGTGGGTACAGGGGGTGTGGCCATCGCAGACGTGCTTGTGATTTGTGGTGATGAGGGTGCTATTTGAGACGCAGATAATCTTTTAATCAGCTGCGTTTTAAAAGTGATGTATTTATCCGTCTCGGGAGGAGAAATTATTATATCCTTCACCTCGACAGCAAATTGATTGTCCAACTGAGCGGCAACGTAATAAAATTTTGTAGCATCACTTGTTATATTAGATAAAGCAAACTGACCTTCAATTTGAGAAAACCAAAGGGCTGGTTCTTCCGGCCAGAATGGTGGAATACGCACGCCAATCCTACAAATGTTGGATGTAGTCGCGTCCTCCATCGTGTACTAGAGGTCACCTTGCAAAGGTCGTCAAAATGGCCTCTTGCCGTTTTTAATCTTCTTGCCAGCAGAAAACGCAGGTATTTAATAGTGTTCACTAATTTCGGGGTCACCAATATAGCGGTTTTTGTGCAATACGCTATTTAATAATATTTTATATTTTTAATTACTGAGTGAAATTAAAGTTCCATAATATTTTGGATAAAATAGTCCAAATTTATTTAACACTAAGAAGATACACAGGAGAATAATTTACACACTTACAGAAGGAAAGAAAAGAAATTTAAAGAAATACCAAAAAACAAGAATATAAGGCTTAAAATTGAGTGTAAGCAAGGAGCACGATAGCTAAGCAAGTGAACGTCGCAAGCGATAGTAACCGACTCTTTACCCGTAGCTGTACTAGCAAGCAGGCTACGTCACGCACAGCACAAAAACTCGAAACAAGTTTATCATGCGAATGCGCTGCGTGTGGATGATTTTAATAAATAATAAATATTAACAGTTTAGGTTTTAATTAATTTGAAAATAGAATATAGTGTAAAAAAAAATAATAAATCAGCTTCACGCTGTATCCCGCACACAGCAGGGTAGGCAGAGGGAACCTAGTGTTTTTAGACACTCCATTCCCCACTTTAATAAATTTGGAGATGTAATTTTTACACCTTACGAGAGGCAGAATAACAACGTACTAACTCAATCCATCAAAAACGTCCCTTAATATAGCCATTCCCTTCTTTTTTATCAATAATTATGCGTTATCAATAATTATATTTTATAAATTACCCTAACACTGACAATTTTTTTACAGTTCGGCCGTCCTGCACCGAAACACGACCTCGTGTTTCCAAAAAAAAAAAAAATCATAACTCTTACATTATATATCATAATATAATAAAGAAAGATAGCAACAGTAATCATTTGAAACTCTTACAAACATAACTTATAGCAATCTGCCATGTTAAACTGGGGCAATCTGCCCAACTTAAACTAGGGCAATCTGCCCATCTTAAACTGGGGCAATCTGCCCATCTTAAACTAGGGCAATCTGCCCATCTTAAAGTGGGGCAATCTGCCCATCTTTTAACTGGGACAATCTGCCCATCTTTTAACTGGGGCAATCTGCCCATCTTTTAACTGGGGCAATCTGCCCATCTTTTAACTGGGGCAATCTGCCCATCTTTTAACTGGGGCAATCTGCCCATCTTTTAACTGGGGCAATCTGCCCATCTTTTAACTGGGGCAATCTGCCCATCTTTTAACTGGGGCAATCTGCCCAATCTTGACTAGAACAATCAGGTCTAAACTAAAGCTTAAACTATACATTAAATTCTCAAATAATAATTCACTTTATCATTGATCTAAGTTAATAAGTAAATCAATAGTCAAAGTCAAAGTCAAAAATTCTTTATTCCATAAAAATGCTTTACATTTGTTTGGACATGTCAAAATTAATTACATATAATATTAATTCTTTATATATTATATAAAGAATTAATAATAAAAATTGCACCTTTAGAAAAAAAAAATAAGCCTGTTCGCTTAGTAGAGCTCATGAGAAGAACCAGGCAAAGAAACTCATGGCCACTCTTTTTAACTGCCAAATGTAACAATTTACAATTTTCAATCTTAAAAAATAGAGCAACTCAGTTCCAAGCATTTTTATCGCGAACATAATCATCAATACTAACTACTACTAATAATAAGCCCTTCGGCACAGTCTATGCTTAACAATTTTTTAAAATTTGTTTTTGACAAATTAATCACGTCGTTTGGAAGTTTGTTATAAAAACGTATACTTTGTCCTACGAATGAATGTGATTCTTTTTGGAGCCTAGAGGCGGGCACAGCAAGTTTGTTTTGTTTCTTAAATTATGTTGATGGAGTTCACTATTTTTCTTAAATTTACTGGTATTTTTATGTACATACACTAAGTTGTCATAAATATATTGTGAGTGTAGTGTGAGGATGTTTATATCTTTGAATTTGTGTCTTGGTGACGCCCGTGGACCCATCATATAGATAGCTCGGATAGCTCGTTTCTGGAGCACAAAAATGGTATCTATGTCTGCAGCGCTGCCCCAGAGCAATAGGCCGTGAGACATAATGCTATGAAAATAGCTGAAGTACACCAGTCTCGCGGTGTCAACATCAGTCAGTTGACGGATTCTTCGGACAGCATATGCTGCCGAACTAAGTCTACCAGATAACGTTTCTATATGCGGATCCCATTGTAACTTAGCGTCCAATGTTATACCTAAGAAGACAGTCTTATTAACCACTTCAAGTTCCTGTTGGTCATCAAAACTCTGGTTTCTACTTTTTTCACGTTCTTTGTAAAGAACCTGATACATTTAGTTTTACTATTATTTAAAAGCAAGTTGTTTCTACTAAACCAGTGTAATATCCTAGAGAGGGCATTGTTTACATCGTCAATTTCAGATTGTCGCCTCTAGTCGCCCTCCGTCTTGACGGAGGGCGACTAGACAACAGATATTTTGATGAACTAATCTCATACATTTAACATTTTTATTAGAATTTTTGTATGAGTGTTGTGATAGTGTGCGGCATGTGTCATTATTTATAATTTAATTTTAATGCTAATTGTATCAATAGCGTGTTTAATAATAAATTAGAGCTAGAGGTTGCTATCTCTGTTGTCCCTGAAATTAATTTAAATGTTGAGAAATGTCTACTGAGTGTAGATTACTAAGCATGCTGTCAGAATAATTAAATGTCTGCAAATTGATTGGCATGTCAATCTGCCGAGTATGAGCAGGTGATATAATAGCCAAATTCTTGGCTGATATGTCAATAAAGTAGGATAGCACAGGCGCTACCTTTCTCTTAAACCTACGAGTAAGGTAATATTTACCTTGAGTCAAAAATAAAGATTTACTAACTATATTGTTAGTGTCAATTAAATGCAGTTTCTCATTATATGCACATGTTGTGTGAAGTATCGAGTTTCCGCTTCCGTCAGGGTTTTACAATAGGGGAATGTAAACAAAATTATTTTACTTATATCTAAGTTTAATAGTGACTCACAATAGTCACTTAGCTGTTTTTTGTTTAGATTCCCCCTATCACTTGATAAAATCACAAGTTTATTGCAGGTATTAAAAATTTGTAACTTAGTATCCTTTGCATGAGAGCTTTAAAAATCCAATGTCATCACTACATAAAAATTATGTTTTGTGCATCAACTAATGTAATTGGTTCATGAACTGATCCACTAAGTGGCTGCTGTGAGCTGGACCTTGACCACGGCCGGCAGGGAGAGGTCGTCCCCTATGACGTCGCGCAGAGCGCGACGTTGAGACGCCCAGGCTGAGCACACCTCCAACGTGTGCTGGGCCGTTTCATCGAGACTGTCGTCACAGTGGTGGCAGCGAGCGTCGGGCTCCCTCCCGGCGATCCGACACAGGTAACCCCCGAAGCAGCCATGCCCCGTGAGTACCTGCGTCGGAAGGTTGGGACGCCGTGACGCTGCGCTAACCACTGGCGGAACACTGGACGAACAGCCTCGATCGTCAACCGGCCGGCAGATGGTGTCGCCAGCCGGGATTCCCACATTTCCATAGCGGCTTCCCGCTCCTCCTCGGTGCGCACTGGGCTTGCCGCGGCCCCGGACGCGAGGCCCCGACGCCGGCAATAGACCGACGCCAGAGACTTCGCGTCCAGGTCCCACGGCACGACTCCGGCCAGCACGCACGCCGCCTCGCCGGAGATGGTCCGATACCCCCGTATCGCCCGGATGGCCATCACCCTCTGCGCACGTCGCAGCAGGGCGATGTTGTGCCGATCCAGGGCGTCCGCCCATACGGGAGCGCCGTAGAGGGCCATCGATCGGACCACTCCGGTGTACAGCCTCCGGCTCGAGGCGCTCGGCCCCTCGACATTGGGCAAAAGGCGCGCCAATGCCGACGCCGTCTTTAACAGTTTCGGGGCCAAGGATGTAAAGTGGCCCCGGAAACTCCACCGACCGTCCAGAACAAGTCCGAGGTACTTCATGCCCCTGGTGACGCCGATTTCGACGCCACCGATGGTAATGTGGGCCCCTGATGGTGGGCCCTTTCGAGGAGCATGGAAGTATAATGCCTCGGACTTGTTTAGGGCGACTTCCAACCCAAGCCGCCTGATGCGGCCCACGACTTCGGCCACACCGGCCGTGGCCAAGACGGCCGCCTCTCGATAGGTCCTCTGCTGCGCCAAGACCAGCGTATCATCGGCGTAACAGAGGACCTTTATCCCCCTCAGGCTGCTGCCTCGCAGCACCCAGTCGTAGCCGATGTTCCAGAGGATCGGACCCAGCATCGATCCTTGTGGAACACCGGCTGACACAACGAACTCCTCCCATCCTCCTCCAGGAGCGGGAAAGGTCACAGACCTCCCGGACAGGTAAGCCCCGATGACGCGGCGCAGGTATGGAGGCACACGATGGTAGATAAGTGCCTCCTTAATGCACGGCCAGGGCAGGGAGTTAAAAGCGTTGGCGATGTCTAAAGACACCGCCAAGACTCCATCGCCCCGGGCAACCGCATCCTGCGCATAGGACTTCACCTCCAGTATGGCATCCACAGTCGAACGGCCACTGCGGAAGCCATACTGTTGGTCCGAGAGGTTCGGACCTGTCCCCTCCAAATGGTGTTGTAGCCTCCTCGCTACAACACGCTCGGCAATTTTGGCGATATGCTCGGACCTTGCTCTGGCAATTTGCCGCTTAAAGAACCTACAGGCTCGGTTATACTTCCTTTTTGAGGTTTTCACCTCCGGATCCTTAGTAACCAATGCCTCAGCCCAGATTTGATATGCCTCGCGTTTGCTAGAGGCAGCAAGCTTGCAAGACGTATCAAACCAAGGCTGTGACTTGCCACCGATTGGCACTACAGCACTAGGAATATAAAGTTCCATGCCCTGTAGGACCACGTCGGCAACAGCAGCGGCACAGGTACTAGGATCATCAGAAGAGAAGCAAACCGGCCCCCAGGGATAAGATGAGTAAAATGTACGCATCCCATCCAAATCTGCTGACTTGTAGTGACGCGACGAGTTGCGGGTGATCTGCAGCTGTCGCGCTTAATGGGCACGACACTCCGTACCAGGCAGTGGTCAGAGGACCCCAAGGGGGCATCGACGACAACCTGGTACTGCTCTGGATGTGAAGTCAGCAAAAGGTCCAATAAAGAGGCATTGTGGTTGTCCACGTCCGAGAGTCGCTTAGGCGACTCAACCAATTGGGACAATCCGTTCGCCATAGCAAGGTCAAATGCAGCCCTCCCCGCGTGGTCGGTGGTGCGTGATACAAGCCAACTGGCATTGTGCGCATTAAAATCGCCAAGTATCACGACCTCAGCGGAGGGGATCTGTGAGAGCATATCGTCGATAGCCGATTGAATGTGCTCCATGAGCCGATCCGTTTCTGCATTACCACTGTGGGACCTGTAAAGGCATGCGTAGACTCGGGCACGATCGTCCGAGTCAACACGGAGCCAGATGGTAGACAGGTCCCGACCTTCAAAATGGGCAAGACGACGGAAACTTAGGTCCTCCCTTACGAACACAGCGACCCCGGCATGAGGCATAAAGTTATGTTCTATTTTGTAGCCGGGGTATTGGAGATAGGCTGTGTCGCTCGGTCGAGCAATTTGAGTCTCCGTCAGGAATAACAAAGCCGGCCGTGCCGTCTCGAGGTGGTGGTGGACGGCATTTAAGTTGGAATGTAGACCCCTGATATTGCAAAAGTCCACGTTGAGCGTGGAAGGGGTTGCCGTGGAGCGTACGTCTCGTTTGCCCTGTCTATAGCGCGGAACTTTGCCCTCCCCAGAATTCGAAGGGCAGCCTGAGTTTAGAGACTCAGGGAGGGATTCTCCAGCACCGGAGGTGCTGGTACCCTCCTGGGGTAGTTTCTCTTTGAGTGCCGCTATCATATTCCAGGGAGGGGTGGGAGGTTGGGCTCCGGAGCCCGGCATTACCTAATGCGAAACGCAGTGGCATAAAGCCACTACTTAACGCCGGTATTAAATGCCGGCGTAACGTAATTCACTATTCTCTCGCTCTAACCTAGTTACATTTTCATCAATAAAAACACGCCTTACTATTTCCTGAAATGCTGCTTCTACAGTAATCGCTGCTAAACGTAGGCTGTGAACGAAGCTACCCTTTAAATTACGAGAGCGGTCCGTTACTTTTTCAACAGCTAATAGGTTCTTCACACATTCACTTAGTTCATATGTCGCTTTTACTTGCATTTCTTTAACCAGTTCGCCGACTGCTGGAAGATTTTTTTTCTTAGCTTTAGTAGCTACTGGAGGAACAGAAGAGTTAAATAACTCATCTTCCGTATCTATGGAATCCGCAGTAGCCGTTCGTCGAGTGTCCATATGCAGATGTCCGAGTGCAAATATAGAGCATTCATTTGTACTATGACGCACCCTCCGGGATCTTCCTCCTCTTCCTCTCCGACTTTTAGGCACTTTAGGCGGTGCCATTGCCTTAGAACTTGAGGTTGATTCCGACTCCGACTCTTTTCTCATTGATAACGGACGTTTACGAGCCTCAGTTCCTCCTAATGTTATAGGGGTGGTGGTCTCTTTCTCCCTATTAGTGCTGGATGTGGTCTGGGCATCAATTGCCTCCACATTACAAAACTCTCCAATCTCTTCTGTTCTTGGCGTCAGATTCAACGCAATGGCATCAGGCAGAGAAGTACCAGGAGCGAGCCAAATGACAAAATCCTAATCCCAATGATACAAGAACTCCCATACTAATAAATTCTCCCTTGCCAGTCGTTCGCCATGGCCTGCAATCGCAATTCAAAATGAAACACGGGTGCAGGCCATGCCCAGGGTGCACCACGTGGAGGTGACTGGCATGCACCCCCCATTGTTTTATCTATTCCAAAATGACCAATGTCATCATGACACTGTTTACCTATTCTCCAGCGTGACCCGGAATCAGTTTTTTTTATATAAGTGTTCATTAATACAACGATAATTATTTTTTATATCAGTTATTTCTTCAGTTTGTTTTTCAAAATGTCAATAATGCGTTTTAATTTTGGGTCAGCACTTTGTACTGTTGCTAACCAGTCATTTGAATTTATTTGAAATACGGAGTTAACTACATCTGTTCCTTGTTTAAATTTAAAATTGGATTTACGAAGCGACTTAAAGCATCTACGTGGCTCATTTTACTACCAGGCCTATATTCAATGTGGCAATTAAACTCTTGCAGCTGGCTCCAGCAGCGAGCGACACGTGGGATAAGTTCACGTTTTTCAAATGTTGCCCTTAATGAATTACAATCCGTCACAATTTTAAACTCTAGTCCAAGTAGGTAAACTCTAAAGGGCTGTAATGCAGAAATTACCGCCAATGTTTCCAAATCATACGAGGTATATCGTTGCTCATCATGCGAAGTTTGTCGACTAAAATAAGCTACGGCACGAAACGGACCTGAATCAGATCGTTGAAGTAACATAGCACCAATACCTATTTTACACGCATCTGTGTGTACTTCCGTTTCCGCGTTTTGGTCATAGAGAGCCATAGTTGGTCTCTGAATTAAAGCTAATTTTAGTTGTGTAAACGGCTTCTCCTGTTCATCAGTCCAATTAAATTTGCTATCTTTTTTTAGCAATTGAGTAAGAGGTTTTGCAATAATGGTAAAGTTTTTTATAAATCGCCTAAAAAACTAGTTTAACCCAAAAATTGCCTTACATTTAGTTGAGTTCTTGGTTGAGGAAAATTGGTCACTGCATCAGTTTTTCTTGAACCTGGCTTAATACCATTTTCTGATAATTCAAAACCCAAAAAACCTACAGAAGTCATGAGAAAGTTACATTTTGATAAATTAAATGTTAAACCAGAACATTTTAACAATTCTAAAATAGTTGTTAATTTATTTAATCCCTCTTCTATAGTTTTCGATGGGATAATTATATCATCCATGTATGCCATAGCCGTACCTACCGTAGCCTTACTTAAAATTTTATTTATGACTCTTTGAAAGAATGCATTGGCTAAACCAAAAGGCATTCTGTTAAACTCGTACTGTCCCTCGGCAGTGACAAAAGCAGTTATATGTCTATTAAGATCCAATGTTGTGAAATACTTAAAACCTGATAAACTATCTAGCTGATCTTCGATACGAGGTAATGGATAATGTTCCTTAAATGTTTTTCGATTTAGGGCTCTAAAGTCTACGCAAAGTCTCTTATCCCCTGTTTTCTGCTTAACAATTACTATAGGACTAGCAAACTGAGAGCTTGATTCACGTATAATTCCTGCATTCATCATTTCTTCAATCATTTCTCGTACTTGTCTTTTTTCGTTAAACGATAAACGATAGGGTCTGTATACTACCGGAATGCTATCGGTTAATTAAATTGCTAGCTCACCATCTTTTGTACATCCTAATTCTCTTAAATTAAAAGAAAAACATTTCTATATTCATTAAGTAAATCCTTCAGTTTTGTCCTATAAGAAATATCTATGTTGTTGTTTATTATAATGGCCATCAATAATAATTTGAATATCACAACTACCTATCGGCGTAACCGTAGAATTACCGAAACCTATCAAAGACTCTGTTTCATCCTTATTCCAAGTACTTAATATGCTACGGGCCTCTTGTTCCCTTTATTAAGGGAACTACTACCTAGATCAATGAATGAATTCAAAGCAATTCCGTTAACAAGAGCGCGTTTATAAAACTTTTTATCGTCACTTTTACTATTGATATTCAAAATCGTTTTATCATTATTAATTGTATTACCGTTTTCGGTTATGTTTTGATTTTTTTCATTTACGCGATTTTCTTTACTACAATCGTTAGCTGTATGACCTATAAAATGACATTTGACACACCGTTTGATTGGCTGACTACATTTAGAGCTATAGTGACCAGATTGGGCAATTGGCAAGAAAAAGAATCTAATAGCTTTATTTGCCACTCAGGCCATGTATACAAAAGTGAAGGAAGACTCTCGTACCATTTCTTAGCTAATCCAACGAGTTTAGATAAAGCAAAATGAACAGTTTGACTCTCAGACCACCCGAAAATTTTAGAACATTCATTTATCTTGTTTAACCACATTGATATAGTTTGTCTTTTAGATGAAGGATTGAATTCTGGAATTGTGCTAACAGTACTTTGGTATTTATCTGTATTATTTTTCGCCATAGCCGATGACAAAGCGTTAACAAACTTGGTAAAATCTGATTGTGAGCCAATATTATTATTACTAATAAAACAATCTATACCTTCGTGGCGACGCTTACTTGAAGCACGACGACCTCTATCGTCTTCTTTAGATGAAGCACCCGCATGGCCATCAAGCTGGCGGCCAATATGCTGTTGATATTTCCGCTCACGAACACGGCTGCAGTTTTGCCGACCCAGACTACGGCTACACCTGCTGAGGAGTCCTTCTTCACGTCCATGTCCGCTGCGACTCATCCGGTATCTGCTACTACTCCTTTGACTGCGACTATGATTATTCCTTCGACTACGACTTGGGTAATTACGGTTTCCGTAATCACAACTTACGCTGGGATGTCGAGATTCACTGCTATCGACTGCTTCGATTCTTTCGTCTACGATCACGAACACGTTCACGTTCCGAGTCACTACTCGTTCTCCGGTCGGTCCGTTTGGGCGTAGTTACAACACCAGTCATCTTTAGGTGTTGGATCCCACTTCTGACACTTGTCAATAATGTCAAGAGGGCAATAAGAGACAGCACTTCACGATCACAATTTATTATTCTATTTTCACAAATACGTATGAAGCATACGCTCCACACTGCACACTTTACACGGTTTCAATTTTACACAGTTTAAGCATTACACTTTTCGTTCACAAACTTATTTTAACTCATAGAAACAGCAATGACACTGACTTTTAACACTTGAACACTGTGACAATTTTTACACCTTACGAGAGGCATAATAACAACGTACTAACTCAATCCATCAAAAACGTCCCTTAATATTGCCATTCCCTTCTCTTTTATCAATAATTATGCGGGCATTATTATTTTCATATTACCCTAACACTGACAATTTTCTTACAATTATAATATTGAAATATATAAATGACACATATTAAATAAACTATAAATATAATTAATAGTTCCCTACAAGAGTATTAGCATATTGTAAACGAATTTGAAGAAAGAAAGAATAGAACATAAAAACACTTACAAGTAATAGAAATGCAAAATATATTAGAAGAGTGTATAAGGTATTATCAAAATTTTGTATACCCGCGAAAATGCCGACGTGCGGTGGTTTATGGGAGGCTGGTATCCAATCAGCGAAAAGACACTTAACAAGGATAAATAAAAACACTAAATTGACCTATGAAGATATGGTCACTTTGCTGGCACAGATTGAGGCATGTCTCAACTCACGCCCTCTCTGCCAAATAGACAATACGACGGAAGAAGCGCTTACACCAGTGGGTCGAGCACGAAAAATATTCGAGTCCGTATTGTAAACGTTTCGAGGTAACGATACGATTACAAAGTTCGAAGCACGAACCATAGTGTATCGACTATCGAGGACTCGATATGATTAAGTAGGTGACGTCATGCTTACGAGACTTAGCGATGTCACTGAGTGAATGCAATGGACGTTCAAAAACCAAATAAAATAGTGAATGTTAAATAAAACATTCAATTAAAATGTTTATTTATTTTAATTTACACTACAATTTACGTTGAAAATAAAGAAAAATCTATGAAAATACTTCGAATATAAGTAAGGATGTTGGGAATTTAAGCAGTATTTAAGGAGAT
This sequence comes from Heliconius charithonia, assembly GCA_030704555.1. NCBI lineage: Eukaryota > Metazoa > Arthropoda > Insecta > Lepidoptera > Nymphalidae > Heliconius > Heliconius charithonia. The sequence continues at coordinate 8,457,668 of CM060828.1, forward strand.
AAATGAAAATGCGTTACACTCGGTACACTTGTTACAAACAGAGCAGTTTTAATTAAAAAGAAACAGGTATCGCGATGAAATATGTGTAAGGTGGATAGAAAATAAATATGAATATTGCTCGTACAAATCATATAGGCGCTTTTCGTGAACATATCCCCGCGCGTTGAAAGTCTCTCTTTCAACCACATTCTTCTCCCTCAGAGTAGGTAGGTAAAGGGTAGATTTTACTAAACGATCTGCGAAGGACACCACTAGACGTCCTTACATCGGCAACTCTGATAACTCCATCTGGACTAGGATGCACAGCAATAACTCGACCCATCTTCCATTTTAAGGGGGGTAAATTATCTTCTTTTAGAAGCACCAATGAATTGAGCTTTAGCACACCCTTACATGATCTCCATTTCGTTCTGACCTGCAGCTCTGAGATATACTCCTTACTCCACCGAGCCCAAAAATGTTGTCTTAGCTGCTCGATGCGTTGGAATCGGGTTAAGGAATTTATGGAGAAGTCCATTAAATTATGTGATGGCAACGAAGTCAAGGGACGACCAATTAAAAAATGACCATGTGTTAATGGCATTAAATTTTCAGGATTTGATGACATTGGCGTCAGTGGTCTGGAGTTTAAAATGGCCTCAATTTGTACTAAAGTAGTATACAATTCCTCAAACGTGAGATTACAAAGGCCCAGCACTCTAACTAAATGATGTTTGGTTGACTTGACACCAGCTTCTGCAAGACCAGCAAAATGAGGAGAATAAGGCGGAATGAAATGGAATTTAACACCTTCCTTTGCCATTTCTTCAGTAATTGAATCACAGCTAGATTTAAGAAATCGCGACAGGTCGTTGTACGCACCAACAAACGAAGTCCCGTTATCAGAGTATATATTAATGGGTTTACCCCTACGTGCAATAAACCTTCTTAATGCTAAGATAAAACTATTACTAGATAAATCACTTACTAATTCGAGGTGAATCGATTTTGTTGTGAAGCAAACAAAAATCGCAATGTAAACCTTTACTAACCTAGAACCTCGGCCCTGACGAACCACTGATTGAATCGGACCTGCATAATCTAACCCTATATTTTGGAAAGAAAAACTCGCTAGAAGCCGCTGCTGTGGTAAATAACTTATAGTGGGAGTAATAGTATCTCCTTCCATCCGACAACAACGTATACATTTAAGGTAACACTTTCTAGCTAAATTTCTACCTCGAATTGGCCAATATGTATCTCTGATAGATGATAATAACAGTTGAGGGCCAGCATGAAATAGTTTTTTGTGTTCGTATTCAAAAAGTAGTTCAGTGAAGCGATGATTTGAATGAATTAAAATGAATGAATTTGGAGTCGCCCTCCAACACGCATAATGTTTTGATCGTCTAAAAATATTTTAAATTTATGAAGCTGACTTTTCTTAGGTAGCTCAGTTTTATTTAGCAACATCTTATATTCATTAAAAGATTCATTTTGAGAAGTGCGAATTATAACATTTAAAGCTCTTTGCAATTCATTAATAGTTAAAACACCAATATGTAGTAAATTTCTACATTTTCTGTCAATAAAACGCAAAACGAAAGCTATGGCACGTTGAAGCCTTAAAAAATTTGAAAAAGCATTGAAATTAATGACACCGTTGAATTCATTTTTTAAATAACTTTTAAGTATTGTAGATACATTTGATTTAATTTCAGGTAACGCAATATCGTATGATTGTGAAAATTTAGATGGCCAAGATGTAATATCACCATTCTGTTAAAGAAACGATTGTTTAAATATCAACTCCACGCGAAATATAATCTGCCGGGTTTTGACTAGAGGAAACGTGCCTCCATTCACCATTTTCGGTCTTATCTAAAATTTCTGCTACTCTGTTGCGAACAAAAGGCTGAAGCTTATTAGGCAGCATCTTCAACCAACCTAAAACGATCGTGGAGTTAGTCCAAAAATACACGCGCTTTGGTGCGCACCTTAACGAAGCCTTAACCTTCTCATAAATGCGAACTCCTACTAAGGCGCCACAGAGTTCAAGTCTAGGGATAGTTGTCGGCTTAAGTGGTGCAACTCGACCTTTAGCTCATAAAAAACGTACTAATACTTCACCCTTGTCATTGACACTGCGGACATACAAACACGCACCGTACGCTTGTTCAGACGCATCGCAGAAAATGTGATATTCTTTATATTTCCATCTATCAATAATGACGCAACGTGGAATTTTGATTATATTAATTTGCGGTAATTTACTAACTATATTTGACCAAACCTTACTAATATCCTGCGGCAACTGTTTATCCCAGGACAATTTTCGTAGCCATAATTTTTGAAGTATTATTTTCAAAACCATAACACAGGGACCTAAAAGTCCTAAAGGATCGAATATTATAAAATGAGTTAAATTACGCAGGCGAGAAAAAGGCTTTTTAAAAATTATTTATTTATTTAATTTTACAAAGAACCTTTCTGTATCAAAGCAAGTTGAAGACAAAGAATATTAATTAAAAATTTATATTATTGAAAACAGTTAATTCAGCAAATATCTTGAAATCCATTGTTTGTTCCCACGAGCTGCAAGTGCGGCGTCAGGGGAATGTGCCTTTACACATTGTTAACTCCTCCCTCCTTAAGATGGAAGCTGGTCCTGCAGGTTCCTGAAGCGTCCACGCTGCTGATTTTCTCCGGGACTCTGCGTAAAGCCTTGTAGATTTTCCACATAATGAAAATTATTATAAAAATGTATATAATGATCGTAGGCCAGCTGGGAACAGCCATGATAATAGCCAATCTATTTCTTTCTATTTATAAATTATATATATATATATATATATATATATATATATATATATATATATATATAATAGGTCAATCTATTTCTTTATAATAATGTAGTCCTCGGAATTATCTATGCTTTTAATTTCAAGTGATTTGCAGAGTTGCATCCTTCTGATATGTTTCTACATCCTTCGTTTAGGTATGTGTACCCTTCGTTACCAAGTACAAGGAACTTGGATTGGGGAATGATTGTTAGGTTATATTTATCAGGAATGGAATAAAGATATACATAATCATATATCTCAGGAGTAATGGAAGGAATTTCTAGGATGAAAGTTAAGAAATGTTCTGTACTATATGCTTTCACCGTAATAGACTGCTCTATTTTATTAATATCAATAATATTAATCTCTGTAACTGTTTTAAAGGAATATATTTTTTGCAAGTTTAATAATTCTAAAATTAAATTTCTAGGGCTTAAAATACTAGGGTGCATTACACCTAACTTTGAAAATGTCATAGCATCTTCTAGTAACATTAACCTATCCAAAATAGATTGTAAACTAAAACCTAGTTGTACGTATATTTCTAGAAAATGCAATTGATTAATAAAAATATTAGAATGAAATGTAATATTCCTTAAAACAAATGTTAAACGATGTTGATTTTCATTTATCTTACTTAATTGATCTGAAAACTCATTTATTGTTGAATTGGCTAACGTTATTGAATGTCGCTGAAAGTTTTGAATATTATTAACTGAGTTACGAATTTTATTAATTTCATTTTCAAATCTAATGGCGTCGTTGGCGTCTAGATTTTCTGTTATAACTTTTATTACTGAACCTAAACCATTTATAATACCACGCTTAACTCTAGAAGTAGGATTAAGAAACAAGAACTTTTTATTAATTAAATCTAACTTATATTCTATTTGATCTCTGTAGGCTTTATGTATCCTCTCAGATGAAGTATTAACTTCTGCATTTTTAGTACTCACGTACAATGATATGAGTTCTTTAAAAGTGAACTGCAAATGAGTTATATTATAGATACAAGCAAGGTTAAATGTATCATTCTGTTTGAGAATTTGACCTTCTTTAAATAATAAGATTCCATGTGTATTATCTATAGGGTCTATGGTTATTTTGGCTCCTACCTGGAACGCGAGGGCTCCGGTAATGAGGGACCTGAAACAAGATGAGATCTTCGTAGCAACTTAAGACGAACTCTATTAGAATTAGTGTTTGGATGATTATTTATAATCTCCTTTATATTATTAGAGTACAGATTTATTATTTTATACGGACCTTTGAAGTCTGGTATGGCTTTATCTCTGAGCGCCGTTTTAGCAACTTGCTTATACACTGTTTCACCTACCTTATATATTTTTCTTATGTTGTTCTTTAAAAATGTTGCGACTTTTTTCTCAGTATTATTTACTGTGGTAAATACGTTTTAAACTAATGTCTTAGAATCTATAGTTGATCTATTGTCTCCTCTATATTTCGAACTGGGAGTTCTTTTAAGATGAAATTGCTTAGCTTGTCTGTCATTATCGTTATATTTAATTAGTAAATTTTTATTTTCGTTATCTGTTTGGGAATGTTTAGTGGATACTAAGTTATCAGGGTCAATTGTACTGATGTCCTTACTGTCAGTTTTGTCATTAGTCTCTGATGTGGGAATGTTATGTCTGTCATTGTTGTCAGGCTCCATGTTATTATAATTATTATTAAATGGTACAAGAGGAACCGGTGCTACGTTTTCAGTAGTTTGTGCACCTACGTCTTGGAATATTTGGTCAATTAAATTGTCATCTTTATTATCATTAGAATTCACGGTTGATAAAGATTCTATACTATTTTGAAATTGTTTTGTCCTAGAAGGGGGGCCGGCATTTGTATTTTGTTTGCCCTTTTTATATATACTGTTATAGGGACGTAATTTAAACTTAGCTATGTTACATATGGTTCGTCCTTCTGAATTGGAATTGATGGCTGTGGTTATAAATTTTCCGTTTATAACATTAATAATAGCACCAGGGGATATTAATCCTTTAGACCAAACATAGTCATCGTAAATATAAAATCCGTCAGTATAATTTGTTTTTAAAGTGATAAGTTTTTCACACTTTGGTTCTACTTTTATAAGTTTGTAGGCCTAGCTAGACGTACACCTATAGAAATTTGGAAGTCTAGTTGGTTTGTATACTGTTCTATAACCATGTTTTCATAATACTCTTTATTACTATGATTTCCTACAGATAAAAGGGTGTCGAGCATATCTCGAAGGCGTTTACCAAAAGCTTCGGCATCTTCATTTTTATTACGACGCGTTCGAGTTAGCTCTTGCATAAGTTGAATTTCATTTCTAGGTTCACCTAATCGTCTAATCAAAGCGCGTTTAATAGCGTCCCATGAATCGAGAGACTCTTCGTATGCTATCGCATCTATTGCGGCTCCACAGAGTCTACTTTTAATTAAACAAACGATAGCGGGGTGGTGCCCTCTATAAATCTTAATATATTATCTACTTCTCTAATATAAAAATTCAAAGTTTTTGAATTACCATCATATCGTGGCATAAAATCTGAAATTAGCTTAAAACTAGAATTGTCGCAATTTTCAAAAGACATTTTATCTTTTAATCACGAATAACTAATTTAATAAAACAATTCAAATAATTCAATTTTATATATTATTATTTATTAAAATAATTCGATTTCATTCAAAATAATTATTTTTATTTAATTATTATTTATTTATCAACAATTAATTCATAATAGTAAATGTCTACGCGATTCGAGCTATATAGACAGATACATTAAAATAGTACGGAAGGAAATATAGCAAAGGAACTTGGATAACGAGAGTACTCACCAAAGAAACCTCTGCATCTCCAACCGGGACTCAACTGCTTGGCAGAACCTCCGATGCTTAGGGTGCTCCGCTGGTCTCGCCTTCGTAGATTCTTCTTAATAGATCGCGGTAATAACGATTGAAACCGTTCGCTGGCTTTAAGAGTTATATTATAGCCAACGCCGCGATCCTACCGACTGCGCCAGTTAAATTACGCAGGCGAGAAAAAGGCTTTTTAAAAATTATTTATTTATTTAATTTTACAAAGAACCTTTCTGTATCAAAGCAAGTTGAAGACAAAGAATATTAATTAAAAATTTATATTATTGAAAACAGTTAATTCAGCAAATATCTTGAAATCCATTGTTTGTTCCCACGAGCTGCAAGTGCGGCGTCAGGGGAATGTGCCTTTACACATTGTTAACTAATGTTATGTAATTTTATTTATATGTACATATTTAGTTTTACCATTTAACTGAATAGACGTATCCTACTACATTTAACATGTTTCATTTTGAACACCCTTTTACCGCTATTATAGCGGGTCCTAGTGGTTGTGGAAAATCAAAGTTAGTATGTGATTTTTTGAAAAATATAAATCATGTTTGTAATCAAGAATTTAACACCATCTTATGGTGTTACGATGAAATGCAACCGTTATACAATTTAAGTGGAGTTAATTACTATCAAGGAATTCCTGACTTGAACATGTTTGATGGGAAGTATCCTCAATTGATTATAATCGACGACCTTATGAGAGATTCTGATGGGCGCATAGTTGATATTTTTACTAAAGGAAGTCATCATAGAAACTTGAGTGTATTCTACATAACGCAAAACTTGTTTCATCAAGGGAAAGGACAACGTGATATATCGCTAAATTCTAGCTACATAATTTACTTTAAAAATCCTAGAGACAAAACTCAAATACGTTTTCTTGCTCGTCAAATAGTACCTGAGAATCCTAAATATGTTGAAGAAGCATACAAAGATGCCACTAGTAAACCACATGGATACTTAATGATAGATTTAAAACAAAATACAGATGATATTTACCGAATGAAAACTAACATATTTCCTGATAAATATACCATTTGTTACATTCCTAAGAAGGGATATAAATACAATAACTCTAAAGATAACTCCGTCATTATTAAACAATGACACATAGAGTAAAGACACATAAAGAGTTTTTAAGAGCGTTACATTGCTTAAAACCAAAATATAGAAAAGTTTTACTTAGCGCTTGTAATAAAGAAGAAATCTATTGTATTTGTGAGTGCATATACAATATTTTGAAAGGGAAAATTCCGCTGCAAGACGAACACAAAAATAAATTAGATAAGTATAAGAATGTTTTAAGAAAGCTTGTTTCAAAGACAAAGAAAAAAGCTAGAAAAAATATTATAATAGGCGGACACTACTACATACACCAGAGTTCCAGGACATAAAATAGCACCACACACCCGCATGAGACGGGCGGACACTACTACATACACCGGAGCTGGGACATAAAATAGCACCACACACCTACTAGTCGTATACCAAGTCGTAGAAATGGTATATCAATATATCAATGGCTAACGCCATACAAGCACAGCTTACGTATCGCGAGCATACTGCGAGACGGCATCGGCCACGACATAGTTAATGTCCCTGTAACAGTTCGCTTAAGCCCATCACGTCAGCTTCCGCGATGTCAAGCAACATTCAATATTATAACATTGGTCAAAGATAACTTAAATCCATAATGTGTGTCGCTCCTGCACATATATTTCCTTTATAAGGAATTCGATCCTAAAAGATCGTGTCATCATAGACTTCGAATTATCATATTATATTCATTATACATTTGGTACGAGTCTTTATGTGCATCATATTTATTAGTACCGTAGTACTTAAGAGTTCGACTCGACCGCTGCCTTCCAGCATCACCACCACCTATATAGACAGAACGACGGTCGCGACATTCGGGACGACAATACACGAACTCGTCTCGATTAATATGGTATGAAAAATATGTAGTTATATTGCCATGCATATTTTATTTTATTTATTTATTTATTTTTAAGTTATATCCCAGGTACATACTGTTACAACAGTCACGCCTTGTGCCACTGCGCCACGACTGGCCTTTTTAATAATTAAGAAATAAAATTTACTCTTAATGATTACAAAAGAAATACAAACTAAGCTATAATTGGCGGGGCGTCAAGTGGATTCGTTTAGAAACAATTGTTTTAAATATACAAAAGAATTGAATTTCTTCCAATCTTCTCCAGATCCTTTGTTCACGCAAAGCGCCTATATGATTTGTACGAGCAATATTCATATTTATTTTCTATCCACCTTACACATATTTCATCGCGATACCTGTTTCTATTTAATTAAAACTGCTCTGTTTGTAACAAGTGTACCGAGTGTAACGCATTTTCATTTATCTCCTTAAATACTGCTTAAATTCCCAGCATATGGTCCTTATTCGAGCCTGGATGTGTGGAACAGCATCAGGAATTATATTAAATAAGGAATTTATATTATAATAAAAGTCGTTGGACATCAAGAATTATATATATAGCCGGAAATCGACGTGCAATTCTTCAATGTCATTCTAAGGTCATACAACAAGAAGATTCTGTGGTCTGGAATTAGGATATTCTGCTATTATAATTATTAATGATTAGTTTACCCAACACTCTTAAGGTAGTATTTAAGGTTCAAATATTGTTTAAGGTTAGTATTAAACATATTTTTGTTAATTTTACTTTTATAAAAAAAAAATCAGCTTCACGCTATATCCCGCACACAGCAGGGTAGGCAGAGGGAACCTAGTGTTAAGACACTCCGTTCCCCACTTTCTGCCGAATTTTGGAGGCATTGCGTGTTGAGAACTCAACGCCGCACTTTTTGCCTCGACACCAGAGCGAAGAAATGAAAATATAAATTTAAGTAAATATTTCATCTCCTCGAGTGGGGATCGAACCCACAACCAGTCGGTTTTACAGTCACACTTCGTGCCGCTGCGCTACGACTGGCCTCAATTAAAACTATTAGTAATCAAAAATTAATATCAGTTGATAGAAGTTTACAAGTACATTCAAATGTGTCAAATCATCCTAGCTCTTCATGTGTTAGTTCGGATCTCTTCTTCTTTATATTTCTATGTCCCCAAGTTGGGGCAGAGGGCATCCACAGAGTTTCGCCATATTGCACGATCTTGAGCTTCTCGTTTAATTTCGCTCCATGTCTTGCCAATCTTCTTCGCCTCGTCTAAAACTGTACGTCGCCAGGTTTGCTTGGGACGGCCACGTTTTCGCTTTCCTTGAGGATTCCAGTCCATAGCTTGTTTCGGGATATGGCCCGGACCTCGGCGCAGTGTGTGCCCAATCCAGCTCCACTTGCGGTGTTTGATTTGCTGGTCGATCGGTAATTCTCGGCAAAGTTCACGAAGGTTAGCATTTGAAATTTGTTCTGGCCAGTGGACATCGAGAATTTGGCGAAGACACCGATTGACGAAAACTTGAAGCTGGTGCGACAAAGTCTTGGTCACCTTCCACGTTTCGCATCCATAAAGCAGCACTGACTTTATATTAGACCCAAAAATCTTGAGTTTAGCTGTACGGGTTAATTTGCGTGACTGCCAGATAGGTCGCAGCTGCGCGAAAGTCGCTCGGGCCTTAGTAATTCGTGCAGAGATGTCTTGTTCTGTGCCTCCTGTTTCTGACACAACGCTACCGAGGTATGTGAATTTGGGAACTTGTTCCACAATATCTGTGTCTATTTGCAGTAATGCTGGGTTCTTCACTCCAGATCTCATTTCTTGGGTCTTCCGGGTGTTAATTTTGAGCCCTATTTTAGATGCCTCTAACTTAAGATCTTCAAGCTTCAACTGCATATCGGCGTGAGTATGGCTAAGTAGACATATGTCATCAGCATAGTCCAGGTCTTCCAAGACATCGCTTATTCCCAATTCTATTCCGCGGCGCCCCTTTTTACACACATTACGCATAACATCGTCCATTGCAATCAAAAAGAGAAGAGGTGAGAGGAGACAACCTTGCCGGACACCGGCGTGTATAGTTATCTCTTCCGAAAGAAAGCCATCGTGCAAAACTTTGCAAGAGCAATTCTTGTATAAGGCTTGAAGTAAATGTACGATTTTTGGCGGGACACCGATGGTGAACAGGCGAGACCATAAGCTAGACCACCTCAACGTGTCTGTGGGGGTTTTGGTTGTGAAAATAAATAAGTCTTTCCTATAGTATATAAGCGTATATTATCACTTCACAATAAGTCCACAAATATAAAATAATATAGAAGGAGAAAGTCAAGAGCACAGTACATATAGGTTTAGAAAGATGAAGAATAGACGCAGGCAAAGGTATAAGAAGTAAAGATGGAAATTCAGCAATTACGTCACAGCACGTGGCAATATTAGATAAAGGATCGAGCGTCACAGGCTTCGCGTGGAACGGTAAGATTGTGACTGTTGCGCGGTCCGGAGCGAATGCGCCGCTATGCACCAGCTAAGGTAAGAGGGGCGCGCGGGCGGCGGGCACGGCGACTCGCCGGGCCACGCTGCGCTCGCGCATCCGCGAATCTTAGGGATCCGTAAATCTATTTTATAATTATAAATAATATTTTTGTATTTTTATATCGATACATTATTTAATTATATTTTATGTAAGTATACGTGTGTTGTGTATAGTGTATATTGTATATTCTATATATGTATATGTAAGTATATATTTATTATATAATGTGGGTTGCCCACATCACTCCCCTCCGAGAGGCCGTGTCTACGGGCGATAGAAATCAGGAAATCGCACTTGACGACCAGAACGTGTGGTTTTCTGTATAGGACTCGGAGTAATTTTAGATTCTGTAGTGGTGTCATTGTAAGTGTTGTCGCTCAATAAGTAAGCTGGTTTAAGCCTGTCTAACGATACTGCAACGACTTTACTTTTGACACGGATTTTATAAACTTTTGGCCCTCTCTCTATGACTTCATGCGGGCCCGTGTAAGCAGGCTGTAGTGCAAGCCTTAGAGAGTCTTCACGCAAGAAAACGTGCGAGCAGGTGCCAAGGTCTTTGTAAATGAAGACTTTCTGTACGGCGTGGTTTGATGTGGGTATAGGCTGCAAGTTGTTCGCAAATGTTCTGATGCGTACTGAAAAATCAGTAAGGTCAGTTGTACATTTGTCATCTTTGTGGCCAAAAAATTCACCGGGCAGCCGCAGTGGTTCTCCGTATACTAGTTCGGCTGACGAAGTTTGAAGATCTTCCTTAAAACAACTTCGGATGCCGAGCAGAACTAATGGCAGTGCTTCATACCATCCACTCTCAGCGTGACACATGATGGCCGATTTAAGTTGTCGATGGAAACGTTCGACGAGGCCGTTGCACTGGGGGTGGTATGCAGTTGTTCTGCGATGTTTAAAACCAAGAGTTTTTGACAGTTGCTGAAAAGTGGCGCTTTCGAATTGTTTGCCACGGTCGGTTACGACGTCTGTAGGGCAACCGAAGCGAGCGACCCATCCCAGCAAAAATGCTTTGACCACGGATTCCGCAGTTATGTCGGTAAGGGGGACAGCTTCAGCCCATCGCGTGAAGCGATCGACTGCTGTCAAACAGTACCGGTATTCGCGGGAAGGTGGAAGTGGTCCGATAAGGTCTAAATGGACATGTTTAAATCGCTCTGAAGGTAAATCAAGAGTACCTAAAGGAGATCTGACATGTCGGTTTACATTTGAGCGTTGACAGCATAAACATGCCTTAGACCATGTTCGGCAGTCTTTCCTTATCTGTGGCCAAACATAGCGTTGTGCTATCAATTTTGCGCTTGCGTTAGCTCCAGGATGACTCAATCCGTGAAGACTGTCAAAAACTTTTTTGCGTAAACTTTTGGGTACAAAGGGTCTGGGGATCGGTGTACTTACATCGCAGTACAAATAAATACGACCCCTAGGCACAGCAATCTTTTTAATGTGCAATGCAGACTCCTCGGTGAAGTACTGAGCGAGTTCTGCATCTCCTTCCTGTGACTTTGCCAATTCCCCCAAGTCCACTGGTTCGAAAACTTCGTCTACACGAGAAAGGGTATCTGCCACGATGTTGTCTTTACCGGATACGTGGTGTATATCTGTAGAAAATTGCGAAATATAATCTAAATATCTATACTGACGGGGACTGCAGTTACTTTTTTTTTCTCGAAATGCGAAACAGAGTGGTTTGTGGTCAGTATAAATAGTAAAAGAAGTTGTTTCGAACCAATGGCGAAAATATTTGATATTTTCGTAAATGGCGAGGAGTTCGCGATCGTACGTTGAATATTTTCTCTGCGCTGCACTTAACTTGCGGGAAAAGAAAGCAAGGGGTTGCCAATATCCATCTTTCCGCTGCTGAACAACTCCACCTATTGCTTCGTCGGAAGCGTCTGTGAAGAGTCCTAATTTGGCCTTTGGATCTGGATGGGCCAACATTGCAGCCTTGCATAAACTGCGTTTGCATTCCTCGAATGCTTTTAATGCGTTTCCATCCATGACAATTGGTTGCGAGGCTTTTATAGATCCAGTAAGCAACGAGTTCAAAGGAGATTGAATTTGGGCGGCATGAGGAATAAATCTCCTATAATAATTAATCATCCCTAAAAATCTCCTCAGTTGCTTTGCTGTTTTGGGAAGGGGCAACTCTTTAACAGATTTGACCTTACTTTCCAGAGGCTTCGTGCCATGCTGAGATATATGGTATCCTAAGAATGTAACTTCTGACATACCGAATTTACATTTTGATGTATTTATCAGCATGCCATAATTTTGCATTCTAGAGAATATTTGGCGGAGGTGATCTTCGTGCTCCTGCTCCGACCTTGAAAAAATTAAAAAATCGTCGATGTATGGGAAACAGAAGTCTAGACCTCTCGTCATTTCATCTACGAACCTCTGGAAAGTTTGACCTGCATTGCGCAACCCAGTTGTGGGTTTTTCTGGCCAAAACGGGGGTATTTTAACGCCAACCCGAAATGCCTCCGTCATCACCTGATATTGTGCCGGCGAATCAGATTCGTCTGTTTTCTTTGCGTCATCTTTGGGGGTCATTGGTGTTTGATTTTCTTCCGAAACGGTGCTCATTTTTGTATTCTTAACGGGGTCACCAGTTGTGGGGGTTTTGGTTGTGAAAATAAATAAGTCTTTCCTATAGTATATAAGCGTATATTATCACTTCACAATAAGTCCACAAATATAAAATAATATAGAAGGAGAAAGTCAAGAGCACAGTACATATAGGTTTAGAAAGATGAACAATAGACGCAGGCAAAGGTATAAGAAGTAAAGATGGAAATTCAGCAATTACGTCACAGCACGTGGCAATATTAGATAAAGGATCGAGCGTCACAGGCTTCGCGTGGAACGGTAAGATTGTGACTGTTGCGCGGTCCGGAGCGAATGCGCCGCTATGCACCAGCTAAGGTAAGAGGGGCGCGAGGGCGGCGGGCACGGCGACTCGCCGGGCCACGCTGCGCTCGCGCATCCGCGAATCTTAGGGATCCGTAAATCTATTTTATAATTATAAATAATATTTTTGTATTTTTATATCGATACATTATTTAATTATATTTTATGTAAGTATACGTGTGTTGTGTATAGTGTATATTGTATATTCTATATATGTATATATAAGTATATATTTATTATATAATGTGGGTTGCCCACATGTCAAAGGCTTTTTCGAAATCGACAAGGTTAGGTTAAGTATAGCTCTCTCTGCCATTCTGATGCCTGTTCGAGTATAATGCGAAGGCTGTTAATTTGGTCTATGCACGAGCGGTTGGGGCGGAAGCCCGCCTGTTCGTTGCGTAGAAGGGGTTCAACGGCTCTTGATAGTCTATCCAAGATGATCTTGCAGAAGACTTTAGACGGAACTGAAAGCAAAGTAATTCCTCTCCAGTTGCTGCATTGGCTTAGGTCACCTTTTTTAGGTACAGTTATAAGTAGGCCCTTGTTCCAGTCCTCAGGAGTCTCTTCGGAATCCCAAATCTTATCAATCAAAGGCTTCAAAATCTCAACAGCGGTTCGCAAGTCAGCCTTGAGCATTTCTGCAGTTATTAGATCGAGGCCTGGTGCTTTTTGGTCTTTTAGGGAAAGAACAGCTCCAGCGACTTCTTTATGTGAAGGTGGATCAGTATCAATATCGAGTAGCTGTGAGGGTGGGACGGCCTCTAGTAGTAGTAGTAGTTAGTTCGGATAGTAATATTATTAATAATAATAATTACAATCAAACCCAATATCGAAAAATTATCAAGTGTTACATTTGTGGGGGTAATCACAAAAAAATGCATTGTGAGGCAAATAAGTGTGATTTTTGTGGAAAAAGGGGAGAAATTATAAAAAAGTAATCAAAAAAGTTTTAGTTGATATTTCTTTTGATTCAATTGCGTTACATGATGTTGATTTTTATGTAATTGATGACTTGGTTGGTTGTGATATATTAATTGGAAGAAACATAACAGAGCGTTCTGATTTAGTATATTCTAGAGTAGGTGATCTTTTGCAATTTCAATATGCGAGTGATTTAAAGGAGGATTTGTAATCATGTTGTTACATCTGAAATAAATGTAAATTCACATCTCACTGAATTAATTACTCTACTTAATCACTATAATACTTGTATAGCCAATAACATAAAAGAGCTAGGTAAAGTTACTAATCATGAGATGGAAATAAAATTATCTAGCTCACAGCCAATTCAGTATAGACCTTATAGAACCTCCCATTCGAATAGGCAAATTATTCGAGAAATGGTTAGTGAATTACTTGAAAATAATATTATACGTGACAGTAATTCACCGTATGCAAGTCCAGTTCTTTTAGTTAGTAAAAAAAATGGAGAAACGGCTTTATATAGACTATAGAGCATTGAATAAGATAACAATTAAAGACAAATATCCTATGCCCCGAATTAAGGATTTGGTGGATAGGCTACAAGGTTACAAAGTGTTCACTAGCTTAGATTTAAAAAGCGGATACTACCAGATTGGGGTGCATAAAGATTCAGTCGATAAAACTGCGTTTATAACCGAGGATGGACATTATGAATTCTTACGACTCCCATTTGGTCTGGCAAAAGCACCGTCTTGTTTTCAACAGATGATGAATAAAACATTAGGTAATTTAAGGTTTGGAAATGTTATTGTATATCTAGATGACGTATATTTAGTTTCACAAACTGTAGAGGAAAATATAAAATTACTCGAAGACATTTTAAAAATATTTAAGCAAAATGGTTTAACATTAAATTTGAAATAGTGCAATTTCTTTAAACATGAGATTGAATTCTTAGGATATAAAATTAAATCGGGATGCGTTATGCCAAATGAAACCAAATTAGAAGCAGTGAAGAATTTCCCTATACCAAAAACAGTGCATCAACTTCGGCAATTTTTGGGTCTTATTAGCTATTTTCGGAAATTTATAAGAAATTGTGCTATTTTGTCAACTCCTTTTACAAAACTATTCAAGAAAAATTCTGTTTGGGAATAGGGAGAAGTACAAACTAAAGCTTTTTACGATTTAAGAGAAAAACTAACAACCGAAAGTGTTTTAGCTATTTTTGACCCAAATAAGGAAACTATTTTGTACACGGATGCTAGTAGAGAAGGGTTTGCTGGAATTTAAACACAAGTTGGAGACGAAGGTGAAAAGGTCGTACATTATTATAGTAGACAGACTACTGACGACGAAAAGAAATATCACTCTTTCGAACTGGAACTGTTGGCAATACAAAACTGTTCACTACAAAAATTTCGTTTATACTTATTAGGTAGTCATTTCAAAATTATCACGGATTGTAGTGCTGTCAGATACGCTATAAACAAGAAAGATATTATTCCTCGAATAGCAAGGTGGGTATTGTCGACCCAGGAGTTTTCATTTGATATATTACATAGGGATAGTAGTCGAATGCAACACGTTGATGCTCTTAGTCGAAACCCTGTACCTTCTGGACAAAAATCAGAAACCGAAGTTATCTTGTCAATAACGGAAAGTGATTGGTTACTTGCAGTTCAGGTCCAAGATCCAAAATTAGTTAAAATCAGAGAAATTCTAGAATCCGGACAGGCCGAAAGAAATAAGGAAATTTTTAACAATTACGAATTATTAGGTGGAAAAGTGTATCGCAGAACTAATTATGGCCGTCGCTGGGTTGTTCCAAAAAGCTGTATTTGGCAGATAATAAGAAGTAACCATGATGACGTAGGTCACTTCTCGTTAGATAAAACGGTTGAGCGTATTCATTCTTTATATTGGTTTCCACGCATGCGGAAAATAGTAAAAAAATATATTAAAAACTGTTTGAATTGTATATATCATAAAAATAAAGGTGGACCAAAAGAGGGAGAGCTTTATCCATTACCCAAATATGCGCAACCGTTTCACACGTTACATTTAGACCATCTTGGTCCTTTCGTGACTACTAAAAATAAAAACAAGTATATACTGGTTGTTGTAGACGCATTTACAAAATTCGTTTTTATATCCGCCGTTCGTAAGACCTGTACAGTAGGGGTAATTAAAGAATTAGAAAACATATCTAAAACATTCGGTAACGCTAGACGAATAATCACTGATGCAGCTTCGTCTTTTACTTCATCTAAATTTACTCAATATTGCGCGAATAGAAACATAAGATTACACATAGTGGCAACAGGTGTTCCTCGTGCCAATGGACAGGTTAAAGGTTTAATAAGACTATTTTAGAATCTCTGAAAGCCATGGGCGCTGATACTATCGACGACAAGTGGGACCAATGCACCGGCTTGGCTTTACAACAAGGTTTAAATAGTACAATACATAAAACTACTCGAGCTGTTCCTTGTGAAGTCATGTTCGGTTATAGGTTACGCATGGATAATGATAGTTTAGCTCCAGACTCTCACGATGAGGTACCGCTAGATGTAACCCAATTACGCGAAAAAGTTGATAGTTATATAAAGACCAGTGCTGAATATCAGAAAAGAAAATTTGATAACTGCCGCGTAAAAGCTAAACAGTATACCGAAGGAGACTTGATATTGGTAAAAATACAAAGCCAGAGTAACGACGGACAAAGCAGAAAATTATTACCATCTTTTAGAGGTCCATTCCAAGTTTAGAAAGTTTTGGGTCATGACAGATATGCGGTAGTGGATCTGAGAGGAAGTGAAAGAAGTTCTAGGAAATATAATGGCACGGCTCTGGTGGAAAATATGAAACCTTGGATTAATATTGGTAATTGGGACCTAGATCAAGAAAATCTCTAATTTTCATGATTATAACCGTGTTGGCAAAGATCTTGTATTAATATATATATATATATATATATATATATATATATATATATATATTTTTATATGAAACTGCAAAAGAAGAACAGAATCGATAATATTTGCTGATGATCATTAAATAAATTGATATTTCCCGTTAAAAAAAAAAAAGTGTAAGTATGTCATTTATGTATTGCTACTTTTAGTTTAACAAATTGCAATTCTTAATTTTGAAATTTAAGCGAGCCGTGATAAAATATGCACTAAGAGTATAATCTGAAATATTGCTCAATAATTTTATAATATCATTTGAATATTGACATGTGGGCTCAAAGTTGATCTTGGTACTCTTAAGTGAGAAAAATACTCTTTAAGAGCAAGACGACTTTAACAACTTGGTACGCTTAAGTGAGTAAAATGCTCTTTAAGGGCAAGTTGTGTTGAGCTATGAGTCTGGTTTCCTAAGTGTGGCATAGTCCCTTTAGGGTTTCCTAAGTGTGGCATAGTCCCTTTAGGGTTTTCTAAGTGTGGCATAGTCCCTTTAGGGTTTCCTAAGTGTGGTATAGTCCCTTTAGGGTTTCCTAAGTGCGGCATATTCCTTTTAATTTGGGTCATGTTGTCGAGCTATTTCAGTGTAAAGAATGATAAAATGAACAAAATTCCATTATGGGATGGTGTTAATTATAGCAGCACTTTTAATCAATTGCTAGTACAGCTACGTGTAAAGAGTCGGTTACTATTGCTTGCGACGTTTACTTGCTTAGCTATCGTGCTCCTTGCTTACACTCAATTTTAAGCCTTATATTCTTGTTTTTTGGTATTTCTTTAAATTTCTTTTCTTTCCTTCTGTAAGTGTGTAAATTATTCTCCTGTGTATCTTCTTAGTGTTAAATAAATTTGGACTATTTTATCCAAAATATTATGGAACTTTAATATCACTCGGTAATTAAAAATATAAAATATTATTAAATAGCGTATTGCACAAAAACCGCTATATTGGTGACCCCGAAATTAGTGAACACTATTAAATACCTGCGTTTTCTGCTGGCAAGAAGATTAAAAACGGCAAGAGGCCATTTTGACGACCTTTGCAAGGTGACCTCTAGTACACGATGGAGGACGCGACTACATCCAACATTTGTAGGATTGGCGTGCGTATTCCACCATTCTGGCCGGAAGAACCAGCCCTTTGGTTTTCTCAAATTGAAGGTCAGTTTGCTTTATCTAATATAACAAGTGATGCTACAAAATTTTATTACGTTGCCGCTCAGTTGGACAATCAATTTGCTGTCGAGGTGAAGGATATAATAATTTCTCCTCCCGAGACGGATAAATACATCACTCTTAAAACGCAGCTAATTAAAAGATTATCTGCGTCTCAGGAAAAGAAGGTGATGCAGTTGCTGAGGCATGAGCAGCTAGGTGATCGCAAGCCATCGCAGTTTCTGCGATACATACAAGATCTTGCGGGTTTGTCTGTCCCCAAAGATTTTTTAAAAGCCGCGTGTCGCGGAAGACTATTGTCCCCGTGTTTCGCGACCAGTGGCGGTCGAGGAGGAGCACCGTGAGTTTTTAGTGGGTATGGGGACGGCCTACCATCTGCCGTCCGAGTCCCACATAACCCGCTCGAGTCCCCACTCGGGCCGGTATCCGTAACAGGATTTCCTCACGTAAAAAAAAAAAAGGGTGGAGGCAGTATGTCATTGTCGGCATTTACTTTTCTCCTAATCGTAGCCTGGCAGAAATCGAATTTTTCTCTGGTCTGCTACAAAAGGGCTCATCGTTAAAACTGGTTAAAATGGATTTGCCAGACTCTAACCAGAAGATCTACTGTGACGTATCAATATCTTCTCTACGCCCGTTCATTACTGAGAAATTTCGCCGACAAGTTTTTGAAACGTTACACAGCTTAAGCCATCCTGGTAGGACAGCTACAGTGCGACTGGTAACACAAAGATCCGTATGGCCAGGGATTCGCAAGAACTGTAGAGAGTGGACACGAGAGTGTATACTTTGTCAAAAGAGCAAAGTTCACCGTCATACCCTTGCTCCCCTATCCTCAATTCCAACTCCTACGTCGAGGTTTGCACACATCCACCTCAACATCGTCGGACCTTTAAATATTTCGTCTGATTTCAGGTATTGCCTTACAGTCATCGATCGTTTCACACGATGGCCTGAAGCATACCCACTCAAAGACATCACAGCGGATTCCTGTGCTGCCGCTCTTCTCTCTGGTTGGATAGCAAGATTTGGTTGCCCTCTTCGAATTACAACTGATAGGGGACGTCAATTCGAGTCGCATCTCTTCAAGGCCCTATCAGCCATGATTGGTGCACATCATTTTAGAACCACATCATATCATCCAGCTTCCAACGGCTTGATCGAAAGACTCCATCGGCAGCTGAAAGCAGCTATCATGTGCCATCCCTCTTCAACCTGGACGGAAGCACTTCCGTTAGTGCTCTTGGGTATCCGTAGCGCCTGGAAGGATGACATTCAGGCTTCAGCAGCTGAGCTGGTCTACGGGGAGCCCCTTCGTCTTCCAGGGCAATTTCTTGCACCCTCTGAAGATTACAAGACAAGCGATATCACAAATCTGGTTACTCGTCTTCGTGCTAGTATGGCACGACTCTCACCGAAGCCCACGTCATGGCATAGGACAGGTCATTTTTATATGCCGGCCGACCTTGCAGAGTCGACACACGTATTTTTACGGCAAGACCACATCCGCAAGCCACTGGAACCACCATATGCAGGCCCGTACAAAGTCCTTAAAAGGACGCCTAAATATTTTAAGATAGACATATGTGGTAAGCCTAACAACGTGAGTGTGGACCGGCTCAAGCCCGCATATGTTACGCGAGAGGCCGTTCCTGTATCAAACAGACTAGTTACTGCACCAAAGGCAATCTCTCAGTCTGATATGGAGCAGAAACCTGAAAAGCGGACTCGAAGCGGAAGAAGAGTTAGATGTCCAGACTACTATCGCCCTTAACCAGGTCTCTGGGGGGGAGTACTGTAGTGAATATTATCTATTATAAAATTAATTAATGAATTATAAAAATACTACACTATATTCTATTTTCAAATTAATTAAAATCATCCACACGCAGCGCATTCGCATGATAAACTTGTTTTGTTTTGTTTCGTGTTTTTTTGCTATGCGTGACGTAGCCTGCTTGCTAGTACAGCTACGTGTAAAGAGTCGGTTACTATCGCTTGCGACGTTTACTTGCTTAGCTATCGTGCTCCTTGCTTACACTCAATTTTAAGCCTTATATTTTTGTTATTACGTGTTAGTTTCGCTTATCTATTTTTTTGGTATTTCTTTAAATTTCTTTTCTTTCCTTCTGTAAGTGTGTAAATTATTCTCCTGTGTATCTTCTTAGTGTTAAATAAATTTGGACTATTTTATCCAAAATATTATGGAACTTTAATTTCACTCAGTAATTAAAAATATAAAATATTATTAAATAGCGTATTGCACAAAAACCGCTATAAGTTATAAACATTTAAATTACTTAATAACTTGCTAACAATGAGCTAGTAACAACCTAATAAAAAATCACATCGAATACAACTGCTAAACCTAATGTTTGCGAGGGAAAATATGCCTTCTGGCTTAAATCTGAGTAACTCTTATAATAAATAAAAAGGCGCGAGCCTAATGTTGGCACTGACAGCTGTCACATTGCAGTACTATTTTGACAGTTGACATACTGTAGTACGGTAGTCTCCTAAATATATAATAAAAAAATGTGTTGTATATTGTAAGATGTGAATGTTAAAAATGCAAAGTAAAATAAAATGTAAAATATTAAAACTTTAAATTAGAAATTGAAAATTTCATAATATTTGAAATGTCAACTGAATAAATTATATACGCATATACACCACCACTTTGAAGGTAACTAATAATATTTGTTTGTAAATTAAAATCATAAAAATGTTTAAAAAATAATCATGTATAACTTGCAATTTCATCATTTAAAAATATTTGTTAAAAAACTGTTGTTTTTGGTCGGCGGTATGTCCGATCGTTATTAACTTTTTAGCCTATTGTAGCCAGTAGCAAATAAATCATCACAGAGAGCACACGTTTGTTTTTATTATTCATCGTCCATACAATTAACAATAAGATCAAATTTGAACCACAAGTCAATAAACAATACTAATTATACTACTTGGCATCTTCTATTATTTTATATTTGTATGTGTATATAAATACCTGATTTTATCCTAACTAAGGTGTTCCTGGATAATCCTCTTGATGCAATCGTGCTGCTGGGCCTTGACCTTCAATTTTTAATATCGTATTTATTATTTATTGCTTGCTGCGTTATTTGTTTATTTGTTTTTCTGGGTCATTTGGCTGTGAACTAGCGAACTAGTTTCGTTTAACGCTTGGTCTTCAATTTAATAACATTATGTCGTTTATTGTATTGGAGTAAAATTATATTTATGTTAATTTTTTTGTTATAATAATAATAATAATAATACTTTATTGCACATGAAAAAAAAAAAAAAAGAAAATACACAATTTACATTAAAAAAAAGGAACATGTAGGTACTTATATAGGTACATATGTAGGTACTTAAATAAACATGTGCAATGGCGGCCTTATCACTATAAGTGATCTCTTACAGGCAACCATTAAGAGTGCAGGACTTTAATAGGAATACAGTCAGGCGCAAAAAGTATAACTTAACATAGAAAAAAATAATAATAATAGATATTAATAAACAAACATAAAAGTATATACATACAAATACATACATACATATATGCATACATACATACATACATACATCCATACATACAAATAAATACAATATACATACTAAAATAATAGGAAATACATGTATACGTACATATTATATGACCATATTATAAGTGTTGTTCTAGGTAGTAATTTTTAAGCCTGCGCTTAAAAATATTTACCGATGGAGATCGTCTAACTTCACGTGGCAGCGCATTCCAAAGTCTTACTGTTTGAACAGTAAAAGAGTCTCCATAGCATTTAGTGTGACATAATGGGACTTCTAGGAGATTGTTGTTGCGGGAACGAAGGTGTTGGGAGTGGAGGGTGTTCGACCCCAAGAACTTAAATCGTTCTTTGAGGTACGAAGGAGTGAGAGTATGGTAAAGGATTGTAGAAAGGAGTGTGAGAGAGTGTAATTGTCGTCGGTCTTTTACCATTTAGCCATATTATTTTAGCCATTTAAGCTGAGTACGATATTGTGTTACGTGATCAAACTTTCGCAATCCAAAGATAAATCGGATTACGACATTCTGCATCCGTTCAAGCTTATTTAGTAGTTGTTGAGATAAATCTAAGTAACACGAATCAGCATAATCAAGTATAGGGAGAAGAAGAGTTTGAGCCAATGAGATTTTAGTCTTTAATGGTAGTAGGTTCTTCCATCATCTCAAACTTTTTATAGCACTGAAGATCTTACGGCTGAGCTCGGCAATTTGAGTATGAGGCGACCAGGAAAATGTGCTGTCCATTCTGACTCCCAAATTCTTAACACTATCACTAAGTTCTAAGCAAACACTATCAAAAAAGATTTGAGGGAGATTTGATTTTATTTTAAATAGCTGCTTAGAATGTCCAAACATACATACGTTAGATTTACTTGGGTTAATAGATAGTCCGAACGATTTACTCCAAGTACTAATTACGTTTAAATTGGAATTAATCTCATCTATCGCTCTGGTTATGTCATTGGCAGGTACCGTCTTATAAATTTGTAAATCGTCGGCGTAAAGGTGATATGATGTCGATATATGTGGAGTGAGCGTGTTAATAAAAATGGAGAAGAGTAAGGGAGACAGCACACCACCTTGCGGAACGCCGGCACCTAACTGACATTGAGAAGAATGCTTCCCGTCAAGCTTAATGCTCTGAGTGCGGCCGTGAAGATATGAGCAAAACCATTCAGCAGCTATTGGAGAAATATTAATGGACCTTAGAATGGCTAAAAGGATGTCGCAATCAACTGTATTGAACGCATTAGAAAAATCTAATAACGCAAGTACAGTAACTTGTTGGTTATCAATGCCATAACTAATGTCATCACATATTTTGTTAAGTGTTGTTACTGTACTATGGCCAGGACGGAAGCCGGACTGGAAAGAGGACAGGATATTATTTTTATATAGGAACAGATATAACTGGTCGTGCACAATGCGTTCAAGTACTTTGGAAAGGAAAGGAAGTATGGAAATTGGACGATAGTTTGAAAAGGAAGTGGGGTTGGATATTTTTGGAATAGGGATCACTAGTGCATGACGCCAAGCATCAGGAAATTGACAAGAGGATAAGGAGCAGTTAAAAATGTGACATAATATAGGAAGAACTGCATTGAGGGTTAACAAGATCATGCGTCGGCTTACGTTGTCGCTTCCTGTCGCATCAGATTTGATAGCCATCACATGCCTTCGTACTTCTTCTGGAGTAATAGATGTAAATAGGAAGGGGGTAGTTAAAGGATAAGGAAGCAGTGATAGTGATTGGAGGGTTTAATTTTAGTATTACTATCCATCCGATTGACTGTTGAGAAAAACATATTTAGGCTTTCTAAATCCATGCAGTTGCTTATGAAAGATGAATGTTTTGTACGCCTGCCACCTATACCCATCGCATCCAGAAATTTCCATGTTTTTTTAGAGTTGTTGCTATCAATGGATGCATGAATGTAGCTACGCCGAGCATCTCTGCAAGTCTTATTACATCTATTTCGTAATATTTTGTACTTATGTAAGTTTTCATCAGTAGGATTTTTCTTGTATTTAGACTTTGCATTATTGCGTTCGGCCATGAGTAGCTTAATATCCTGTTTTTTTTTTTCGTGAGGAAATCCCTTTACGGATACCAGCCCGAGTGGAGACTCGAGCGGGTTATGGGGGCTCGCGGACTGGCAGATGGTAGGCCGTCCGAATACCCACTAAAACCTCACGGTGCTCCTCCTCGACCGCCACTGGCCGCGAAACGCGGGGACATTAATCGTCCGCGAAACGCAGCGGCGGGAGCCTGCAAAGCACGTCGCGGAGTCAAGGGTGTGTGGGCACCCTCGACGGCCTGCTCGGAGTAGCACGCGGGAGCGACCTGCGCGCGACTACTCGGGCCAGGTTAGTAGGCGGCCAACTTCCCCAAGCTGACCGCCCTCTGGCTCGTTAGGGCGGAAGGCGGCGATCGTGTGCCGCCCTCCGGCGACCCGGCCTTTTGCGACGGATGGCGAGTTCGGCCGAAGCCTCCCCCGCTCGCTCCGCCGCCTCCTTCTGGAGCATCACTGCCTCGCAGAAGGAGGAGACCGCATCCCACGACGTCTCTCTGCTGCGCCAAGACCAGCGTATCGTCAGCGTAACAGAGGACCTTGATTCCAGCCAGAGTGCCACCCCGCAGCACCCAGTCGTACCCGATGTCCCAGAGGATCGGACCCAGCACCGATCCTTGTGGAACACCGGCCGACACCCCAAACTCCTGCCATCCTCCTCCTGGAGCCGGAAAGATCACAGACCTCCCGGACAGGTAAGCCCCGATGACGCGACGCAGGTATGGAGGCACTCGGTGATATATTAGTGCCTCCGAGAGGTCCGGACCTGTCTTCTCCAGATGGTGATGCAGCCGCCTGGCTACAACACGCTCGAAGAGCTTGGGCCTGTAGGCGGAGGGTGAATCCGTCGGGCGCCCCTCCTTTTTGATGAGGACTAACCTGCCTGTCTTCTACCGATGTGGAATTATGGCTTGAGCCAGACAGGCAGTGAATAGTCCTCGCACTCTGGGCCCCAGGGTGTTCAGGGCCAGAGTAAGCGCCCGGCCGGGGATGCCATCCAGGCCCGGGGCGGTGCTCTTGTGCCGAGATCGGCGTACTCTAGTCGTGCGACTCGCCTCTCGTCAACGCAGATGAGACGCAGTTGCGCGATCTCCCACGACCACCAGTACACTTGCCGCCGCTGAGGGCGGCGCCTGGAACGGGGCATCGACGCGTCACAGATACGCGTCAACGCCCCCTGCGCCCAGGATGCGGCGTCTTCTGCAGACGCCAAGCTCTGGGGCAGCCAGGATTCCACTATCGCGGCCTCCTCCAATAATTCCCTGTCGAGACGACCCAATTGCCACCGCGGTCCGTACTCTCGCGAGGACGAACTGGGGGTTGGTTGCACCGCTGAATGAGTAGAGATCTCGTACAAGATGTAAAGGTGATCCGAGAGAGTCTCCACATCATCCAGCACTCGCCAACCCTGAACACGACGCGCTAGGGCCGGACTCGCGAACGTTATGTCCACGACGGATCCGCCCAGCCTTCGCACACACGTGTTCTTCGTCCCCTGGTTGAGGACAGACAAACCGGTGTCAATTACCTACTCCGACAATGTCTCACCACGTGCATCCGTCGTTGCGGAGCCCCACACGCTGGACTTCGCGTTGAGATCGACCGCGACTAGCACCTCCGCCGGACGAACTCGTTCTAACATTTCCCCCAATCGAATGAGAAACTCCTCGAACTCCGCGAGAATTCGATTGGGGGAAAAGTAGACCCCGACGACAACGACGTCGCCGACAAGTGCCGCGACGCATCCCGCACCTTTCTCTACTCGTGAGAAAGGCGGAGAGCCCGCAGCGACCTGGGTGATCAATGCTACCACCCCGGTGTTGTCGGCGACCCAGTTGTCTCTGTCGGGAACGCTGTAAGGCTCCGCAACAACCGCCACCTGAACAGACCACTGCGCCAGACTATGGGCCAATAAGTCCTGAGCCCTGGCGCAGTGATTTATGTTCGCCTGCAACACACGGAGAGCCATTATTTGACTTCCATGTGTTGCACCTCCTCACGCCCGGCTGGGGCCTATGGTTTGTCAGCTGGCCTGCCTCCCAGTGCGGTGCGGCCGAGCACTGGTGCTGTTTGTGGCCGTCTTGGCCGCACCTGAAGCACTGCAGACTCCTATCGAGTGCACTGCTGCATTTTGCTGCCATGTGTCCAATGTCGTGACAGCGGAAACATTGTAGGGCTCTTTCTTGCAGCAGATGCACTCGCGCCGAAACAAAACCGACCAAAAGCCGTGAACCACTGACTTTCTTCGCTGCCATAATAGGGCAGCGGACCCACGCTGTGCCCAGTCCACTGCGGTCCTGCCGAATCTCTCCCACCTTAATCAACGAGCCATCGCAGCCACCTACTCGGCTCACGGCTAGTGCCACCTCCTCCGAAGTGGCAGAATCGTCCAGTCCACTAACACGCAACTCTGCACACTTCATTGGTCTGGCGACCAACACATCGTCGGCATTAAGCACCTCTCGTAGGCGCTGGGCCAGAGTATCCGCCTTCTCACCACTGTTCACTGTTAGTGCCGGGTAACTCTAGAACCCTGGCACCAGTAGAGGCAACCCTGAGACGTAGCTCCTCAATGCCCAGATCTTCTAATTTGATTGCCTGCTTGACCTGTGTTAGCACGTCTTTATAGGTCATTTCCTTTGTGACAGCGGCCGGCTTAAGAGTAAGCGTCACCGCCGCAGATCGCGGGGGGCGCAACGTGGGCTGCTTAGGAGGTGACCTAGCCTTCTTTTTCTGAGCAGGCTTCTGCGTGGCTGCTACTGTCGCCTTTTTCGTGCCCTTTCGCACCACGACACTCCAGCCTTCGTTTGTGTCTGCCGGGGCGGGAGGCAATGGACGAGACTCCGCTAGTGGGGCTTTCTGCCCACCCTTTTTGCCTTGACCCTTCTTGGTACCCAGCTTCTGTGTCGGGCCAGGGTTGGCAGGCGCTGCCAGGGTCGTCACGGGAGGCCTCTCTGCCTCTACCCTTAAGACGGTCGCCTGGCGCCTTCTATCCGCCGCCAAAAGAGGACAAACTGGCTTTTCTGGAAGGAGACTGTCCTCCAGCGCTGCCAGTCGCGTGTTCAGTAATGTGCCCACCTGCACCATCACTGACCGCGTCATTTCGTCCTCCTTTCCCTTTTGCTCAGGAGTCTGTCGCACGGCCCGGGAACGCTCGAGATCGGCCTTCATCGACGACATCTCCTTGCGCAACTCTGACAGCTCCTGTGACAAGCGATTATTCACCTCCCGCAACTGCGTGACCTCCTCGCTGGCCGATTTATTTACTAGAATCATCACGGCTGCGTTGATGGCGCCAGCGGCTTCCTTAAGGGCTTTCGTAAAAGTACCCTTAAGGTTGCCGGATCTGCAGGCCTTTTTGTTGATAATGGCCAAGCTGTCCGCGACCTGGAGCTGCAGATCCTGCACCAGGGGGCCATCCACCTTAGGTCCCTCCAAATCTGAGAGCCTGGAGTTTGCTCTCAGTTGGACCGTCTCAGCCAAGCTTATCACCTCCTCCTCCGCTTGGAGCCGAAGTTCTCTTCTCCTCGCCGTGGTAAGCTTCTTTGGCTTCTCTTGCTCTTCGTTATCGGAAGAGCCGGAGTTGTTGTTTTTATTCCTCGTTCTCTTCCGATATTTGGAGCTCTCTTTCACCGTTGCACTTTGAGACTCCATTGAGACACAGCTGTCCGTCTCGAATTCAGATCACGAGTATGGGGGGGAAAAACGGTCCATCCAAGCAGTGCCCCCTGTACTTGGATAAGCCTAATACGCCACGGGTGTCGGCCGGTACCCTGGCGGGACCAGCAGAACGCCGTCGCGTCGGATTATTCGCCGACGAGCAATCATTACCCAAGGACGGATCCTGTGGGTAATAATTACACGTCGCCCAGGATGCACCGGTACACTATGCTGCTCGTCCTCCCCGAATGACAAGCATTCGAAAAGGGCCAACAGCAAGCGCACACACGTGGAGGTTATCCGACTTCGCACCCCATGAGTAGCTTAATATCCTTAGTCAAGCATGGAGCAGGGAGATGTTTTAATTTAATAGGCCTAAGAGGCGCATGAATATCGAATAGTTCGATTAAAAAAGAATTAAAGAGATCTATTTGGTCGTTGACAGACTTAGCGCCAAATATACAATCCCAATCGATATTATTTAGATCATGCATGAATTTTACATTATCTATGTTATTAAAGCATCTTCGCATCACCACTGTAGGTTTAAGCTTAGGTGGACGGATTTTATAGGAGAGGTATATTAAGTCGTGATACGAAAAAGCTTCGGCTGACATTTGTCCAAATGTAGCAACACTCTCTGTTGAAGAGACTATCATTAGGTCTAGTAAGGAAGGCGCACAGCCAGGGAATAGATGGGTTGGATTAGAGGATAGGATTTCAAGGTTGGAACTGTCAATAATAGTTCGTCTTTTTTAATTAAACAAGTATTAAATTGCCCATTATTATAGTGTGATCAACTCCAGGAATATATTTTTCAAGGAGAGTCTCAAACACATCAAAATAGTTTATATGTAACGAAGGACTATAAACAACACCAAGCAAAAGTTTTTGGGAGCCAAACAAAACTTCAATCATTATATGCTCTAAGGAATTTGAGTACGCTGAAGGCGATTTATCTAAAATAGAAAAGGGAATATGACTGCGAAGGTAGATACCTCCACCCTTTTCAGTCCTGTCATTCCTTATGAGGTGGAAACCTGGCAAAGCATAAGCCGTTGAAGGCAAGCAAGGTTTCAAGAACGTCTCAGATATAAGTAATGCGTGAATGTTTGTAACGTCAAAAGAGTCTAGTAAATCTGGATAATGGGCGGGAATACTTTGCGCATTGATGTGCACGACATTAAAGTTTTTGGAAAAGGAACTAAGTTTGAGGTTTAGCAAGGAATTAAGGGGCTCAGGATCGGGAATGCTGTGGAAACTGTCTTCGGATGCCGTTGAATCACACTGGTGAAATGTGCCATTATTTGTACTTTCACTACTAGAACTGATATTATTATACATGATAAATAAATATATATATTTATATATATAAAAATGATTATACTTAAATTAATAATAGAAATAAATAATAAATAAAAAAATAAAATTGAATAATATAAAAATAAAAATAAATGAAAATATATATATGTATATATATTGAAATTTTTGTAAATATCATAAAATATATAATATAATATTATAATAACAAATAAAAAAAAAATAAACAAAAAGAAATAATAAAAACAAATAAAATAATAACAATAAAAATAAAAATCTACAGTAATCAAATAAAATACATCACATGCCTGCCAGCAAACAGTTCTTAAACAAAATAAATACATGCCAAATAAAATTCTTAATATAAATAAAACAATAGTGAGCGTAAAACGAAACGTTTCAGTATTATATGCTATCTGTGTCAAAAGCCACGGCTTATGATATTGTTCTCAACCATTGACAAGTTAAATGGACTCATAACGGACGTTTGTTTTGGTTGACACACGTGTTAGTGAAAATATTTTGTTTTAGTATTGAATATCTCTATTTTACACAGTGGAAACAATATACAATAGTGTAAATAGATCCATACTAACAAGGTAATTGGTTATAGTAAGTAGTTGTGTTGTTTTATAGGCTAGATTAGTTTTATTTTATAGTTCGGTTATTTTAATTTTAAAATGGATCCAGACCCTCCACCTGACCCCCCTGATCCTGGGGGAGGTAATGTATATATCGCAGCACAAATTATGTCTCGGAAAAGACAAGGTGAGGAAGCATCCCCTAATCAACATGGTGTTAAAAAAACTATTATAGATCCATCCACCGCTACTCCTTCTATACAAAATGTATGGATCCATCCTTTCATGTCCGAAGCCCCAAAATCCTACATTAGTACTGACAAAGGTCCCTTTATCGTGTATGTGTCAAGAGAATCTCCTGATCCAGCTGCAGGTACATCTATAAGGGCATTTAGATTTGGTCAATTTCTCCATACTAATAAAATTACTTATATAGTCAATGATGGAGTTAAAAATGTTGGTCGCAATAAAATCAGTGTCCAGTATACATCAGCTGAAGCAGCAAACAAATTTTTAGTTAATCCTGTTCTTAGTTTATGTAAATATGTTTGTGTTATTCCAACATTCAATATTACAAGGATGGGAATTGTAAAAGGAGTTCCCGTTGAATGGTCTTTGGAAGAGTTTGTTGGCTCACTGATATTCCCTACTGCTTGCGGAGAAGTTATAAAAGTAAGACGAATGAACCGGAAGAATGTAAGTGAGGGTGTAGTTACATGGGTTCCAACTCAAACTGTTGCTCAAACCTTACGTGATCAACAATTGCCTGAAAGAATATTTTCCTATAAATCCGTCCTTAATGTTGAACTTTATAAATACCCTACAATCCAATGCCTTAATTGCTGTCGTTTTGGTCATGTTAAGTCACAGTGTAGATCAAAGCCAAGGTACTATATGTGCTCCCAGTCTCATACTGGTGAGGCATGTGACATCCTACAGGACAATTCAACCTGCATCCATTGTACGTCAAAGCATTTTGCTACTGATAAAGGGTGCCCTGAGTATGTAAGGCAACAGAATATTAAGGCCGTTATGTCGCAAGAATGTATTTCTTATATGGAAGCATCCACTCGATTTCCATCAGTCCAACGTTCCTATGCAGATGTTGCTAAGGAAATGTTCTCACCTCCTATGTACATGAACTCCCAATCCCAACAAAGCAGATCTCCTGTTACTCCCACTAAATCCTATCGTAAAACAGTCTTCCAAGCTCCCCGTTCCCGCGCTCCTGTGGCAATGGGATACAATAGACAAGCTCACCAGTCCATTATTAGTAATTGTTTCTCTTCCCTTCCTAATGGTTGTGCCCTTAATCAAGGTTCTGATAGTCCAGCAGAATCTACAAAAGATCTGTTAATGGCTTTGACTGACACTCTTGTGAGCATAATCTCAACTGCTGATGAACTTCCTTTACCACCTTTACCCTGTCCAACGTTGCCCAAAACTTACTTAAAATATTCAAAATCCTCCACAATGGCCCCACTATACTTCCTACAGTGGAATAGTAAAAGTATTCGTGCTAAAAAGCACGAATTACTTCATATTATCTCTCTGTATAATCCTGTCATTATTGCCCTCTCGGAGACGTGGCTGATGCCTGACTCCCGATTTAGGGTCCCAGGTTTCGCATGTCTAAGGGAGGACAGAAATGACGGGTATGGAGGTAGTGCTATCCTTATCCAGCACTCTTCTCCATATTCCCGTATTCCTCTCCCATCTCATAGTCAACAGTTGAATGCTGTTGCTGTGAGGGTCCTTGGTATTTCCTTTCTTTCTGTTTATATCCCTCATCCTTCCGCTCCTATCTTCCTAGAGCTTAAGTCTATTATCTCTTCGCTTCCTAACCCTGTGGTGGTCCTGGGTGATTTTAACACTCATCACACCTTGTGGGGGTGTTATTACTGTGATGGATTTTCGTCTTCGTTGGTAGAAATGATTGATGATGTTGATCTCTGCATTCTCAATGATGGATCACCGACTCGTAGGGTTAATCCTAATCAAAACCCTAGGTCTGCTATCGATCTTTCCTTATCTTCTCCTTCTCTTGCTTTCCAACTATTATGGTGTGTACTTCCATCTACCCATGGTAGTGATCATTTCCCGATTCTGCTTTCCTTAAATAATAGAGGTTCCCCCACTCCTTCTTCTGTCCTTCATCATAAGTTTAATTAAAAAAAGGCCAACTGGAACGAGTACGCCAACTCTGTGGATTGCATTTTGGGCAATCTTCCTGAGTCTGGTAATTATGAGAATATCATTGTTTACTATGATAGGTTTGTCTCTGCTATTCTTTCTGCTGCTGACTTATAATAATAATAATAATAATAAAATAGCTTTATTTACTCCACACAAAAGTACACATTATTTACATGACAAGAATGTTATTATATACATACAATTTTTTTTTTTTTTTTTACTAAGGAAACTACTTATGATAAATTATATTCACTGTTACTAGTTGTGTAGGCTATAACTTTATATATTTGTTTATTTATTCTTAATGTATATAGTCAAGTTCGAACCGCCGTGGTAGGCTTTTTAAAAAGATACAATTTTATTTAATTATAATATATTTAAAGACAACTTGTCGCTAAGACTACATGTTACAGACTCTGTTTCTTAATACTAACTTACTTATTATATTACATTTCGACATCCGCTAGATGATGCAATTGTTTATGGTAATTGATATAGTTGCTTATGTTAAATGATACATATTTTATACTTGATAACAAAAAGCTTATGTTAAACGATACATGTTTATACTTGATAACAAAGAGCTTATGTTAAGGGTTCTGCGAATATACCAGAGCGGCCAACGGAATGTACTTGCTCAGCACTTTGGGATGACGTAACTCCTCCCTCCTTAAGATCGAAGTTTTCCGGCAAATTAGGAGAACTTCGGATACATAATTTTAATATGAATTTATGATTTTTGAAAATTAAAATACATATAATTATTATAACTATAGTATATAGTCCAATTGTCCAGACACTAATATTTTTCACTATTTTCTGATTTTCACTATTTTCACTTATTTCACTTTTCCTTAAACTGTACGTTAAAAATTTCAAATCTGTAAGATCTATGCCTTTTATATTTATTGGTTTCAAAATAGGTTTTTCAGGAACATCTATTGAAGGTAAATTAATGACAGGTAACATTGAGTGTGTATCATTTTCTAAGAATGTTTCATGTTTTTTCAGAATTATATTCTTAATTTTCACTTCGCAAGGGTCGTCTAAGGTAAGTAAATAGGTTCCTTTAATCTTTTGTCGGTTTACTTCATTGAAACATGTTTTTGTGAGCAATTCCTCTTTTCTGATAAACAAGGTCCAGATGTTAGTTTGCAGAGGTTGTAGCAGGATGTCTTCCGTAATTACAGGAACAGGAACACACGACGTAGCGTTTTCATTATACGTCATAAGTTCTGTTACACAAGGGTCGTTAATGAATTGAAGAACTTTTCTCTCGTAGCACAGGAAACTCGCCTTATCTATTTCTTTGCAGGGATGATCCAATAACCTAGTTTTCAACCCTTTAGCTATAAGGTAAGGATATTTAGGAACAATGATGACGGTGGAACCATGGGATAGAACAGGTAAAGGAATCAATTTATAATAGATATATGTGTCATCTTTAATTATAGGTATTTCCAAAAGGTAAGTTATGTAATTTCCTTTAATATATGCTTTTATAGCAATTGTCTGTTCTAACTTTACTAGATTATCTAATGTAGGCTTATACGCTAATTTCTCTACTTTACTTATATTTAACAATGTGTTTAAAAGAATGTTAGAATTTATAATTGATTGATGTAATATTCCTAATCTACTTAATGCAAGGCTAGTTTCTATTTCATTTAATTTTACATATATGGTCTGGTAATTATGAATTAATAAATTGTAAGTATTAATGATTTGTGTTTCAATATGATTAAGGGCATCTTTTCTAATAATTTCTGATAAATTATGCCTTAATTCCTGTATTCCTAAATTAATTTCATTTATATTGTCATTTAATTGAAATGTAGAGTTCGATATGGAGAACATCATTTCAGTGATAAGAGTCATTTTATTTTTCTGTTTATTTTGTTCCGTTTTAATATTACTTATTAATGTTTCATATCTAATAGCATCATCATTATCTAGATTTCCAGTAATTATTTTAATCATTGAACCTAAGGGGTTAATTAAGCCTCGCTTAATTCTAGTGCTTGGAGAAATCTGTTCTAATTTAATTAAAGTTATATTCCTTAAATAATTTGCTTGAATCCTAACATCTATAAAATATTCTATAAAATCATCATCAAAATTATCAACTAACTTATCTAACTGAGTACATTTGTAATAATTATCTTTTAAATCTTCTAATATAGGTCTTAAATCTAATGTTTTCGCGATTATCCAATTATCACTACTCACGATGGCTTGGCCAACTCTATATGGTAATATTCCAGGGTTGTCATTTAACTCCTGAAGTTGAAGGGCCTGGGACCGCATCGTCAGGGCCAGGGTCAAAATCTGCAGGTGATACCTGTGGAGGTCGTTTAATATTTCTTATTGGAATTTTCGTATTACGATTATTAGGCATTATAACAGGGACGGTATTTTTGGATATTTCTTTAATTACTTGTGCTTTTACGTAACGCGGCTTATCTTTGCTTTGTCTTTTATTGGTATTTTTAGCAAAGATTTTATCGCCTGGTTTAATTTTAAATTCTGTCTCACCACCTTTCTTTTCTATATATTGTTTTTTTATTTTAATGGCTTTATTGGTTATGTGCTTATATAAAAATTTAGTTCTCTTTAAATGCTCTTTTATTATTTGCTGCATGTATTCTTTTTCGAAATTTACGTCAAAAGTGTTTCTCGCTTCGGTATGTCCGAATAAAACTTCAAATGGGGTAAATCCAGTGGTTGAGTGAATCGAATGGTTGTATGCCATTACCGCATAAGTCATTATGGAGGCGGCATCAGTGTATTTTTGTTCGTACTTGGCTATTCTATAGATTTCTAAGATTGTTGAATGGAATCTCTCTATGAATCCCATAGAATTTGGATTATTAGCGGTGCTTATATGTATCTCAATTTTATACATAGATAAAAACTCTTTTAATAAGGTGTTATTAAACTCGGTACCTGGGTCGGAATTAATTTTAAGAGGTACACCATAAAATGAAAAATATTTAATCAATGCTCTAACTACTTCCGGTGTGGTTCTATTCGGAATTTCGAATGCTTGTCCTAACTTACTGAATGCATCGATTATGGTTAAATAATAATTTCCTTCGATAGAAAATATGTCGATGAAAATTTCCTCCAAGGGCTTATTTTGAGTAGGGGTTAATTGTAATTTTGGTTTGAGGGGGTTTCTATCATATTTCATTTTTTTACATATTTCACAAGTGTTTATCGTACTGGCTATAGTTTGCTCCATATTATGCCAAAAATAACTTCGTTTTATATGACATAATGTTTCACGGATTCCTCTATGGCAGGTTTTTCCTTCATGATATTTTTTTACTATTTCTCTTTGATCATTTTCATCGTCAATAAAAATAACTCGTTTTGTGCATTCTCTAAATTGAACATTTTCTTTCTTAAATAATGAAATCACTATTTCAGTAAATTGTCTCCGGTGTGCTTTATCTTCAAAATAAATAAAATATTTGGTTTTGTTCCTAATGTATTCTTTTAAAAATTGTCTAACTAAATCAGGTCTATCAGTGGGTAAATGGACTTCTAAAATACGTTGTTTGGGTCTAGATAAGTTTTTTACGCTAATTTTATTTATAAGCCACGTATAAACTAAAATTTGGTTGGGCTTCGTATCGATAGCCTCCTGTAATATGGGGATACCTTCCGATTCGGTATCGCGGGCGGAATGTATGGTTTCTGTTTCCGATGCTGTCACAGTAGAACTGGACGGGCATGGTATAGAGTAAGGTGAACCATGTCGCGATTTAACTGACAGGGTCTCCTCTGAGTCTGTGTCACATAGATTAATAATTTCTTCTTTTTCTGACTCTATAATGTTGGGCAATGGAGAGCTAGGAAATACTATCTTTTTTAATTCAGCCAATTTCTTTAATTCCTCTGTTATTTTTCTTATTTCTTCATTTTGATTCTCTTCTTTATCTATATTTACTTGGGTGGACATATTCTCTTTATCTTCCAAGGCGTTGATGCGAATTCTAGACAGGGCATCTACGTTACAATTACTTTTGCCACTTCTATGTATTATTTCAAAGTTGTATTCCGATAAACGTAGCCGCCAGCGGGTTAACCTACTATTGGTATCTTTTAATGAGTTTAACCACGCTAAGGGTTTATGATCAGTGATTATTTTGAATTTGTTACCGTATAAGTAAGGGCGGAAATATTTGACGGCCCATACTATTGCCAAAAGTTCTTTTTCTGTCGTACTATATCTAGTTTCTGCACTATTGAGAGTGCGACTTGCGTAAGCGATAGGTTTATCGCTTCCTACGGGTCCTTGTGATAAAATTGCGCCTAATGCGAAGTCTGAAGCATCTGTAGTTAAAATATAAGGTTTACTAGGGTCGGGGTATTGCAATATAGGTGCGTTAACAAGGAGTTCTTTACATTTCTCAAAAGATTCTATATATTTTTTATCGGTTACAGGTGTAGTCTGTTTTTTCTTTAATCGGTTGGTCATAGGTTGTGTTATCTTTGCAAAGTCTTTAATAAAACGTCGGTAATAACCTATTAATCCAAGAAAACTTTTAATTTCTGTTGTGGTATGAGGTAAAGGGTAATTTAAAATTGTTTTAATTTTATCATTATTTGGTTTAAGTCCGTCACTAGTAATGGTATGTCCTAAATAAAGTACCTCTTTCCTTAAAAACTCTGATTTGTCTAACTGTATTTTTAAATTGGTCTGTCTAAGTCTGTCAAATACTGTTCGTAATTTAGAAATGTGTTCTTGTAAGCTAACTGAGTAAACGATTATGTCGTCGAGATAAACTAGGCAGTGGATTCCTTGCAATCCTCTAAGTACGTTATCCATAGTCCTTTGGAATGTTGCAGGGGCGGTTTTGAGTCCGAAGGGCATTCTAGTAAATTCAAAATGTCCTGCGTTTGTACTAAAAGCAGTTTTCTGTCTGTCATCTTCCTTCACTTCGATTTGATGATAGCCACTGGCTAAATCTAGTGTGGTAAAATAACAACTTCTTCCTAATTTATCAAATAAATCGGTTATATTGGGTAATGGATATTTGTCATCGACTGTTATTTCATTTAATTTACGGTAATCAATTACAAGTCTAAATTTTCTTTCGTTAGTTGCGTCTAGTTTCTTTGGGACTAAATGAACAGGGGCACTCCAAGGAGAGTGAGAAGGGACAACTATATTATTTTCTATCATCTTTTGTACTTGCTTATTAATTTCATCATTAATTATTTGGGGTTGTCTGTAAGGTCTAATATATATAGGATCCTCGTTATGAGTTCTTATGTGATGCTTAACATTGTTTGTAAAAGTTAGGGGTAAATGGTCACTGTGAAAAATATCTTTATATTCCATACATAATGCACTTATAGTTTTCTTTTCTTCCGGATTCATGTGGTCTAATCTGAGTTTATTTAAATTTTCGGTTAATATTTCGTCTATCTCTAGACTATGGGTGGTATCTAATTTATTTACATTACATTCGCTTGGTTCGTATTTTGTAACTATAAAAGGACTAGTAATAGTTAGAGTTAATTCTATATCAAGGGTATTTTGTATAACGGTGGTTGCATAGCCATTTTTACAAGTAACTAAGGCGCTTGGCATTCTAACACCTTCGCGAAATTGTTTGTAATTTAAAATAGCATTGCCGTTTCGTAATGTTGTCGGTAACCTAACTCTTTGTTCACAACGTTTATTTAAATGTATAATATTAGTAGGGTTGTATATGATAGGTATAGATGTTGTGTTGGTATGTAATATTTCGTTTTTCATATCTACTTTAGCGTCTAATTGCTTCAATAAGTCGCTTCCAATTAATCCGTCGTAACGTCCGTCTACGTCGTATATGTAAAATTTATGATGTTCGGGAGTATGGAAAGTGGGAAATAATGGTATAATAATGACTTCATTATGTCTACTTGAGGCATGTGTGGATATAACCTCGAATGGTTCTTGATATCTAAAATCATTAAAATATTCGTTAACTTTATTTGGACTAATAAAAGATCTTGAGCTTCCAGTATCGATCATGAGATTGGCATTAATTTCAGGTATAAAAATATATGGTAATTTAAGGGTGTTACAGTTTAAATTAATTACCTCGGGATAGGGTGAAGGGTATCCATGTGAAAATTTTCAAATTGTTCAAAATTTTCGGAAAACTCGATGTTTCCAGGGTATGGCATATTATCATTTTCATTTTCTTCTCCTGGTTGGTTATACTCGTTTTCGTCGGTAAAGTCGGTATAGTCGTAATAATTATTTTCATTTCCAGTATCTATTTGTTCCACTATGTGTTCATTAAGGCGGAAACCTGGGGGTTTATTTTGAGGAGCCGTTCTCATGCTCACATCGTTGTTATTTATTTGTCGCTGAGGACGATAACCAAAGGGTTGTTGTCCTTGGTTTTGGTTGAACTGGGGTTTGTATCCAAACTGATTTTGGTTGAGTTGGGGTCTGTATCCAACTTGATTTTGGTTCAATTGTGGTTTATATCCAAACTGATTTTGGTTGAGTTGGGGTCTGTATCCAACTTGATTTTGGTTGAATTGTGGTTTATACCCAAATTGATTTTGTACGGGTAGCTTTATTTGCTTACTAGGGTTAATTCCAAATTTAAATTTTGGAGGTTGTTGAGGGTTAATACTTTGAAATTGAGGATATTTATGTGAGGGTTGGGGTTGTGTCTTTTGTTGTAAAGGATTATGATTGTTGTTATTTGGTTTAATCGTATTAAAGAAGGGTTTCATATATGTACTTTGTAAGTAAGGATTAGAAGATGTCATAGTATTGGAGTGAGGCTGTTTTAACATTTTGTTTCTCGAGTTATATTGATGCATGAAATTTACTTCTTCCAACACTATACTCAAAGAATTTTCTAAAGAACTGCATGCTTTTAACCGTACTATCCTAAGTAAATCTTCCGGTAAATTATATAAGAAAACATTCATCGCTAAATTGTTATAAATAATGATTTTACTTTCCTTTAAACTATTATTTGTTATTAAATTTACTTTTGCTATTAACGTGCTCTTAATATATTGTATTCTATTACAGAAATCTAAATATGATTCGTTACTATTGATTTTCAAAGTTTCTAGTTCGATAGCTATACATTCTTCTGAACGCGGATCACCAAAATGTTGCTCTAACGCTGATTTTAAACTACTCCATGTATCTAAGTCTTGTCTTTCACTAATTAATCTAGCTGCTTGACCTGTTAACTTTGATGTTATTACGTGGAAAACATATAGGTCTTGTGCTGAATTACCTTCCACTACGCACATTTGTATTACATATTCGCACTTTGATATGAAAAGTGACAATAATTTTTCATCTCCATCAAATTTTGGGATGATATTACTTATTTCTACGGGTATTTTTATTATATTTTCCATTTTTAATTATTTAAATTTTATTAAATTATTTATTTTATTTATATTTTTTTTTATTCAATTCTTTTTTATACTTATAACTAATCGTCAAGAAAACCTCTTAGAATCTTTTGCGGTTTAAAAGAAATCTACGCTTTAATTGACACTTAATAACTAATTGTCAAGGAAACTTCTTAGAACCTTTTGTGGTTTGAAAAGGAATCTACAATTTAATTGACACATATAACTAAAATGAATAGGAAATAGAATATATGGGAATAGCTTTTTAGGGTCTACTCACCAAATCATTTTCCCTCGTGAGGTCTGTAGCTGTAGTCGCAAGCTGGTATGTCTTCAAGTCTTCACGCGAGTACACGAATATGACTTATTTATTTACTTGGTTCGGATTCCGTTAAAAAAACGTTAGAAAACGTTCGCACGATATAAATTTTCTTCCCCGGACGCGGAATTTATCGCACCAGATAAGTTATTTAATTTCTCGGACGCGGAATCCTACCGGCTGCGCCAGTCAAGTTCGAACCGCCGTGGTAGGCTTTTTAAAAAGATACAATTTTATTTAATTATAATATATTTAAAGACAACTTGTCGCTAAGACTACATGTTACAGACTCTGTTTCTTAATACTAACTTACTTATTATATTACATTTCGACATCCGCTAGATGATGCAATTGTTTATGGTAATTGATATAGTTGCTTATGTTAAATGATACATATTTTATACTTGATAACAAAAAGCTTATGTTAAACGATACATGTTTATACTTGATAACAAAGAGCTTATGTTAAGGGTTCTGCGAATATACCAGAGCGGCCAACGGAATGTACTTGCTCAGCACTTTGGGATGACGTAACTATATACTTTGTTTATTTATTTATTTGTTTTACCTCCTTATTTATTAATTGTAACTTTTTATTATGTGGATCCCCTCCGGGTAAAAGCCTCCTCCAAAGAATTCCATTTTTCTCTGTCTTTTGCAGTAAACATCCAATCTTTTCCTGCCTGTGCTACAATCTCGTCTTGCCACCGAGCGCGTGGACGACCTCTGCTTCTCTTGCCTTGTGGTCCCTTCCATTTTGTGACATTGATTGTCCAGCGGTCATCGACCAACCTCGCAACATGACCAGCCCACCTCCATTTTAGAGATTGAGCAAAATACAAGGCATCTTTCACTTTGGATATTTTTCGAATATCTGTATTTCTAACCCTATCTCGCAGTTTTATATTAAGACAGCTTCTCTCCATTGCCCTTTGAGTTGTCTGGATTTTATATCTTGCCTTGTGATCGTATGTCCACGTTTGGCAGCCATATGTGAGACAAGGCAGAATTGTTGTATCTAGAACTATCTTTTTTAATTTTAGGGGTAGTTTTGATTTGAAAATGTCTTTTAGAGCCCAGTACCTTTTCCATGTAATAGCTACTCTCCTATTAATTTCCTGTATATTTCGGTCTGACTTAAATGAAATCTGTTTTCCTAGATAGATGTAGTTTTCTACGTATTCGAGCGGCACGTTGTTAACTGATACTGGTGACAGCTCACTATTAGTCATGACTTTACTTTTATCTAGGTTCATTTCCAGGCCTACGCGAGCGCTAGCAGATTGGAGTTCGCTAATCATTACATTGAGCTTATTCCAAGAATCAGAGAACACGACAATGTCATCCGCAAACCGTAGGTGGCTTAGATGATTTCCATCTACATTAACTCCTTGCCCTGACCATGCTAAGTCTTCCATTATGTTTTGCAGGACTGCTATAAATAGTTTCGGCGAGATGGGGTCGCCTTGTCTGACTCCTCGGTTAATATTAATTCTAGTACCCACTCTATCTAGCCTTATTTTACTAGTACAATTTATGTATATATTTTTGATAATATTTATATATTTTGCGTCTACATTTTGTTTGCTTAATGCTTCCCAGATGCTAAAATGTGAAATAGAGTCAAAAGCTTTCTTATAATCAATGAACGCTAAGTAGAGTGGTTTTTGGTGCTCGACATACTTTTCGATGACTTGATCTACGGTATAAATATGGTCTGTTGTACTAAAGCCGCTTCGGAAGCCTGCTTGTTCCTTCGGTTGGCAAGAGTCTAGCTGTGGAGATATTCTTTTCAATAAACAAGATGCAAAAAGTTTATACAGGCAAGACATAAGGCTTATCGGGCGGTAATTTCCTATATCTTTAGGGTCTCCCTTTTTATAAAGTAGAATAATTTCTGACTCTGTCCATTGCTGTGGCACAATTTCCTCTACTAGAATTTTATTAAATAAGATTGTAAGGGGTGTTAGTAGCAGAGTTCTACCCAGCTTGATGCATTCATTGCTGAAATTATCTGGCCCTGGGCTTTTATCTGGTTTTAATTTTTCTATTTGTTTCTTGATTTCTGTTTCTGTAAATTTTTGAATGCTCATTGTTATCTTTGGCATGTCTTGTTGTATGGTTTTTGTTAGGTCTGATGTAGAATTATAAAGGTTTGCGTAAAAGTCTCTAGCAATGTTCACAATGCCACTCCGTGATGTACAGATTGTAGATCCTCTTTGTAGTGACGGAATCCATTTTTTTGAACTATCTAATTCTTTATAAGCCTTTTTAGTAGATCTCGACTTTTCTAGCCACTTTTCCAGTTCATGTAATCTATGATTTTCATAGCATATTTTTATTTCTTTATTCGTCTGCTTGTATAAGTTTTTTAGATCTTCCTTTTCCTTTTTAGTAAGTTTACCTTTATTTTGTAGTCTACTTCGTTTTACCATTAATTGAAATGCTTTCTCCGATAGAATTGTTACTTTATTTGATGTTTTCTTGTTTCTCAGGCTTGTTGATATAGAGTTTTCTAACTTTTTATAGTATTCGTTGACAGTATGCTTTTCATGGTTTACTATTAGATTAGGTATCAATTCACTTAAATTATTTATGTACAAGTCCAGTTCTTCTGGAGTTTTTAGTAAGTTTTTAGGGCTGGTGAAGTTTTTTCTGCTCTTTTTTCTCATACTTAGACAAAGAGTCGCTCTTAAAAGTCTATGATCCGTGCCAAAGGAAAAAGAATTCAGCACTTCGTAATTTGAGAATAACTTAGGTTTTGATGTTGTTATGTAATCGATTTCTTTTTTTGTATTTTTGTCAGGGGAGATCCAGGTCCATCTTCGATTAGCTTTTAATATAAACATTGTATTAACTATTTTCAAATTTTGTTCGGATACGTACTGAATAAATTTGTCCCCTCTCTTGCTTCTATTTCCGAAACCGTGAAAACCTGCTACTTTATTCTCGTAGACATTTGGTTTGCCAACCTGAGCGTTAAAGTCACCCATAGCTATTACATAATGTGTTGTAATCAGATCATGAGCGTTTTCCAAGTCTTTATAAAATATATCTAGATCTTCTTGTGTGGAGCATTCTGTTGGTGCGTATGCCTGTATAATTGCTAAGTGTAAGTTCCCTAGGTTTATTTCTAATATGCAAACTCTTTCAGATATACCAGAAAAGCGAATAATATTTTCTTTATATTTTTTTTTGATTAGGAAACCTACTCCATATAGACCCTTAGTTTGCCCTATGTAGTACATAATGTAGTCTTCGTCTTCTACTATATTTTCACCTAGCCTACGTACCTCGCATAAGCCCAGAATATCGTGTTTTATATCACGGATCGCAGTTTTTAGTTCTAATAGTTTTTCGGGTGTAGACAATGATCTCACATTTAGGGTACAAATATATATTTTATTTTTATTTCCTGAACGATTATTCTTTGGGGGGTTGTGGTCTGTAGCTCCCGTGGTGACCAGCCATGTTGGGAGAGTAGGTTCTGGGGGGGGAGAGAGTGTTAATTGCTATTTCAGTGTTGTTGAACTTTTTGGCTCTTGAGGTTTTGTTGTTGTTTTTTCAGGAGCAAACTGCAAAGTGGGTTGTCTTAAGATATGTTTCTCCATGTTTTTTGTTTTATTAATTTTTGTAGGGTTACCTTTTCCCTTTTCTGCATTTGTTCTTGTTGCCTCTGGAGATACTGATAGAGCTCTTTTCTTTTTTTCGTTATTTTGCTTACTGTTTTGTTGGTCTCTGTCTTTTAAAATGATAATTTTATCATACTTTATAATAGCTAATCTGCCCTGCTCTCTTTCTTTCTCCACTTCTCTTTGGAGTTCCTTGCGCTTATTTAAAATTTCAAGTGGAAAATATTCTTTAATATAGTACGGTGTTGATTCTAGCTTTTTCTTATTTTTGTGGATTTTTATTTTTAGTCCCATTGTGGTTAGCGTTATAAATATAGGTCTCACTTTTTCGCTTTTTTTGCCAAGCCTTCTCGTGCTTTCGATGAAGCTACTGTCGCACTTGATGTTTAGTATGTTGTTTATTATATTAAGAACTGTTTCCTCTAAATCCCAATAGTTTTTTTCAGTTTCATCAACTCCAAATACAAGTAAAGTCCTCTGGCTCTGGTTCCTTTCTAATTCATTTATTTTCCTAGCTTGAATTTCAATTTTTTGTTCCAATAGTACATTTTTAGTTTCCAGATATGCAAATTTTTCGTTAATATTTTTGTTAATAGCCTCTTTGATGTTTTCTTGTATGTTGTGCATGTCGGTTTTTTGCTGCCTCATTTCGTGTTGCATTTCTTTTAATAGATTCTTTATATCTTCCATCTTACTCGATTATAGATATGAATTAAATATTTTAATTAGAAATTGACGCCCTCTTGTGTTGAATAGTGGCACTATTATATTATGATAGCAGATGTAGCTAAGTCGATCTTGTATTATTTGGTTCTGTCCACTCCTCAAGAGATGGCGCTAGGAATATTGATTTGTTAAAATAAAGCTTTTTGCTGCTGACTTACATATCCCCAAATATCACTCCATTCAGAATTGGATGCATTTCAATCCCTGGTGGGATCAGGAATGCTCTGATTCTGTCATTCGGCGAACAACTGCCGAGGAGTCATACGCAGCCTGTATGACTATGGAGAATTTCATTGAATACAGACGCAATGATGCGAAGTTTAGAAATTGCATTGGAAAAAAGAAAAAATTTGGTTGGGTCAGTTTTTGTGAATCCCTTAGTCCTCGCTCCTCTTTTTCTCTTGTCTGGACAAATGTTACGAGATTTCGCCGGTCACTTAACAATGTCAGTAGTCCTAATTCCAATAACCCTTCTGTTTGGCTCAACGATTTTGCAAACAAATTAGATCCTCCTTTTGTACCATCCCAGGATTTATTTATATCCACGCCGGTTTAATCTTTTGAGGAAATGGATCTTTCTTTTTCCTTTGAAGAGCTTAAAAACGTCTTAATGGATTTAAAGGACACAAGTCCAGGAGAGGATGGTATTTCTTACTCCTTTATTGCAAGATTAAATGATAAAGCTAAATATCATTTTTTAAACTTGATAAATAATATATTTCAATCAGGCAATATTTCCAATTCATGGAAATCCCAAATTGTTATTCCTATCCTCAAACCTGGAAAATGTCCTTCAGATTGTAATTCCTACAGACCCATTGCCCTAACATCTACTTTATCAAAGATTGTTGAACG
Organism: Heliconius charithonia; assembly: GCA_030704555.1. Lineage (NCBI taxonomy): Eukaryota > Metazoa > Arthropoda > Insecta > Lepidoptera > Nymphalidae > Heliconius > Heliconius charithonia. The sequence continues at coordinate 8,502,136 of CM060828.1, forward strand.
GCTTTTGAAGAATCGACTGGAATGGATAGTGGAAAGTAAGAATATCTTAGCGCCCTCTCAGTTTGGCTTTAGAAAGGGGTTAAGTACTATTGATAGTCTCAGTGTTTTTACTACAGGTGTTCGACGAGCTTTTGCCAAAGGAGAGTATTTAGTTGGTGTTTTTTTAGATGTTGCATCTGCATATGATAATGTTCTTCTTCCGGTGCTCAGGCAGAAATTGCATCAGCTGAGTATTCCGCCGAGGATGTCCCATTACATATATAATTTGCTGACCGGTAGAACGGTATCTGTAAAACATCCGCTTCTTACTATACCTCCCAGACTTGTCTGGAAAGGTCTGCCTCAAGGTTCAGCTCTTAGTCCGCTGCTGTATAATATATACACTCATGACCTCGAATTATCTGTAAATAATTTTTGCAACATCCTTCAGTATGCTGATGACATCGTTCTCTATTGCAGCTCAAATTCTGTGGAGGACATAACTTATCGTTTGAATACTGCCTTGCACTATCTTAACCAGTGGCTCTCTGATCATGGCCTGGCATTATCTGTAGTTAAATGTTGGTAGTGTTTACAAAAAAGAGAGTAATTCCTAATTTTAATATTTTGTGTTATAATATTCCCATTAATTTAACAGAAAATAAAAAAATTTTAGGCATAATACTTGATAAGAGATTGAATGGAGTTGCTCATGCTGAATACCTCAGCAGAAAATGTGAAAAAGGCATTAATGCTCTGAGAGCTGTGTCTGGTGTGTGGTGGGGTGCACACCCTTATACTCAAAAACTGCTGTACAATGCTATAATTCGTAGTCATATCGATTATGGATTATTTGTTTTAGACCCCTTTAATAAAGTAGCTACTGAAAAATTAAACCGAATACAATATAAATGTCTTCGGATTATCCTAGGTGCAATGAGGTCTACTCCTACAAATGCATTACAGGTGGAGTGTGTAGATCCACCACTTCCTATCCGTCGACAATTCCTCTCTGATCGATTTGTGAGTAAAATGTTGCAGCTTTCCTCTCATCCTCTGTAGTCCAAACTGTCTAAGTTAGCCGATCTCATCCCTCGAGGCAAACCATTGCCATATTTGCTTGATAGCTTCCTTAGACTGACATCCCTCCCTAATCCCTTAACTTGTTATCTATCTAATCCTTTATTCCTTTCACCTTATAACGCTTTAGTTCATTCTCCCTGTATTGTCACAAATCTTGGCCTAATCAAAGGAGATCCTGGCACCAACACAAAATTTAAGGAAATAGTTAATCTCAACTGGGCGAATCACCTTCTTATCTTTACTGATGCATCAAAGCTCTTGAAGGAGAGCTGTGTTGGTGCAGCTTGTTGGATACCAAAATTAAAAATTATTTTACAATTTAAATGCCCTCCCGAATCCTCTGTGTTCACAGGCTGTTGCTTTGTTAGAAGCAATCCTGTTTACACATTCCCACAATATTAAACAGACGGTTATTTTTACTGACTCACTAAGCTGCCTAATGGCCTTAAAGAGAAACCCGTTCCATAGTAGATTAGGATCTTCAATTAAGGATTCGTGAAGAATTGTTCTCTTGTCATCTAAGAGGTTTGGATGTTACTCTGGTGTGGACTCCAGGTCATTCTGGAATCGGTGGGAATGAATCTGCAGACTCCTGCGCCAAATCTGCTATCCAGTATGGCACATTAGATCATTTCACCAATTCCGTCCAAGATCTGATGTCTCCGTAAGTCCTGGAATAATTCATGGAACGAGTCAAAATCCTATAAAGGTAAGTATTACGCATTTATCCAACCAGATATTCCTAGGCGACCCTGGTTTTATTCTCAAAAGCTGATTGAACAGAGGATTATAACAACAATCTGTCGCTTGCGCCTTGGGCATGCTTCTACTCCTGTACATCTAGCCAAGATCAGGGTCAGGGACCACTCACTGTGTGAATGTGGTCTGGACGACGGCACTCCTTCCCACATCCTTTTCTCTTGTCCTAAGTTAACTCGTCCTTTATATGATGTCTTTCCCCATAAAGTCCCTCGTCCTATAAATGTTCAGTGTTTGTTAATGTTTGTGTTTAGTCCTTTATGTAAATATATAAAACATAACAAAATTAAACTTTAAATTAACACTCATGTAAAATATTATTTAATACTAACCTAATATGTTATTTACATATTGTAAATATATGTTTGTTTTGTTCTAGGTGAAGGCTGTATTTTAACTGGATCTCCTTTTTTACATGTATACTATAATTGTGTATAGTTTTTTTTCTTCTTTTTACCGGTCAATTTCCTTCGTGTGTTTTCCATACAACGTGACATTGGCGAAATGACTTGTGCTCAACTGGCACGCTCGAAACGCCATTAATTAAGAAATCAATCAATCAAGTTAGATGTCAACTGTCAATATGTCAACCACAACTAGTAAACATTAATTTATTATCATTAAATTTGTAAAAGTTGGGGGTAAATATTTAGTAATTTAAGTAACATTAGAGATTGTACAGGACATTGACACATAATTTATCACACGTAAAGGTAGAAATGCTATATTACTAGCAAATGTGCTGAGTAAACGATTGAGAAAACAAGTTGGTTACTTTTTAATCATTCTCTTTGCACGCGCGGTTTGCGAAGCGGGCTTAGTTTTGGTATCCCCATAATTTGAGCCCACAACAGATGCTTTAATTACAGCTTGTGTTTCAGATGCGCCATAGATATTATCTAGTTCCGTGCACGAATAAATATTATGACGCTTACCATCAGGTCCAATTACAATAACAGTGCCATCCTTCGTCCAGCATTTACTTATACCGCAGCGTTTTCGGGCTACCATAAATATGTCATGCCTTGATTTTGTAAGAAATTCAGACAAAGTGATGCCAGTACCTTTTAATTTTGTTTTAGCATACCAGACTTGGTTTTTTAAGGTTAAATCACGAAATTTCAGAAGTATCGGTCTTGGCTTATTAGAAGTTGTGGTACCTAAGCGCTGGCAACGGCTAATATCATTAACATCCAGTTCGGGCATTTTTAAATGGTTGGATAATACCTTTACAGTAACGGTAGAGACACTTTCACTGCCCTCCTCAGGAACTCCATGCAGTAACAAAATCTTTCTCCTGCTCCTCATGTCAAGGATATCATACTGCTTAGAGAGAATGCTAACCTGCAGTTGAAGACCTTCCAGTGCACTCAAGACAAATGATCGGAAAGTATTGAACTGAGCGGCAATATGTGATGTTGGACTTGCCGCTGGAATTGCTGAACTTAGGTTCAGTTGAAATTCCGCCATTTTAGTGTTGAATTGTTGTGATAATTCTTCCATAGACTGCTTGATGGCTTCCATAGTTGTTACTTTCACTCACGATTATAAGGAACTGTTATGATATTGTAACAGTATGTACTTGGGATATAACTTAAAAATAAATAAATAAATAAAATAAAATATGCATGGCAATACACATAAATAACATAGTTAATTATGAATAATACAAACTATATATTTTTGATACCATATTAATCGAGACGAGTTCGTGTATTGTCGTCCCGAATGTCGCAACCGTCGTTCTGTATATATAGGTGGTGGTGATGCTGGAAGGCAGCGGTCGAGTCGAACTCTTAAGTACTACGGTACTAATAAATATGATGCACATAAAGACTCGTACCAAATGTATAATGAATATAATATGATAATTCGAAGTTTATGATGACACGATCTTTTAGGATCGAATTCCTTATAAAGGAATTATATGTGTAGGAGCGACACATATTATGGATTAAAGTTATCTTTGACCAATGTTATAATATTGAATGTTGCTTGACGTCGCGGAAGCTGACGTGATGGGCTTAAGCGAACTGTTGCAGTGACATAACTATGTCTTGGCTGATGCCGTCTCGCAGTACGCTCGCGGTACGTAAGCTGTGTTTGTATGGCGTTAGCCATTGACGTATTGTATACCACTTCTACGACTTGGTATACGACTAGTAGGTGTGTGGTGCTATTTTATGTCCCAGCTCCGGTGTATGTAGTAGTGTCCGCCTGTCTCGTACGGGTGTGTGGTGCTATTTTATGTCCTGGAACTCTGGTGTATGTAGTAGTGTCCGCCTACGGTTCGAGACACGACTGTGGGGTGTGTGCCGTGCGTTTATTAAACATATCGGCCGCCTTGCGGCAGTGCGTTCGTTCCAACGACTTATATTGATCTCACAAATCAATCAACATCACGAATCACAATTCTAATATAATAATCTTAATATAAATAAGCGTAACAAGTACCTTCAGACTGATCACACACAAACGTCCCGGAGAGTTCATTAAGACTGTTGCAGCCGCAGTCTGGTAGGAATTCACGGTGTAGGGCGGGGAGGTGCCCGTACTCTTTCTTCCTTTTATTATAACTAGTTCGCAGTTATAGTGGAGAGGAAGTTAGGACGCGCTCTTGGCTTTTCTTCGGACGAGCTTCGAGTTATGACAATGTCATATTGTCGAGTTTCCAGTTATCTAAATAACTGACACAAGAACAACTTCTGATGGCAAATATGTTATTAAAGCGATACCTTCGTTCTAATGTCCATAATATAAAATTCTTAATACTGTTACCTCTGAATCTCTAAAAGATTTTGGGTTCTTCACGATCACAACTATAAACGGTTTTAACCACTAGACACATCACGAGCCAAAGTATTATTTATTAAATAATATTCTCAAAGGAGTTTGAGATATCAGTTACAATATGTAGATAATTGTGCGGATATTTTTATAGGAATAATAGCTGACAGGTTGGTGACTACTAATGCATTACTTTTATAAATATTTTTTTTGTTAACTGTACAAATGATGTTTGCTCAATAAATTTTTATTATTATTATTTTATTATAAATATTTTCACTTATAAATTATAAATACTATTTTATTGACAAATTTTTTGGGAGCTTTGTAAAAAGACGTTTTAACTTTTTGGCACCTACCCACCGACAACCCGGGATAATTATCTTGTATCCCGTATTTTCATGAGCTAATTACAACAATCCTGGTGTAGAATGTCGGGAATTATAGTTCGCAGCGGGGTAAGCAGGTTCTTTCTCCACTAGTACTTAATCCTTCCATATCGCAACAAGCAGGCTCAATGATAGATGACAGTATGGAATCCTGGATGAAAGGGCTTGCGCGAATATCCTCGATGTTAAAAATCAATAGAAAGTTATAAACACTTTACAGGCGCGTGGCTCAGAGATTTCAATTTCTGCGAATTTATTCCGCGGAGCCGTGTGCACTGTTCGGTTGTTTGATGTTGATTTTATTTATCGAGTATAAGTTTATTCAGTACTGATTGAGTCCCGGTTGGAGATGCAGAGGTTTCTTTAGTGAGTACTCTTGTTATCCAAGTTCCTTTGCTATATTTCCTTCCGTACTATTTTAATGTATCTGTCGATATATCTCTAATCGCGTAGATATTAACTATTATGAATTAACAATTGATAAAAAATAAAAATTAAACAAAAATTACCCAGGGTACCCAGGCTCCCTTATTAGTGAATGCTACTGGTCAAAAAGAGAGTAATAAAAGGCTCATACAGCAAGCTTTTCATCCTAGCTTATTCATGTCCAGGCCTAAAAATGCTTCAATGAGTTCCGAACCAGAAGTAAAAAGTCAAAACCAAACACAGATGGATTCCCACTGTAGCACTGATCATCAAAATGTCGGTCCTCCCGCCTGGCAAAGAGTACCGACCCTGAGAGGTTTCAAGAGGAAAAACGTATCTTCTCCCTCGCCTGAGAAAATAACAGTAACAAATAGTTTTAATGTACTTCCAACTGACGTTCAAGAAGTGAACAGTTATATTCCTAAGATAAATTCCAAACCACCGCCAATAATTCTCTATGGTATAGAAGATGTCAACAAACTTACTGAACTTTTAGAAAATGTTGTAAATAAAAAGGATTTCACCTTCAAAATTATTAATAAAAATCAACTAAGGGTAAGCTGTAATACAGTAGAGACATATAAAAAAATTATAAGGGTAGTTAGAGAGAATGGTCTTATCGGACATACCTTCAATAGAAAAGACAAGAGACCATATAGAATTGTAATTAGAAATTTGCATCATACAACACCAATATCGGTAATAAAAGAAACACTGGAAAGCACGGGAAACATCGTTATAGGCGAGATTATAAATGCAAAGTATGGACCAGATAGGAAGCCAACCTCTACATTTTTTGCTACCCTGGAACAAGGCCCGAACAACAATGCCGCTAAAAATATTAAATATATTTATTACCAGTCGGTTGTTATAGAAGATCCACGGAAACGCAACTCAGTAGTGCAATGCCAAAAATGCCAGCAATATGGGCACACCAAAAATTATTGCATGAGGCCATATCGTTGCGTGAAGTGCGCACAATCTCACAAAACTGCAGACTGTCCTAAAACTGATCGGAATACCCCTGCTAAGTGTGCTTTATGTCTTGGCTCTCACCCAGCGAATTACAAAGGCTGCAAAGTTTATAAAGAAATACTAGCTAGAAAGTTTGGTAAACAAACTAACATCAAACTTAGAGGTCGACTAGAAAAAGATTCCAACTTAAACACCAATGAGCTGCCTCGGGCGGGAGAAAATGATACAACTAAATCAAACATAGACGGAAATGACAGACGGAATTATGCTGAAGTCTTGAAATCTTATAAAAGCATCGATAGCACTGACAGAGATATTGCACACAAACCAATCGAAGAGATACTGCTTAAACAAGCAGAAAAGATCGAGCTAATCCTTCAACAAATGAGTACGTTAATCAGTCTCATAACAACTCTAGTCTCAAAATTAGCAAAATGACGTCTCTGAAAATAGCGACGTGGAACCTGGATGGGCTATCACCAAACAAAGATGAGGTTGAAGTTCTTCTAAATTTACATAAAATTGACATATTGTTAGTATCTGAAACTCATTTCACGGCAAGTAGTCATGTGAAGATAAAAAACTATGACATTTACGCCACAAATCATCCAGATGGAACTGCACATGCAGGGGCAGCGGTAATAGTAAAGTCCAATATCAAACATAACGAACAGCCTCAATTTAAGAAATCCCACATTCAGGCAGCCACGATCACAATAGAAGAGCGACATGGAACATTAAATGTTACCGCAATTTACTGTCCTCCAAAACATAAAATAACAGCAGAGCAATATGATGAGCTTTTTGATACTCTTGGCTCACGTTTCATAGTTGGAGGGGATTGGAATTCCAAGAACACCCACTGGGGTTCAAGACTGACTAACACTAGAGGTCGAGAACTTAAAAAAAGCATAGACAAAAACAACCTTTTTGCAATATCTACAGCAGAGCCTACGAACTGGCCTAGCGATCCGAATAGATTACCCGATGTCATTGACTTCTTTATTGCCAAAAACCTCACAAAAGTTTTCATTAACATAGAGACATGCCTGGACGCCCACTCCAACCATGTCCCCGTCATACTCTCAATTGGAACCACAGCGATCACAGCCTTAAGACCGAACAAACTGTATAATAACACCACAGATTGGTTTTGTTTTCGAGAATTGATCGACGAAAGACTCAGCCTGGTAATACCTCTAAAAACGGAAGCGGACATTGATAAAGCAGTGAAAAATATTACCACGACTATCCAGGAGTGTTGTTGGTTATGTACGCCTGCAATCTCGGAGCGTCCACCGCAATGTAAAGTTTACTCCGAAACCATACGGTTAAAAATTTTAGAAAAAAGAAGATTGCGACGAGTGTGGCATACTAGTGGGCACCCAACCGATAAAGCAGCATTTAACAGGTCAATGAAAGAACTGAAGACTTTAACAGCTGAAGCAAACGATGCTGCCTTACAAGCTTACCTCGAAGGCCTAACAGCAACAAAAGCCACAAACTATTCATTGTATAAAGCTTGCAAAAACTTTGATCGACCATTGGCTCATAAGCCGCCATTACGAATGCCGAATGGAGAATGGGCCAGAAATGAACATGCCAAAGTGGAAGCTTTCGCGAAACATCTGAGCACTATTTTCACCTCGAGAAATGCACCTAACGCTGACGAAACAGACATTGATTTGGTTCTCAATCAAGATTTCCAGCTCGACATTCCTCTAAAACCAGTGACACCCGACGAAACAGCCAGAACTATTAAGTCTATGAAAAACAACAAAGCACCTGGGTTCGACCTAATCGACAAAAAGGTTCTCGAAGAACTACCACGCAAAGCCTTGGTATATCTTACAATGACTTTTAATGCCATGATGAGGATTGGGTACTTCCCTGATTTGTGGAAAGTGTCCCAAGTAATGATGATCCACAAACCTGGTAAACCTCCCCATGAACTCACCTCATATAGACCAATAAGCTTACTTCCGGTTATGTCGAAAATCTTTGAAAAGTGCCTACTCTTTAGACTTAATCTTGATCTTGATAAGAAATCCATTGTACCGGATCACCAGTTCGGTTTTCGGAAGGAACACTCCACCATAGAGCAGGTACATAGAGTATGTAGAAAAATTCAAAATTCATTTGAAAAGAAAGAGTATTGCTCATCGGCCTTTCTAGACATACAGCAGGCCTTTGATAGAGTATGGCACAGGGGTTTGTTGTATAAGATAAAAACCCTACTACCGCATTCATTCTACGGAATCATGAAATCTTATATTTCTGATAGAATATTTCAAGTCAAGGAGAGAAACACCACCTCAGGATTCTATGAAGTCAGTGCGGGTGTGCCACAAGGTTCTGTCTTAGGACCTTTCCTGTATACACTATTTACATCTGATTTGCCACGAAACCCTGATGTAACAATCGCCACCTTTGCAGACGATACTGCTCTTCTGGCTTCAAACAAATGCCCAATTGAAGCTTCCAAGATCCTACAGAATAGCATTAATACGACGAAGGAATGGCTGGTAAAATGGAGAGTGGCTGTAAATGTAGCCAAATCAGTACACGTCACATTTACCTTACGTAAGAAAAACTGTACACCTGTCACACTAAATGGTATTAAACTCATACACCAAGACTCTGTAAAGTATCTGGGCATGCATTTGGATCGTAGACTTACTTGGCAAAAACACATCAAAACCAAAAGGGACGAGATTCACCTAAAATACAAATGTCTACATTGGCTAATGGCAAGAAACTCTAAGCTGTCAGTTGACAATAAATTACTTATATATAAGTCCATGATAAAACCTATCTGGACTTATGGTATACAATTATGGGGCGCTGCTAGTGCCAGCAATATCATGATTATGCAAAGGGTGCAAAATAATATTCTGAGACAGATATCAAGCGCACCCTGGTTCATTAAAACAAGAGAGCTTCATGAACACCTTGATGTCCCTTTGGTGAAAGAGGAAATTGCTTCTTGTAGTGATAACTACAAAGCAAGGCTCGAAAAACATCCCAACCATCTTGCTAGACAGTTAACAATACCTGAAAGCATTCGCCGCCTCAAAAAAGCACGAGACATCTTCGACCAGTGTAGTCAGCATAAAAGCTGACTACATAAATAAAAGGGTGTGCTCCACTGGGAGTAGCACTTAACAAGACTGTTGCCTTCCACTCATCTGCTCATAGCTACTGCGGCTGATTGCACGATATGAATTGGAAAAAAAAAAAAAAAAAAATAATAATAATAATATTTTGAATGAAATCGAATTATTTTTATAAAGAATAATAATTGAGGCCAGTCGTGGCGCAGTGGCACAACGTGTGACTGTAAACCGACTGGTTGTGGGTTCGATCCCCACTCGAGGAGATAAAATATTTACTTAAATTTATATTTCCATTTCTTCGCTCTGGTGTCGAGGCTAAGCGCGGCGTTGAGCTCTGCCACTCAACACGCAATGCTTCCAAAATTCGGCAGAAAGTGGGGAACGGAGTGTCTAAAAACACTAGGTTCCCTCTGCCTACCCTGCTGTGTGCGGGATACAGCGTGAAGCTGATTGATTTATTTATTTATTTTAATAATAAATTAAATTATTTGAATTGTTTTATTAAATTAGTCATTCGTGTTTTTGAACATTTTTAAAGTGTTATTCCACACTTAGGAAAGAAAAATACTTATTTAAAAAACGTATAAAAATTTGAACGTAGCGGGACTCGAACCCGCGCCTCCTGGAAACCGACCAGGCGCTCTGACCACTAAACCATACGTTCTCGCCAAGCTACGTCGAAATGTTTATACGCTGGTTACAACCTATTTATGTTGTTAGCATCTCTGTAGGCAGATTTTTACAAATTACCGCTAAAATCGCGACAATTCTAGCTTTAAGCTAATTTCAGATTTTATGCCACGATATGATGGTAATTCAAAAACTTAGATTTTTTATATTAGAGAAGTAGATAATATATTCAGATTATAGAGGGCACAGCGAAACACCACCCCGCTATTGTTTGTTTAATTAATAGTAGACTCAGTGGAGCCGCAATAGATGCGATAGTATACGAAGAGTCTCTCGATTTCATGGGACGCTATTAAACGCGCTTTGCTTAGAAGAATAGGTGAACCTAGAAATAAAATTTAACTTATGCAAAAGCTAACTCGAACGCGCCGTAATAAAAATGAAGACGCCGAAGCTTTTGGTAAACGCCTTCGAGATATGCTCGACACCCTTTTATCTGTAGCAAATCATAGTAATTAAGAATATTTTAAATAAAACTATTTTAACCGGATTAATCGCGTATATTTCGTTTTTTGAACATTTTTGGAAACCCGACGTTTCGAAAACTTTGCAGTAGTCCGTGGTCACGGGTAGACTGAGGTGGCATTCGTCTGTCAGTTGACATACCAGAGGGCAAGATACAGTTAGCTCATTCTGCTTGCAGAATGAGCTAACTGTATCTTGGATTCTTGAATCCAGGACAGTACGCGAGGAAATTAAGAAATAGTAGTTTGATATAGTAATTATGTATTATGTACGTTAAAAAGGTGCCGCGATAATAATCTCATACTGTACTCAGCTTGTGTACAAATGGCGCCGAAAAAAGACATAAAATATTGCAAAAAGATACTCAATCAGGCAAGTAAAACATGATTATGTCAACTCATTAAAGAACACCGTTACGATTTAAATCGATTCGACGAACAAATAAAAGTCTTAAGCAAAGATATTGAGACGTGTTTTTCTAAGACAGATTTAAATCAATGCGTAGATTTTACTAATAAACGCGCGCAAACTAAATATAATCAATATAAATTAAGACAAATTCGTAAGTACCAAAATCTCGAATTAAAATCCGAACGGAAACATGTCTATGGTAACGCCGTACCTTCTACACAGACAACACAAACGTCAGTTGTCAATCTGTCAAAACAAACTATCGATGATTCGACTATTGAAGTGTTAAGTAAAGGTTTTAACTTTGCGCCGGCGCCTAGAAAAATACCTATCGAGCAAATAATAACAAACGTTGAGGACTGTTTATATAAAAACCAGATTTTGAAGGAAGATTCTGAAGCTATTCGCCAAGACATATCAGCCTTATTGCGCCGTAGTAAACTACCTAAATCAAATCTTTCTCGTGATGAATCTCGGGCTCTCAGTAAATTACGGAAAAACGAGGATATAACAGTTCTTAAAGCCGATAAAGGTAACGCTACGGTTATACTAGACACCGAAGAGTATATCCAAAAAATGTCATTATTGCTATCGGATCAAAAAACTTATAAAATTGTTGACAAAGACCCTACAACAAAAATACTTAAAAAGACATCCGATTTAATCAAAAAACACGCGAAATCATTAACATCTTGACATTAAATCTCCCGTGCCTACCTGTGTAAAACCCCCGAAGTTGTATGGGTTACCAAAAATACACAAAAAAGATGTACCTCTTAGACCAACAGTCAGCCGAATCGATACACCAACGTATAAGCTGGCTCAACATGTCGCTAAAGTACTTTCTCCACTGCGTGGCCACACAGCATCTTATGTCAGGGATTCTTACCATTTTGTTAGCGAGCTGAAAGACCTTAAGCTAGCTGACAATGAAACCATGGTCAGTTTTGATGTCCAGTCGCTGTTCACCAGTATACCCATTGAGGGCTGCATCAGGATTGTCAAGCGGAAACTAGAGGAAAACAATATGCCCATGGAATATCTTGAACTTTTAGAACATTGCCTCGCATCTGGATATCTAATGTTCAATCAAGAATTCTATTTACAAATAGATGGCATTGCTATGGGTTCGCCTGTGTCCTCGGTAATAGCAGACATATACATGGAGGACTTTGAGGAGATGGCTCTTAGCTCTGCGCCTTGTCTACCTAGGATATATAAGCGGTACGTAGTCATCTACGTACCGCTTATATATCAACTACACACTTTTACAATTTTACCTACGGACAATATTTATATATTCTTAAACCATCTTAATTCTATTAATAACAATATTCAATTCACAATAGAATTACAGGCCAATAACTCCCTAGCTTTCCTCGACGTGTTAGTGATAAGACATCCCAATGGCACAATAGGCCACACAGTATATAGGAAACCCATGCACACCAATAGATACCTCAATGGTGAATCGCATCACCACCGTACACAGTTATCTACCGTTGGCAAATCTTTGTTTCAGAGAGCCCACCACCTCTGCGACGCTGAACATCTAGGGGACGAGCTTCGCCAGGTGAAGAATTCCCTTCATCAGAACAAGCTGCCAGTTCCCCGCCAGCGTTGTCAGAAGACCAACAAGCCACCCACAGTAGAGAGACAGCCGGCGATTCTACCATATGTGAAGGGGGTTACAGACAGGATTGGCAACATCTTAAGAAGAGCTTCCATAAAAACTATTTTCAAGCCTAACAAGAAAGTGAGCCAATTCTTGAGACCAGTTAAAAGTAATATTCCTTTACAGTGTGCAGGTGTATACAAATTAGATTGTGACTGTGGCTTATCATACATTGGTCAAACAAAGAGAAGCATCGGTGTTAGGGTGAAGGAACACATCTCAGATATAAAGAATGGGCATGTATCAAAGTCAGCTGTATGTGAGCACACTGTGGATAAACCTAGCCATTACATAAGGTTTGATAAACCCCTCATCCTCGCTAAGGAAAACAGATATATTCCTAGAATGATCCGCGAGGCTATTGAAATACAAAAATATCCTAATTTCAATAGAGAGGACGGCTGGAAGCTTTCTAACACCTGGGACCCACTCATCAAATCTTTGAAGTCTCAGACCCACCATACCAGAGGGCAAGATACAGTTAGCTCATTCTGCAAGAATCCAGGGCAGTACGCGAGGAAATTAAGAAATCGTTGGCGGTAGTTTGATATAGTAATTATGTCAACTGACAGACGAATGCCACCTCAGTCTACCCGTGACCACGGACTACTGCAAAGTGTTCGAAACGTCGGGTTTCCAAAAATGTACAAAAAAACGAAATATACGCTATTAATCCGGTTAAAATAGTTTTATTTAAAATGTGTAATAATCGTGAAAGTCAAAGAACTAATTAAGAATACTATGAAAACATGGTTATAGAACAGTATACGAACCAACTAGGCTTCCAAGTTTTTATAGGTGTACGTCTAGCTAGGCTTACCACGTTAGAGCTAGCCATTGTAGCCGCGAGACAGGATTTTTTTTTTAATTATTCTCATCGGGGGAAGGGGAAATGTAATAAAAAAATATTACAAGACTACCATTTACAAATGATGAATTTACATGTAAAAAAAATATTATGTTTACATTTCCTTACATAAACAAGTTGCCACAAGAAAATGACATTAGATTTAATTTAAATAATATGTTACATATATTAATGAATAGTAATTATGTGACATTAAGTGAAAATACTAAAAAAATAGATTTAATTGACATAAATATCGTAAAAGATATTAAAAAAAAATTGACATGTGATTGGCTACACCTATCTTATTTTTACAAAAGACAGATAGCAACTATTTTTAACAAACGACAGATATTGCCGTGTGATCCCGGCTAAGAATAGGATCATCCTGGTACTGGTGGTGTCGTAAAAGGCGACTGAAGTACGTGTGGTAGAGTCACGTCGCTAGCAATGGCAACACGCATGGGCAGACTCGACCGGATCATACCACCCCCGGCATTTAATACCGGCGTTAAGTAGTGGCTTTATGCCACTGCGTTTCGCATTAGGTAATGCCGGGCTCCGGAGCCCAACCTCCCACCCCTCCCTGGAATATGATAGCGGCACTCAAAGAGAAACTACCCCAGGAGGGTACCAGCACCTCCGGTGCTGGAGAATCCCTCCCTGAGTCTCCAAACTCAGGCTGCCCTTCGAATTCTGGAGAGGGCAAAGTTCCGCGCTATAGACAGGGCAAACGAGACGTACGCTCCACGGCAACTCCTTCCACGCTCAACGTGGACTTTTGCAATAACAGGGGTCTACGTTCCAACTTAAATGCCGTCCACCACCACCTCGAGACGGCACGGCCGGCTTTGTTATTCCTGACGGAGACTCAAATTGCCCGACCGAGCGACACAGCCTATCTCCAATACCCCGGCTACAAAATAGAACATAACTTTATGCCTCATGCCGGGGTCGCTGTGTTCGTAAGGGAGGACCTAAGTTTCCGTCGTCTTGCCCATTTTGAAGGTCGGGACCTGTCTACCATCTGGCTCCGTGTTGACTCGGACGATCGTGCCCGAGTCTACGCATGCCTTTACAGGTCCCACAGTGGTAATGCTGAAACGGATCGGCTCATGGAGCACATTCAATCGGCTATCGACGATATGCTCTCACAGATTCCCTCCGCTGAGGTCGTGATACTTGGCGATTTTAATGCGCACAATGCCAGTTGGCTTGGATCACGCACCACCGACCACGCGGGGAGGGCTGCATTTGACCTCGCTGTGGCAAACGGATTGTCCCAATTGGTTGAGTCGCCTATGCGACTCCCGGACGTGGACAACCACAATGCCTCTTTATTGGACCTTCTGCTGACTTCACATCCAGAGCAGTACCAGGTTGTCGTCGATGCCCCCTTGGGGTCCTCTGACCACTGCCTGGTGCAGAGCGTCGTGCCCGCGCGACAGCTGCAGATCATCCGCAACTCGTCGCGTCTGGCACTACAAGTTAGCAGATTGGGATGGGATGCGTACATTTTACTCATCTTATCCCTGGGGGCCGGTTTGCTTCTCTTCTGATGATCCTAGTACCTGTGCCGCTGCTGTTGCCGACGTGGTCCTACAGGGCATGGAACTTTATATTCCTAGTGCTGTAGTGCCAATCGGTGGCAAGTCACAGCCTTGGTTTGATACGTCTTGCAAGCTTGCTGCCTCTAGCAAACGCGAGGCATATCAAATCTGGGCTGAGGCACTGGTTACTAAGGATCCGGAGGTGAAAACCTCAAAAAGGAAGTATAACCGAGCCTCCAGGTTCTTTAAGCGGCAAATTGCCAGAGCAAGGTCCGAGCATATCGCCAAAATTGGCGAGAAGCTTGAGAGCTATCCGTCCGGAACTCATCAGTTCTGGACGCTCTCAAAGGCGGCACTTGGCAACTTTAGCCAGCCTTCGCTTCCGCCATTACGCACGGGAAATGACATTTTGGTCCACACGGCAAAAGAGAAAGCCGATCTCCTGGGCGCTCTCTTTGCCTCAAACTCGACTTTGGATGACCAAGGATCAACGCCGCCGACCATCCCGCGGTGCCAGAGCTCAATGCCTGAGGTTAAGTTTAACCAAACAGCTGTTAGGCGAGCTCTGTCCTCTTTGGACATCCACAAGTCGAGCGGGCTAGATGGCATTTCTCCCTTAGTGCTCCGTTCTTGTGCTCCTGAGCTGACACCGGTGCTAACGCGTTTGTTTCGGCACTCTTACTCAGTCGGCGTAGTCCCAGACTCATGGAAGAGCGCTCTTATCCACCCGATCCCAAAGAAAGGCGATGGGTCCGATCCATCCAACTACAGGCCTATTGCCATCACCTCCCTGCTCTCTAAAGTCATGGAGAGCATCATCAATAGCCAGCTCTTGGTTTATCTAGAGGATCACCAATTGATTAATGACCGACAATATGGTTTCCGCCATGGTCGCTCAACCGGTGATCTTCTGGTTTACCTTACCCACCGCTGGGCAGCGGCTATTGAAACCAAGGGAGAGGGCCTGGCAGTTAGTTTGGACATGGCGAAGGCCTTTGATCGAGTTTGGCATAAGGCGCAGCATCAAGGTCGCTGTCGACGGTTTTTGCTCTAAACATATGCCCGTGAACGCTGGCGTTCCCCAAGGCTGCGTGTTGTCCCCTACGCTGTTTCTTTTGCATATCAATGACATGTTAGAGGATTCTAGCATTCATTGCTATGCAGATGATAGCACAGTGGACGCTGTTTACTTCGGCCGAGCAAATCTTTCTCGGGAAAACGCTGAACAGTGCCGAAATAAACTTGTGTCTTCTATTGAGGCATCCCTCAAAAATGTCTCCTCATGGAGTGAAAGGAACTTAGTTCAGTTCAACCCCCTGAAGACACAAGTTTGCGCGTTAACCACAAAACAAATCCCATTTATCATATCGCCAGTCTTTCAAAACACTCCTCTTACAGCCGCGCCCAGTATCAGTATATTGGGCCTTAATGTTTCGAGTGACTGCCAGTATCGCGATCATCTGGAAAGCTAGGCCAAGTTGGCCTCGAAGAAACTGGGGGTCATCAACAGAGCGAGACGGTACTTCACGCCAAAACACCGTTTGGCCCTATATAGGGCCCAGGTTCGGCCTCATATGGAGTACTGTTCTCACCTCTGGGCTGGTGCACCCCAGTATCAGCTTGAACCATTTGATCGCATACAACGTAGAGCCACTCGAATCATTGGGGACCCAATGATCTGTGAAAGGCTTGATACTTTGGCTTTGCGTAGAGACGTCTCCTTGCTTTGCGTTCTCTATCGCATTTACCATGGGGAGTGTTCTGAAGAACTGTTTGACCTGTTACCTGCCGCCGAATTTTCTAACCGCACGGTACGTCATAGGCTACATTATCATCCACACCACCTGGATACGTGGCAATCCACTAATGTGCGGTTTCGTAGGAACTTCCTTCCACGCGCCACAGAACTGTGGAATGGCCTACCCGCGGCAGTGTTTCCAGGTCGATATGACATGGGTACCTTCAAAAAGCGCGTCTATCTCCACCTTAAAGGCCGGCAATGCACCTGTAGCTCCTCTGGTGTTGCACGGGGCCGTGGGCGGCGGCAATCACTTACCATCAGGTGACCCGAACGCTCGTTTGCCTTGTCCTTTTCCATAAAAAAAAAAAAAAAGTATGCTATCATATTATTTACAATTTAACCTAGCCAATACTGTGGCTAGAAAGACTAATGCTCCTCTTGAACAGTATAATACAACATGTTTGGAACCCGTTTCAATTAATTTAAATTAAATTATGAGACAATAGAGGCCATCTCTGGCAATATATTATAAACGGTTATAGAATTTTACAATTCACTTACTGAGAAATATATATATATATATATATATATATATATATATATATATATATTACAATACCTCATTGCCGTCCAGCGTAGCTTATCAATATATTTTTGATTAATACAAACATAAAACAACACCAAAAACAATTATTAGTGATTAAAAAATAGCTTTAGTGGGTATTATTATATTTGTATAGTATCGTTAGTTAATATTTAAAAGAAGCAGTCTAACAACTCGTAAACATGTTCGAGCAAAGATAAGGCCGAGACCACAATAATAGCTGCTTGCGAATATACAATATTAATTAATTAATTATGATTATAAGTTTGATACATTTGATAATGCTTATAAATATAATTAGTTGCACGTGATGAATTGACTATTAACTGTTACTTGTATTTCTATAAATTTAAATTATGCTATGATTTATTTAGAACATTGTGAAATCCTTCAGTACATGTACTCTAAGTTGTTTTTTAAATGAATTTAAAGAAATAATATCTTTAATATCCTTTGGTAATGAGTTATATAGATTTGCACCTTCATACATTATATTTTTTCTTCCATATTTAGTTCTAGGTGTTCTAAGCGAGATGTTATGAGCTTGCCTAGTTACAGTTTTCTGTGTGTGTAAATTTTTTGTAAATACTAATTTTGAATGTATGTCTTTAGTTAGAATTTTTCTTATTATTGTGCATGTATTACATTTATATATTTGATGAAGAGTCATAAGATTTGTTTCTTTGTAAATTTTTATAGTTGGTGCTAGGTATGGATACCGAAATAGGGCTTTCATTACTTTGTTCTGGGCTATCTGCAGAGGTTGTAAATTGGATTTTGCAGCTGTTCCCCAAACCTCAACTAAATAATCTAAGTGTGGCTTGACCATGGAGCTATAGATTATACATCGTACCTCCCTCGGGAGACATCGGGCTATATTACGGAGTGCTCCTGTTAGTGAAGTCAGCTTACTTCTAACACTTTCAATATGAGGTATCCAGCTCAATTGGCTGTCAAGAATTAGACCTAGGTATTTTTCTTTGTTAACCTTGTTAATCCTCTCGCCATTGATAGTAAGTGGATTATACTCGCCAATTTTTTTATGCTTGGCAGCAAATAAAATGTAATTCGTCTTAGACACAGTAAGTAGGTATGATTGCAGCCAGGTATGCAAAAGATCTAGGTCAACTTGAGCTTGTTCTGCTATTGATGCTATAGATTTACCGGAGTAGAATAGACTGGTGCCATCAGCATATAGTGTTAGATCACCCTTTAAGCCTGCTTTATGAATGTCATTTATGTACACTAGAAAAAGCAAGGGGCCGAGGACTGAACCTTGGGGAACGCCATAGGTTATCAACTGGGGTGTACTCTCAATTCCATCTATTTGGGTATAGTTAAGTGTATTATTTTGTTCCATATAGGATATTAATTTGGTTTGTCATTGGAAATTTTCTTGCCAACTCAGCACCTATTTTGGAGAAAAAAGCATTAAAACATTCGCATATTTGCTTTGTGTCAGTGATTTCACCTGTAGAGGTATTGAGCTTTAGAGGAATTTGTTTATTTTTTGTTTTATTGTTAGTTAAATCGTTTATAAGTTGCCACATCTTTAGAAGATTCTTCTCACATTTTTTAAAAGCTTTATAATAATATTTACTTTTGGTGTTCTGAATAAATTCGTGGGTACTCTGTTGCTGTAAGAAGTCGTTTTTTAATTTTTCGTTATCTGGTATTTGCTTCAGGTTGAGCAAGAGCATATTTCTTTTATTGATTGATGATATCACATCTTTATTGATCCAGTCTTTACTTAGTGGATTCAGTAATTTGGTTTTAATAGTTTTGTTCTTTGAAATGGCTTGTAGTAAAAACTTTTCTAATTTTGTATATTCACAATCTAAACTGGCGAAGGATTGATCTTTGAGAGTTTGATAAAGGTGATTGTAATTGATTGCTTCGTATTTTAATCGTTTTACTCGTTCCGGATGCGGTCTCTTTACTTCAAAATAAATTTGCTTATAATCGGAGAAGGCAGACTGAACGATAGACATATGGAATTCATTTTCTTTGAGATTGCTGCAAATATGATCCAGTATAGTCTTGGTGGTATCCGTTTCACGTGTGCAATGTTCCATATCGATCTTGTTTAATATTTTCATCCCATTCTCCTTCAGCGCTATCTTATATTCCTTTATAGATTGTTGTTTCCTACTAAGTAAATTAAAGTTCAAGTCCCCGAAAACAATAGCTCTTCTTTTACCACTTAAGTGCTTATTATAAATATCCAAAAACTTTTTTAAATTTGAAGGTGGCTGCTTGTATATCGCTCCAATATCTAAAGATAGGTTCTCTAAGTGGATCCATAAGAAATGATTATAGTCTACATATTCTTCATCTATAAATGAATGTTTAATGCCATTATGAACGTATATTGATACACCACCACCTCTCACAGTTGTCCGATAATTGTAGTAATGGGTATAATTTGGTATGATTAGTCTTTGAGCGTCGTTTTCATTTTTTATCCAAGTTTCCGTCAAAACTATGACATGAAGAGTTATTTCAAAGGCTGCTATAATACATCTTAATTCATTCATTTTGCCAGGTTTCACAATACTACGAGCATTTGCATAGAGAAATTTGATTGATTTTTTGAGGTTATTAGTTTCTTTTACAATTGTAGGTTTTTTATTATTTAGTTTTTTGGCTCTTCTTGTTTTACTGTTTTAGGGATTCCTTTTATGTATTTTATTTTAAGATTTTCTTCACCACTGACTTCTTGAGTTCATTTCTGAGATTAGATATGAATTTTTGTTGCTGAGGTGTTTGGTCAAAGTAGATTCGCACGCCATCTACTTTTACGATATCCTTGTTTCGTAAGATGGTTTTTACTATGTCTTGAGGGCTAAAACATAGTTTGAGAGGTCGTGTCTTCTTACTATCATATTTGCCCAGACGAAAAACTTTAATAGGTTCAGGGCAGTCCGGGTATATAGTTCTAGCTATTTTACTTAATTTTGTTTTGTCGGCGTCTTGTCGTGCTAGTAGGCTAGTTAGATTTTCCTCGGGAATTCCAGTTACGACTAAATTCTTGCTACGTTCTGCATGCTCTTGGCATTCGACCAAAAGTGATTCACTATAGTAGTTAGGCAGTTGCGACACAGATGGTGCTTTGACTTTTAATTTTAGCTGCTTTATATCATTTTTGAGTTCAGCTATTTCTTCTTCATTTGATTTGATAACGTCCTTTAAGGTTTTGATCTCTGATTTACAGTTGTTGTTTTCAGTTATTAGATAGTCCGTAGTGGTCTTTATACTGTGCAGTTGCTCCACGATGGAGGTATTATCAATAATAGTATTTATTTTGTCATTTTGAATTTGACTTTAAGGAGCGTATAGGATGAGGAAAATCTACGATACACTAGACAAGGCAAAAGGAAATAAATAATATAAAACGTGTAGTTTTATAACGAAAATATATTATAAAAAAGGAAAGCACAAGAAGACAAGTAAGCACAGTAAGAAAGCACAGAAGGTAAAATTACGGAAGGATTACAATAGAATTTAAAAGCAAAAGTGTCAAGAATAAAGAAAGGATAATTAGCGATAGGATGTACGTAATTAAGAAAAGCTACGGAACGAAATCAAGCGTGCGGTTGTCGCGAGTAGTTGAAAAGGGACTGACGCTTAGCAGCTCGGCAAGTGAGCTCCCGACGGCGGCGCGGCCGCCAATCGCGGAGGTAACCGGTTCCGCGAGAACAAAAGGTTAGCTATCGCTTGGTCGGTCAAGCGGGAGCCGTATAGCTCGCTAGGCGCGCGCACCTGGATTTCGTCCGCATATATAAAATTGAGAAATAAAAATAAATCGTGTGGAGAACGATCGCCACACTACACCCCCCCTGAGACCGAAGCTCGCTAAGGTCGATAGTAGTCCGGGAAACGAACTACTCTACCGGAACGCGTCTTCTTTCCCCTGTTGTTATCCGGTGGTGATGATTCTGGGCTTGCTCTGACGCCGTCTCGTCCATGCGAAGTAATACAAAACTTGTTTGATTCATCTACAGAGCTGTCTGCGGCAATGTAGGCAGGTTTGACTCGATCGATGGACACCGTGACGTCTCTGCCTCGCAAAGCTAGCCTGACCGTTTTCGCCGAGCGTTCCAACACTTTGTAGGGGCCTGTATATGGAGACTCAAGCGACCGCCTAACCGCATCTTGACGAAGGAAAACGTACTTTGCTGTTGCCAGGTCCTTCGGAATATAAAAGGTCCTCTTTTCGTGACAGCTGGCCGGTTTTGTCTAGCTATATGAACTCGTAGACGTGCGGCGAAATCCGTAGCATCGTGATCGGCCTCGGACGTGGGGACGAAAAATTCACCAGGAAGGCGAAGGGGCTCTCCGTAGACCAGTTCTGCCGCCGACGCTTTTACATCGTCTTTCCAGGCGCTGCGGATGCCCAGCAGCACCAGGGGTAGAACCTCTGTCCAGGATGAAGTGGAGTGGCACATTATGGCCGCCTTCATTTGACGGTGGAGACGTTCCACCATGCCATTGCATGCAGGGTGGTAGGCTGTAGTGGGGCGGTGCTGCACACCTAGCACCGCTGTCAGAGTGCGAAAGAGCTCGCACTCGAACTGGCGGCCCCTGTCTGTTGTTATCCTCTGGGGGCACCCGAACCGAGAAACCCAGCCAGCAACAAAAGCGCGGGCACAGGTCTCGGCGGTGATGTCAGCAAGTGGATACGCCTCAGGCCATCGCGTATATCTATCAACGACCGTGAGGCAGTACCTGTAACCAGAAGAATAAGGTAACGGACCCACCAGGTCCAGGTGGATATGGGAAAATCTTTGAGATGGAACAGGGAAATAAGAAGGTGGAGAGTGGGTATGACGAGAGACTTTGCTTCTCTGGCAGGCAGTGCATTCTCTCGTCCAGTTTTTTGCAATCTTTTTTGACCCCGTGCCACACAAAACGTTCTGTTACCAGTTTGATTGTTGCCTTGACACCCGGGTGACTCAAACTATGCAGCGCAACAAATGCAGGTTTCCTAAATGGAGCCGTCAGGTAAGGCCGGGGATTTTTGGAGACATCGCATATAATGACGGTTTGCATAATTGGATCTTTGACCTTCTCCAGCTTTAACGCCGTCACCTTGTTCTCAAGAAAATCCTGTAGCTCTGGATCGTGCTCCTGAGATCGCGCTAGGTCTTCCAGGTTTATGGGTACTGCAGTACTCGTAGCTTCGATCCTCGAAAATGCGTCAGCCACCACGTTATCGTTCCCTTTTACATACCGTATATCTGTGGTGAATTGGGAAATATAATCCAGGTACCTGAACTGGCGGGGCGAACACTTCTCTCTATTATAGTCAAACACAAACGTCAGCGGCTTGTGGTCAGTGTAGACCACGAAGGGTCTGGCCTCTACCATATGCCTGAAATGCCTAATGGCTTCAAAGATAGCCAGCAGCTCGCGGTCGTACGGACTGTATTTCTTTTGCGCTGCAGTCAGGCGTCTCGAAAAGAAAGCTAAAGGCTTCCAGGTGTTGCCTACACGCTGCTGGAGCGCTGCTCCGATTGCATTGTCCGAAGCGTCGGTGTAAACAGCCAACTCTGCGTCAGACTCAGGGTGTGCTAACATGACGGCGTCCGCAAGGCTGGTCTTACACGCATCGAAAGCTTCTGACTGCTCTTGCGTGAAGGTTATGCTCTGCGATGGCTTTGACTTTGGCCCTGCCAACAGAACGTTCAGTGGTGCCTGAACCCTAGCTGCTACTGGTACAAAACGACGGTAAAAGTTAAACATACCCAGAAATCGCCTTAGTTCTCTTACCGTTTTCGGGGTTGGAAACTCTTGAAGGGCTTGGATTTTATCTGGAAGCGGGTGGATGCCTTCTGCTGTAACCACATGTCCTAAAAACGTGATGGTATGCTTACCAAACTCACACTTACCGGTATTGATCAGTATACCGTATTCTGACAACCGCTGAAATAACTGCTGGAGATGTTCTAGGTGCTCTGCTCTCGTCGCTGAATATACTAAAATATCGTCAATGAACGCATAGCAAAAAGGTAGACCTCTCAGCACCTCGTCTATGAATCGCTGAAAGGTCTGAGCAGCGTTTCGCAACCCGAACGTCATGAACGGAAATTCAAACAAACCGAACGGTGTCGTGATTGCCGTTTTGCATATATCCTCAGGATTAATCGGTATCTGATTATACGCCTTCACGAGGTCAATTTTTGTAAATATGGAACTACCTGCCAGCTGATGAGTAAAATCCTGAATGTGCCTGACGGGATATTTGTCTGGGATTGTCCGAGAATTCAAAGCGCGGTAGTCTCCGCATGGTCTCCACCCATTATCCTTCTTCGGTACCAGGTGCAGAGGTGACGACCATGAACTCTCCGAACGCCGCGCAGTTCCATTCGCCATCATGTCCTCAAACTCCTTCAGGGCAATTTTCTGCCGGTCTGGTGGTAAGCGGCGAGGGTGACATGATACAGGTGGTCCAGACTTTGTTCTGATATAATGCAGCGTGTCATGCTTCACCACTCGATGAGTACCTGCAGGCATAGTAATCTGCGGGTACTTACGTAATAAGTCATGGTACTCACTTTCTCCGCAGACCGCTTTTACTGAAGCGATGTTATCCGCAGCTTTTCCTGCTAATCTAGCTGATGTGGAGAGTGAAGTGAGACCATCAAGCAAGCAGTGGCTTCGTAAATCCACCAGTAAATTATAAAATTTAAGGAAATCGGCACCAATAATAGGTTTCGATACCTCAGCTACCACAAATCTCCAGGTGTAAGCACGCCGCAGTCCGATGTCCAGCTGGAGATGGATCCAACCGTAGGTAGGTATTGGCGAACCGTTGGCTGCGTATAGCGTATAATCTGTTTTTGCACGTGGTTGAGTGAGGGCAGATCGCGGATAGACGCACAGATCTGAACCTGTATCAATAAGAAAAGACAGTTTGGTTACACGATCAACAACAAAAAGGCGGCCTGGTTTCGTATGGCAGTCGCTAGCCGCTACTTCCGGCTGCCGCTTGCATTTCCCGCCGACGAACTCGTAGTCTTGAATGTGCATGGCGGGATGCATTGAAAGGCGCGGTCACGAAAACGGGTATGGTACCAACACTGACCGTTGCTACTGTGCGGCCTATGACGTGATCTACTACGATCCCGTCTACCTTTATCTCGTGAAAGCGAACGAGCACGTACCTGTGATCGAAGTGACGCTACCTCACATGTAAGTTCCTCCATCCGCCTCGCGATGTCATCGATCGCGCTTCCGGTGCTGGTACTCGGCTGCACGCTAGCCACGAAAGGAACGGGTGGTGCAATATCGTACACTCTATCTGCCAGCTCAGCAACATCCTTCAAGGTCGTATTCACTTGCGTCGCAATCACTGTCTGGATGTTAGTAGGTAGACGACTCGCCCATATAGATCGTAGAAAACTCTCTGATACAGCTCCGTCTGCAAGTTCTTCAAGGCGTCGCAAATACTGCGACGGCTTCCGGTCACCCAATTCCTCTCTCGTCACTAACTGCTTGATTCGCGCATCTTGTGACTCCGACAGTCTCTTAATAAGCTCCAGTTTAAGTTTTTGATATTTGTTATCAGCAGGTGGGTTAACTATGATATCTTTCACCTCGGCGGCGTACTGGTGCTCTAGTTGTGCGATGACATAATAAAATTTTGTGATATCTGATGTAATTCCGCTGATAAAAAATTGGCCTTCGACCTGGGCAAACCAGAGCGCGGGCTCTTTAGGCCAAAATGGCGGCATCTTCATGCCCACTCGGCACACGGACTCTTCCGGTTCGGGTTTACCGTCGCGTGACATCTAGTCGTCCGTTATTTCTGCCCTTCGCGTAACCTTCACACGTACTCTTAACGCGGGTCACCAATAAGGAGCGTATAGGATGAGGAAAATCTACGATACACTAGACAAGGCAAAAGGAAATAAATAATATAAAACGTGTAGTTTTATAACGAAAATATATTATAAAAAAGGAAAGCACAAGAAGACAAGTAAGCACAGTAAGAAAGCACAGAAGGTAAAATTACGGAAAGATTACAATAGAATTTAAAAGCAAAAGTGTCAAGAATAAAGAAAGGATAATTAGCGATAGGATGTACGTAATTACGAAAAGCTACGGAACGAAATCAAGCGTGCGGTTGTCGCGAGTAGTTGAAAAGGGACTGACGCTTAGCAGCTCGGCAAGTGAGCTCCCGACGGCGGCGCGGCCGCCGATCGCGGAGGTAACCGGTTCCGTGAGAACAAAAGGTTAGCTATCGCTTGGTCGGTCAAGCGGGAGCCGTATAGCTCGCTAGGCGCGCGCACCTGGATTTCGTCCGCATATATAAAATTGAGAAATAAAAATAAATCGTGTGGAGAACGATCGCCACAACTTGACTCTCTTAACACTCCCAAAATTTCATTCTTAAATTCACCAAATTGATGCGCGAACTCATTTTCAGGTGTTTTTCTCTTACGCTTGCCTGCATTAGGAGAATGTCGGACATTCATTTTGATTTTCTTTTTTATATAAAAAATATCGTTCACTAATAGCTGTACTTGTATTCTGTACGCACCTTTAGATCGGTCCAAGTAGACGAATTGCCGATGAGTTCCAATGCGTTCCTTTCGCTTTCGGTTTTTCGAAATTATGCAGGGTGTTTGAAATTGAACTTTAAGAATTTTTATATACTGTAACCCAAGCACGAAAAACTATCGAAAAAGTATTCGTATCGTTATCGAGAGCAATTTGTATAGGAATTGAACAGCGCCCCTACCGTGCGTAAAAGGAACTAGCTCACGGCAGCACGAACAGTTTACGTATCGTCTTACGTTCGAATAACGCGATACTTGAACGCAGAAAACAAGAATTGGTAGCACGAACGCCCTTTGTAACGAAAACGTCGAAGATTGGCCATCGAGTACGTCGGGACTTTATTCGGTTAATATTTGTCAGTGAGAACACTTTCGTTACATAGTAAATCGCAGTTTTAAAAATATTTGTAGTGTTTTTGGGAATTCTTTTTGATTTTTTTTACTTGTACATGTTTTTAGAATATTGTTTAGTAATTTTAGCAATAATTAAATAACGTCCATCACCGCTATTTATTCGTTAATTCTTTCCACTTTCTTTGAATAAAAAGAGAAGGTCTACGAGCCTTCTAAGGGTTTAGATAAATCACCATTCCTAAAATAAGAATTTCATAATACCTTACTTAGATTATTAGATGTTTTTATTTTTAAGACTTTAAATACAACTTATTCAAATATAAAATTTATTCATACTAAAATTATACTCACGCTTCCATGAATTCCACCATCGTTAAATATTGTAGGTAACTCATTATTATTTTTTAATAATCAGCTTCACGCTGTATCCCGCACACAGCAGGATAGGCAGAGGAAACCTAGTGTTAAGACACTCCGTTCCCCACTTTCTGCCGAATTCTGGAGGCATTGCGTGTTGAGTAGCAGAACTCAACGCCGCGCTTTGCCTCGAAACCAGAGCGAAGAAATGAAAATATAAATTTAAGTAAATATTTCATCTCCTCGAGTGGGGATCGAACCCACAACCAGTGTTTTACAGCCACGCCTTGCGCCACTGCGCCACGACTGCCCTTTTTAATAATAAAGAATTTACTCTTAATGATTACAAAACAAATACAAACTTAGCTAGTCAAGTTCGAACCGCCGTGGTAGGCTTTTTAAAAAGATACAATTTTATTTAATTATAATATATTTAAAGACAACTTGTCGCTAAGACTACATGTTACAGACTCTGTTTCTTAATACTAACTTACTTATTATATTACATTTCGACATCCGCTAGATGATGCAATTGTTTATGGTAATTGATATAGTTGCTTATGTTAAATGATACATATTTTATACTTGATAACAAAAAGCTTATGTTAAACGATACATGTTTATACTTGATAACAAAGAGCTTATGTTAAGGGTTCTGCGAATATACCAGAGCGGCCAACGGAATGTACTTGCTCAGCACTTTGGGATGACGTAACTCCTCCCTCCTTAAGATCGAAGTTTTCCGGCAAATTAGGAGAACTTCGGATACATAATTTTAATATGAATTTATGATTTTTGAAAATTAAAATACATATAATTATTATAACTATAGTATATAGTCCAATTGTCCAGACACTAATATTTTTCACTATTTTCTGATTTTCACTATTTTCACTTATTTCACTTTTCCTTAAACTGTACGTTAAAAATTTCAAATCTGTAAGATCTATGCCTTTTATATTTATTGGTTTCAAAATAGGTTTTTCAGGAACATCTATTGAAGGTAAATTAATGACAGGTAACATTGAGTGTGTATCATTTCTAAGAATGTTTCATGTTTTTTCAGAATTATATTCTTAATTTTCACTTCGCAAGGGTCGTCTAAGGTAAGTAAATAGGTTCCTTTAATCTTTTGTCGGTTTACTTCATTGAAACATGTTTTTGTGAGCAATTCCTCTTTTCTGATAAACAAGGTCCAGATGTTAGTTTGCAGAGGTTGTAGCAGGATGTCTTCCGTAATTACAGGAACAGGAACACACGACGTAGCGTTTTCATTATACGTCATAAGTTCTGTTACACAAGGGTCGTTAATGAATTGAAGAACTTTTCTCTCGTAACACAGGAAACTCGCCTTATCTATTTCTTTGCAGGGATGATCCAATAACCTAGTTTTCAACCCTTTAGCTATAAGGTAAGGATATTTAGGAACAATGATGACGGTGGAACCATGGGATAGAACAGGTAAAGGAATCAATTTATAATAGATATATGTGTCATCTTTAATTATAGGTATTTCCAAAAGGTAAGTTATGTAATTTCCTTTAATATATGCTTTTATAGCAATTGTCTGTTCTAACTTTACTAGATTATCTAATGTAGGCTTATACGCTAATTTCTCAGTAGAGAGTAAAGTATTTACTTATATTTAACAATGTGTTTAAAAGAATGTTAGAATTTATAATTGATTGATGTAATATTCCTAATCTACTTAATGCAAGGCTAGTTTCTATTTCATTTAATTTTACATATATGGTCTGGTAATTATGAATTAATAAATTGTAAGTATTAATGATTTGTGTTTCAATATGATTAAGGGCATCTTTTCTAATAATTTCTGATAAATTATGCCTTAATTCCTGTATTCCTAAATTAATTTCATTTATATTGTCATTTAATTGAAATGTAGAGTTCGATATGGAGAACATCATTTCAGTGATAAGAGTCATTTTATTTTTCTGTTTATTTTGTTCCGTTTTAATATTACTTATTAATGTTTCATATCTAATAGCATCATCATTATCTAGATTTCCAGTAATTATTTTAATCATTGAACCTAAGGGGTTAATTAAGCCTCGCTTAATTCTAGTGCTTGGAGAAATCTGTTCTAATTTAATTAAAGTTATATTCCTTAAATAATTTGCTTGAATCCTAACATCTATAAAATATTCTATAAAATCATCATCAAAATTATCAACTAACTTATCTAACTGAGTACATTTGTAATAATTATCTTTTAAATCTTCTAATATAGGTCTTAAATCTAATGTTTTCGCGATTATCCAATTATCACTACTCACGATGGCTTGGCCAACTCTATATGGTAATATTCCAGGGTTGTCATTTAACTCCTGAAGTTGAAGGGCCTGGGACCGCATCGTCAGGGCCAGGGTCAAAATCTGCAGGTGATACCTGTGGAGGTCGTTTAATATTTCTTATTGGAATTTTCGTATTACGATTATTAGGCATTATAACAGGGACGGTATTTTTGGATATTTCTTTAATTACTTGTGCTTTTACGTAACGCGGCTTATCTTTGCTTTGTCTTTTATTGGTATTTTTAGCAAAGATTTTATCGCCTGGTTTAATTTTAAATTCTGTCTCACCACCTTTCTTTTCTATATATTGTTTTTTTATTTTAATGGCTTTATTGGTTATGTGCTTATATAAAAATTTAGTTCTCTTTAAATGCTCTTTTATTATTTGCTGCATGTATTCTTTTTCGAAATTTACGTCAAAAGTGTTTCTCGCTTCGGTATGTCCGAATAAAACTTCAAATGGGGTAAATCCAGTGGTTGAGTGAATCGAATGGTTGTATGCCATTACCGCATAAGTCATTATGGAGGCGGCATCAGTGTATTTTTGTTCGTACTTGGCTATTCTATAGATTTCTAAGATTGTTGAATGGAATCTCTCTATGAATCCCATAGAATTTGGATTATTAGCGGTGCTTATATGTATCTCAATTTTATACATAGATAAAAACTCTTTTAATAAGGTGTTATTAAACTCGGTACCTGGGTCGGAATTAATTTTAAGAGGTACACCATAAAATGAAAAATATTTAATCAATGCTCTAACTACTTCCGGTGTGGTTCTATTCGGAATTTCGAATGCTTGTCCTAACTTACTGAATGCATCGATTATGGTTAAATAATAATTTCCTTCGATAGAAAATATGTCGATGAAAATTTCCTCCAAGGGCTTATTTTGAGTAGGGGTTAATTGTAATTTTGGTTTGAGGGGGTTTCTATCATATTTCATTTTTTTACATATTTCACAAGTGTTTATCGTACTGGCTATAGTTTGCTCCATATTATGCCAAAAATAACTTCGTTTTATATGACATAATGTTTCACGGATTCCTCTATGGCAGGTTTTTCCTTCATGATATTTTTTTACTATTTCTCTTTGATCATTTTCATCGTCAATAAAAATAACTCGTTTTGTGCATTCTCTAAATTGAACATTTTCTTTCTTAAATAATGAAATCACTATTTCAGTAAATTGTCTCCGGTGTGCTTTATCTTCAAAATAAATAAAATATTTGGTTTTGTTTCTAATGTATTCTTTTAAAAATTGTCTAACTAAATCAGGTCTATCAGTGGGTAAATGGACTTCTAAAATACGTTGTTTGGGTCTAGATAAGTTTTTTACGCTAATTTTATTTATAAGCCACGTATAAACTAAAATTTGGTTGGGCTTCGTATCGATAGCCTCCTGTAATATGGGGATACCTTCCGATTCGGTATCGCGGGCGGAATGTATGGTTTCTGTTTCCGATGCTGTCACAGTAGAACTGGACGGGCATGGTATAGAGTAAGGTGAACCATGTCGCGATTTAACTGACAGGGTCTCCTCTGAGTCTGTGTCACATAGATTAATAATTTCTTCTTTTTCTGACTCTATAATGTTGGGCAATGGAGAGCTAGGAAATACTATCTTTTTTAATTCAGCCAATTTCTTTAATTCCTCTGTTATTTTTCTTATTTCTTCATTTTGATTCTCTTCTTTATCTATATTTACTTGGGTGGACATATTCTCTTTATCTTCCAAGGCGTTGATGCGAATTCTAGACAGGGCATCTACGTTACAATTACTTTTGCCACTTCTATGTATTATTTCAAAGTTGTATTCCGATAAACGTAGCCGCCAGCGGGTTAACCTACTATTGGTATCTTTTAATGAGTTTAACCACGCTAAGGGTTTATGATCAGTGATTATCTTGAATTTGTTACCGTATAAGTAAGGGCGGAAATATTTGACGGCCCATACTATTGCCAAAAGTTCTTTTTCTGTCGTACTATATCTAGTTTCTGCACTATTGAGAGTGCGACTTGCGTAAGCGATAGGTTTATCGCTTCCTACGGGTCCTTGTGATAAAATTGCGCCTAATGCGAAGTCTGAAGCATCTGTAGTTAAAATATAAGGTTTACTAGGGTCGGGGTATTGCAATATAGGTGCGTTAACAAGGAGTTCTTTACATTTCTCAAAAGATTCTATATATTTTTTATCGGTTACAGGTGTAGTCTGTTTTTTCTTTAATCGGTTGGTCATAGGTTGTGTTATCTTTGCAAAGTCTTTAATAAAACGTCGGTAATAACCTATTAATCCAAGAAAACTTTTAATTTCTGTTGTGGTATGAGGTAAAGGGTAATTTAAAATTGTTTTAATTTTATCATTATTTGGTTTAAGTCCGTCACTAGTAATGGTATGTCCTAAATAAAGTACCTCTTTCCTTAAAAACTCTGATTTGTCTAACTGTATTTTTAAATTGGTCTGTCTAAGTCTGTCAAATACTGTTCGTAATTTAGAAATGTGTTCTTGTAAGCTAACTGAGTAAACGATTATGTCGTCGAGATAAACTAGGCAGTGGATTCCTTGCAATCCTCTAAGTACGTTATCCATAGTCCTTTGGAATGTTGCAGGGGCGGTTTTGAGTCCGAAGGGCATTCTAGTAAATTCAAAATGTCCTGCGTTTGTACTAAAAGCAGTTTTCTGTCTGTCATCTTCCTTCACTTCGATTTGATGATAGCCACTGGCTAAATCTAGTGTGGTAAAATAACAACTTCTTCCTAATTTATCAAATAAATCGGTTATATTGGGTAATGGATATTTGTCATCGACTGTTATTTAATTTAATTTACGGTAATCAATTACAAGTCTAAATTTTCTTTCGTTAGTTGCGTCTAGTTTCTTTGGGACTAAATGAACAGGGGCACTCCAAGGAGAGTGAGAAGGGACAACTATATTATTTTCTATCATCTTTTGTACTTGCTTATTAATTTCGTCATTAATTATTTGGGGTTGTCTGTAAGGTCTAATATATATAGGATCCTCGTTATGAGTTCTTATGTGATGCTTAACATTGTTTGTAAAAGTTAGGGGTAAATGGTCACTGTGAAAAATATCTTTATATTCCATACATAATGCACTTATAGTTTTCTTTTCTTCCGGATTCATGTGGTCTAATCTGAGTTTATTTAAATTTTCGGTTAATATTTCGTCTATCTCTAGACTATGGGTGGTATCTAATTTATTTACATTACATTCGCTTGGTTCGTATTTTGTAACTATAAAAGGACTAGTAATAGTTAGAGTTAATTCTATATCAAGGGTATTTTGTATAACGGTGGTTGCATAGCCATTTTTACAAGTAACTAAGGCGCTTGGCATTCTAACACCTTCGCGAAATTGTTTGTAATTTAAAATAGCATTGCCGTTTCGTAATGTTGTCGGTAACCTAACTCTTTGTTCACAACGTTTATTTAAATGTATAATATTAGTAGGGTTGTATATGATAGGTATAGATGTTGTGTTGGTATGTAATATTTCGTTTTTCATATCTACTTTAGCGTCTAATTGCTTCAATAAGTCGCTTCCAATTAATCCGTCGTAACGTCCGTCTACGTCGTATATGTAAAATTTATGATGTTCGGGAGTATGGAAAGTGGGAAATAATGGTATAATAATGACTTCATTATGTCTACTTGAGGCATGTGTGGATATAACCTCGAATGGTTCTTGATATCTAAAATCATTAAAATATTCGTTAACTTTATTTGGACTAATAAAAGATCTTGAGCTTCCAGTATCGATCATGAGATTGGCATTAATTTCAGGTATAAAAATATATGGTAATTTAAGGGTGTTACAGTTTAAATTAATTACCTCGGGATAGGGTGAAGGGTATCCATGTGAAAATTTTCAAATTGTTCAAAATTTTCGGAAAACTCGATGTTTCCAGGGTATGGCATATTATCATTTTCATTTTCTTCTCCTGGTTGGTTATACTCGTTTTCATCGGTAAAGTCGGTATAGTCGTAATAATTATTTTCATTTCCAGTATCTATTTGTTCCACTATGTGTTCATTAAGGCGGAAACCTGGGGGTTTATTTTGAGGGGCCGTTCTCATGCTCACATCGTTGTTATTTATTTGTCGCTGAGGACGATAACCAAAGGGTTGTTGTCCTTGGTTTTGGTTGAACTGGGGTTTGTATCCAAACTGATTTTGGTTGAGTTGGGGTCTGTATCCAACTTGATTTTGGTTCAATTGTGGTTTATATCCAAACTGATTTTGGTTGAGTTGGGGTCTGTATCCAACTTGATTTTGGTTGAATTGTGGTTTATACCCAAATTGATTTTGTACGGGTAGCTTTATTTGCTTACTAGGGTTAATTCCAAATTTAAATTTTGGAGGTTGTTGAGGGTTAATACTTTGAAATTGAGGATATTTATGTGAGGGTTGGGGTTGTGTCTTTTGTTGTAAAGGATTATGATTGTTGTTATTTGGTTTAATTGTATTAAAGAAGGGTTTCATATATGTACTTTGTAAGTAAGGATTAGAAGATGTCATAGTATTGGAGTGAGGCTGTTTTAACATTTTGTTTCTCGAGTTATATTGATGCATGAAATTTACTTCTTCCAACACTATACTCAAAGAATTTTCTAAAGAACTGCATGCTTTTAACCGTACTATCCTAAGTAAATCTTCCGGTAAATTATATAAGAAAACATTCATCGCTAAATTGTTATAAATAATGATTTTACTTTCCTTTAAACTATTATTTGTTATTAAATTTACTTTTGCTATTAACGTGCTCTTAATATATTGTATTCTATTACAGAAATCTAAATATGATTCGTTACTATTGATTTTCAAAGTTTCTAGTTCGATAGCTATACATTCTTCTGAACGCGGATCACCAAAATGTTGCTCTAACGCTGATTTTAAACTACTCCATGTATCTAAGTCTTGTCTTTCACTAATTAATCTAGCTGCTTGACCTGTTAACTTTGATGTTATTACGTGGAAAACATATAGGTCTTGTGCTGAATTACCTTCCACTACGCACATTTGTATTACATATTCGCACTTTGATATGAAAAGTGACAATAATTTTTCATCTCCATCAAATTTTGGGATGATATTACTTATTTCTACGGGTATTTTTATTATATTTTCCATTTTTAATTATTTAAATTTTATTAAATTATTTATTTTATTTATATTTTTTTTTATTCAATTCTTTTTTATACTTATAACTAATCGTCAAGAAAACCTCTTAGAATCTTTTGCGGTTTAAAAGAAATCTACGCTTTAATTGACACTTAATAACTAATTGTCAAGGAAACTTCTTAGAACCTTTTGTGGTTTGAAAAGGAATCTACAATTTAATTGACACATATAACTAAAATGAATAGGAAATAGAATATATGGGAATAGCTTTTTAGGGTCTACTCACCAAATCATTTTCCCTCGTGAGGTCTGTAGCTGTAGTCGCAAGCTGGTATGTCTTCAAGTCTTCACGCGAGTACACGAATATGACTTATTTATTTACTTGGTTCGGATTCCGTTAAAAAACGTTAGAAAACGTTCGCACGATATAAATTTTCTTCCCCGGACGCGGAATTTATCGCACCAGATAAGTTATTTAATTTCTCGGACGCGGAATCCTACCGGCTGCGCCAGTCAAGTTCGAACCGCCGTGGTAGGCTTTTTAAAAAGATACAATTTTATTTAATTATAATATATTTAAAGACAACTTGTCGCTAAGACTACATGTTACAGACTCTGTTTCTTAATACTAACTTACTTATTATATTACATTTCGACATCCGCTAGATGATGCAATTGTTTATGGTAATTGATATAGTTGCTTATGTTAAATGATACATATTTTATACTTGATAACAAAAAGCTTATGTTAAACGATACATGTTTATACTTGATAACAAAGAGCTTATGTTAAGGGTTCTGCGAATATACCAGAGCGGCCAACGGAATGTACTTGCTCAGCACTTTGGGATGACGTAACTAGCTATAATTGGCGGGGCGTCAAGTGGATTCGTTTAGAAACAATTGTTTTAAATATACAAAAGGATTGAATTTCTTCCAATCTTGACAACTTACTTATATTTTTCGTAATATTTTCATAGATTTTTCTTCATTTTCAACGTTTCAATTGTAATGTAAATTAAAATAAATAAACATTTTAATTGAATATTTTAACATTCACTATTTTATTTGGTTTTTGAACGTCCATTTCATTCGCTCAGTGACATCTCTAAGTCTCGTTAGCATGACGTCACCTACTTAATCATATCGAGTCCTCGATAGTCGATACGCTATGGTTCGTGCTTCGAACTTTGTAATCGTATCGTTACCTCGATACGTTTACAATACGGACTCGAATATTTTTCGTGCTCGACCCACTGATTAAAATCCCGTACTGTATTTTTTGCAATAGTACAACACGTCTGCTCGCTACGCTCGTCGACGGTCGAAAAAGTTATATATATTATACAATAATACAAATGAAATAAATATGAATATAAAATTAAATAGATTTTGTTATAATAATGATACAAACTTGGTGCATCAAAACATACAAGGGATGTTTAATAAAGAGTTAGAAATTGTGTTATTCTTAAATAGTAATAATATTCATGTTCTTTGTATTACAAAGCATTGGCTTCAAAGCTCTGAGGCTATTTTGAACTTTACTAATCACCAAGTTGCTAGTATATTCAATAGAGAAAAAACTATTCGCGGTGGCTCTTTAATAATTTTAAATAAATCTTATAAATTTAAAGAACGTAAAGATATTGTGAGCCTCTCTGTTGTGCAGACTATTAAAATGGCTTGTGCTGAGCTTGAGCATTTTATTGTTGTAAGTGTGTACAGACCTCCCACTGGGTTATATGAACACTTTTAAATAATATTAGAACAAGTACTTGTAAAGTTCTCTCTGGATCTAAGAAATTAATAGTTATATGTGGTGATTTTAATGTTAATTTACTAGAAAATTCCACCATTTGCACTAGATTTCAGGTCATTATTTAATTCATATAACCTAGATAATCTATTTCTAGAGCCAACAAGAATTAATCATTGTACCGCTACTTGCATTGATAATATTTTTACAAACTCTGTGCCTTGTAAAAAATCAATAATTAATATGTTAAGTTCAGATCATTGCAGACAGTTGGCTTCCTTTCACCTTGGTGAAAAAATAATTAATAAAAATAAAAAAATTGTTTGTATACCGATGACAAATGGTCGTATAGAAAAATTTAGAAGTAATATAGTAGCAAAACTTAAATACCTAAAATATAAAAATAAACCCAATTTACGATATGGGAACTTTTTCAATGTTATTAAAAGTGAGTTCAATGCTATATTTACTCCTAAAACTGTCAATTCCAGGAATTTCTTGTCATTTAATGATTGGGCGACTGTGGGGATTCATAAGAGTAGACAAAGGTTATATGAACTTTATAGTCAGAAAACATATAACCATAGTGAATCATTTAATCATTATGTTAGGGTCTATTCTAAATTGTTTAAAAAAGTATGTGCCATGGCAAAATCTTTACACATTAAAAATAAAATTAAAAATTCTTTTGATAAAATTAAAATGACATGGGACATAATAAATTGTGAAACTGGAAAAGGTAAGAATCATAACTCTGAATTTAAATTGAAAATTGACAATGGCTTAACCAGCTCAGATCAAGAAGTTGCATGTATATTTGAAAAATACTTTGCTGATATTTCAGTTTCCAAAACCGATAAACTTATATCCTCTACAACCGTCGCTGAATCATTACTAAAAGGAGAACGTACATAAATGTAATGTAGATTTTAAATTTAAATCAGTAAATTCAAGGGACATCATTAAGACATTTAAGTCACTTGATATCAAGAAAACTTCCGATCTATGGGGTATTTCTGTCAAATTGATTAAGTAGTTATTTAATAGACGTTGTTGCTCCTCACCTCGCAACTATATTTAATAATTGTATAGAGTATGGTGTGTTTCCTGACCTAATGAAAATCTGTCTTTTATAAAAATAAGATAGGTGTAACCTATCACATGTCAAATTATTATTTTTTATATTAATTACAACGATAAGTTGTCAATTAAATTGATTTTACTATTATTATCACTTAATGTCACATTATTACTATTTATTAATGTATGTAACATATTATTCAAATTAAATCTAATATCATTTTCTTGTGGCAACTTCTTTATATAAGGAAATGTAAACATAATATTTTTTTTTACATTTAAATTTGTTAATTGTAAATAGTATTCTTGTAATAGCTTTTTATTCACATTTCCCCTTCCCCCAATCAAAATAATTAAAATTGTGTTAGGACAATGAGTATTAGACAAAATTTTACTCATAATTTGGGAATATGTAGCTCCAGGCATACAACAATTTAATACTGAGTGTCCCTTACAAATACTATTTAAAATCACACCCATATTTTTCCCCAAATTGTCACTATATATTTTAATATTACCTTGCTTTTGTGTGGGTATGGGTTGTGACTTTTTAATCTCTATAAAGCTGTCCTGAGCTCCACCAGCCTGAGATTGGGAAAATATTTCTGACATCTCCCTAGGATGGCCTGGTGTGAGCGCTTGACACTCACAGGCATAATTTTTGATGAGTGACTCAAAGCGCTCTGAATTATGACTACAGATCTTAAGCAGCTCATCCATGGAAGATATGTGCTCGGCAATTTGTCTCTGAGCACATGCATACTTATCAGAAATGGTTTTTAACTTATTATGCAATGCGGCAATCTCCAACTGTAAGGAATTCACCTCAGCTTCGTATAATAACTTTTTATTTAACATATTTTCTGAAAATTTATTAAAGTTATTTTTTATTTTTTTTCTGTCAGCGGCTAATTTGGTGTAGTTTTTACAAATATCTTTTGTTTTTAATAGTTGCTGTGTTTTTTTTAATATATTTGTTTATTTTAATGTATTTTTTTAATTTATTTTTACTACTAAGAACTGGCTTGGAAGTCACCGAATCATCACCAGTCAAATCTATTGTTGAAATGTCATTTTTATAGGTGATTACCTACTTTCATAGTATTATGACCTACGGCATCCTACTTTGGGGTAATGCAGCCGGTATAAAATCTATTTTTGTCCTGCAGAAGCTAGCTATTCGCGCAATCTATAATTTAGGCCCTAAAGAATCGTTAAGGCAAAAATTTAAAGAAATAAATATATTAACAGTTCCATCACAACAGTACATTTTTGAAAAAGAAAATGTATGTTAAGAAGAATATTAAAGATTTTGCCGTGAGAATATTAAAGTGTTAAATTTTCGAATGGCCTTTTAATTTATTAAAAAAAGTAAGAATTAATAAAAAAAATTATC
This sequence comes from Heliconius charithonia, assembly GCA_030704555.1. Lineage (NCBI taxonomy): Eukaryota > Metazoa > Arthropoda > Insecta > Lepidoptera > Nymphalidae > Heliconius > Heliconius charithonia. The sequence goes on from CM060828.1 coordinate 8,540,600, forward strand.
AAAAATCGTTAATCTTCATATGAATCTACCGTCACGTTAAACAATAAGTGAAAGTGACTGATCTATTTCGACTATAAGTGCATAATAACAACTATTTATAATGAGCCTTATAAGTCTCTAGTGTGTGAGTGCTTAAAACTAAACCTTACTACATTTCTTAAAAGGAATTTTACAATAAAATACATTGAACACCGAGCAGTTCGTTTATAAAATGCAGCACACTAGATAATTAACAGTATTATTGAAATTAATCGATAAGCTTACCGTAGCGCAGAGGCCTAAACTCCGAATTTATAGACGAACAAACGAATGTATGACATTTATAGAACAACAATATGAGGATATAAGGAAAGATTTGAAAGAAAAAGAGACAGTAATTTGTTCATTGGAAGCTGAAAACAAATCATTGAGAATAACGGTTAATGACTTAGCCTCTAGAACGAGTGCTATGGAGCAACATGCAAGAGCCAACAACGTGTATACCTGAACACAAAAGTGAACATCTCCTTACATGTGTCAAACAGCTAGCAGCCACTGTCAATTATAAAATCAACGACTCAGATATTCACCTATGCACGAGGATCTCTAAATTCAACAGAGACAGCAACAGACCTCGATCCGTTGTCGTTAAATTTGGCAGCCAAAGAATTCGCGACGAGTTTTTAGCAGCAACAGTCAATTTTAACAAAAAGTTCAATGTTAAACAAGATAAGCTGAATACTAGCCACTTGGGCATTGGGGGAGAGCAAAAGCCAATATATGTTGTTGAACATTTGTCACCAGCTCTCAAAGCACTCCATGCATCCGCGCGTGTAAAAGCCAAGGAAAAGAATTACCGATTTGTCTGGGTTAAAGGAGGTCAAATATTCATGCGCAAATCAGAAAAATCAGAATATATCCATGTTAGAAATAATACAACCCTTGCCAATTTACCTTGACGACTTATCCTAAATTAAACATGCGATGAAATTACTGTAACTAAGTTCACGCCCTTAACATGTTATTATCAAAATGTCAGGTAGCCCACGTTCCTGTACTCAAAAGGTCCGTCTTAAAATTCTTTCTAATAATTATGACATGATAATCTTTACTGAGACTTGGCTCCATGGAGGCATTTCTGATAGTGAAATTTTTGATGACCGGTATACAGTATACCGACGTGACCGGGAAACTTCCGCATCACAAAATTTTAAGCAAATGGGTGGGGGAGTCCTTATTGCTGTTTCAAATTGCTTAAAATCACGCCGGTATCAAAAATATGAAAGTGACATTGAAGACTTGTGGGTTGGCATCGAAATAAATGCAAAAACAATAACCGAGGAACTCTTAATATGTGCAGTTTATTTTCCTCCGCCAGTGACACAACTCACGCTGGACACATTTATGTGTTGTTCAAATAAAGTAATGAATGATTTAAGCAAACACATAATTTTAGCAGGTGATTTTAACCTTGGCGATATCAAATGGTGCGCTCAATCAAATGATCAACTATACTGTGTTCCAGACTACATTGGCCACAATTCAATAAAAACTAACTTTTTAGATTTTTTAGCACTTAACGAACTAATGCATTCAATTCAATGGGATAGAAAACCAAAAACATAAAATTTTGGATCTTATGCTAGCAAGATCCAATATAATAAATGTCGACACCTGCTTAAGCATTTTGCATAATGTAGATCAGTATCATCCACCACTATTGGTAACCATATCTATCCAACCTACTATAATACCTGAATCTAATTCACAACAAAGATATAATGTTTTCAAAGCAGATTATGAGGCAATAATCCAGTCTTTAAACAGAGTACCGTGGTTATCTGAACTATCAAACCTAGAAAACATTGATGCGATGGTTACGAAGTTTTACGAAATACTTCATGAAATTATAAAAGCACACGTTCCTAAAACACGTAAAAGAAAAAGTCAATTTCCAATATGGTTCACTCCCAATTTAATCAAATTATTGAAGCAGAAATACAAATATCACAAAAAATACAAAAAATTCAGGAACCCATTAGATAAAATTGATTTTGAGTGCTTACGTAAAGACTGCGATGTACTCATGTTAGAATGCTATAATAAATATATAATAAAAATTGAATCGGAAATTGCTAAGCACCCAAGATACTTTTGGACGCATTTAAAAAACCTGAAAAAAGGTAACTCCAAGTACCCAGCCATCATGTCTCTCGATGAACTTAAAGAATCCAAAGATAATGAAATATGTGATCTCTTTGCTAAACATTTTTCCTCAGTCTACAATAGCCATGCTCATTCTGTGCCGATTACCATAAAAGGACCTGATATTGAGGAAGTAGATCATATTGTCATTACACGCAAATCCGTCATAAAGAAATTAAAGAGACTCGACATTAAAAAAAGTTGTGGGCCGGACAACATCCCACCATATTTTTTGGTTAAATGTGCGGATTCTATATCCTTACCACTCACCATAATTTATAATGCGTCCATTAAATTTGGAACATTTCCCAAGGCATGGAAAAAGGCAAGAATCGTACCTATATTTAAGAGTGGGAAAAAGGATTGTGTTACGAACTACAGACCAATCTCTATTCTATCAAGCATGTCTAAAGTTTTCGAGTCATTTATCTACACACATATTTACGAGCATGTCAGGAACCATTTATCTTGTAACCAACATGCTTTTATGACTAAGAGATCGACGTGCACTAATCTTGTGTCTTTTGTTAATAACATATGCGAAAAGGTCGACAAAAATTTACAAGTGGATGCGATATATACAGATTTTTCGAAAGCCTTCGACAAAGTTAGCCATACCATCCTAGTTGCAAAATTAAATGCTTATGGAATCACAGGATATTTATTGGTGTGGTGTAAAAGTTACTTAAAGTCTCGCCAATCTACTGTTGTTCTAAATGGAATGACATCAAAACCATTCACAGCAAGTTCTGGAGTACCTCAAGGATCCATTTTTCAACATATTTATAAATGACATTTGTGATATAATTCAATATTCTGATTTTTATATATTTGCTGACGATTTAAAATTATGTAGAACAATATATACAAACAATGACAGCTTGTTACTTCAACAAGACATAGACAACATTACAAAGTGGTGTGTGACAAATAAAATGACCTTAAATACTGACAAATGCAGCCACATTAAATTTACTCGTAAGAGATATAGAAAGCAGACATGTTATAAAATTGGTACACATGCTTTAAATGAAGTTGACCATATACGTGATCTAGGCATAATTATTGACAGCCAGTTAAGATTTATTCATCAAGTAAATAAAATGCTCGATTCTGCTTATCAATCGCTTGGATTTGTGCTGAGATGTTCACGTGAATTTAAAAGAGTGGAGACTATATTACAATTATATTACTGTTACGTTCGCAGCAAATTGGAATACTGTTGCCCCGTTTGGTCTTCTGTATATAAAGTTCACTGTGATAGAATTGAAAACATCCAAAAAACATTAGTAGGACACCTTGAATTTCGAACTGGTGTCCGTAAGTCTAAAACAAACCGAGAAAGACTACAGCGGTTCAAACTCCACTGTTTGCAAGATCGAAGAACATTGTTACAGATGTCATTCCTCCATAAGCTTTTTAATAATAACATCGATTGTAACGCACTTATTGATGAATTAAATATCAACGTACCAACAGTGATGCCACGCTATCAGAGACCCTTTTTCACCATCAAATGTTACAAAAGCAATTTAGGAAAAAAATCTCCGCTAGCGAGGCTTCAAAGTAAATACAATGAATTGACTAAGCTAATTTGCGACTTGGACCTAGCTCATGATACACATATAACTTTTAAAAACAAAATAAATAAATTTATGATGCAGCCCGGTACTTAATATTTTCCTTAAAGGTTTTTTATTTAATCAAGACATGACGACAAGACATAATATCTAGACATTATATCAAGAAATTACATCAAGACATTACATCAAGACATTATATCGAGACATTATATCATGACATTTATATCAAGACATTTCTTCAAGACATTCAAGACATTTAACTGATTTTTTTTTTTTGACATCTTTCTAAAACTACTTTTTATTGTTTGACTTTTTTTTATTACTATAATCAATTTTATTTTATTATAATACGTTAATTTTAATGCTATTTATACCACTTTATTTTTTAGCTCATGCTGTGATTGTCTTTAATTAGAAAAACATTTAGTCTATAAATTGATCTCGATGTAATTTGACCATGTTGTAATGTTTCTTCTGTTGACGATCCTAAATAAATAAATAAATAAATGTACCCGAGTTCGATCCTTCCAAAAAATAGAAAAAATATTTTTTTAAAAAACCTTTGTAAATAGTTTAAATATATTTTACATTCACACATCGTGCCACTGCGCCACGACCTTGTACCGTAATAATGTACTAGCGGACATAAATAGATAAAATTTTGCATGATGACAATCTATGGCCTGGAGGGACATCTTTTTCTGTTTCATCTTGGTTTTCAGTATATTTGTCTTAATAAAAATGAAAAAATGAAAAAGGCAAATTATTTAAAATATCTATAACATCTAACAACTTAAAGGTTTTCATCACGGAGTCATAGCGATTTTATTAGGAAAAATAAAAATCTGACACAAAGGTCGATTACTGCCAAGTTAAGCTAAATTATATAGTTTTAACTAAAATTCTTAATGAAGTCCAATAAATTAATTATTTTCGTATTTTACTTAACCATATATATTTAAACATTATATTTCGATAGTTTTTTCTGATATATATATATATTTAGGATTCAGGTTAGAATTTATTAAAGAAGAAACAAAACAACAAACAGTAAAGTAACAATTTAGTTTCAATGCAATTTAACATAACAAAACTTACTTTAAGGCACATTGTTATCACCTGCGAACATAAACAACAGTAATCATCAATTAACACGAATTACTTATCGTTATAGTTACCAGTTACCACTCGAACATCCTGACATATTCCTAAAATAATAAGAGGTTAGTAGTATCGAACATATATCAGATGTGGACGGAAGTTACAAGTAATAATAATAATAATAATAATATGCTTTATTGTACACCACAGAAATACAAAATAAAAAGAAAAAACACAAAGAAATACAGGAAAATGTACAGCAGGCGGCCTTATCGCTATAAGCGATCTCTTCCAGGCAACCTTAAAGTGTAGGAGTAATTAAAACGGTAGGCGGTGTACATGAGTTTTTAAATATAATAAATATATATTTAGGCGAATATATATAAACTCATACTAAAAAAATAGAGAGACATATATATATACATATATACATACTAATACATATAATATAATATATACATAAATAAAAAAGAAATTTAAATGATGATGATAAATAAATGAATAACATAACGTAAAGAAATGAGAACGAACGTAAAAGAGTAATTTAAAGAGATAAATAATGTGCCTTTAGCAGGGATTTAAATCGATTAAGACTCTGAGCTTGTCTTATATTAACGGGGAGAGAATTCCATAACCGAGCAGCTTTGACTGAGAAGGAGTTAGTAAAAAAGGAAGAGGAATGGGAGGGAATTTTGAGGACAAGGTTTTCATTGGATCGGAGAGAACGATTATGCGAGTTACTTAAAAACTCAAATCGTTCTTTTAGGTAAAAAGGGGTCGAGGGATTAAACAGCACACAGTAAAGAAGATGTAATTTTATCCAGAGGGTGCCCTGACTAATATCTGTCCGATATTAGTTCTTGGGCATACGGGTACGCGACCCCGGATCCTCGAGCCACCACTTGTTATAACCCCGTCCAGTCCGTATAAGTGGTGTCCCCTCCTTTCAATCTCTTCCTTTTTCCTACCCATCCTTCCACCCCCCCCCCCCCCTTTTCTATATGTCCTATTCCTCTTTCCCCGGTTTCTCCCCATAAAGGGGTTTTGGAGGTCAGATGGCAGTCGCTCCATTTAAAAACCGCCATCCGCCGCCACAAATAGACAGTTTGCTTAGGAAACTGGGTACGGCTAGGGCGTCGCCGCTAAACGACGCGCAGGCACATCGCCCTACACCTGCGATAAGTGGGCAAGGGCTACCGTGTCAAGTACGGGCACGGCTAAAGACGCGAGTACCCAGAAGGAAACTCCGCTTTGCAACGTGGAATATTGGCTCTCTAACCGGACGATGCAGGGAACTCGCAGATGTACTCATGAGACGTCGGGTCCAGTGTGCTTTCCTCCAGGAAACTCGCTGGAAGGGCAATAAGTCCCGTAACATCGGACAGGGTTACCGGCTTATATACACTGGGTCACCTTCAGGTAGAAACGGTGTGGCGGTAGTGCTTTCCAAAGAGCTTCAGAATGGGCTCCTTGAAGTTGACCGTCGCTGCGACCGCTTGATGCGAGTAAGGGTACTGATTGAGGGCGTTACCACTAACTTAATCAGTGCCTATGCTCCCCAGGCGGGATGTAGCGCGTCCGAAAAGGAGACATTCTGGGAGCAGTATGAAGAAGTGCTACTTGCTATACCGTCTACCGAAGTGGTCTTAGTTGGGGGGGACTTGAACGGTCACGTCGGTAAGGCTGCTGAGCCGTTTGAACGTGTTCACGGGGGTTTTGGGCACGGTCTTCGCAATACAGAGGGAGAAAATATTCTAAGAACCTGTATTGCATCAGATCTGGCCGTCGTTAATACGTTCTTCCAAAAGAATCCTCAGCACCTTATCACGTATAAGAGCGGATCCCACTCAACTCAAATAGACTACTTATTGACCAGACGGTGTCATATGGGCAGGGTAACTAACTGTAAGGTCATTCCAGGCGAAAGCCTAACGGCCCAACATCGTCTTCTTGTCATGGACTTTAACGTTACTCCGAAGAAGAAAGTAGCTGAGATACGTAGGCCTCGGATCAAGTGGTGGTTGCTGAATGGACCGATGCAGACCGAGTTCCTGGCAGAGGTGGAAAGTCATAATCTCTCGACTAACACCGAGACTGCTCAGGATGCTTGGGATCGAGCTCAGTCGGCAATCATTGCGGCAGGCAGGCGAGTTCTTGGTCTTTCTAAGGGAGTACGTGTCATCGACAGGGAGACATGGTGGTGGAATGACAAGGTGCAGGAGGTGACTCGTGAAAAGAAGGATGCCTTTCAGAAGTGGCAGCAATCCAACTCTCCTGAAGACAGACTGGAGTACATAGTAGCTAAACATGCCAGTAAAAGAGCTGTAGCCAGAGCCCGCAGTGAGAGTTTGTCACCACTGTATGATAAACTTGAAACTGTGGAGGGGCAGAAGTTCATTTACAAACTGGCACGTTCCCGGGATAAAGTGACGCAAGATATCGCAAAATGTCTTTGCGTCAGAGATTCCCAGGGCACGCTGCTCTGTAGTCATGCCTCTGTGAAGGAGAGGTGGAGAAGCTACTTCCAGGAGTTGCTGAATACTCAGCACCCATGCAGTCTTCATCACGACCCACCGCCTAACCTCGGACTTATTGCCCCAATAACCCTTGACGAAACTCGTAATTGCCTTCGACGCATGACGAATGGAACAGCGGTGGGACCTGACGACATTCCGATCGAAGCGTGGAAATCGTTGGGCTCTCTTGGTATGCTCATACTTACTGCCCTTTTTAATCATATCTTGAACACTGGAAAGATGCCACACCAGTGGCGGCTTAGCTTCATTATCCCTATTTACAAGGGAAGGGGCAGTGTTCAAGATTGTGGTAGTTATAGGGGCATTAAGCTTATGAGTCATACCATGAAGGTCTTCGAGCGCATGATCGAGCTCAGGCTCCGCCGCGAGTGTACTGTCTCTGAGTCTCAATATGGATTTCAGCCAGGATCGGGTTTTCGCCCTCAGAACATTGATGGAGGCATACAGGGAAAAAAGGAGAGCTCTGCACGTGGCCTTTTTAGATCTGCAGAAGGCCTTTGACTGTGTGCCTCGTGAGTGTATCTGGTGGGCGTTGCGATCCAAAGGGATCCCTGAGGCCTATATTGAGATTATCAGAGACATGTACCGCGATTCCGCTTCTATGGTTAGGACTGCTGTTGGCGACACTAAACCCTTCCAGATTACAGTAGGGGTTCACCAAGGCTCGGCTCTTAGTCCGTTCTTATTCAATGTGGTGCTCGATACTGTCTCGGCTCACATCCAAGACCAGCCTCCATGGCTGATGATGTATGCCGATGATATAGCACTCATTGATGAGAACCGACTGATGCTGGAGCGTAAAGTGAACCTGTGGAAGGGTACGCTTGAGAACGGCGGTCTTAAACTAAATGTGTCGAAGACCGAGTACATGGCCTGTGGGAGCCCGGACTCGAGCACTATCCTTATAGGTCCTGAACCAGCCGTTAAGTCGGAAAAGTTCAGGTACCTTGGATCCGTTATGCACGAGTCTGGAGGCATCGATCACGATGTCTATAGCCGTATTAGCGCTGCTTGGGCCAAATGGCGGGAGGTCACTGGCGTGGTCTGCGATCGCAGGATGCCGCCCAAACTCAAGGGGCTGATATACAAGAGCATCATTCGACCGGTTCTTTGTTGGCCAGTACTATCTCGGCACACTCAGGAGCTTCACGTCACGAAAATGAAGATGCTGAGGTGGATGTGCGGCGTAACGCGGTCTGACCGCATACGCAACACATTCATTCGAGGTAGTCTTGGAGTCTGTGACGTAGCGGATAAGCTCCAAGAGCGTCGCCTGAGATGGTTTGGTTCGCACGTTACGCGCCGGCCTAAGAACTATGTCGGATGCAAGTGCCTTGCTATGTCAGTCCCTTGAGTGAGACCTCTCGGACGCCCAAGGAAGCGCTGGTTGCATGTCGTGAAGCAGGACATGAGAGCCAATGGTCTAACCACCGAGGACACTAAAGACCGTGCAAAGTGGAGTAGGTTGAGTAGGAAGGCAGACCCTGGCAAATAGCCGGGATTAATGCCAGGAAGAAGAAGAAGAGTAAAGAATATGTAATATATGAGTATTCCTGCGAAGTCTTATAGGAAGCCACTTGAGCTTATTACGAAAGTCAGAAATGTGGTCATATTTGCGAAGTCCAAATATAAACCGTATGCAAAGATTTTGAAGTCGCTCAAGCCTATTTAAATCCTCGTCGCTAATATCAAGATAGCAAGTATCAGCATAATCAAGAATTGGTAGTAATAAGGTGTTTGCCAGCACAATTTTAGTTGGTATAGGTAGAAAATTGCGCAGTCTACGAAGAGAAGCAACTGCTCCATAAAGTTTCCGGCTGAGTTCATTAATTTGCGGCTCCCATGATGAATATTGATCAATTATAATGCCCAATTTTTTTACCTTTTGTGCATAAAGAATCGGTGTACTGCCAAATGTCAGAGTTGGTAAGTCGGACATATTTAATTTAGATAGTATTCTGTGGCTACCTACGATGATCGATTGGCTCTTAGCAGGGTTAACTGTCAAGCCGTAAGATTTACACCACGTAAAGATATGAGAAAGATCCTCATTTATAATGCCGATTGTACGAGACAAATTTGATAGTGATGTTGTAACATAAATCTGTAAATCGTCGGCATATAGGTGGTAGAGAGAAGAAATTTCAGGACAAATTGTATTGATGAAAACTGAGAACAAAAGTGGAGACAACACGCCACCTTGTGGAACACCAGCAGTGATAGTAGACCAATCAGAAAAGGAGTCTTCTGTTCGTATACATTGCCGGCGGTCGCACAAGTAACTACGAAACCAGTCAACCACCTCAGGAGATACGTTAAGAGAAATAAGAATGGCTATCAGAATATCGTAGTCCACTGTTTTAAAGGCGTTGCTGAAATCTAACAACACCATGACAGTGACCATCCGATCATCCATGCCTTTTCTAATATCATCTGTTATTTTGACCAGAGCAGTTGTCGTACTATGACCAAAACGGAAACCGGACTGGAATTTATTCAATAAGTTATGGTTAAATAGGAACATGCTAAATTGCTGATGAACAAGACGTTCTAGCACTTTGGAAAGGAAAGGAAGTATAGATATCGGGCGTATTCGGAGAAGGAAGACGGATTCAGCTTTTTAGGAATAGGAATTATCTGACCATCTTTCCAGGGGGAAGGGAAATTAAAGGAGCTGATAGATGAATTTAATATAGATGTTATAATAGGAGCTAGAATCTCAATGATAGGAACAATCATTTTACGACAAATGCCGTCGTATCCATTTCCGAGTCTTCCTCTTCGGCAACGGACTTATGGATATGGCGTCGTTGACTATCTCTACACACTCTATTGCAATGATTACGGATTTTTAAATATTTAATTCTATTTATGTCACTTGGATTTGCTAAAAATTTTGATTTGCTTAAACGCAACGCCGCAGAAGAGTTCTTGACTTTGCTTTAGGTGGCTTTAATTTATACGATATATACAAAAGATTGTGATAAGAAAATTCAGTGGCAGGACACTGACCATGTTTTGCAACATGGTCAGCGGAAGACACAATAATGAGGTCAAGAAGCGAAGGACTGCAGTTGGGAAACTTATGGGTAGGAGCAAGGGGGAGAATATTTAAATTTGTTCCAGTTACTAAAGATTGTAAGCGCCGGGCACGCCAGTCATTCTTTACGAGGCAGGTATTAAAGTCGCCCATCAACAAAGTGTGATCATAGAGAGGTTGATACTTATCCAACAAAGCCTCAAATGATGAAAAATAATCGATCGTAAAGCTGGGGTTGTAGTATACTCCAAGGAGTATTTTCGTGTGACAAAAAAGTACTTCGATAAAAAGATGTTCCGCACCTGCATTACCCAGTGTCTGGGACACGTCGAGGATAGAAAAAGGAATATGGGAACGTAAGTATATAGCTACACCCCCTCCAGACCTCCCGCTACGATCATTTCTGATCAAATGAAACCCTGGTAGGGCATAAGCTACTGACGGTAGACAAGGTTTCAACCAAGACTCAGAAACAAGAATGGCATGTATAGATTGATTTTCAAAAGTAGATAACATATCAGAATAATGAGCAGGAATACTTTGGGCATTAATATGAACAAGATTAAAATTTTTCAGGACATCTGAGAAGTATGACACAAGACTTTCATTTTTTTTTTTTTTTTTTTTTTCTGTTTATTGGTCCACAAAACAAATTACAATCAAAATATGTTTACATACAAAAAATATCACAAACATAGTTTATACAAGTGATTGCATTTTTCTAGTTGCAGACACAGCATGCGTTTATAGTGTTGTAATAAATAGCCTAACTTACGGTAACAAAGAAAAATAACTAGTAGATAGAGATATGTAAAAACTAAATAAATTAACAATTTTCAAAACGTGTATTTAAAAAAAAAAAAAAAAAAAATCTATATGAAAAGAACTACTTAAATAATAATAACAACTCAAAGTAAAAGTACTTATTAACTAAAATTACATTAATTTTAAAACTAAACAATTTCTTTCAACTTATTACGCAGAGAGGTTATAGAGATAAAATTGAAAATATCTAATTTCAAGCACATGTCATTATACGAGGACGTTATGCGATGTAGGGGTGAGTGGCTTAATACATTGGTTTTAGCGGGAGGAAGACAAAATGTTTTTCTATTTTGCAAACGACTAGCAGGACGTGGTATGCAAAAATTTAAGCGATGTAAGAGGTCAGGTGAATCAATGATTCCATGGATTAATTTGTAGAGAAAAATTATATCAAGTACTTTCCTGCGGGTAGAAAGGGGTAACATTTTGTAATAGTCTAACCGTTTTACATAGGAATTTAACTCATGACATTTATTATCTGAATAGGAAATGTGATATAAGAACCTTTTTTGAACACTTTCCAATCTGTTAATATGAATTTGATAGCTAGGACTCCACACTGTACTACAATATTCTAGGATATTTCGTACAAATGTATTAAATATAAGTATAGTTATATATGGTTGCTTAAATAATTTTAATTGTCTATTGATAAAACCTGATAATTTGGAAGCTTTTCTAATTACATTGTCATAGTGTGATCTAAAACTCAGTGAACTATCAAGTGTGACACCCAGATCTCGAATGCTTGTCACCTCACGTAAAGGTAAATTATTAATAAAATATGTAACGTTCTCAACATTAACTTTACGAGAAAATTTTAAAAAGAAGCATTTATTGGCATTGAGATACATTTCATTCAATTTACACCAATTACTAATAATGTTTATGTCCGCCTGTAAAATGTGTTTATCAGATTCTTGATCAATAATTCGGTAAATTTTTAAGTCATCAGCGAAAAATTTAAAATTTGATTTAATATCATTAGATAGATCGTTAATAAATATTAAAAAAAACAATGGACCAAGATGTGATCCTTGGGGAACCCCAGATATTACTTTATACTGTTCTGATTTAAATCCACGGATATTAACCAATTGCGAACGGTTATTTAAGTATGACTCAATCCATCTTAGCAAACTGCCATGTATACCTATGTGTTCCATTTTTTCTAATAATATGTTATGTTTCACCACATCGAATGCTTTTCTAAAATCAGTATATATAGCATGCACCTCTTTTTGTTTATCTAATCCTTCCGCTATATCAGATACATATGAAACTAAGTTAGATGTTGTAGATCTACCAGGCAAAAAACCATGCTGGCCACAGTTTATGTATCGACGTATATGATATAATATATTTTTGTTGACAATTGATTCTAATATTTTACCACTGATTGATAATAGTGAAATAGGACGATAATTAGTTACCTCTCGTGCATCGCCGCCTTTATGAATAGGTGTTATATAAGCTTCTTTCCATTTAGATGGAAATATGCCAGATTCTAATGATCTATTGTATATTTTAGCCAAGGGTTTATAAAGATTTAATGCACATTTTTTCAAAAATAAAGGAGATAAGCCATCAGGACCGGAAGGTTTATGTATATTAATGGATTGGAGTTGTTTCAAAACATTTTCCTCATCCACAATTATATGGCCAAATGATAATTTATTATCTATAGTAGTAGAAGATGTTTGTGCTGTAAATAAGGGAGTACTTTGGCCTAGATTATAAACACTTTGAAAATGTTTGGAAAAAAGATTACAAATTTTTTGTCCTCCAACTGCCATTTCTTTATTCAGGTTCATCTCATTAGGAATTAAAGTACTATTCCTTTTTTTTTTCTTTGAAAATTCTCCAAAAATACAATGGATCTCGTCGCAAATGTATAGGAGCATTATTTATCAAATCATTATAACATTCTTTTAATAATAGTTCACAACGATCTTTTAAAATAATATAACTTAAGTTATCCATCGCGTTTTCGTACATTTTATACTTTCTATGATATTTGGCTTTTTCTTTAAGTGCCTTTATGAGTGACAAACTAAACCAACTGGGGAAATTCTCATTTGGCGGCTTTCTAAGAGGGGTGAACATATCAATAAGAGGCATTAAAGTTGAATAGAATCTCTCAACCATATCGTCAACATGCAAACATCCATCCCAAATGGCGGACCAATTAATTAATTCCAATGCAGAGTTAAGGGACTCATAATCACATTTTGCAAAATTATATGACAGTATTTTATTGTATTTAACAGTGCTACATGATGACGAATGAAAAGAGATTTCCAAAGGAGGATGATGACTTTCTGAGGGTATTATAGGTATTGAAGCTTGATTTATAGTTATGTATGTGGGATCAGAGGAGAAAACTAAATCGAGCATCTTACCATTTCCGTTCAAAACATTATTACATTGGTAAAGGTTATTGTAAAAGATATTGTCCAAAAAATTATTCACTACAAAGTTAATTGAAGTTAAAGGAGACGAAAAACATTGACTTATATTATATTCCCACAGTAAATCACTTAAATTAAAATCGCCTATTAAAATTGTGGATGATTTTTTATTGACCTCTGTTAGAGCACATGAAAGATTTCGTAGAAACGTGTCAACGTAGCCTTCATTCAATGGTGGAGGAATATAAATTACATATATATTAACAATATTATTCCTACCCAATCTTAAAGTAATCCAGAGGTCCTCACACGAAGACTCTCTGTTAAAATTGCGAATAACTTCAAATTTTTTTAATATAGCTATCATTACGCCACCGCCGTCTTTTTTATGAGAATAAAATGAAGAAGAAGATCTATCCCGCCTAAACACATTATATCTGCGGTCAATTAGCTCATGATCAAATACTGAATCATTAAGCCAAGTTTCGGTCATAATTATTACATCGTAATTATGAGCTAGTACACCTCTCACATTTTGATAGTATATATTTAAATTGAATTTTATAAATATGTATTCTCCATTAAGAGCATAAAATAAAACAAGATAAATTAAAAATTAAAAAAAAAACAATCACAATGTCTCTAAAAAAGTTTTGTCTTTAACTAACTTAGCCTCCGACTTATTATTTTTTCGTACAAAAATTTTTCCTCCTCGTATCCATAAGAATTCATATTTCTTTTCCTTAGCAATTATTCTAGCAGCAGCATGTAGCTGTTTATTTGCAGGTGATAAATGTTCCATTGCATAAATGGGTTGCTTGGTCGCGAAACCGAGGTGTGACGAATTAAGTTTTGAATCCTTATTTTTGTAATTGTACAGTTTAATAGCAGCCAGAAAGTTATCACGAACTCTAGGACTTAACATTTTTATGACTATACTTCGAGGTCTCTTGCTGGTAGAATTAAATTTAGAAACCCTGTTATAGCCCAATAGGTCATTATCTGATAGCTGGTACGATACTGTGTTAGCTAATTGGTGAATAATGGTCAATAGATTTTCAGATTTGTTCTCAGGCACACAATGTAGTTCAATATTAGAATCACGTGCTCTTTGCTCTATTTCAGCCAAATGGGCAGAAACATCACCCAGTTGTTTTTTTAGAGAAGAATTTTCTGCTGTCAGATTAGAGATAAGTCTTGAATTTTCTGAATTCCTTTCCAAATGATCATCATAGCCTTCTGATAAAAAGTTTACAGACTTGGTAACCTCGTCAAGTTCTACGCGCATTTGAGAATACTTCAAGCCAAGTTCCTTGATATCCTTTTGCATATTACATAGGGACGTGTCAAATTTATTCAAGCAGACTTGTTGCTCTGCGAATTTTTTGTTTATTTCTGCTCTCAAGCCGCGAATTTCTTCAAGAATCATATCTTGAAAAGAATTCATAATTTTAACAGAGGTACCCGGAGATGCATTAGAAAGAGTTGGAGAATCCTTAGGAAAACGTTTACATGTGGGACATGTCCATTTACCACGTGGTACATTGACTGTATCGTTAAGTTTTACACATTCCTGGTGATATTGATTACAACAGTTGGCTGATGAGCATTTAATACGCTTCTGTGTTACCAGAATACTCGAAGTACACGATGAGCATAATACCATTTTGACTATTATCACCAACAAAAAAAAAAAAAGAAGAAAAGAAAAAAAATATATAAAAAAAAATAAATAATAATAAAATAATGCAAAAAAAAAAAACAATAACAATAAGCTGGTTTTGAACTCGGCACTTGTAATTGTATGTTTTTGTGACCGTCCGACCTCTAGTCCACAGCACAGGGTTAATGTTAACTTGAAATAGACAGTTACTAATTCCACAAAGTTTTTATCCTTAATTATTGATCATATGGAGGTAACCATACAACAAATATTGCAGATACACCGTTCAAAATAAATTCATAGATTTTGATAAAATAATTTACACACGTAGAAAATAATACTTCTACACTTCAAGCACTTGTTTCTTAGCACTTTGAGTAGGTAATCTTCTAATGTTTACATTAATACTGTTTTTCCACTTATCCAATAATTATTAACCACAAAACACAATTTAAAACTGTGGAGAACATAAGCGTCACTGTTACCGTAGGCGCGACCCGCGCTTGATGCCACTGCTCCACGACTGCATTAGATAGATGCTTCATTTAGAGAAGGGATACTAGAAAAACTGTTATTGCTGCTAAAACCTTCAGAGGAAGAGGAACATGAAAAGTAGGAGTCGCTGAGATTTAAGTCAATTAGTCATTTTTATAAATATTGTAAGTTGGAACTAAAATAAGAAAGAAAAAAAAAACTATAAAAATATACTAATATATTACTTGTTATTATATATATATAAAATATATCTAATTTAAAATATAACTAGATGAGATAAGCAAATATCTTAATACTTTGCACTGTACAATTTACTCACCCACCGGTTGCAAGGAAAGAGAACACTTTATGAAAAAACATAAAAAAAAATAATAATAATAAAAAGAAATCACACACAATAACAATTAAAAAAAAATATATACATAGGGAAAAAAAGAGAAAAGATAACCAATTACATGTTACTCTGAATACATATTAAAATAATATAATATTAAATTTAATCTTATATATATAACTTTTATATGTATTTAAATATAAAAATAACAATTGCCACTTATATCGAGTATAGTTGTAATATTAAAGAATAAAAATAATAGTAAAAAACTATAATGTAAACAAATAAATATCAATATTATAAACTAACATAAAAGGTAATAAGCGAATATAATTTAATATTATTTCTTTCGATTAATAATATTAATCGAAAGAATGAAGTGAAAGAAAAACGTATATTATTTTTTAATCACTCGTTTTGTACGTAACGGTATAGCCTTTTCTATATTTTTGGATGCCGCCGTCATTTGGGGAGATTTATTCGGAGAACATAAGGCATTGAGTTCCGACTTGCATTCTACTCGATGTCTAGTACCATCGGCCGTGACAATATAAATATTACCATCTCGAGTCCAGCATTTACCAATGCCGAAGTTCTGCCTCGCTGCCAAAAACGTTTCATGTCGAGTCCTAGTCAACACACACACTTTGTTACGCACAGATATATCACTAAACTTAACAACAATTGGTCGGGGCTTTTCAAAATAGCGGCCTAAGCGGTAACAGTCTTTGACACTTGCAGATGAAAAATTCGGTAAGTCAAGATGTTTTGCAACTAAATCTGTGATTTTTTCAACGATGTTTTCGCCCTTTTGTTCAGATATTCCGTGAAAAAGCACTGTTTTATATCTTCTCTTCATTTCCTGTCGATCAAGCTCCACTGCAAGGCACTCCACTTGACGTTGTAGTGTATTCAGTACCGAAATTATAAAATTGCGAAAATTATGAAATTCCGCTGGCAGAGAATGGTTTGACACTGGTGTAGTCTTATTTAAATCTTGTTGGAACTCATTCATTCTCGTATTGAACATTTCGGTAAGTGCAGATAGGGATTGCTTGATTGACTCCATTTTCAGTTTTTTTGTGTTATTAAAGTAAAATTATTATAGGAAACTCTTGCTGGTTGGTGAATTAGTTCACATAAACATAATATGTTGTTAAAAACGTATATAAATAGAAAATATGAATTTAATTAAAAACAGCTGTTTATAAATACGTCGATAATGTTTCACGCCTACCCGCGAGACTTGTGCGACGTAATAGTATTTAAAGCCTTTTAATATTTAAGTAATAATATTTAAAGCCTTTTAATTAACTAAATAATTATCGGAACTGTCGAGGTTATGTGACGGAGCACGAGTAGTGTTCCGTCCTATACTCAAGCCAATACTGACTGTACAACGCCCCTCCGGCCCTTTATATCATCGCGTCACAAACACGATTATTGCATCATCCTGGCGTGATCGGTAGGTGTCGTATACAAATGTATAGATAACTAACCTAATATTCGGAATATTAAATGATATACCTAACTATATATATTAATATGTCAGAAAAAACTATCGAAATCATTATATGGAGTTGTTGTAATATGCCAATAGAGGGCGAGGCGTTCCTTCAATGTAGTAGATTATCATCTTAACTGTCTAAATATTAATACTGGCAACCACAATGACTAACTTTGGAAATGTCCTTCATGCGTGATAACTACGCAAAGAAGTGGTCAAAGTAATGATTCACCGGTGCGGCTCAATACGCGCAACAAAACCACTGATTTAAAGCAAAATGTAGCTATCAAACGGTCCACAAAGAGACATGCAATATCTTGTCCCCCACAATCCTCCAATGACAGCGTCTCACTTGCTTGTATTAAGGACACTATAAGTGAACTATAGTCAGTTGCGCAGAACGCATATTTTGATATCTGCACATAGACACCCTCTCATGCTGCACCGATGCCCCGCGAGCCCTAGCGGCGTGAGAACGGGCGGTCACATCACTACGGTACAGTCGAGCGCAACGCTGTCAGTTCATTACTATGAAATAGAATATATTATCATATGATAGTGTCATATGTACAAAATGGCGCAGTAAAGCGTATTTATCTAGTAATATTATAATAATTAGTGTGTTGTTTACAACATGCAATATGAAGTTATGGATAAGCAAATTTAAAAATTAAATAAAGTACTGAATTGTAATTATTATAATGGGGCCACATTCAAGTATTCATCAATCCAAATTCAATAAAAAAGTAAAATTGAAAAAATAACTTTCATATAGTTTTATATAAAATAATAAAAATTATAAAATACATGCAAAAAATTGTATAAAATAAAGTTTAAATAAATAAAATATTAAATATAAAAGCAAAAATTAAAAGGTATGGCGTTCAGCTACATTGTCGGCGTTAATTTATAAAAAATAATCTTCATCAATTAAATCAAAAAATTCAAATAAAAAAATATTATTATTGTTTTATTTAAAACATTATGTTTAATAAAAAAGCAAGCAATCAAAACGGTAAAAGGCATTTTTGTTTACAATTAATTATATTTTTGTTTGAAATATATATACATATATAGTGTGAGCTTGATTGTACTTATAAAGATGTGTGGGTACGAAATTTCTGTAAGGGCGTAGCGGTCACACTGACGCACAGTAACACGACATGGCAAAGGGATACCAGACTTTAATTTTTTCTACCTTAAATTGTTTTTATTAATTTACCCAATATTTTTATATAATATAATCTTTAAGTTTAAATATTGCCAGATATTTCTTTACCCATATTATATAGTACTGTGTATTACGCATACTGAATATTTATATTGTACATAGGTGTATATAGTATATAAATAAATATCATGTTTCATTAGTTATATAAGCAGAAGTTTAGTTTAGTTTGAAATGACTCAGGAGTAATAAATTACTAAAAAAAAATTCTTTTCGGGCTAGTCTCTATTTTATTTTCGACAACGATGTATGAATGTAGCTCAAGCACGAAAAACTATCGAAAAAGTATTCGTATCGTTATCGAGAGCAATTTGTATAGGAATTGAACACCGCCCCTGCCGTGCGTAAAAGGAACTAGCTCATGGCAGCACGAACAGTTTACGTATCGTCTTACGTTCGAATAACGCGATACTTGAACGCAGAAAACAAAAATTGGTAGCACGAACGCCCATTGTGACGTACGGTAATGAAAACGTCGAAGATTGGCCATCGAGTACGTCGGGACTTTATTCGGTTAATATTTGCCAGTGAGAACACTTTCGTTACATAGTAAATCGCAGTTTTAAAAATATTTGTAGTGTTTATGGGAATTGTTTTTGATTTTTTTTTACTTGTACATGTTTTTAGAATATTGTTTAGTAATTTTAGCAATAATTATATAACGTCCACTATGCAAAGACAGCCGCTAAACAAGTCACCACTATTTAATTTATTCATTAATTCTTTCCACTTCCTTTGAATAAAAAGCCGACCTCGTGGACCTTCTGAGGGTTAAGATAAATCACCATTCCTAAAATACGAATTTCATAATACCTTACTTAGATTATTAGATGTTTGTATTTTTAAAACTTTAAATACAACTTATTCAAATATAAAATAAATTAATACTAAATTTATACTCACGCTTCCATGAATTCCACCTTCGTTAAATATTGTAGGTAGCTCATTATTATTTTTTAATAATCAGCTTCACGCTGTATCCCGCACACAGCAGGATAGGCAAAGGGAACCTAGTGTTAAGACACTCCGTTTCCCACTTTCTGCCGAATTCTGGAGGCATTGCGTGTTGAGTAGCAGAACTCAACGCCGCGCTTTGCCTCGAAACCAGAGCAAAGAAATGAAAATATAAATTAAAATAATATTTCATCTCCTCGAGTGGGGATCGAACCCACAACCAGTGCTTTACAGTCACGCCTGGCGCCACTGCGCCACGACTGGCCTTTTTAATAATAAAGAAATTAAATTTACTCTTAATAATTACAAAACAAATACAAACTTAGCTATAATTGGCGGGGCGTCAAGTGGATTCGTTTAGAAACAATTGTTTTAAGTATACAAAAGGATTGAATTTCTTCCAATCTTGATAACTTACTTATATTTTTCATAATATTTTCATAGATTTTTCTTCATTTTCAACGTAAATTGTAATATAAATTAAAGTTTAATTAGCTTAGGTAGTAAAGTTTATGCTAAGGTTTTAGCGAGAAGAATGCAAGAGAGATCTAAAAGGTTGTTGTGGGAGGCCCAAGGAGGCTTTAGACCTGGAAGAGGGTGTATGGATCAGATCGTTTCCCTCCGCATGATCACGGAAAAATTTTTGGCCGTTAACCAAAAAGTTTTCTGTGCTTTTGTGGACTTGGAAAAGGCATTTGACAGAGTTGTTAGAGCGAAATTATGGGAGATACTACCCCGGTACAATGTGAACGGACCCTTGCTGCAGGCTGTAAAGTCTCTTTACAGAGATCACTCAGCCTGTGTGCGAGTAGGAGCTGGCATGTCGCCCAGGTTTGACATCCGATCGGGTGTCAAACAAGGTTGCGCCATGTCAGCTTGGTTGTTCAAGTTGTATTTGGATAGCTGTCTCCAAGGAGTGAAACAAAGCGATATGGGAGTGAAAGTAGGTGACCTGAATGTGAATTGCCTGCTGTACGCAGATGATGCAGTGCTTATTGCATCATCAGAATGCGAGTTGCAGGCATTGGTCACCACTCTGAAAGAAGGGTGTGAATATAATGGTCTAAGCCTCAATGCGAATAAGACAAAGGTTCTGATTTTTGAAAGAGATGAAGAAAGGACGGAATGCAAGATCAGTGTAAATAGTAAGATATTAGAACAAGTTAATGTGGTGGTATACTTGGGAAGTATGTTCAGTAGAGATGGAAGATACGAGAAGGATGTGGAAAGGCGTATTGCTGCCGGTAACAAGGTTAACGGAGCCTTAGCTGCATTGATGAGACGGCGGAACTTCAGCACAGCTGCGCGTTTGGCCGTACACAATGCAGTTTTTGTACCGATTCTGTTATACGGCAGCGAAACGTGGGTATTACAGAAGAAGAATGAAAGAAAGATGAATGCTGTGGAGATGCGATCTCTTCGTAGGATATGCGGAGTCAGCTTAGCTGATCGAATCCGCAATGAAGAGGTACATAGAATGGCAGGTACTAGCGAGGATGTCACGGTGAGAATGAAGAAGAACGTGCTCAGCTGGTTTGGGCACGTCGAACGAATGAGTGATGAAAGAATGGCAAAAAAGATTTATGATGGAAAAGTGAGTGGTAAGAGAGGTAGGGGGAGACCTCGGTTGACCTTCGAAAACACAGTATCAAAGATACTGGAGGAAGGTCACGTAAAAAGGATGAGGACCCCCCGGAGGGCATGTATGAAGAGGTTAATGACAGTGGACGAGGCGAAAGAGGTATGTAGAGACCGTAGCGTTTGGCGCTCCGTTCTCTCTGACTACCCCGCTAGGGATAAAGCGTGAAGTTAGTTTAGTTTAGTTTAGTTTTATACTGTGTCACCCACATCACTCCCCTCCGTGTCTAAGGGCGATAAAAATCGGTAAATTTAACCTGTCGTCCAGATCTGGTCGTTTTAAAATTTGGAGAAGTAGTTGTAATAGGGAACTTTGAGTCCGGTACATTTGAAGAATCGTCTTTTAGTATGTAAGCTGGTTTGAGGCGTAATATTTATCTTTCCTCAAAATAATTTCGTGCGGCCCTGTATAAGCTTGTTGCAATGAACCTCTAAGAGCGTCTTCCCTAAGGAACACATGAGAACAAGTTTTGAGATTTTTAAAAACAAATATGTTTTTCTTAGAATGGTTTGAAGTTATTAATGGTTTTAGATGTTGGGCAAAGTATTCCAAGCGTGAGGAAAAATCTGTAAAATCCGTTAAGTTATTTTTAAAGCTACAATTATAAAATTCTCCTGGGAGACGCAAAGGTTCTCCATATAATAATTGAGCTGAAAAAGTTTCTATATCTTCTTTAAGAGCACTCCTAATACCTAATAAAATGAAAGGTAATGAGTCAGTCCAGCTCTTGTCACCGTGACACATTATTGAGGTTTTCAATTGACGATGGAATCTCTCTACACTGCGGATGGTAAGTCTTTCGGTGTTTAAAACCTATGTACTTAGCTAAAATTTGGAATAAAGAAGATTCAAATTGTCTACCTCGATCGGTAGTTATGGTCTTCGTAAGTATGATCACGTTTCCCAATTTCGAACTCAGCTTGATTGGCTCCCAATCCGACTTCGCCGAGATATGCACATCCTTTCACTCCTTTTTAACACTAGAAGTGCCGAAGATTGAGACCCTCCTAGAACCGCCGCCGGGACAAATTGGTCCCGTTGTACGTATTACATTGATCGGTGCTATAAGGCATGAAAGTTATTATTAAAACAATTCTTAAAATATTCAGAACATATTTAATGATCAACTTAAACATATTCTTATTATTTAACAATCATAAAATTAACAAAAAAAAACTAAATATGAAAGAAATCAAAAATCAAATAGGTTATGTAATAAAGTTTTGATAATATACTGAATAAATACTTTTTATAAAATTTTAAGTTACAAAAGTAGTTACTAGTAAAGAAATATTAATAAATATCAATATTATTTATTAATATTCTTTACCAGTGCATTTATTGCACATAGTTTTATTGCACTTTATTTATGGCACTTCACAGAGGACTTATTATATGAACATTTTGACTTCACCTAGCATCGTGTCCGTTTTTATTTATTTATTTATTTATATATAAGGCCCACCAACAGAATATACACATTACATGAAAAAATACACAAGTAAATTTAAAAAAAAAAATACATTGCTAAGTGTTATTCCCCTTATAGGTAGACACAACATGCACCAACAGTATACTTGTTATTTACATTTTAGTTATTAACTTTAATAATATTACTAAATAAATTTAAGCAGTATATACCTATTAAAAAAGACAGACTAATGGGATCAAATTAAACAACAGATTTAACAAACAACAAAAAAAAAGAAGCAACAATTAACCAAACGTGATAATGGATAAAAGAATAAAACAAATTAAGAGAGTGAGTCAATAGCCTTGAAAGTATTTGGTATTTTTTTTTTTTATTCCAAGAGCGTCGTGCGCCACATCTAAATCATCTACGTTAGTGGCTATTTTATTATACTGAGACAAGAGAGTCGGCACGGGAGAATTCATTCCTAGCTTAGTTTTGTAAAATTTTAAGTTGAAATATTGCTTTGGTCTGCGAGGTGTATTATTGGGTACATATAGTTCAAGTTGGCTGACTAGATATTCTGAGTCTATTCTGTGGTTAAACAACTTGTGTAAAAATATTAATAATTCAACAGAGTTCGTCGATCTTCCAGTGGAGTCAATCTAATCTTTTTTAAAAGTTTAGTATAGGTGAGAGATTTAGGCAATTTCATTTTATATTTGAGATGTTTCGCAAATTTTTTTTGAACACTTTCAATTCTAAGCCTATGATTATTATGATGAGGCGACCAAACTGCAGAACAGTATTCCAGCTTACAGCGCACCAGGTAATTGTAGAGGGATACTAAGGTTAGAGGATTTTTGAGTTCCCTGGAACATCTCATTACAAATCCTAAAGAAGATGTAGCAGTGCTTACTATGTCGTTTACATGATTTGAGAAAGTCAACCTAGTATCAACGGTAATACCAAGATCACGTATCTCACTGACTTCCTTTAAGACTATTCCTGCAATTTTGTATGTAGTCTCAAATATATGTTTTTTTCTGGTCAGCTTCATATGACAACATTTACTTACATTTATCTTCATGCGGTTATGCTTACACTATTTAACAATAGCGTCAACATCACTTTGAAGTAGATCCGCGTCTTGTTTAGTCTTAATTGGGCACAAAAGCTTAAGATCATCAGCAAACAAAAATATTTTAGAGTGTTTTGTGTGTTGGCAAATATCATTAATAAATATATTAAAAAATAATGGGCCCAAGTTTGAACCCTGAGGTACTCCTGAAACAATCTTGTATTGTATTGAGGCACTGCCATCCAATACAACGCTCGACTTGCGATTATTCAGATAGGACCTTTTTTTTTTTTTTTTTTCGTGAGGAAATCCCTTTACGGATACCAGCCCGAGTGGGGACTCGAGCGGGTGATGTGGGGCTCGCGGACTGGCAGATGGTAGGCCGTCCAAATACCCACCAAAACCTCACGGTGCTCCTCCTCGACCGCCACTGGCCGCGAAACGCGGGGACATTAGTCGTCCGCGAAACGCGGCGGCGGGAGCCTGCAAGGCACGTCGCGGAGTCAAGGGTGTGTGGGCACCCTCGACGGCCTGCTCGGAGTAGCACGCGGGAGCAACCTGCGCGCGACTACTCGGGCCAGGTTAGTAGGCGGCCAGCTTCCCCAAGCTGACCGCCCTCTGGCTCGTTATGCGGCGGCGATCGTGTGCCGCCCTCCGGCGACCCGGTCTTTTGCGACGGATGGCGAGTTCGGCCGAAGCCTCCCTCGCTCGCTCCGCCGCCTCCTTCTCGAGCATCACTGCCTCGCAGAAGGAGGAGACCGCATCCCACGACGTCTCACTGCCGGTCATGGCTTTGACCACGGCCGGCAGGGAAAGATCGTCCCCTATGACGTCGCGCAAAGCGCGACGCTGAGACGCCCAGGCTGAGCACACCTCCAACGTGTGCTGGGCCGTCTCATCGAGGCAGTCGTCACAGTGGTGGCAGCGAGCGTCGGGCTCCCTCCCAGCGATCCGACACAGGTAACCCCCGAAGCAGCCATGCCCCGTGAGCACCTGTGTGGTGCGGAAGGTTAGGACGCCGTGACGCCGTGCTAACCACTGGCGGAACACTGGACGAACAGCCTCGATCGTCAACCGGCCGGCAGATGGTGTCGCCAGCCGGGATTCCCACACTTCCACAGCGGCTTCCCGCTCCTCCTCGGCGCGTGCTTGGCTAGCCGGGACTCCAGACGCTTGGTCCCGACGCCGGCAATATACCGACGCCAGAAAAAGCGCGTCCAGGTCCCACGGCATGACTCCAGCCAGCACGCATGCCACTTCACCGGAGATGGTCCGATACCCCCGTATCGCCCGGATGGCCATCACCCTCTGCGCACGTCGCAACAGGGTGACGTTGTGTCGATCCAGGGCGTCCGCCCATACGGGAGCACCGTAGAGGGCCATCGACCTGACCACTCCGGTGTACAGGCGGCGGCTCGAGGCGCTCGGCCCACCCACGTTGGGCAAAAGGCGCGCCAAGGCCCCCGTTGTCTTCAGCAGTTTCAGGGCCAAAGATGTGAAGTGGCCCCGAAAACTCCACCTGCCGTCCAGAACAAGTCCGAGGTACTTCATGCTCCTGGTGACGTCGATATTGACGCCACCGACGATGATATGGGCATCTGGTGGTGGGCCCTTTCGAGGAGCATGAAAGTATAATGCCTCGGACTTGTTTAGGGCGACTTCCAGCCCTAGCCGCCTAATGCGACCGACGACCTCAGCCACCCCCGCCGTAGCTAGGACCGCCGCCTCCCGGTAGGTCCTCTGCTGCGCCAAGACCAGCGTATCGTCGGCGTAGCAGAGGACCTTGATTCCAGCCAGAGTGCCACCCCGCAGCACCCAGTCGTACCCAATGTTCCAGAGGATCAGACCCAGCACCGATCCTTGTGGAACACCGGCCGACACCCCAAACTCCTGCCATCCTCCTCCTGGAGCCGGAAAGATCACAGACCTCCCGGACAGGTAAGCCCCGATGACGCGGCGCAGGTATGGAGGCACTCGGTGATATATGAGTGCCTCCTTAATGCAGGGCCAGGGTAGGGAGTTGAAGGCGTTGGCGATGTCCAAGGACACCGCCAATACTCCTTTGCCCCGGGCCACCGCATCCTGCGCATGAGACTTCACCTCCAGTATGGCATCCACCGTCGAGCGTCCCCTGCGGAAGCCATACTGTTGGTCCGAGAGGTCCGGACCTGTCCCCTCCAGATAGAGTTGCAGCCGCCTGGCTACAACACGCTCGAAGAGCTTGGCGATCTCGCTCAAGAGCACGATGGGCCTGTAGGCGGAGGGTGAATCCGCCGGGCGACCCTCCTTTTTGATGAGGACTAACCTGCCTGTCTTCCACCGCTGTAGAATTATGGCTTGAGCCAGACAGGCAGTGAATAGTCCTCGCACTCTGGGCCCCAGGGTGTTCAGGGCCAGAGTAAGCGCCCGGCCAGGGATGCCATCCAGGCCCGGGGCGGTGCTCTTGTGCCGAGATCGGCGTACAGCCTCCTCGAGCTCCTCCTCCTCCACCGGTGGTGCGACATTGTCTTGCTCCTCTTCACGCGCTGCAGGGCGGGCCATATTGGGTGGTGTAAAATTGGCCCGCTGCGGAAATAACGACGACAGAACCCCTCGGAGAACATCCGGGTGGAGTGTCTGCGTCAACGGTGGTGACCAAGCCCGTAACCTACCGAGCACCATTCGGTAAGGTGTGCCATACGGGTCTTGGTCTATCCCCGCAATCATCTGGTCGTGCGACTCGCCTCTCGCACGACCGATTTCCTCCTGCAGTCGCGTTCTCGCCTCGACATAGACGTGGTACAGTCGATCTTCCTCCTCCTGCACCTTCTGTACCCGTCTGCGATAGTGGCTGTACTGGCGTCTCGCGTCAACGCAGATGAGACGCAGTTGCGCGATCTCCCACGACCACCAGTACACTTGCCGCCGCTGAGGGCGGCGCCTGGAACGGGGCATTGACGCGTCACAAATACGCGTCAATGCCCTCTGCGCCCAGGATGCGGCGTCTTCGGCAGACGCCAAGCTCTGGGGCAGCCAGGATTCCACTATCGCGGCCTCCTCCAACAATTCCCTGTCAAGACGACCCAATTGCCACCGCGGTCCGTACTCTCGCGAGGACGAACTGGGGGTTGGTTGCACCGCTGAATGAGTAGAGATCTCGTACAAGATGTAAAGGTGATCCGAGAGAGTCTCCACATCATCCAGCACTCGCCAACCCTGAACACGACGCGCTAGGGCCGGACTCGCGAACGTTATGTCCACGACGGATCCGCCCAGCCTTCGCACACACGTGTTCTTCGTCCCCTGGTTGAGGACAGACAAACCGGTGTCAATTACCCACTCCGACAATGTCTCACCACGTGCATCCGTCGTTGCGGAGCCCCACACGCTGGACTTCGCGTTGAGATCGCCCGCGACTAGCACCTCCGCCGGACGAACTCGTTCTAACATTTCCCCCAATCGAATGAGAAACTCCTCGAACTCCGCGAGAATTCGATTGGGGGAAAAGTAGACCCCGACGACAACGACGTCTTTTTAAACATTTTTTAAAGTGTTATTCCACACTTAGGAAAGACAAATACTTATTTAGAAAACGTATAAAAATTTGAACGCAGCGGGACTCGAACCCGCGCCTCCTGGAAACCGACCAGGCGCTCTGACCACTAAGCCATGCGTTCTCGCCAAGCTACGTCGAAATTTTTATACGCTTGTTACAACTTATTTATGTTGTTTCCAGGAGGCGCGGGTTCGAGTCCCGCTGCGTTCAAATTTTTATACGTTTTCTAAATAAGTATTTGTCTTTCCTAAGTGTGGAATAACACTTTAAAAAATGTTTAAAAATATTTAAAAATAGTTTCTCTCTTGCCAAACGATAATTCTTAGTAATTATCTTTGGGTAGCGGAAATTTGTAAAAATCTCCCTACAGAGAAGCTAACAACATAAATAAGTTGTAACAAGCGTATAAAAATTTCGACGTAGCTTGGCGAGAACGCATGGCTTAGTGGTCAGAGCGCCTGGTCGGTTTCCAGGAGGCGCGGGTTCGAGTCCCGCTGCGTTCAAATTTTTATACGTTTTCTAAATAAGTATTTGTCTTTCCTAAGTGTGGAATAACACTTTAAAAAATGTTTAAAAATATTTAAAAATAGTTTCTCTCTTGCCAAACGATAATTCTTAGTAATTATCTTTGGGTAGCGGAAATTTGTAAAAATCTCCCTACAGAGAAGCTAACAACATAAATAAGTTGTAACAAGCGTATAAAAATTTCGACGTAGCTTGGCGAGAACGCATGGCTTAGTGGTCAGAGCGCCTGGTCGGTTTCCAGGAGGCGCGGGTTCGAGTCCCGCTGCGTTCAAATTTTTATACGTTTTCTAAATAAGTATTTGACAACGACGTCGCCGACAAGTGCCGCGACGCATCCCGCACCTTTCTCTACTCGTGAGAAAGTTGTCTCTGTCGGGAACGCTGTAAGGCTCCGCAACAACCGCCACCTGAACAGACCACTGCGCCAGACTTTGGGCCAGTAAGTCCTGAGCCCTGGCGCAGTGATTTATGTTTGCCTGCAACACACGGAGAGCCATTATTTGACTTCCATGTGTTGCACCTCCTCACGCCCGGCTGGGGCGTTTGGCTTGTCCGCTGGCCTGCCTCCCCTCCTGCCACCCCTTCTCTTTTTGGCATTGACGCATGCAGTGCTTCCCACCGAATGATCTGAAGGCTTCCCTGCCGCCTCGCAGACCGGGCAGTGCGGTGCGGCCGAGCACTGGTGCTGTTTGTGGCCGTCTTGGCCGCACCTGAAGCACTGTAGACTCCTATCGAGTGCACTGCTGCATTTTGCTGCCACGTGTCCAATGCCGTGACAGCGGAAACATTGTAGGGCTCTTTCTTGCAGCAGATGCACTCGCGCCGAAACAAAACCGACCAAAAGCCGTGAACCACTGACTTTCTTCGCTGCCATAATAGGGCAGCGGACCCACGCTGTGCCCAGTCCACTGCGGTCCTGCCGAATCTCTCCCACCTTAATCAACGAGGCATCGCAGCCACCTACTCGGCTCACGGCTAGTGCCACCTCCTCCGAAGTGGCAGAGTCGTCCAGTCCACTAACACGCAACTCTGCACACTTCATTGGTCTGGCGACCAACACATCGTCGGCATTAAGCACCTCTCGTAGGCGCTGGGCCAGAGTATCCGCCTTCTCACCACTGTTAGTGCCGGGTAACTCTAGAACCCTGGCACCAGTAGAGGCAACCCTGAGACGTAGCTCCTCAATGCCCAGATCTTCTAATTTGATCGCCTGCTTGACCTGTGTTAGCACGTCTTTATAGGTCATTTCCTTTGTGACAGCGGCCGGCTTAAGAGTAAGCGTCACCGCCGCAGATCGCGGGGGGCGCAACGTGGGCTGCTTAGGAGTTGACCTAGTCTTCTTCTTCTTCTGAGCAGGCTTCTGCGTGGCTGCTACTGTCGCCTTTTTCGTGCCCTTTCGCACCACGACACTCCAGCCTTCGTTTGTGTCTGCCGGAGCGGGAGGCAGTGGACGAGACTCCGCTGGTGGGGCTTTCTGCCCATTTTTTTTGCCTTTGCCCTTCTTGGTGCCCAGCTTCTGTGTCGGGCCAGGGTTGGCAGGCGCTGCCAGGGTCGTCACGGGAGGCCTCTCTGAATCTACCCTTAAGACGGTCGCCTGGCGCCTTCTATCCGCCGCCAAAAGAGGACGAACTGGCTTTGCTGGAAGGAGCCTGTCCTCCAGCGCTGCCAGTCGCGTGTTCAGTAATGTGCCCACCTGCACCATCACTGACCGCGCCATTTCGTCCTCCTTTCCCTTTTGCTCAGGAGTCTGTCGCACGGCCCGGGAACGCTCGAGCTCGGCCTTCATCGACGACATCTCCTTGCGCAACTCCGACAGCTCCTGTGACAAGCGATTATTCACCTCCCGCAACTGCGTGACCTCCTCGCTAGCCGATTTATTTACTAGAATCATCACGGCTGCGTTGATGGCGCCAGCGGCTTCCTTAAGGGATTTCGTAAAAGTACCCTTAAGGTTGCCGGATCTGCAGGCCACTTTGTTGATAATGGCCAAGCTGTCCGCGACCTGGAGCTGCAGATCCTGCACCAGGGGGCCAT
The DNA here is from genome assembly GCA_030704555.1 of Heliconius charithonia. Lineage (NCBI taxonomy): Eukaryota > Metazoa > Arthropoda > Insecta > Lepidoptera > Nymphalidae > Heliconius > Heliconius charithonia. The sequence continues at coordinate 8,570,687 of CM060828.1, forward strand.
CCACCTTAGGTCCCTCCAAATCTGAGAGCCTGGAGTTTACTCTCAGTTGGACCGTCTCTGCCAAGCTTATCACCTCCTCCTCCGCTTGGAGCCGAAGTTCTCTTCTCCTCGCCGTGGTAAGCTTCTTTGGCTTCTCTTGCTCTTCGTTATCGGAAGAGCCGGAGTTATTGTTTTTACTCCTCGTTCTCTTCCGATATCTGGAGCTCTCTTTCACCGTTGCACTTTGAGACTCCATCGAGACACAGCTGTCCGTCTCGGATTCAGATGCCGCTCGAAGACAACTTTGTGAAGGCGTAGAGCACGACCTGGGCCTCCCGCTGATTGCGGAGGCGATTTTCGCCAAGTCCAGCCGCTCTACTCTCGCGTCTTTGAAGCTTCCGCCTTTTTTAAAATTTTTATTTAATTCCATATTGTTCCCACGAGTATGGGTGAAAAACGGTCCATCCAAGCAGTGCCCCCTGTACTTGGATAAGCCTAATACGCCACGGGTGTCGGCCGGTACCCTGGCGGGACCAGCAGTAGCGACTGATCATCCCATCAGCCACTCACCCCTCACGCTGCTTCGCCGCTTGGGTTGGGGTAATTTTTTATAGAGGTTTTCATCCTCGCAGCCCGGCCGGTAAAGGCAAGACCCTCAGTTCCACTCGTGATTACGAGACATGACCGCAACCACGAGTGGAGTTCCGATATAGTCGGCGCTGGCACATATGTATGCACCTGCGTGGAGGTATTGTGAGTACACACCACGCACGCCCTCCCAGTTCCTCGCACTGTGTCCTCTGCTAATCAGAGGAACACGCGGAAGAACGCCGTCGCGTCGGATTATTCGCCGACGAGCAATCATTACCCAAGGACGGATCCTGTGGGTAATAATTACACGTCGCCCAGGATGCACCGGTACACTATGCTGCTCGTCCTCCCCGAATGACAAGCATTCGAAAAGGGCCAACAGCAAGCGCACACACGTGGAGGTTATCCGACTTCGCACCCCTATTCAGATAGGACCTGCACCAACTGAGAAGTGGATCTCTTACACCATATGCCCTTAGCTTCTGCACCAATATTCTGTGATCCACTCTGTCGAATGCGTTTGAAAAAATCTGTATATATTGTATCTACTTGAATGTTCTGATCAACCAGCTCCGCAGCTTGATTAACATAACTCACAAGGCAAGAAACCGTGTTGATCGATGCTTAACGAGCTTCTCAAATGACTGAGTATCAGAGGATAAATAAGCGATTCAAAAACTTTTGTGATACTTGATAAAATTGAGATGGGCCTATAGTTAGAAATAACCGTTCTATTACCTTTTTTATGTACAGGTACTACTCTTGCTTCTTTCAAAACGTCCGGAAACACCCCCTGCTTAAGAGATGCATTAAATATTTTAGTAAGTGGTGGTGCCAATGTACTGGCACAGTTGCAAAGGAAGATGGGTGGGATGTCGTCTGGACCAGAGCTTTTGTTGATGTTTAATAATTTTAATTTTTTAGTAACAATGTCTTCGGTCAAAGTAATTTTATCAATGATACTATTGCAATATATATAATCATCTACTTCTATACTGGGTATTGAATCATTGTCGCTTACTGTGTCTTTATATACATTAGCAAATTGGTGTGCAAACAAAGAACAAATATCACTAGCGGTAGACGCCTTAGCATTGTGATAATACATCACAGTTGGATAGTTCGAGTTCTTATTTCGCAAGTTTTTTATAAATGAAAAAAAAGTGCAGGATTTTTAAGTAAACTATTTTCAATGGAAGAAATATACCTTCTGTAAAAATTATTTAACATTGTGTTGCAATCTTTAGGAACATACTGAAATTCAATGACATCCAATGGATTATTATATTGTTTTATCTTAAGATGAAGTTTATACTTGATTTTTATAATGCGGATCAACTCATGACTAAACCAAATTGGATATTTTTTACGAAAATAACCTCGTTTAGGAACATGTTGTTCAATTATTTTACGAAGAATTTCATAAAAAAATTTCTTGTCTGTCCGGTACGTTTTCTGGAATTTCTATAAAAATTGTAGTTTTTCTATTTTTTAAATACTTTTTTCCCAATTTTTCTCCCAATTACATTATAAAATGTTTGAGCCGGCCAACATCACGAAGCTGCTTTTACAGTATATTTACGACTCATTTGATCTACAACATCTACTCCATATTTTGAGCTGTTGTAGGTTTTTTTATTTGAACCTAGGTCTATTGTTACATCGCGATGCATAGCACTGAGTATTAGGACATTTTCATTAGATTGAGCCTGGTAAACCGCTGTATCACCTGTTTCTAGCACAAGCGTAATATATAATTCTTTTTCTTGCGATCTTCACGAAAATGGGTAAGTGTTTCTCTCCGAGCTCTATGGACAGTGCCCACGATACTATAATAGTATTTTTAGTTTACGAAAATATCCCACTAATAAAAGTGATATTAAAAATTGTCGCAAGTAAAATGTCTTCTCCATTCGTACGGCGTGTCGTGTCGTTCGATGTACGGCTCCATCAATTTCTTTACCCAGTCACCTAAGCGTTCGTTACTTGGTCTATTGTCATCTTTTTCAAGGCAGAGGGAACCTAGTGTTAAGACACTCCGTTACCCAACCGTCCACCGATATATCAATTGCATATATCCCGCAGCATGATATTACATAGATATAAATAATAAAGTTTATTACCTTGCTGTTGTCTTTGAGTATCTTCAGATTCGTCACATGAAGAAATGTAATTATTTTCTAACATGTAATTATCGTTTGAGTATTCCAAACGTTCACCATCTGATTTATCACGTAAAATGTCATGCAAACTAGACACAATTTCGTGTGATTTCAATATTTTTTGACATTGTCATGCACCTGCGTGGAGGCATTGTATACGGGGCTCCCGTGTGGGTGGATTCTCTCACTGTTCGTAACAGGACCCAACTACGAAGAGCGCAACGGGTCATAGCGGTGAGAGCTATTCGGGGCTACCGTACGGTGTCATGGACGGCGGCTACTCTCTTGGCGAGTGATCCGCCTTGGCATTTACAGGCAGAAGTACTCGCCAAAGTTCATGCTTTCCGTACAAGTGAGCGGTCGCGAGGTGACCGACCATCAATGTAGGATATCGTGCGGATCAGGAGAAGTGCTGACGAAGCCCTGATCCGGCGATGGAAGTTGGACCTGGGGTCCCCGGTGGCAGGCCTTTCTACAGTGGAAGCGGTTCGCCCCCACCTTGAACGCTGGTTCTTAAGAAACTTTGGGGTCCTAACTTTCAGATTGGTGCAGGTACTAACAGGGCACGGCTGCTTTGGCAAATACCTGCACCAGATTGCACGTCGGCGACGGTTCCCGAGCGGGTGCATGGGTTCCACGGGTGCATTACACTCATTGCCATGAGTGTAATGCACCCGTGGACTCAGCGCACCATACTTTGGCCGAATGCCCCGCATGGGCTCTGCAGCGCCACGCTTTGGTGACTGTAGTAGGAAGGGACCTCTCACTACCCAGTGTGGTGGGGAAAATGCTGGATAGTGCAAGTAACTGGTCTGCCATGGTCTCCTTCTGTGAATCTGTCATGGCATTGAAGGAGGTCGCGGAGCGGCTTCGAGAGTCCAGAGCGAACGCAGGCTCGCTCCGACGTCGGAGGCCTGGTGGTAGGAGGAGACAGCACCTGCATCTCCGAATAACCTTACCCTAGAGACCGTAGGAGAAAGGGCCTTGTAAATGGGTGCTTCAGGGGACCCTAAGGCACCCTAAAGACAATGGTGGCCCGCGATAGGTGGGCCTACCACCGAGGCGTCGTAGTGGCATACGCGAGTGATCCTGCGGCGTCTCCACGTAGGTGGTGAGGGTTCCGCTGGGTTTTAGTGGGTAGTATCGTATTATCCCCGATGAGTCCCACAGAACCATGCGCACGTAGGTCTTTCAGACTTGCTTGCGGATGGTCTGCGTAAAAGCATTTCCCAGCGTCACAAAAAAAAAAAAAAAGGTGTCGCAGCCACGCTGAGTTTATATTGTACTCAACCCTTAATTTTTTTAATAATATTTCAATTCCATTCGGTGTCTACTGGGTGTAGACACAATGTGGACAGATTCTACTTTTCTACTGCTTTACAAAAATTTCTTGGAATTAAATATATTTTTTGCTTTCAATTTTGAATGTGGGTGGAAAAATTTTAGTTTTACTGCCACTTATTGAGTCAAAAATATTGTCTACAAATAAGAAAGGGTCCACTGTTTCTTTGCATTCTGGAGGTAGAATTCCCTTATTTGAAAATGATGGTAATAAAATGTTAATAATTTAAATTTTACATGATTAAGAATGGTATTTCATATGGGATTCTTAGTACTGCCATAATAGCCAACTAGTGTTGGCCTAGCTTTCCTCGACGTGTTAGTTATAAGAAATCCCAATGGCACAATAGGCCACACAGTATATAGGAAACCCACGCACACCAATAGATACCTCAATGGTGAATCGCATCACCACCCTACACAGTTATCTACCGTTGGCAAATCTTTGTTTCAGAGAGCCCACCACCTCTGCGACGCTGAACATCTAGGGGACGAGCTTCGCCAGGTGAAGAATTCCCTTCATCAGAACAAGCTGCCAGTTCCCCGCCAGCGTTGTCAGAAGATCAACAAGCCACCCACAGTAGAGAGACAGCCGGCACTTCTACCATATGTGAAGGGGGTTACAGACAGGATTGGCAACATCTTAAGAAGAGCTTCCATAAAAACTATTTTCAAGCCTAACAAGAAAGTGAGCCAATTCTTGAGACCAGTTAAAAGTAACATTCCTTTACAGTGTGCAGGTGTATACAAATTAGATTGTGACTGTGGCTTATCATACATTGGTCAAACAAAGAGAAGCATCGGTGTTAGGGTGAAGGAACACATCTCAGATATAAAGAATGGGCATGTATCAAAGTCAGCCGTATGTGAGCACACTGTGGATAAACCTAGCCATTACATAAGGTTTGATAAACCCCTCATCCTCGCTAAGGAAAACAGATATATTCCTAGAATGATCCGCGAGGCTATTGAAATACAAAAATATCCTAATTTCAATAGAGAGGACGGCTGGAAGCTTTCTAACACCTGGGACCCACTCATCAAATCTTAGAAGTCTCAGACCCACCATACCAGAGGGCAAGATACAGTTAGCTCATTGTTACGCGCCACCCGGCTCGTCGGCAACTCTCGGGTACGCTGTCGCCGAGCAGTCGGAGAGGGACTTGGCGGGAAATGAATGACGCGGGATATTGTAAAATTTGGGCGGGAAAATGTTTTTGTGTTGGAGTAAGCAGCAGAGTAGATTGTAATTAACATTATTGTAAGAATATAGCTATTGGAAGTGAATAAGTGTTTCTATATCAACTTTTTCCGTTACATTCAGAAGTGGCATTATTTGTATACATATACGTATACATATTGAACCCAAATATGAAGAGATTTACGCCGAATAATAATAGTGATATGGTGAAAAAATCGAGACATTCGTCCGAAGCAATTACGAGCGCGGGAAAATTTTGTGTAGATGAAATGTTAAATGATTGTAATCAAAATGATTCGGAAGAAGATGATATTCATCCTAATGTAATACTTGATAAGTTACTAACTACCAAATTAGAAAAAATAGTAGAAAAATTTTGTACTCGATCACGCCCAGCGAAGAATGTTTCGGGAGAGAAAATTATACCTAGTTTTGATCCTGACGACCATGACATGAATGTGAAAAACTGGTTAAATAAAATTGATCAATTGGGTTTAGTGCGTAATTGGGATGATTATTCAAAAATTGTAATAATGCAAACTCGCCTCGCCGGTCAAGCACAGTTATGGTTAACGCGATTAGATGAATACGATTATACTTGGGAGCAATGGAAGTCGTTGCTTATCAATGCTTTTCCGAGAAAATTTGAGTATGCAGATATGCTTGAAGAGTTAGTAAGTAGAAAAAAATTAAATACAGAAACTATAACACATTGTTACCATGAAAAAATGGCTATGTGTCGGCGCTGCCATTTAGATGACGCTGCGTCACTTTCTTGTTTAATTAAAGGATTACCACTAGATTTACAAAATAATGCAAAAGCCTATAAGTGTGATACTCCTGAAGAATTTTACAGTGGTTATTTATCGACGTTTGAGAATTATCGATTCAAGAGTGAGTTAAAGTTTCAATTTACGCACACAGAGAAATGAACCAGAGAGAAAGCGTACTTTTGATTCAGTCATGCCTTCAACTTCACGCGGACAATATACACCGCTACGTCGGACGAACTGTTTCAGATGCAATTCTAATGAGCATATAGTAAAAGACTGTCCAGTACCCGATAGAAGAATTTGTAAATTTTGTTCTGAAATTGGACATGGTCTACAACGGTGTCCTAAGTTAGAAAATGTCATGAAGAAATCGAAGACAAATTCTATAGCAATAAATAACCCTTATTCAAAATCTAAATGACATTTATAAAAAGGAAGTGTACATTGGAGGAAAATTATTTAATGGATATTTAGATACTGGGGCACAATTAAATGTAGTGTCGCTACAAATGGTAAATGAACTTGGTTGCAGTGTGGGAGAAACAGACGCATCGCTATGTGGATTTACTGGGCATGCAGTGCCAGCTATGGGACTATTGAGTCTTGTGATGACAACCCGTTATTAACGCTCAAGGTGTCTCTTTCGTTACTACCAAAAACTCTGCTATGTTAAAAGTCAACAGCATTGAGAGATTAGATGAAAAATTCAAAGTCACCGTTGACTCAGACGTTGAATTACAACCACAAGCATCAGCATTTGTTGGAGTGAATATTATCGCTAATGCTTCTGGAAACAATGTATGCACAACACCACGATTTCATGATCTGCACAATAAAAACTTTGTGGTTCCGGCTACCTTGCTCTCCGGGAAAAGTGGCTTCATTAGCTTATACAATATGGGTCAAAACCAGTTGTCCTTGAAAAAGGGAGACTTAATAACCCGTGCAGTACCATGTGAAGTAATGGAGAACCACATATTGGAGACAAAGGGGAGCAAAGACGATGATCTCGTTCTTCAGACCGAAAAGGTTAAGGTGCGTAATTGTTTTAAAATATTTAATCTGTCTGTGGCTTTGAGCCTTCTGTTTCTGTTCTGATGCGGTTGCTTACGTACCGTTCTGTCTGTGTTTCTGATATATATAATTCTGTCTGTTTCTGATGTATAATTCTGTCTGTTTCTGATATATATATATGTATATTCTGTTCTGACTACATTATTTAATTCTGTCTGTCTGTTTTATATATTAAGTGCGGTTGCTTACGTACCGTTCTGTCTGTGTTTCTGATATATATAATTCTGTCTGTTTCTGATATATATATGTATATTCTGTTCTGACTACATTATTTAATTCTGTCTGTCTGTTTTATATATTAAGTGCGGTTGCTTACGTACCGTTCTGTCTGTGTTTCTGATATATATAATTCTGTCTGTTTCTGATGTATAATTCTGTCTGTTTCTGATATATATATGTATATTCTGTTCTGACTACATTATTTAATTCTGTCTGTCTGTTTTATATATTAAGTGCGGTTGCTTACGTACCGTTCTGTCTGTGTTTCTGATATATATAATTCTGTCTGTTTCTGATGTATAATTCTGTCTGTTTCTGATATATATATGTATATTCTGTTCTGACTACATTATTTAATTCTGTCTGTCTGTTTTATATATTAAGTCTGCTACTGCGGCATGAACGTTGTACTTTATATTTAATTTATTTTCTATAAATACATATTGTATTATTGGAGAACGGAGTGTCTTAATACTAGGTTCCCTCTGCCTACCGTACTGTGTGCGGGATGCAACGTGAAGTTGGTATTATATTAATTTATTTTATGGATCTACATCGGATCTCTATGTGCCGGTTCTGTTCTAACAACTGTATTCAATTTAATGTTTGCGTATATGCTATGTGTATTCATCATTGTTCGTGTATTGTTCAGCTGAATTACTTTGCCAAGGTTACTTTTGTTATCTGATATATAAGACTTAAAATCATAATTGTATTTGAAATTATGTTTTATTCTACGGTTGTACAGCGTCCTGATCTATCAGTGTTGAATGCTCAAAACAACAAAGAGGTTCATATAAGTAGTGTAGAAGAAGCGACATCAGAACATAAATTAAAATATTTGTCTAACTGTAAAATCGGAAATACATTGTTGTCGGAAGTAAGAATTAAGGAGATTTATCGAATTATGATAAGTGTCAATTATTTAAACTATTACTGAAATATCGAGAGTGCTTCGCGGCTAGTACAAGTGAGCTGGGAACTACAACACTATCAGAAATGGACATTCAGTTAACTTCAAATATTCCTGTATTTCACAAACCATACAGACTAGCACCAAAAGAATTAGATATAGTGAGAACAAAAGTAAGGATTTTACTAGATGCAGGAATAATTAAAGAGTCACAGTCTAATTATGCTTCTCCAGTAATTTTAGTAAAAAAAAAAAGACGGTGATAGTAGACTGTGTAATGATTACAGAGATCTTAACTCCATAACGGTCAAGGACAGATTTCCATTGCCTCATACTGATGACCAACTCAAAACACTAGCAGGGAAATATTTTTATACTAGCTTGAATTTAGCGCAAGGTTACCATCAAATACCGCTGTCTGCCAGTGCTACAAAATTTACAGCTTTTATTACTTCCTTCAGGGATTGTTAATATTACGAAAGGTTTTGCAGCTAATGAAACATGCTAATTTAAAGCTAAATTTGAGAATTGCAGGTATTTTACTTCAAAAGCAATCCGATCAAGAACTTAAAACTATTTTATATTTTAGTAGAGTGACAACTAAGGAAGAGATGAACTATCACAGTTATGAGTTAGAGACCCTGGCTGTAGTCGAATCGTTAAAGCGCTTTCGAATCTACATAACAGGTATTCCTTTTAAAGTTGTAACGGACTGTTCAACAGTAAAAAACACATTGGCTAAAAGAGATTTGGTCCCTAGAATTGCTCGCTGGTGGTTGCAAATTCAAGATGTTGACATGGATATTATATATAGACCTGGGACTACCATGCGTCATGTAGATGCATTAAGCAGAAACCCAGTCTCAGAGATTCTAAATATTGAAAAGGTAGACGATTGGTTTCTGACTGCACAGCTTCAAGATGAACAATTGCAATCAATTTACAAGCAACTGAACATTGGAAGTCCAAATAGTAATATCAAAAACAACTTTTGTATTCAGAATCATCGGATTTATCGAAAAACCAATTACGGAGAACGTCTTGTAGTACCCAAAGCTGCTAGATGGCGTACAATGAAGATGTTTCATGATGATATTGGTCACGTGGGGCTTAAAAAAAGAAGTAATTAAAACAGATTACTGGTTCGCACGCATGACTCGTTTTATAAAAAATATGTCGAGGCTTGCTTGGAGTGTTTATCTAATGAAGAAGAAACTAATTGGGATGACTCAATACCTGAAATGGTTTGGGGTATTAATAACACAGTTCATGATACAACGGAATTCTGTCCATATGAACTTTTGTTTGCTAATAAAAAGAGTTTAGTAACTGAAATATCTGGAAAGGGAGCTGAGATTGGCTGTAAAGAGAAGCGAAAAATGGCAAATGATAATAGGAAAAGAAGCTAGAAAATATCAACAGGGGGATTTAGTAGTGTGGAATAATGCATATACAACAGCCGAAACAGGAGTGAATCGGAAAATAGATAAACTTAATGCAGGACCTTATAAAATAGTACAGGTGTGCCTCAATGATCGATATAAGATCCGCAGTATTAAGGGAATAAAAGGTTATAAGAATTTTAATGCAACTGTAGCTGCTGATGCGTTGCGATCATATAAAAGTTCTGTTAACTATGATACGGATTTTGCTGATAGTGATAAGGATGTCGTGGATACGCAAGACCTGATTGATCTGTTGGAAAGTTAATCTGTCCGAAACCAATAATAACCAGAGTGGCATTGTCATTCAGCTGTCATGTGAGGGGCCTCTTTCTAATTAGTTTTTGTGAATACCATGTTGGTATTCACTTTGCAGGATGGCCGATGTTACGCGCCACCCGGCTCGTCGGCAACTCTCGGGTACGCTGTCGCCGAGCAGTCGGAGAGGGACTTGGCGGGAAATGAATGACGCGGGATATTGTAAAATTTGGGCGGGAAAATGTTTTTGTGTTGGAGTAAGCAGCAGAGTAGATTGTAATTAACATTATTGTAAGAATATAGCTATTGGAAGTGAATAAGTGTTTCTATATCAACTTTTTCCGTTACATCATTCTGCAAGAATCCAGGGCAGTACGCAAGGAAATTAAGAAATCGTTGGCGGTAGTTTGATATAGTAATTATGTCAACTGACAGACGAATGCCACCTCAGTCTACCGGTGACCACGGACTACTGCAGTGTTCGAAACGTCGGGTTTCCAAAAATGTACAAAAAAACGAAATATACGCGATTAATCCGGTTAAAATAGTTTTATTTAAAATGTGTAATAATCGTGAAAATCAAAGAACTTATTATGTGAACCAGTACAGACTGGAAAACGCGAATAAAATACGTCAATTTGAGTATCTAAAAACAAAACGTGCAAGATATTTAACATCGATAAATTTCTTAAAAAGGTGCCGCGATAATAATCTCATACCAGCTTGTGTACAAATCGCGCCGAAAAAAGACATAAAATATTGCAAAAAGATACTCAATCAGGCAAGTAAAAAATTTGGTTTGGAATTTATCACTATCATCATCAATTTGCTTTCTCCCAGCCAGTATCCTATTGATATTTTTACAATAGTTATACATCAAGCAACGAATCACAATATAAATTATATAATTAAATAATTTATTTTTATGTAAAACACATTGAATACAAAGATAATAAAAAAAAATCAATTAAATTAAGCTTCACGCTATATCCCGCATACAGCAGAGGGAACCCAAAGTTAAGACACTTCGTTCCCCACTTTCTGCCGAATTTGGAGGCATTGCGTTTTGAGTGGCAGAACTCAACGCCGCACTTTTGCCTCGACACCAGAGCGAAGAAATGAAAATATAAATTTAAGTAAATATTTCATCTCCTCGAGTGGGGATCGAACCCACAACCAGTCAGTTTTACAGTCACACTTCGTACCGCTGCGCTATGACTGGCCGCAATAAATAAAAGAAAATTCATTAATATAAATATTGTAGTTTTGATTATTTCTTTTAATTATATTTTTTTTTAATTTTATTTAACTATTTGATTAAACACATCTTGGATATTTGAAATTGATTTAATAAATTCTTGCCTGGGAGTGCAAAGTAACTGTCAATCTGTCATATTCTATATATTCAATTTCATCTTTGTAAGATAAGTGACTCATACATTAACAGCATGATTTAAAAATATTTGTTTTTGTTTTTTTTTTAATATACACATATACTACAGTGGTGGTATTGTACGAGAATCAGTTTCTTTCACCTCCAAAGGTGTCATTGCATAATTAAATATAGATTTAAAATCAAATGTGCAGGTCGAAGACATAGTTTCTCTATTGTCATTGATGATGAGATCATGTAATGATTGGCAATGGTTAGAAGAAAACTGTTCTCCTAGGATGTGGACACTGTTTAAATTATTTATTAAAAGTGTTGCAAATGTTGACTCAAGCTGATCACAAGTAGGGTTGTTGTTGCGACACCTCTGACTTCTTACTGCACTAAAAAATTATCAAAGGGACCTTGATTTAGGTGTCGCAACCACACTGAGTTATTGTTGTACTCAACCCTTAATTTTTTTATAATGTTTGAATTCCATTCAGGGTCCACACCCAATTTGACACAGTGAGAACAGATTCTTTTTTTCCACTGCTTGAAATTTCATTGAATTAAATATAAATTTTGCTTTTGTCCATATTTTCTTGTGCACAGACTTGGGTGTGGCTGGACCAAGCAATGGTTTCACATAAAAATTTTCCGTTTTGCTGTCATTTATGGAGTCAAAAATATTGTCCAAAAATAATATAAGGTCAGCCGTTTGTTTACATTCTACAGGTAGAATTCCTTTATCTGAAAATGATGTTAATAAAATGTTAATAATTTAAACTTCACATTATGAAGAATGGGATAAACTATGGTATTTCATATTGGATTTTGAATTCTGTCATTATGTGTTGGCTCACAAATTATATGTTCTTAATATATATTTTTTTATTTTAATTTAGCATAGAATATTATATAACTTCATTATAAAAAAAATGGTATAACAACTTTTTAACCAAATAATCTTGAGGAATTTAACTATTGTTCTATCAATCTTAAATTCAATAGTAAAAATGAATTATTGAATTCAGTGGGAAGTGGGGAATGAACCTTTACCTCCATGCTGTATACGGAGGTACAGGTGTTTAAAGCTATTATAGTTTTTAATTATATAAATGTAGTTAAATGAAATTAACAAACAATTTACATTATATTAAAAATTAGGACTAAAAAAAATTATTAAATCACTAGTAATTGTTACCTGCAACGTTTGAAGCCACTGTATGGCTAAAAATTTGAGTAGCTAACTTAAAGGTTAAGTTTGCATTGCATTTTTTGCATTCTGTTAATTTTATCAGGGTTCACATGGCGTTCCGTTAATTTTGGAATCAGTCTGATACCATTGTAGCCAGGGTTTTCTTTATGCCAGAAGACATTATGTGCCCTAAAAAATCTTTCCGAAACACACAATATCACACAACACAAGTAACCAGTCCAAACTCAACAACAAGCAAATTACTAATTTGCTTGTTAAATTTGAAATTTGTAACAGTAATAGTATAATTAATTTTGCCCGCAGACCTTGAACTCAACTCGTACTCGTACTCAAACTCGAAAATCGTATATATAAACCAGTAAACTATTACAAAATCCTATTTGAATACCGAAATCGACGACAACACCAGCATCAACAGATATTTTTAAATTTAAATTTTATAATTATTAGATAAATAGACTATAGAGTACCATAGAGTAGAGAGTTATTCAGAGTACCACAGATAGTAAAGAAAGCATTGCGAAAAATATATAATTATTTAATGAGGTATACAAGAAGTTATTTGTGGTAAAAATAATTTTATATTAATCATTATAAATATACAAAGTTGATAAACTATTATTATTATTTTTCGTATTCAATTTGCAGTGACATCTGTTGACGTTAATTGAAATATTCGATTCTAAAGCGACCTCTAGTATTCTGAGTCACAACTAATGCAAATATACAAAATAAAAAGTTATCTATAATGGTCTAAAGCCTCGAAGCTCTAGATACTTCTTAATTTAATAATATTATACGTCAAAAGTTTCCAGCTTCGTTGTACTAAGATTGTAGAGCCTGGGGGCAAGGTTGCGAGCACAGAGTACATTCTATATACTATAATAGAGAGCAAACTCCGGCATCAAAAGTGGAAACATGGATCAACGCCATCTACAAGTCTGAGTATCAACTATACAAAACAGTTATATACATATATGTATATATATGTGTATACTACTATATATACCGCCGTATAAATATATATATATAGCTTTTTACGTATATATTTTGTTGCACATATTATGTGGATGTAGAAAAGGTATACGAAAATAAAATACATCTCCAATTTATTGATTTTATTGAATCACACATTTATACAATAGATTTTAGTGTAATATAATATTATTCGTCGGCAAATTGCGATTTAACCGTCGCCTACATCACAGTATGCCAATTATCTTTTTTCAATTTATTCAATAAAATTATTATAAATATTTACGATAAAATATATATACAGCATGATTATTAGATACAAAGACAACCTGATACAGGTAATAGAGTAGGTAATTTCCAATTATTTTAACCCTATATAGTATGCACTGAAATTGTACCGTTTCCGAGACAATGGCCATTTAAAAAAAGATTAAATACCATATATGCATAATCAATTGCTTTTTGTTGAAGCATATATTATTGAAATTATATTATTGTCATCATCAAATAACATTAGAGTATATTTGTCTTAAATCAGACTAGATGTCTTTTAAAACATTTATTGAATTTCTTTGCATTTGTTTGGAATTTATCACTATCATCATCAATTTGCTTTCTCCCAGCCAATATCCTATTGATATTTTTACAATAGTTATACATCAAGCAACGAATCACAATATAAATTATACAATCAAATAATTTATTTTTGTTTAAAACACATTGAATACAAAGATAATAAAAAAAAACAATTAAATTAGCTTCACGCTATATCCCGCACACAGCAGGGTAGGCAGAGGGAACCCAAAGTTAAGACACTCCGTTCCCCACTTTCTGCAAAGTAACTGTCAATCTGTCATATTCTATATATTCAATTTCATCTTTGTAAGATAAATGACTCATACATTAACAGCATGATTTAAAAATATTAGTTTTTGTTTTTTTTTAATATACACATATACTACAGTGGTGGTATTGTATGAGAATCAGTTTCTTTCACCTCCAAAGGTGTCATTGCATAATTAAATATAGATTTAAAATCAAATGTGCAGGTCATAGTTTTTCTATTGTCATTGATGATGAGATCGTGTAATGATTGGCAATGGTTAGAAGAAAACTGTTCTCCTAGGATGTGGACACTGTTCAAATTATTTATTAAACGTGTTGCAAATGTTGACTCAAGCTGATCACAAGTAGGGTTGTTGTTGCGACACCTCTGACTTCTTACTGCACTAAAAAATTATCAAAGGGATCTTGATTTAGGTGTCGCAACCACACTGAGTTATTGTTGTACTCAACCCTTAATTTTTTTATAATGAATTCCATTCAGGGTCCACACCCAATTTGACACAGTGAGAACAGATTCTACTTTTCCACTGCTTGAAATTTCATTGAATTAAATATAAATTATGCCTTTGTCCATATTTTATTGTGCACAGACTTGGGTGTGGCTGGACCAAGCAATGGTTTCACATTAAAAGTTTCTGTTTTGCTGTCATTTATGGAGTCAAAAATATTGTCCAAAAATAATATAAGGTCAGCCGTTTGTTTACATTCTGCAGGTAGAATTCATATATCTGAAAATGATGTTAATAAAATGTTAATAATTTAAACTTCACATTATGAAGAATGGGATAAACTATGGTATTTCATATTGGATTTTGAATTCTGTCATTATGTGTTGGCTCACAAATTCTTCTTCTTCTTCTACCTGGCATTAGTCCCGGCTTTTGCCAGGGTCTACCTTCCTACTTAACCTACTCCACTTTGCACGGTCTTTAGCGTCCTCGGTGGTTAGACCATTGGCTCTCATGTCCTGCTTCATGACATCCAACCAGCGCTTCCTTGGGCGTCCGACAGGTCTCACTCCAGGGACTGACATAGCAAGGCACTTGCATCCGACATAGTTCTTAGGCCGGCGCGTAACGTGACCAAACCATCTCAGGCGACGCTCTTGGAGCTTATCCGCTACGTCACGGACTCCAAGACTACCTCGAATGAATGTGTTGCGTATGCGGTCAGACCGCGTTACGCCGCACATCCACCTCAGCATCTTCATTTCCGTGACGTGAAGCTCCTGAGTGTGCCGAGATAGTGCTGGCCAACATTCGCTGCCGTATAAAAGAACCGGTCGGATGATGCTCTTGTATATCAGACCCCTGAGTTTGGGCGGTATCCTGCGATCGCAGACCACACCAGTGACCTCCCGCCATTTGGCCCAAGCAGCGCTTATCCGGCTATAGACATCGTGATCGATGCCTCCAGACTCGTGCATAACGGATCCAAGGTACCTGAACTTTTCCGACTTAACGGCTGGTTCAGGACCTATAAGGATAGTGCTCGAGTCCGGGCTCCCGCAGGCCATGTACTCGGTCTTCGACACATTAAGTTTAAGACCGCCGTTCTCAAGCGTACCCTTCCACAGGTTCACTCTACGCTCCAGCATCAGTCGGCTCTCATCAATGAGTGCTATATCATCGGCATACATCATCAGCCATGGAGGCTGGTCTTGGATGTGAGCCGAGACAGTATCGAGCACCACATTGAATAAGAACGGACTAAGAGCCGAGCCTTGGTGAACCCCTACTGTAATCTGGAAGGGTTTAGTGTCGCCAACAGCAGTCCTAACCATAGAAGCGGAATCGCGGTACATGTCTCTGATAATCTCAATATAGGCCTCAGGGATCCCTTTGGATCGCAACGCCCACCAGATACACTGACGAGGCACACAGTCAAAGGCCTTCTGCAGATCTACAAAGGCCACATGCAGAGCTCTCCTTTTTTCCCTGTATGCCTCCATCAATGTTCTGAGGGCGAAAACGGCGTCCATAGTGCCCGATCCTGGCTGAAATCCATATTGAGACTCAGAGACAGTACACTCGCGGCGGAGCCTGAGGTCGATCATGCGCTCGAAGAGCTTCATGGTATGACTCATAAGCTTAATGCCCCTATAACTACCACAATCTTGAACACTGCCCCTTCCCTTGTAAATAGGGGTAATGAAGCTAAGCCGCCACTGGTGTGGCATCTTTCCAGTGTTCAAGATATAGTTAAAAAGGACAGTAAGTATGAGGACACCAAGAGAGCCCAACGATTTCCACGCTTCGATCGGAATATCGTCAGGTCCCACTGCTTTTCCGTTCTTCATGCGTCGAAGACAATTACGAGTTTCGTCAAGGGTTATTGGGGCAATAAGTCCGAGGTTAGGGGGTGGGTCGTGATGAAGACTGCATGGGTGCTGAGTATTCAACAACTCCTGGAAGTAGCTTCTCCACCTCTCCTTCACAGAGTCATGACTACAGAGCAGCGTGCCCTGGGAATCTCTGACGCAAAGACATTTTGCGATATCTTGCGTCGCTTTATCCCGGGAACGTGCCAGCTTGTAAATGAACTTCTGCCCCTCCACAGTTTCAAGTTTATCATACAATGGTGACAAACTTTCACTGCGGGCTGTTGGCTCACAAATTATATGTTCTTAATATATATTTTTTTATTTTAATTTAGCATAGAATATTATATAACTTCATTATAAAAAAAATGGTATAACAACTTTTTAACCAAATAATCTTGAGGAATTTAACTATTGTTCTATCAATCTTAAATTCAATAGTAAAAATGAATTATTGAATTCAGTGGGAAGTAGGGAATGCACCTTTACCTCCATGCTGTGTACGGAGGTACAGGTGTTCAAAACTATTATAGTTTTTAATTATATAATTGTAGTTAAATTAAATTAAGAAACAATTTACATTATATTAAAAATTAAGACAAAAAAAAAATATTAAATCACTAGTAATTGTTACCTGCAACGTTTGAAGCCACTGTATGGCTAAAAATTTGAGTAGCAAACTCAAAGGTTAAGTTTGCATTGCATTTTTTGCATTCTGTTAATTTTGTCAGGGTTCACATGGCGTTCCGTTAATTTTGGAATCAGTCTGATACCATTGTAGCCAGGGTTTTCTTTATGCAATGTTTGCCTGAAGACATTATGTGCCCTAAAAAATCTTTCCGAAACACAATATCACACAACACAAGTAACGAGTCCAAACTCAACAACAAGCAAAGTTGTAACAGTAATAGTATAATTAATTTACCCGCAGACCTTGAACTCAACTCGTACTCGTACTCAAACTCGAAAATCGTACATATAAACCAGTAAACTATTACAAAATCCTATTTGAATACCGAAATCGACGACAACACCAGCATCAACAGATATTTTTAAATTTAAATTTTATAATTATTAGATAAATAGACTATAGAGTACCATAGAGTAGAGAGTTATTCAGAGTACCACAGATAGTGAAGAAAGCATTGCGAAAAATATATAATTATTTAATGAGGTATACAAGAAGTTATTTGTGGTAAAAATAATTTTATATTAATCATTATAAATATACAAAGTTAATAAATTAAATTATTATTATTATTTTTCGTATTCAATTTGCAGTGACATCTGTTGACGTTAATTGAAATATTCAATTCTAAAGCGACCTCTAGTATTCTGAGTCTCAACTAATGCAAATATAATGCTACAAAATAAAAAGTTATCTATAATGGTCTAAAGCCTCGAAGCTCTAGATACTTCTTAATTTAATAATATTATACGTCAAAAGTTTCCAGCTTCGTTGTACTAAGATTGTAGAGCCTGGTTTTAACTTTGCGCCGGCGCCTAGAAAAATACCTATCGAGTAAATAATAATAAACGTTAAGGACTGTTTATATAAACACCAGATTTTGAAGGAAGATTCTGAAGCTATTCGCCAAGACATATCAGCCTTATTGCGCCGTAGTAAACCACCTAAATCAAATCTTTCTCGTGATGAATCTCAGGCTCTCAGTAAATTACGGAAAAACGAGGATATAACAGTTCTTAAAGCCAATAAAGGTAACGCGACGGTTATACTAGACACCGAAGAGTATATCCAAAAAATGTCATTGCTATCGGATCAAAAAACTTATAAAATTTTTGACAAAGACCCTACAACAAAAATACTTAAAAAGACATCCGATTTAATCAAAAAACACGCGAAATCATTAACATCTTGACATTAAATCTCCCGTGCCTACCTGTGTAAAACCTCCGAAGTTGTATGGGTTACCAAAAATACACAAAAAAGATGTACCTCTTAGACCAATAGTCAGCCAAATCGATACACCAACGTATAAGCTGGCTCAACATGTCGCTAAAGTACTTTCTCCACTGCGTGGCCACACAGCATCTCATGTCAGGGATTCTTACCATTTTGTTAGCGAGCTGAAAGACCTTAAGCTAGCTGACAATGAAACCATGGTCAGTTTTGATGTCCAGTCGCTGTTCACCAGTATACCCATTGAGGACTGCATCAGGATTGTCAAGCGGAAACTAGAGGAAAACAATATGCCCATGGAATATCTTGAACTTTTAGAACATTGCCTCGCATCTGGATATCTAATGTTCAATCAAGAATTCTATTTACAAATAGATGGCATTGCTATGGGTTCGCCTGTGTCCTCGGTAATAGCAGACATATACATGGAGGACTTTGAGGAGATGGCTCTTAGCTCTGCGCCTTGTCTACCTAGGATATATAAGCGGTACGTAGTCATCTACGTACCGCTTATATATCAACTACACACTTTTACAATTTTACCTACGGACAATATTTATATATTCTTAAACCATCTTAATTCTATTAATAACAATATTCAATTCACAATAGAATTACAGGCCAATAACTCCCTAGCTTTCCTCGACGTGTTAGTGATAAGACATCCCAATGGCACAATAGGCCACACAGTATATAGGAAACCCACGCACACCAATAGATACCTCAATGGTGAATCGCATCACCACCGTACACAGTTATCTACCGTTGGCAAATCTTCGTTTCAGAGAGCCCACCACCTCTGCGACGCTGAACATCTAGGGGACGAGCTTCGCCAGGTGAAGAATTCCCTTCATCAGAACAAGCTGCCAGTTCCCCGCCAGCGTTGTCAGAAGACCAACAAGCCACCCACAGTAGAGAGACAGCCGGCGATTCTACCATATGTGAAGGGGGTTACAGACAGGATTGGCAACATCTTAAGAAGAGCTTCCATAAAAACTATTTTCAAGCCTAACAAGAAAGTGAGCCAATTCTTGAGACCAGTTAAAAGTAACATTCCTTTACAGTGTGCAGGTGTATACAAATTAGATTGTGACTGTGGCTTATCATACATTGGTCAAACAAAGAGAAGCATCGGTGTTAGGGTGAAGGAACACATCTCAGATATAAAGAATGGGCATGTATCAAAGTCAGCTGTATGTGAGCACACTGTGGATAAACCTAGCCATTACATAAGGTTTGATAAACCCCTCATCCTCGCTAAGGAAAACAGATATATTCCTAGAATGATCCGCGAGGCTATTGAAATACAAAAATATCCTAATTTCAATAGAGAGGACGGCTGGAAGCTTTCTAACACCTGGGACCCACTCATCAAATCTTTGAAGTCTCAGACCCACCATACCAGAGGGCAAGATACAGTTAGCTCATTCTGCAAGAATCCAGGGCAGTACGCAAGGAAATTAAGAAATCGTTGGCGGTAGTTTGATATAGTAATTATGTCAACTGACAGACGAATGCCACCTCAGTCTACCGGTGACCACGGACTACTGCAGTGTTCGAAACGTCGGGTTTCCAAAAATGTACAAAAAAACGAAATATACGCGATTAATCCGGTTAAAATAGTTTTATTTAAAATGTGTAATAATCGTGAAAATCAAAGAACTTATTATTATGACAGTAGATAGATATGTATGTAATATATATTTTTTATTTTCATTCAGCATAGTATTACATAACTTGACTTTAAAAAATAATTATTACGAGTTCTTCATCTTTTTAAATGAACAATCTTTAATAGTTTTACTATTACTAGTTCTATTAATTTGTTTCATTATCGAATTATACAGTCAATATTTTTATCTTTTCTCTCTATCAAGAGAGCTACACTGACTTTTAAAGAAACTTCATCAAAAAGTACACATAATTTATCATAATATTTTTATACTATCCAATGTTTTCTTTAATTAGGGAAAAAATATTTTTATTGAATCCAGGCTTAAGCTTTTATGAATTAAATTAAATAAATATTAATCTAAAAAAATGTAGGCCTTTGGACTATGTTTAAAAATGGACAAAAAAGCTATTTTTTCTTTTATTTCCTTTTACTGTAAAGCAATGTCCCTTTTCCTTCTTTCTTGTATATATTTTCACACCCTTGTTATTTAATGAGCAACTCGACTAAAAATAATAATAAGGCTTAATTAACATTTATTTATTACATATATAGATTAAACATAAAGATAAGCTTTAATTGCTAGTAATATTTGTAAACTAGTGATTGCTTAAAATTTTACTTGTTTATTACTTAATTAAAACATATTATGAACAAGTAAATTAATTGACTTTAAAAAATTATGGACAATTTGCTCTGGAACAACAAAATGCCAGCAAAATTATTTTAACTACATTAGATATACCAAGGTATTGTCAACTAATCTTAAAAATATTTGTTAATTTTATCGGTATGGTAATTTTAGAATAGGAGGAATACTTTACAATTGTCTAAGTAAAAATATAGTACATAAGTTATTCCTATTAATGTAATGTTCTTTAAGAAATATTCTTCATATTTAACATGATTTTATACTTACTTTTTCTTGACCTTCCATAACATAACTGGAAATATTTGAAGAATGTCTTCTCTTGTCTATCAATATTTGAAGATCTGAAAGTCAGAAAACATATAACCATAGTGAATCATTTAATCATTATGTTAGAGGGTCTATTCTAAATTGTTTAAAAAAGTATGTGCCATGGCAAAATCTTTACACATTAAAAATAAAATTAAAAATTCTTTTGATAAAATTAAAATGACATGGGACATAATAAATTGTGAAACTGGAAAAGGTAAGAATCATAACTCTGAATTTAAATTGAAAATTGACAATGGCTTAACCAGCTCAGATCAAGAAGTTGCATGTATATTTGAAAAATTCTTTGCTGATATTCCAGTTTCAACAACCGATAAACTTATATACTTCACAACCGTCGCTGAATCATTACTAAAAGGAGAACGTACATAAATGTTATGTAGATTTTAAAGTTAAATCAGTAAATTCAAGGGACATCATTAAGACATTTAAGTCACTTGATATCAAAAAAACTTTAGATCTATGGGGTATTTCTGTCAAATTGATTAAGTAGATATATAATAGACGTTGTTGCTCTTCACCTCGCAACTATATTTAATAATTGTATAGAGTATGGTGTGTTTCCTGACCTAATGAAATTTAGTAAAGTCATACCTATATTTAAGTCGGGTAGTACATCTGATCCCAACAATTTTCGACCTGTTTCTATACTACCCTTGTTCAGTAAGATTTTTGAAAAAAATATTCTCAATCAAATATTACTGCATTTTGATTTACACAATCTCATGCACGATAAACAGTATGGTTTTACTAAAGGTCGTTCAACTACAGATGCTGGTATAAGTCTTATAAAGAATATATATGAGGCTTGGGAGGGATCGCAGGATGCTCTTGGCATGTTTTGTGATTTGTCCAAGGCTTTTGATTGTGTACAGCTTTCAACATTGGTCATGAAGCTACACTACTACGGCATAAGAGGACGTGCACTCAATCTTCTGACCTCCTATTTAGCTGACAGAGTTCAGAGGATTGATGTGAATGGCAAGAAATCTCCTGGTTCGGTAATCAGCATGGGGGTCCCACAAGGGTCTATTCTTGGTCCTTTTCTCTTTTTAATATATATAAATGATTTACCGTACCTAGTTGAAAAGAACCATGAGATAGTATTGTTTGCTGATGACACTTCATTGATTTTCAAAATAAAAAGACGACAAATTGTATATGACGATGTAAACAATGTTTAGTGTTAATAACTTACTATTGAATAGTAAAAAAACTAAATGTATGATTTTTAGAACACCTAACACGAAAGTTGTTAAAGCCGATGTACTCTTGAATGGTGAACCCGTAGATCCAGTCGAGTCTACGGTATTTCTCGGTATCACCATAGACTCTAAATTACAGTAGGGACCCCATATTGATGGATTGGCGAATAGACTTATTAGATTTTTAACTGACGTAGAAACGGCTCGACTTGTTTACTTCAGTTACTTACATAATGCATAAATATGCATAGTCCAGTTAAAAGTACAAGTTTCCGATTACTAGTTAATAATTATTAAATAAAACTTGTAAATAATATTTTTTAGCATAAAATGTTATATTTTACATTATAGATCTTGCAAAATGGGCACACAGAGCATTTCTTCCAAATAGACAATGGTGATGGTGATTTTGTTTTCACACCAAAATTAAAACAAGACCATATGTGTCCAAATGCCAAGCATAAAAAGAAAGTGAACTTTGCTACTCAAGTGCTAAGCCACTCAGTTGCGGCAGGAATATTTGCCAAGGACGCCCTGGATCGACACAACGTCATCCTATTGCGACGTGCGCAGAGGGTGATGGCCATCCGGGCGATACGGGGGTATCGGACAATCTCCGGTAAAGTGGCATGCGTGCTGGCTGGAGTCATGCCGTGGGACCTGGACGCGCTTTTTCTGGCGTCGGTATATTGCCGGCGTCGGGGCCAAGCGTCTGGAGTCCCAGCTAGCCAGGCACGCGCCGAGGAGGAGCGGGAAGCCGCTATGGAAGTGTGGGAATCCCGGCTGGCGACACCATCTGCCGGCTGGTTGACGATCGAGGCTGTTCCTCCAGTGTTCCGCCAGTGGTTAGCACGGCGTCACGGCGTCACGGCGTCCTAACCTTCCGCACCACACAGGTGCTCACGGGGCATGGCTGCTTCGGGGGTTACCTGTGTCGGATCGCTGGGAGGGAGCCCGACGCTGCCACCACTGTGACGACTGTCTCGATGAGACGGCCCAGCACACGTTGGAGGTGTGCTCAGCCTGGGCGTCTCAGCGTCGCGCTTTGCGCGACGTCATAGGGGACAATCTTTCCCTACCGGCCGTGGTCAAGGCCATGGCCGGCAGTGAGACGTCGTGGGATGCGGTCTCCTCCTTCTGCGAGGCAGTGATGCTCGAGAAGGAGGCGGTGGAGCGAGCGCGGGAAGCGGCTTCGGCCGAACTCGTCATCCGCCGCAAAAGACCGGAGGGCGGCACACGATCGCCGCCTTCCGCCCTAACGAGCCAGAGGGCGGTCAGCTTGGGAAAGCTGGCCGCCTACTAACCTGGCCCGAGTAGTCGCGCGCAGGTTGCTCCCGCGTGCTACTTCGAGCAGGCCGTCGAGGGTGCCCACACACCCTTGACTCCGCGACGTGCCTTGCAGGCTCCCGCCGCCGCGTTTCGCGGACGAAAAAAAAAAGGAATATTTGCCAAAATATCTCAAGGTATTGTTTTAATTTGTTAAACAAGAAGCATTGTTTTTTATCTAACAATAACATGTTGATTTTATGTGTAACATGACCTTTATTAGTTCTTGTAATTTTCAGGATTGCTATCTGGGGAGGCAGCAGTCACTGCAAATTTAATATAAAATATGGATAAATTATTTGACTGCTTAAATAGTGATTCCCCAGATAGAAAGAAAGGAAAACCGCACTGTACCAACATGACTGACAATTCACCCATTTGGAACACTTGAAGAAATTGTAAAGTAGATGATTGTAGTTCTGTCAGATTATAAGGAATTTTTATCCACAACTTCTCCCACAGGCACATGCACAGAATCAGAAAGTCCACTTGTTACAGACATGCTCTTTTTTGGATTGGATTTTCATTGGTGGAGTCATCCTTTCAAGAAAGTGTTTCTGATGCACAAGAATTACAAGCCTGTGCATATGTCTGTGGATTTTTATTAAAGAGCATTGGCAATAGATGCAGGCTTTGTTATTCAGTTTTAAAAGCTAAACGTACTGACAATATTTTATTGTACACTTTTATGGACTTCAAAGAATATGATAATGTTAAAAAGAACTTAAACTATGTATCTGAAGATTTTATTAGATGTGTTGAGAACTGTGCTACAATTTGCAATAATTTATATGAAACATTATCATATTTTTTAAACCTCAAAAAACTGGTAATCTGAAAATATAAACAATAATTCAGTATTGCAACACTTAATTAAAATATAATAATAAACAGCAATGATTTTGTTCATCCTTAATTTGTAATGCAAGTCAAATTTAAATAATGTAACTGCTTACAATGTTATGTAATACTTAAGTTAAAAAATATTTAAATTTAAATAATGTAACTGCCTACAATGTTATGTAATACTTAAGTTAAAAAATATTTAAATTAAGTTTCGAACTGAGCAAGTAGCACATATACATAATAATAATAATAATAATAATAAACCCGCAGGGCGGCTTGTGGCGAGCTGTTGGGGAGTGGCGACCCCGCGGACCTGAGTCCTCCGGAGGGGAATTGTAATCTATCCCCCGCCTCTGGCTTGCCTTTATTGGCCTGCAGAGTGGAGCGCAAGAGCTATATGCTCGAAAGGGTGGAAGTGCTCAATCTGCGTAATAGCGGGGAAACCCGCTCACGAGTTCCTCGTGATGGTGAAACCGGTGCACACCTCTCTACACCCTTAGCCGACCACGCCGATGTTGCGCCCAAGGCACTACGCCGCTTTATGGGGGCCCATCTAGTGGGAGGCGAGTCACCGTCCGCCAACCATTCAATTTGAGACTATTGTAAAGGCGGACGTCCGTTAGTCTCACTCAATAGCCCAGTAGCCAGTCCATCCAAATTTCATTCCATAGTCCTAGTTTAGATTTCCACATTTTCTATACTTTCTACGTATTAACCGGCGACCATCTCTGGGCAATTACCTGTGGTTACCCAGAGATGGATCCCGGCTGATGCGTCACAGTAAAACATTTGTACATTCTCTAAGGGGCCTCTACGTGTTGGACCTGTATCCCCACGCAAGCCTTCCAAAGGACCGGGTTCTTTTGAATCCGAGTACTATGAAAGAGAAACATAATAATAATAATAAACCCGCAGGGCAGCTTGTGGCGAGCTGTTGGGGAGTGGCGACCCCACGGACCTGAGTCCTCCGGAGGGGAATTGTAATCTATCCCCCGCCTCTGGCTTGCCTTTATTGGCCGGCAGAGTGGAGCGCAAGAGCTATATGCTCGAGAGGGTGGAAGTGCTCAATCTGCGTAATAGCGGGGAAACCCGCTCACGATTTCCTCGTGATGGTGAAACCGGTGCACACCTCTCTACACCCTTAACCGACCACACCGATGTTGCGCCCAAGGCACTACGCCGCTTTGTGGGGGCCCATCTAGTGGGAGGCGAGTCACCGTCCGCCAACCATTCAATTTGAGACTATTGTCAAGGCGGACGTCCGTTAGTCTCACTCAATAGCCCAGTAGCCAGTCCATCCAAATTTCATTCCATAGTCCTAGTTTAGATTTCCACATTTTCTATACTTTCTACGCATTAACCGGCGACTATCTCTGGGCAATTACCTGTGGTTACCCAGAGATGGATCCCGGCTGATGCGTCACAGTAAAACATTTGTACATTCTGTAAGGGGCCTCTACGTGTTGGACCTGTGTCCCCACGCAAGCCTTCCAAAGGACCGGGTTCTTTTGAATCCGAGTACTATGAAAGAGAAACATAATAATAATAATAAACCCGCAGGGCAGCTTGTGGCGAGCTGTTGGGGAGTGGCGACCCCACGGACCTGAGTCCTCCGGAGGGGAATTGTAATCTATCCCCCGCCTCTGGCTTGAGTTTATTGGCCGGCAGAGTGGAGCGCAAGAGCTATGTGCTCGAGAGGGTAGTGCTCAATCTGCGTAATAGCTTGGAAACCCGCTCACGATTTCCTCGTGATGGTGAAACCGGTGCACACCTCTCTACACCCTTAGCCGACCACACCGATGTTGCACCCAAGGCACTACGCCGCTTTGTGGGGGCCCATCTAGTGGGAGGCGAGTCACCGTCCGCCAACCATTCAATTTGAGACTATTGTAAAGGCGGACGTCCGTTAGTCTCACTCAATAGCCCAGTAGCCAGTCCATCCAAATTTCATTCCATAGTCCTAGTTTAGATTTCCACATTTTCTATACTTTCTACGCATTAACCGGCGACCATCTCTGGGCAATTACCTGTGGTTACCCAGAGATGAATCCCGGCTGATGCGTCACAGTAAAACATTTGTACATTCTCTAAGGGGCCTCTACGTGTTGGACCTGTGTCCCCACGCAAGCCTTCCAAAGGACCGGGTTCTTTTGAATCCGAGTACTATGAAAGAGAATAATAATAATAATAATAATAATAATAAAACGAAAATACGGAGGAAGAGGTCTAATAGATATAAAACATTTATGGCAGAAACAATTACATAATTTATCTAAATTTTTTTATACAAAAGCTCAGTCAAGTAACATGCATAAGTCAATAGTCCAAAATGATTTTAAATATACGCCTTTAAATCTTAATGACTGCCAAACTACAGGAATGACATCGAACATAAATCCACAAAAAAATAAAATAGAAGAATGGAAAAAGAAGGTAATGCACGGTAGACATCCTAATGACCTACAACAACCTCATATTGATTTTGAAGCTTCAAACAAGTGGTTACAGACAGGCAGTTTATTCCCGGAAACAGAAGGTTTTATTATCGCAATTCAGGATCAAATAATAAACACTAAAAACTTTAGAAAATATATTATCAAAGACCCTACAGTTACAAATGATAAATGCCGCAGATGCTATACACAAACAGAAACAATACAACACATAACAGGAGCTTGCGCAAGCCTCACACAGACGGACTACACTCATCGACATAATCAACTAGTAAATATAATACATCAAAGCTTATCACACAAACACAAACTTATACAAGACACAAATATTCCCTATTATAAATACACACCCCAAACAGTTCTGGAGAATATCTCACATAAAATATTTTATGATCGCGCAATACTCATTGACAAGACAATACACTTCAATAGACCAGATATAACACTACAAGATAAAATTAATAAAACTGTTTACCTGATAGACATCGCAGTCCCTAACACACACAACATTCAAAAAACAATAGCTGAAAAAATAAATAAATACGCAGATCTTAAAGAGGAAGTCACTCGTATCTGGAAACAAAATAAAGTCTACGTCGTCCCAATCGTTGTATCCACCACTGGCGTCGTACCAAAAGCCATTCACCACTATTTAAATAAAATTAAATTAAATTAGCTTCACGCTATATCCCGCACACAGCAGGGTAGGCAGAGGGAACCTAGTGTTAAGAAACTCCGTTCCCCACTTTCTGCCGAATTTTGGAGGCATTGCGTGTTGAGTGGCAGAACTCAACGCCGCGCTTTGCCTCGAAACCAGAGCGCAGAAATGAAAATATAAATTTAAGTAAATATTTCATCTCCTCGAGTGGGGATCGAACCCACAACCAGTCGATTTTACAGTCACACTTTGTACCACTGCGCCACTATTTAAAGGTAATAAAATTAGAAGATAATATAATACACACCCTACAGAAAGCTGCTATTTTAAATACATGTAGGATAGTGAGGAAGTTCTTGCAGATAGAAGAAAATGACATTACCACACAAAATTAAACACACTGCACTCTATAATTACTTGGCATGCGCCCGTAGTTATAGTTATACACCAACTTAATGCTGAGAAATTAAAATAAAAAAAAAAATAAAATAATAAAAAATAAATTAAAAATTAGCTTCACGCTATATCCCGCACACAGCAGGGTAGGCAGAGGGAACCTAGTGTAAGAGACTCCATTCCCCACTTTCTGCCGAATTTTGGAGGCATTGCGTGTTGAGTGGCAGAACTCAACGCCGCGCTTTGCCTAGACACCAGAGCGAAGAAATGGAAATATAAATTTAAGTAAATATTTCATCTCCTCGAGTGGGGATCGAACCCACAACCAGTCGGTTTTACAGTCACACTTTGTGCCACTGCGCCACGACTGGCCTCGAATAAAATAATAATAATAATAATAATAATAATAATAATAATAATAATAATAAGCCCCCCAAAATCCTACCTTACGTCCTAGCTGAACACCTTGCTAACGTGGGGGGCGGTAACGTGTACTGATGAAACTTACACGGCCAATAAGGCAAAGGTAACCCATAAATATGGAGACACGTCTAAAAAGGAAACTGAGAGGGCCGCTTCCCGAGGGTGATCGTCGGGGCACACCTGGAGCTGACGCTGGGTGTTTCAGCATGCGAACCGTCAGCGGTCTGGAGTCGAACAGGCGGGCTCCCACCGACAAATATACTACAGCCGAACACAACACCCTAACCAATAGTCCCATAGAACCATATAACTCAAGTAGTGAAAGACCTTATACACCTTCCACACCCTCATCACCTTCTTCAGCTCATACAGTTGAACACATACCAACTTTAAGTGTTGCGCGGGAGGCAAGTGCCTTTTTGCCCGCGTCCACTAAAGCTGGGAAACCAAGAGTACGCATGAGATGGAGTTCTGAAGTAAACATTTTTATTATGCGTACCTATTACCTAATCACTAAGTTAGAATCAGATTTCACAACATATAGACAACGCCTACACGAAATATTCAGTCAAAAGTATCCTTACATCAATGTTTCCGAGCAAAGAGTATCTGATCAAATGAGAACAATCATTAGAAACAAACTACTACCTATGGAGTTGTTGAATCAATTAAAAACAGAAATTAAAAATCAACTAGAATTAGATGAGATAGAGATAGAAAATATTGATAGAAATCAAACTCAGAGTCTTTTAACATTATCAAATATACCAAACACACAATACCAAGTCGACCAACAAACACAAATTATTTTTATAAACCAAGCAACACAAACTTATACACAAACTGAAACTTTAACTTGTTTATTAGAAAATGAAATAGAAACTCTAATAGCACCTACAGATGTGACGGATAAATATATTCAAAATTTAAAAGAAAACCTAACAACTAAACTTAATCTTTTCTCTGGATTAGACCCAACCACTCGACCAAATTTACCAAAATTAAGATATAGCCAAAAACTTACTGAACTAATAAAAATATTTAATTCAATAATATTAAGTGATTATAATTCTGAAGACACTCAACTAATAGATATACATACAATAATATATTGCACAGCTTTAGTGATAGGAGAAGAATTAGGTTATAAAATTATACAGAAGATAGATACAGGACAAAGAAAAAAATATAAAAGTAAGCCGCCATGGCAAATAAGATTAGAGAAAAATATACAAAAACTTAGAGCAGATATTGGCCGTCTTACGCAATATATTAGTAATAATAGATCAGAAAAAGTAGTTAAAAGAGTCATGAAAATTTTCCGTAACACAACGCTACATACTAAACATGAAAACGACAACAAAAAAGTAGAAGAATTTCTGGATACACTAAAACAAAAATTAGCTCTTAAATCCCACAGACTTAAAAGATACATGAAAGCACAAAAACGTAAAGATGATAACATTCTATTTACAACAAAGGAAAAATCATTTTATAGACAACTTTTAAGACCAAATCGTTTATGCCAAGATAGTAATAATGAGAGTATTCCTACAGAAAAACAGTTAGTTACATATTGGTCGAATATATGGGAGCATGAGTCAAAACACAATGAAAATGCTGAATGGATATTAGAAGAGATAAATAAATACAAAACAATAGATGAAATGAGTTTTACTGAAATAACTGAAGCCGAAATATTCAAAATTACTGCTAAACTCCATAATTGGAAATCACCCGGTGTGGATAAAATACACAACTTTTGGTACAAAAAATTAACTATATTTCATAAAGCAATTGCGAAAAGTTTGACGGATATCATTTTTAAAAAGCAGAATATACCCAATTTTATGGCGACTGGAATAACGTATATGATACCTAAAGACAAGTTTTCTCCAGACCCTGCACAATATAGACCTATAACATGCTTACCCACAATCTATAAAATTCTAACTTCAGTTTTAACATCTAAAATTACCACACATATAGAAAAGTATAAAATAGTAGCGGAAGAACAAAAAGGATGTAGACGGGGTCATATGGGATGCAAGGAACAACTTATTATAGATTCCACCATTCACAAGCATGCTACAGCAAAAAATAGAAATCTACATTGTACTTATATAGATTATAAAAAAGCTTTTGACAGTATACCACATTCTTGGTTAGTAAAAATATTAAAAATATATAAAATAAATCCGACAGTCGTTGAATTCTTGAATAGTATCATGTCCAAATGGAAAACCACTTTGCAGCTTAATCATAATAATCACACCGTTAAAACTAGACACATTTTTATTAAGAAAGGAATCTATCAAGGGGATTCCTTGAGTCCCTTATGGTTCTGTCTTGCTTTGAATCCATTATCCACTATACTAAAGAATAGCCAAGTAGGATATCATTTTAACTCTCGCATACAAAACTCCCTAATTTCACATCTTATCTATATGGACGACCTAAAACTATATGCTAAAACAAATAAAGATATGAAGAAGCTAATAGATATAACTGCAGAGTTTAGTGACGACATACAAATGCAATTTGGTCTAGATAAATGTAAAACTCTACATATAAATAAAGGGAAAGTCCAACCCGGTAATTATTCAATAAATGAAAATAATATTATTACAGCTCTTGAATCTCACGATATTTACAAGTATTTAGGATACAATCAGCTAAAAGGCTTGGACCATACAAATGCAAAACAGATTTTAACAGCAGAATATAGAAAAAGAATACATGCTATTTGTAAAACACAATTATCAGGAAAAAATCTCATTAAAGCAATAAATACATATGCAATCCCAATATTAACATACTCCTTTGGCGTAGTAAAGTGGACAAAAACAGATATAGAGCATTTAGAGAGACTAATACGTACTATATTAACAAAGCACAATTATCTTCACCCTAAATCTGCAATAGAAAGACTAACCATTAAAAGAACATATGGTGGAAGGGGTATCATAAATATCAATACACTATGGCAAAACCAACTTAATACATTACAGAATTTTTTCATTAATAAATCAAATAGTAGCATAATACATAAAACAATAAAAGATAATGATCATAATTACACTCCATTAAATTTAGAACAAATAGTTAATGTAGAAAGTAGCCCCAGCACAGATCTACATAAGCAACAAATAGATAACTGGAAAAGAAAAGTTCTACATGGAAGACATCCACATGATTTGGAACAAGCACATATAGATTTAATAGGTTCAAATATGTGGCTTAAAGTTGGCAGTTTATTCCCAGAAACTGAAGGATTTATAATAGCCATTCAAGATCAAATTATAAATACGAAAAATTATAGAAAATATATAATTAAAGACACCAAAATCACAAATGATAAATGTCGTAGATGCCACAGCCAGCCAGAAACAATTCAGCATATAACCGGAGCTTGTTCCAATCTTACACAATCAGACTACACACATAGACACAACCAAATTAGTAACATCATACATCAACAACTTGCACACAAATATAAGCTTATTACGGATATTGATACTCCTTACTATAAGTACACTCCTGAAACTATATTAGAAAATTCTACTCACAAATTATATTACGACCGAGCTGTCCTTACTGATAAGACTATACATTTTAACAGACCAGATATAATATTGCAAGACAAAGCAGATAAAATTACTTACCTTATAGATATCGTTGTACCCAACACTCACAACCTTCAAAAAACAATTACTGAGAAAATAAATAAATATGAAGAGTTAAAAGGTGAAATAACGAGAATTTGGAAACAAAAAGCAGTATATATAGTACCTATAGTTCTCTCTACTACTGGTGTTATACCAAAACATCTCCATCATAGCATAAAAATGTTGAATTTAAAAAATACAATTTACATAACATTACAGAGAGCATCAATACTAAACACATGTCGATTATTAAGGATTTTTTTACAAATAGATGAAGATCAAAATACTAACATGCCACAAGTACAATAACACAACTTATTTACATACATTGTATCTTGGTAGCAACCCGTAGGTACAATAGAGTCCAGTTTCGAACTGAGCAAGTAGCACATATACATAATAATAATAATAATAATAATAATAATAATAATAATAATAATAATAATAATAATAATAATAATAATAATAATAATAATAATAATAATAATAATAATAATAATAATAATAATAATAATAATAATAATAATAATAATAATAATAATAATAATAATAATAATAATAATAATAATAATAATAATAATAATAATAATAATAATAATAATAATAATAATAATAATAATAATAATAATAATAATAATAATAATAATAATAATAATAATAATAATAATAATAATAATAATAATAATAATAATAATAATAATAATAATAATAATAATAATAATAATAATAATAATAATAATAATAATAATAATAATAATAATAATAATAATAATAATAATAATAATAATAATAATAATAATAATAATAATAATAATAATAATAATAATAATAATAATAATAATAATAATAATAATAATAATAATAATAATAATAATAATAATAATAATAATAATAATAATAATAATAATAATAATAATAATAATAATAATAATAATAATAATAATAATAATAATAATAATAATAATAATAATAATAATAATAATAATAATAATAATAATAATAATAATAATAATAATAATAATAATAATATAATAATAATAATAATAATAATAATAATAATAATAATAATAATAATAATAATAATAATAATAATAATAATAATAATAATAATAATAATAATAATAATAATAATAATAATAATAATAATAATAATAATAATAATAATAATAATAATAATAATAATAATAATAATAATAATAATAATAATAATAATAATAATAATAATAATAATAATAATAATAATAATAATAATAATAATAATAATAATAATAATAATAATAATAATAATAATAATAATAATAATAATAATAATAATAATAATAATAATAATAATAATATAATAATAATAATAATAATAATAATAATAATAATAATAATAATAATAATAATAATAATAATAATAATAATAATAATAATAATAATAATAATAATAATAATAATAATAATAATAATAATAATAATAATAATAATAATAATAATAATAATAATAATAATAATAATAATAATAATAATAATAATAATAATAATAATAATAATAATAATAATAATAATAATAATATAATAATAATAATAATAATAATAATAATAATAATAATAATAATAATAATAATAATAATAATAATAATAATAATAATAATAATAATAATAATAATAATAATAATAATAATAATAATAATAATAATAATAATAATAATAATAATAATAATAATAATAATAATAATAATAATAATAATAATAATAATAATAATAATAATAATAATAATAATAATAATAATAATAATAATAATAATAATAATAATAATAATAATAATAATAATAATAATAATAATAATAATAATAATAATAATAATAATAATAATAATAATAATAATAATAATAATAATAATAATAATAATAATAATAATAATAATAATAATAATAATAATAATAATAATAATAATAATATAATAATAATAATAATAATAATAATAATAATAATAATAATAATAATAATAATAATAATAATAATAATAATAATAATAATAATAATAATAATAATAATAATAATAATAATAATAATAATAATAATAATAATAATAATAATAATAATAATAATAATAATAATAATAATAATAATAATAATAATAATAATAATAATAATAATAATAATAATAATAATAATAATAATAATAATAATAATAATAATAATAATAATAATAATAATAATAATAATAAGAAGCCCCTCATAAATCTAACTCCACGTCCGGCTTGACCACCTACAGCCACGTGAGGGGCGGACATTGGCAGCAATTAGCTGAATACTCACCAATGACCAACGGAGCAATAGTAAACCCACAATAGCGATGCGATTAAGAAATAGTAAGAAAGTACCCCAGGTGGGTACCAGAAATGGAGAATCCCGCCCCGAACTAGCAAGTTCGGGCAGCCCTACGAATTCTGGGGAGGGCACCGAATCGCTACAACTTGCCCAGTCTAGTACTGCTGCGAGTAGGGTAAACACCACATCATCTTCCCCGTCATCATCCATTTCATCCACCCATAGTTTGTTCCAGTCACCCAGTTCATCCCCACATTCTTTTGAGAACCCATCCACATCTCGTTCATCGACTGCAACTCCAATGTCGGTAGATGTTGAGCAAGAGGCGGAAGCCATGCGACTTGCTCCCACTACAGGCACCACAGAACGTGCGCGTATAACATGGACTAATGATATGAACAAATTCATTTGGCATACCTACCTTGAAATCACACAGCATGAAACACACACAAAGAAATATCTTGAACCACTGTTTGTACGATTCACACAAAGTTTCCCAGACATTCAAACACACAGGCAAAGGATAGGAGATCAAAGGCGAGCTATCATACGAAACAGACTGCTAGCACCTGAAATATTAGAAGAGATCAAACAGGAAGTCAGACAAAATATGCAAAATAAAGCACCAAACACATCCAAACAAAATACACATACACCTTCTTCGGACCTCACAGACGCTTTAAGTAACTCAGCAAGCGGATCACATTCTACAGCAACATATCACAGTAGACATAATAGTGTAAATTCTCAACAAAATACTATTTTAGTAAACACAAAATCAACACATACGAAAACAGGAAAACCGAGACAGAGAATGCAGTGGACAGAAGATATTAACAGGCAACTTCTTCAGTGTTACTATACCGTTACCAACAATGAAACTAATCTCACTACCTACCGACCTTTACTTCATAGGAAATTCACAGAATTATTTCCCGAACTAAATTTCGTTAGTGAACAAAGATTATCTGACCAGATTAGAGTTATCCATCGCAACAATCTTATTCCAGCCAAAGAAAGAGAAATTATCAAAAAACAAACTTCAAAACATAATAATGATCAGAACAGGACATCAGACATAAACAACTCGATAGTGATACATAACATATCAGACACGCTATCTTCTATTGGTCAAGGTAGCACCCCCCATGACGATTACCATAATGGCCTCACGCGGAGTGGACCTCGAGTAACATTGCAAAACGTAAGCCCCGAGGAGATGCTAAGTTCCCCTGCCCTCACAAATAACGTTACACATACAGTCACTGTACCTAGCGAATCACAACAGAATATGCCTAACACACAAGGTGAAGATGACGCTGAATTTAATCTAGAAATACTTATAACAAATACATTCTCAGATGTTTTTGACAAATTCAATAACTCTGATCCCACAACCCGGCCTTATATTCCAAAGCAGAAAACGTCGAAAAAATTTTCTAAAATTGTTAATTATATTAATTCTCAAACCCTTCCTAAACACATCTATCCAGAGATAGACTTTAATACACTTCCCTCAGCCCTCAGTTATTCATTTTAGTTGCCACTTACTAATATAATCTAACTCTATAATCTAACGGTCTTATTCATAAAAAACCCTTATAGAACGTTTAAAACGTTCATTAGTTAAAGTGCTCTATAAGGTTATGGAACGTTCGATAACATTGCGTATTCATAACAGTTCTATAAACCTTCCATAACTAATATACGGTTTATAAGCTAAAATGTTGCCACTACGATGAAATTGGCAATTGGCTTGACAAGCACACCGAATTGACCACAGATAATGTGTATAAATTTACTAAATACGACTGATCATAGACATTATTACGGATAAAAACCACATTTTGTTGTTTGTGGTCAGGCCCGGTCGACTTCCTAAGGGGCATGTGCGACATACCTACGGGGGATTGTAAATAAGTCCCGAAAAAATAAATTATGAATTATTTCATACTTAGTGTTGCTATTTAAAGTAAAACTACTAATTAGTAGTTTCTTGATAGGACTTTTTTTAGGATTTATTATAATGTTTTAAGATATAGTTATTTGAGATTTAATAAATAACTTTCTTTATAATGTTTCATGTATGGAAGGTATCATGATAAAATGCGACTCCGAAAAGGGATGGAGTTTAATCATATATTATAAATAAAAAAATAAAATTAAAAATTACTTCGTAATTTAGCTATATAGAGTTTTCAATCGATATGAGAAACAATTTATGTAACCAATATTTGAAACACTGTAGTAGGATTATCTTCTGATATGGTAACATTACAATTTGCAAATGGCCAATATACTGCTTGTTTTAAATTATGTTAAAAAGGTGTATAGGCTGAAAAATCTAATTAAAGCATATGTTAAACATCCTAAATGACAATGAAGCAATACAAGGTTTAATAAAACACCTAACCCCATCACTGGGATTACTTCTACAAGGGGAATTAAGGAATGCGAAGAGAAAATATGTAGCTAGAAGATGGAACACTGAGCAAGAAATTATTGCACTTAGATTTTACGAGAGATCACCATCTACTTTTCAATTGTTGCGACGACTTTAGTGTCTTCCAGCACCAACAACATTGAAACATATTTTAAGAAAATTTCTCCTGAAGTTGTTACAATATTTGATCCACCTCATCTACTGAAAATATTACACCAAACAATGTTGAAGAAACAGGTAATATTTTGTTATTTTTATTTATATTAAAATTACACAATGCATAAATATGCATAGTCCAGTTAAAAGTACAAGTTTCTGATTACTAATTAATAATTATTAAATAAAACTTGTAAATAATATTTTTTAGCATAAAATGTTATATTTTACATTATAGATCTTGCAAAATTGGCACATAGAGCATTTCTTCCAAATAGACAATGGTGATGGTGATTTTGTTTTCACACCAAAATTTAAACAAGACCATATGTGTCCAAATGCCAAGCAGAAAATGAGAGTGAACCTTGCTACTCAAGCGCTAAGTCACTCAGTTGCGGCAGGAATATTTGCCAAAATATCTCAAGGTATTGTTTTAATTTATTAAACAAGAAGCATTGTTTTATATCTAACAATAACATATTGATTTTAGTTTCTGTAACATCACCTTTATTAGCTCTTGTAATTTTCAGGATTGCTATCTGGGGTGCCTCCCCAAGTCAGCAGT
Source organism: Heliconius charithonia (assembly GCA_030704555.1). NCBI lineage: Eukaryota > Metazoa > Arthropoda > Insecta > Lepidoptera > Nymphalidae > Heliconius > Heliconius charithonia. The sequence goes on from CM060828.1 coordinate 8,608,400, forward strand.
GTTGCAGTGTTGCAGTCACTGCAAATTTAATATCAAATATGGATAAATTATTTGACTGCTTAAATAGTGATTCCCCAGATAGAAAGAAAGGAAAACTGTACTGTACCAACATGACTGACAATTCACCCATTTGGAACATTTGAAGAAAATGTACAACTTTTTTGAAAACTGTACATTTGTAGGATGTCATAGCTCGCCCCCATTTAAGGAAGGTTGGAAATGGACAATTAAAGGTATCCTAAGATTGTACAATAATTTTAAAATAAAACATTAAATAAAAGCTTTATGTACTTGCACCTTCAGCAAGATTCTCTAGAAAATTTGTTTGGTACTATTAGAGGAAACTGAATCAAACTATAATCCTACCTCTGGGCAATTTGTTGCTGGCCTGAAGCCGGTGATTCTATCCAATTTTGCTCATTTGGGGTCAGGAAATTGTAAAGTAGATGATTGTAGTTCTATGTCAGATTACAAGGAATTTTTAACCACAACTTCTCCCACAGGCACATGCACAGAATCAGAAAGTCCACTTGTTTCAGACATGCTCTCATTGGTGGAGTCAACCTTTCTAGAAAGTGTTTCTGATGCACAAGAATTACAACCCTGTGCATATGTCTGTGGATTTTTATTAAAGAGCCTTGGCAATAAATGCAGGCTTTGTGATCCAGTTTTAAAAGCTAAACATACTGGCAATATTTTATTGTACACTTTTATGGACTTCAAAGAATATGATAATGTCAAAAAGAACTTAAACTATGTATCTGAAGGTTTTATTAGATGTGTTGAGAATTGTGCTACAATTTGCAATTATTTATATGAAACATTATCATATTCTTTAAACCTCAAAAAACTGGTAATCTTTAATTATAAATATACAACAATTCAGTAACGCAACACTTAATTAAAATATTTATATAATTAAAATAGAATAACAAACAGCAATGATTTTGTTCATCCTTAATTTGTAATCCAAGTCAAATTTAAACAATGTAACTGCCTAAAATATTATGTAATAAGTTAAAAAATATTAAAATTATGATTATGTTACAGATTACAATCTATTTAACTTATATAAATTTAAATTATTGTTTCTAACATAAGAGAGCAAGTTTGTCTTGCTGCAATAATATAATCTTTATCACTATTTTATTTGATTTGCAAGAATACTATTTGTATAAATATAATATTAAATATTTATAAACAATAAAAAAGTATAGTGTTTATTTCTTTTATTTTTATTATTATACCAGCCTATTATTATTATTGCTATACCAGAAATGATTCACTATTTCAAAATCATTTGGAAGTATTTTTCTTTAAAATTAAGTAATAAACTTCCAATTGATTTTGAAAGTGTGAATAATTTTGGCTTTGAATAAAAATTATAAAAATATATATAGATATTAGCCAAATTTTTAATTTCCCGCCGATATCTGAGGCGGTAAATTTTAAATATTGTTTCTGGTGGGCACACGATAGATGGCAGCAGTGGCGTTTAGTCCCCCATTTTTTTGTATGAAGTGAACATTCTTCCCTTTGGGTATATGTGTTCTGTGTTTGTGGTACGGTAAGCTACCAAGGATGCGATGCTATACCAAGCGTCTAACATTTGCTTACTAGCAATTAGTGCGTTTATTTTAAAATATTACTCTTACTAATAAAATGTCATCAGAATTAAAAAATGTAGGGGGCAAGAAAAGGCAGAGAAGTGAGAATTGGTTGGAGGAGGATAAGGTTGGTGTTACTGATACAGCTAATTGGAGCACGTAAGTTTTGTTTTGTTGACATTCATACGCATGTTATGCTTCAAGGCTTATGCTTCTATTCCATAGATGATCTTAAAAGAATTGGTGAGGGAGAGAGTATTAATTATAGAAAACAAAAATACCGACGCGAACGTGAATGCAAAAAAGGTGGCTGCTTGGCATGATTTACTTTATAGGTACTTAATTCTATAATGCATTTAAATAATAAAATTAAGTATATTATTTGAACGTTTTTAACGTGTATGGAGTTATTTTAATATATCATTTAATGTTTTAGTTTTCACAATATGGCAAATACCCCCAGAAGTCTACCACAAATTAAGGCCCAATGGGGTATTATAAAAATGACTGTTAAGAAGCAGAAATTTATAGAAAAAAAAGAACATCCAAAACAGGTGGTGGCCCACCACCTATTTTAGCACCAGCAACGTGTGACGATCTTACTGTGTGGCTTCCTCATGAGTTCACAGTAGATTTGAATGAATTTGACTCGGATAACCAGGTACATATATAAATACAAATATTTGGTCAATTAGTATTTCATTTTGAATAAAGAAATATTTATGTAATTATTATTAATTCTCGTTTTAGTATATAACAGAAGAAAATACGAAAGAAAAAATACCAGAGCAGGCCAGACCACAAAAAGAGATGATAAATATCTATACAACAAATTGGGCTGGTCACATGAGTATAGCAGCTATGATACTAGAGCTTCATCACACTTGATGCTGGTGCCAGTGCATCACTCAGCAGCTTTCCGAGGAAGTTACAAATATATGGCTTCTAAATGTTGGAATGATCTTCCTCCGCCGTTGCGCGGATTGAAGTCCATTACCAATTTTAAATTAAAATTAAGAAATAACCTATTGATTATACAAAAAGCCATGTATTTGTAAAAGGAATAATGTTTATTATATATATATATATATATATTTTATTTTTTCTATTGATCTATGATGAAAGCCTAATACGGTATTATAAGAATGTATATGTTGATAATATCTTTATTTATATTATATTTTATTCATATTATATATTAATAACTTAAAAAAAAAGTGAAAAACGTAAAGGACAGAATAGTTTCTTGTATTGTGTTTGTTAAACAGTTTCGTTCGCAGGCGCGTCTTTTTCTAGGCGGTCACTGAAAATCAGCGTTGGTATATTGTTACGCATATACCAACATCTATGCTGAGTGGCCTACCTTTTTTAACGTCACACTGCTGTACACTTTGTTTTTAATTTTTGTTTTGTCAATGTATAGTATAAAGTATAATGGTAAGATTATTTGCATGCTTAATCTTGTTGTATTATTATTATTATATTTTTTTTTTTTTTTTCTTTGTCATTTTACTTTTTCGTTTTTGTCTGTATAGCAGTTGTATTATTAAAATAAAGTTAAAATAAATAAATAAATAAATAAATAAATATGTGTAATATATTAATAATACTATGAAACAAACAGCAACACAAATTCTTCCCTGCCACCTATCTTATTTTATGTTATTCATAAGTAAATAAGACATGTTATTCATAAGTAAACCTGCCAGACCGAAAAAAGAGATGGTATGTGTAATATATTAATGATACTTTGAAATAAACAGCAGCACACAAATTCTTTCCTGTCACCTATCTTATTTTGTGTTATTCATAATTAAATAAGACATGTTTACCATAATTAATTGTGCTGCATGATTTAATAAATGAGTGTTAATACCAAAATACCCAGAAAGTGATTTCAATTTTATTAATTTCATAGCTGAGTCCTTCTATACAATTACATAACAACTCATCAAATATTTTTAAACATTTTTTAAAGTGTTATTCCACACTTAGGAAAGACAAATACTTATTTAGAAAACGTATAAAAATTTGAACGCAACGCCTGGTCGGTTTCCAGGAGGCGCGGGTTCGAGTCCCGCTGCGTTCAAATTTTTATACGTTTTCTAAATAAGAACTCATCAAATAATTTGATGGTGAATAAGACAATTTATTTTCCATTATAATAGATTAAATAACTTTATCTAAGCAATGTTTAGCAGGTAACTCAGATTATATTGTTTTTAGATGATGCCTCCAAGTACTAGCACACAACCTGCATTCAACACACCAGCAAACAAATTTGTTAGATCAAAGAAATATGTATGTTGAATGAATGTTATTAATAAGTTAAATTCACTGAAATCACCCAATATTGTCTACAAACTATATAATAATTAGTATAATAAACTGTTGTAAATAAAAGTGTTTCAAGTTTCCAACAGAATAAGTTTTATTAATTTATAATACATTTATGTTTACAGCATGACAATAAGAACATTCCTGCTGAGAAAATAGCAGCAAATGAAATTGCCTGCAGAAAGGAGCTTCACGAGATTCAGATGGCTGTAGAAAGGCAAAAATTAAAAAATTTACAGCATAAATTAAATAATACCCTTTTAAAGGAAGAAGTAAATTACGTTAGCTACAGCCAGAAGGTCGAAAAAAAACCAAAAAACTGTTTAAACTAACTTTAATTAATTAAAATAATTACATTTAAGACTTATTACTAAAAGTGAAAGTATGACCTACTCGATGTAAGTTCAAACTAATTATGATCTAGAAAATACAATAAAATATGTAATTCACAAAATGCAATTATGCATTCCCACGCTAATGATGTCCACACTCAACACTCAAACACAAAGTTCACATGAGAAAGGAATTCCTGTATCGGCAATCTTCCTGGAAAGTGTATATGTAACTCCTCCACCCTCAGATCAGCAACTATTTTAGTACGTTGAGATAAAATGTTGCTGGCATCTTTCTGCGCTCTCCTGATGTCCCTGCTTCCCCTAGCTGCTCACTTATATTATCACTTGAAGTTAGGGTTGTATCTTCCTTATGTTTTCGGTTTTTCCTTAACTTATAACGATGGGTTGCAATGCCTATAATGAGTGCACCTGCACCTAACACGAAGACATATAAGGGTATCGTAGTATGATAAAATGTATTTAAATGCAGCTTGTCGAGTTGTAATGGATTTTCTTGAATTATTTTTTCTTGAATGCTATGAAGTTCTTGTAAATCTATTGATTTTACATTAAGATGGGTAGGAACATTATCTTGTTTCACTGCGCTGAACGGTATTTGCATCAATTTCAGTGGCTGTCCTTTTATCTCATCACTTTCATTTACGATGGTAAATTCTGCAGTTTTCATATAACATTTCACGGGAATACTGATTAAATAGCTGCCCTGGAGCGATGTAAATTCTTCTCTGTCGCAGACTAAATGTACTTTGCTGAGATGCGGGAATGATAGAACATAATGTTGATCATCCAGCTTTTCCATTGCCTCTTTTGCTAAAGTTACTGTAGTATATTGACAAAAATCATTTAAAACTTGATGAAGAATAAGTTGCTGCACGCAGTCAGGATCCGTACGAATACGTTGATTTACTTCCTTTTCACAAAGATACCAGTGTTTAACCTTCGGACATTCAGTCTCCATGTACATGAACGAGTTCTCGTTAATTGCTATGAAAGGATATGGAGGTATAATGGTATTTTGGACTTTATTAGGTACAATGGAAAGTTTATAGAGGTCGTAGGTATCTGCAGAAATTATTGGAAATTTAAAAATTATTACTATTTGCTTATCTGTATAATAGCATCCTGGTTCTATAATATCATAATATTCTCTTAATTCTAAATCTATAATTTGATCCTTATTATATATATTTCTTAATTTATCTATCATTAATTTTAAAACACTTATATCTATCATAGAATGGTGCGTAGTTGAAACACGAATAAAAGCTAACATGTTTTCTACCCTAATTAACTCTGCCATTAAATCTTCTATATTTTCTCCTATTATTACCAAAAGCTGGGCAAATTTTGCATATTTCATTAAACTATCTTCCCTATAGATATTTGAATTTAAAATGAGTTCTAAAGTGTTATTAATTTTAATTTGATTTTCAACTAACTGAGTAAGTATGCTACTATGTTTCGACATCCATTCTTTACTTAAACTAACATGATTATTAAACTGGGTTACCATTTTGTCTTGATTATTTTCTAATAATTTTATCGCATTATTGTAATTTAAAGCGTCTTTGTAATCTAAATTTCCCGTAATACTTTTAATTATGGAACCCAAGCCATCTACAAGACCTCTTTTGACTCGACTTGGTTCTAATGACTTGAGTTGGTCAGAGACCCTGACAAGCTTTTCAGTAAGATAATTTATTTGTAGTTCATAGAGTAAGTAGGTTTCATTACTAAGAAGATTTTGAAGTTTACCTAACTGGGTCATTCAAAGTTCTATTTTATCCTCTATATAGTCTAATTGTACATATTGTAGGAAAGTATGGTGGTGGGTAGTCAGTCGTATAGGTCCAAGTTTGTAAGGTAATAGTCCAGGTCCATCGTCCAGGCTCTCAAGTTTTATCTCGGAGGGGTTCGTCGCGTGGATTGTCAGCATTACCAGTATTATCCTGTAACAAGTTAGCCCCTTTAGGAACTCGTTTTAGGCGGGATTTGGCAACAGGACCACGTTTTCTCGAGGTGTATATATGAATGGGTAAGTCAGCTAAAACTGTATCCTGCGTATACCGTGGTGCGACCTTTTGACGACTAGCAAGAGGATTTTTTATAAAGATTTGTTGTTGAGGTGCATACTCAACCTCTGGCTCGCGATTTTTATTCCTACTGTGTATTAAAGCTCTACGATTCTCAAGGGATGTACTATTTATAATTTCGTAAACTTTCTTCATATTTTCTTTATGATTAATAATATATTGCTGCAATAAATATTGGGTGAAATCTATATCATGACAGTCTCTTGGGTCGAAGTGTCCGTTCAGTAAATCAAAGGGTCTACATTTAGTAAAGCTGTGTATAGAGCTATTATAAGCTATAATAGCATATGACATAAGATTAATTACAGATTCGTCTTTATGTTGTAGCTTTAGGATTCGAAGGTGTTCTAATATAGTTGAGTGGAAACGTTCAATATTACCGTTATCATTAGGGGAGTGAGCTAGAATTCTATGATGATTAATTTTGTGTAACCTTGTAAATTCAGAAAATAATTGATTAGTGAATTCCGTCCCGTTGTCAGTCACTATTGTCATGGGTACACTATGGTGTGAACAAAATTTTAATAAAGCTTGTAAGATGCTAACGGCTGTTCCATCGCGTAGATGGTAGGCTTGCCCATATTTAGTAAAAACATCTATAAAAGTTATATATTTTTCATTCTGTACCGTAAATAAATCGAGATGTATAATTTCAAAAGGTTTAGTAGCCGGGGGTACAACATTAAATTGGGGTCTTATTGGGTTCCTATCATACTTAGCTTGACCACAGATTGTGCATTCATTAATAAATTTGGAAATGTGCTCTTTCATGTTAGGCCAGTAATATTTTCGAGATAAAGCAAGGTAACATTCGTTTATTCCTCGGTGGTTTGTCTTACCATTATGATAGTGGGATATAATTTCCTGTTGTCGTAAATAGTCTCTAATATTTTCCATTTCAACTTTGGCTAAAACAAGGTTCATCGATGAGCTTTTAAATTTGTCTTGAATAATAGAGATTATAGAATACATTGCTAGGGGTGGATTAATAAGGATACCAGTTTTAATTTTTGGATTAACATATTCTTTTATAGCGTTAACAACATCTTCTTCCAGATTGCTTTCTAATAATTGTACGGAAGTTCGCGTATGGTTGTCAAAGGGTTTGGTCACTGTCGGTTTTCGTTTAACGTCGTTAACTACTGTGAAATATATTTGTCTAGTAAATCTGTTAAGAGGATCGTCAGTAATTGGTACATTTAATATAGGATTTTCTCTATCAGAGTGTACTGTGTCGGTGGAAGAATTTGATAGAAGTGGAACCTGTTCAGAGGGATTTCCTAACAGAGAGTTTAATTCGTCAATTTCTTCAATTAAAGTTTTAGTTTCCTCGTTATGAATTTCAACTTGCGAGAGGGCGTCAGCGTTGGTATTCATTTTTCCTTTCTTATATATTACTGTGAAATCGTACTCGCTTAATTTCAGTCGCCATCTAGTGAGACGTGAATTCGGTTCCTTCAAATTCATCATCCACTGTAGAGGCTTGTGATCTGTCAGTATTTTAAACTTTCGTCCGAAAAGGTATGGTCTGAAGTATTTAGTTGCCCACACTATGGCAAGAAGCTCTTTCTCTATCGTGCTATAATTGATTTCATTGTCATTTAGAGTACGGGATGCAAAACATATGGGTCTGTCGGCTCCTATTGGTCCCTGGGATAATATAGCTCCAATAGCAAGGTTTGATGCGTCAGTCGTCAAGTTAAAGTCCTTAGTAAAATCTGGATACTGTAAGATGGGGTCGTTAGTCAGGAGAGTTTTACATTTTTCAAAACATGATATGTACTCAGTGTCAAGTGTAATTTTTTTACCCTTTTTTAAGCATTGCGTGAGAGGCTTTGTAATGCGTGCGAAATCTGGAATGAATTTACGGTAGTAACCTAGAAGACCTAAAAATTGTTTTATTTCTTTAGTTGTTTTTGGGATAGGGTATTTTTTTATAGCGGAAATTTTGTCTGGGTTCGGTTTTATACCGTCCTTGCTAATTATATGTCCGAGGTAAGCTGTTTCCAGCTTAAGGAACTCAGATTTGTCCATCTGTATTTTAAAATTAGATTCGCGGAGTCTCTGAAATACTTTCTCTAAATTATTTATATGTTCTTGTAAGGATGTACTAAAAACTATTATATCGTCTAAGTAAACGAGACATATTTCATTTTGCAAACCTCGTAGTACGTTGTCCATTACTCTCTGAAATGTGGAGGGTGAGTTTTTCAACCCCATGGGCATACGAAGAAACTCAAAGTGACCGTGCTCTACATTGAATGCAGTTTTAGAAATGTCCTGAGGGTCCATTTCTACTTGATAAAATCCGCTCGCTAGATCTAGAGTGGTAAAGTAATGACATTTCCCTAACTTGTCTAGTACGTCATTGATGTTTGGTATTGGGTATTTGTCATCTATGGTTTTTTCATTTAATTTTCGAAAGTCAACTACAAGTCGCCATTTTTGTTTACCGGAGGCATCAGTCTTTTTAGGTACTACCCAGATTGGTGAACTCCAGGCAGAGTCGGATGGTCTTATTATACCCTGGTCTAGCATTTTCGAAACCTGATCCCTAACCTCCTGTCTATGAATGAAAGGATAACGATAAGTTCTGGCATGTACGGGAATTTCGTCAGTCGTCCTTATTTTATGTTTAATTTTATTAGTAAAAGTCAAAGCTTCACCTTCAATATAAAAAACATCCGAATATTTAGAGCAGAGAGCAACGAGATTACCTTTTTCCTCATTATTTAAGTGGTCGGTTCTCAATCGTGATATTACGTCTTGTTTCCGTGTCATATATCGAGTGCAAGTGTTCTCAACATTAAATAACTCAGCGCTCGCCGGTCGGTCGAGAGATAAGATGATGTCATTCGGTGTCGGATTCTTTACCTCTATGTAGCCGCGGTTATTAGTGACAGTGGTAATACATTCATGAATAATGCAATTACAAATTAATTGTTCCTTAATAAAAACTTCGCCATCTGGGGAATTTATGGGAATGCGAATTATTTTCGAGGTCCCGGCTGGTATTATGTCCTCGTAAAGATTAACATTACGCGAATTATACATAGAAATAGGATTCGAAGCAGAGCGAGTTATTAAATATCCATCTTTTAAATCAATTTTAGCTTCCCATTCTGTCAGTAAGTCTAGTCCTATAAGTCCGTCAAAATAATCATGAAAATTGTATATAAATAATTTTATGTTTTCCGTGTCCTTGAACTCTTCAAAGCACGGTAAAGTTATAGAATAGTCATTTCTGCTAACTGTGTGTACATTTGTGACCTCAAAGGGGTCATAATTGAGGGGAATATTTGGAAAATATTTAGTTACAGCACTGGGGCCAATAAAAGATTGGTTTGCGCCAGTGTCTATTAAAAATTTAAGTGGGGGGTTGTTAATTTGAATATAGGGTAGCTGTCTCTGTGTCTGTAAATTTAAATCTATTTTGGTTTGAGTGATTTCTCTTTGGACCGAAAATCCTGATTTAAAACATTAGAATCCAATGGTGGTTCATTTTCATTTAATAAATAATCGTCATTTGCTTCATTATATGTAACTAAACTATTATCGTAAAAGTCGGGTACGTAGTCATTTTTACAGGTATCATATTCATTATAGTGACTGTACTCTGGCTCGTAGTAATATTCAGGGTAATTATAATACATATTCTCATAAGACAAACATTCATTCATATTCATTTCGCGTGCTTTTAAGTAGTTTGTAGGTGGCGGATTACCCGATTTTCGCCAGTCATGTCCAGTCATCAAAGTATGGGGTAAAGGTCTGGGGGTAAAACTCTGGACTCCACTCATAGGTCTAGGCATAGAATTTTGAGGTAGATTATTTCTAGGGGGCAAACGGAAAACGTTGCTACGTGGATTATAATTGGGGGGTGGTGAGCTAAACATTTGTTGCGTTCTCGTATATATAGGTATATTATGTTGAGATTGATTACGATTAAAATTAAATTTAAATGGTTGTGGTTGTTGAACAGGGCGTTGACTTACAGGGTTTGGCCAATTAAAAACTGGGGGTTGGAAATTTTGTATTCTAGGGGGTAAAAATGGTATTGGATTTGGCTTAGGGGTTGACTGCTGTTTTTGTCCGTCAGTACGTTGCTGTAAATATATAACATTTAATTCCTCCTGTACATATTCAAGAGCTTTTTCTATACTTTCGGGTCGCATACATCGAATTCGTGACCCTAAGGGTTCCTTTAAGCCGCGTACAAATGCTTGAGTCGTTACCTTTTTATAAAGATCGCGTTTAGCTTCTATTGTAGTCGGTATAGTCTCATTTTATTGAAACGTAAGTCATTATAGTACTGAAAAGCGTTTGACAATGGCTATAAAATTCTTGGGGAGATTTATTTCCCTGTGCAGTTAGAGAGAGGTCATTGTAAAGAGCTGTTTCGTCGCGCTGGTCAGAAAAATTATTAATTAATGAAGTTCTTATACCCAGCCAACTATCTGGTATACCATTAGAATTTATTGTAGAAGCGGCAGTTCCCGTAATTTTATTTAGTATCCCGTTTAATAAACATAAATTAGTTAATTCACTACCCGGCGTATTATTTAAATATTGCGTTACAATTTGATCACAAATATTAATAAATCTAGTTAATACATTAGGGTTTCCATCAAATTCCGGCACAACCCTTAGAACTTTGTAAACGCTATCAAGATCTTGAGCCATATTAGATTTTTCGTTATTTAAAAATTGAAAATTATTTTCTAAGCCTAAATCTCTACTATTATCTAAGCTACGATTACGGGCCTGCTGCGATGCAGATTCCCGTTGTCTATAAACTCTAGGAAAATAAATTTTGGAAAGGAATTACAACTAGGATAAGAGCAACACGAGAATGGTTCAAATGTACTCACATAAATTTCATTTCTGGTTTCTCTCCGTGAATCGAAGTCTGGATTCTCCTCCCGGTTCTGCAGCTGGTCCGTAGGTTCAGGATACTAGCACTGTACTAACCTAACAGTCCCTATTCTAGTATCCTACCGACTGCGCCAATTACGTTAGCTACAGCCAGAAGGTCGAAAAAAAACCAAAAAACTGTTTAAACTAACTTTAATTAATTAAAATAATTACATTTAAGACTTATTACTAAAAGTGAAAGTATGACCTACTCGATGTAAGTTCAAACTAATTATGATCTAGAAAATACAATAAAATATGTAATTCACAAAATGCAATTATGCATTCCCACGCTAATGATGTCCACACTCAACACTCAAACACAAAGTTCACATGAGAAAGGAATTCCTGTATCGGCAATCTTCCTGGAAAGTGTATATGTAACTCGCGTTTAGAATTAAATAGCCCAACCAAAAGTGAAAACACTGTTCCCCAAGATCATAGCCGCAAACCAAAATGGCAAATTAGATTAGAAAGAAAGATAGAAGATCTTCGTAGAAAAATTGGACGATTAACTCAGTATATAAACGGAAATAGGAGTACGACCTTAAACAATCATATCTCAAACATCATAAGACAATACAATATACATACTACACATGAAGAACATAATTCACAGCTTCCACACTTTCTAGATACACTAAAACAAAAACTTGCCGTAACAAGTAGTCGACTGAAACGTTACAAAACATGCACACTTCGGAAAAGTCAAAACATCAAATTTATTCATAACGAAAAACAGTTCTACCGAAAACTCAGCCAGTCTTCCTCTAATGATATACAAAGTAATCCTACCAATTCTACGTCCACCACACCTACATCAGAAGAACTGCACAGGTTTTGGTCCCAACTTTGGGACAACCCTATAAGTCATAATACACAAGCTCAATGGATAGATACTCAAACTACACACCCTATATCTGAGCCCATGGAGTTCCAAGTGATTACTGCAGAGGTGTTTCAAGAAGTTATTAAGAAACTCCATAACTGGAAAGCGCCAGGCACAGATCACATCCATAACTTCTGGATAAAAAAAATTACACACATTCATCCTTACATACTCAAACACATTAACAACTTTATAACTAATCCCCACACAATGCCACCTTACATTACAACAGGAATCACACATATGATACCAAAAGACACTAGTAATCTCAAGAACCCATCAAATTATAGGCCCATCACATGTTTGCAAACTATATATAAAATCATGACCAGTTGTATTAGTCACTTCATATATTCCCATGCTGAGAAAAACAGCATATTAGTAGAGCAACAAAAAGGGTGCCGTAAACTAAGCCAAGGCTGCAAAGAGCAACTATCTATAGATGCAGTCATAATGAAACAAGTCCAAAAACAGAAGAAAGATCTTTATTTAATGTACATAGACTACAAAAAGGCAAATGATTCTATACCCCACTCTTGGCTCCTTAAGATACTAGATATTTATAAAATTCATCCAACAATAGTTTATTTTCTAGAATGTGTAATGGCAAATTGGACTACTCGACCTAAACTAACTACAACTACACACAAAATAGAAACACAAGCTATTAAAATACGACGAGGTATTTTCCAAGGGGATGCCCTCAGTCCCTTATGGTTTTGTCTCGCAATAAATTCATTATCAAATTTTTAAATTCTTTAGATATTGGCTATCCCCTATATATTGACGCAGAAACCGACTCACTGTCAAGGACCAATAAAATAAATCTTAATCATCTCTTGTACATGGACGATATCAAACTTTACGCGGAGACCAAAGAGCAGCTCTATCAACTGGCAAAAGTAACTGAGACATTCTCAATGGACATCTGCATGGAGTTTGGGATAGACAAGTGCAAGATTAATTCCGTTAAAAATGGACTAATAGATCAACACAGTTACACATTGCAAACGGGGCAAACCATAGACCCTCTAGAGGAAACCGAATACTATAGATATCTTGGCTGCAATCAATCCAGACAAATACATTATAAAGAAACAAAATTAGATCTTATGCGGAAGTTCAAACACAGACTCAATTCTATCATGAAAACTCAACTTAACTCAAAAAATATCGTGAAGGCTGTTAACACCTATGCTGTCACTATTTTAACGTATTCCTTTGGTATAATTAAATGGTCAAAAAGTGAACTGCAGGCTCTTCAACGCCTTATTAATACCACAATGAGCAAACATAGAAAGCACCATCCAAAATCATGTTTACAGAGGCTAACGTTACCCAGGAATGACGGAAGTCGGGGATTTATGGATGTCATCAATCTTCATAACAAACAAATTAAAAATCTTAGATATTACTTCCATTGTAAAGCCAATCAATCCAACTTACACAAAGCCATAGTACATAATGACCTAAACCTTACACCGCTTAATTTAAGAGATAAAAGTATTCAAAATAACGAAAGACTTATTGACCGGCAGACTCGAAAGGATGAGTGGGCCCTAAAGTCTTTACACGGAAGACATTACCATGATTTGAGCCATAGTCACGTCGATAGAGATGCATCGAACGAGTGGCTCCATCGCGGTGAATTGTTTCCAGAGACGGAAGGCTTCATGTCTGCCATCCAAGACCAAGTAGTAGAAACCCGAAACTATCAAAAGTACATTATGAAGATCCGAAATGTGGTTGACGTATGTCGGCGTTGCAACAGTGCATCTGAGACGATCCAGCATATTACTGGATCTTGCAAAGCAATCGTGCAAACAGACTACAAACATAGGCATGATCAGGTCGCCAGCATCGTTCATCAAAAACTCGCACTGAAATATAGCCTGATACCGACACCCTCAGTACCTTACTATAAATACAGGCCAGAAACGATTTTAGAAAATACGTCCCACAAATTATACTTTGATAGAGCGATACTTACAGATAGAACAGTTCATTATAATAGGCCGGACATTACATTAATAGACAAAATCAATAAAACAGGACATTTAATTGACATAGCAGTTTCTAATTCACATAACATCCAGACTACAATAGCGGAAAAATTAAATAAATATATAGAACTAAAAGATGAAATAACCCGCATGTGGAATTTGCGTAAGGTAACTATTGTTCCAATAGTTTTATCCACAACAGGTATTATCCCAAACAGCTTGCACAACGCACTAAATGAATTAAATATACCCAAATACACTTACATTACCCTTCAGAAAGCAGTCATTCTAAATACGTGCCGTATCACTAGAAAATTCCTGCAGTTAAACCCAACGCACTGTTGTAAGGATTTCGCTTAACTACTTTTTAAAAAAAAGTAAAAGATTTAAAAAGAATAAAATGTTTATTTAGAAACTTATAATGATTACACTGAAATGTTAATTAGAATGGCAAGTGTCACGCGCGGATGTTAGGAATGAACTGACTTTAATATCTATCTGAGTTGAAGAAGCTCAGCAAAATATGCTGAGAGGTAAAATATGGAATTATAGTACTATGGGTTATTATATACATAACCAGTATATAACAGCACCAACATTCTCACACCAATACAGTATAATGTCCACTTGGCTTTGGCCCGTGGATGTTGTAAGCTACCGGTTGGTTTTGGCCAACCGAGAAGGAATAATCCTACAAACATAATAATAATAATAAAAATAATAAGCCTTTATTTCTATGACTTGATGATAAAAAAATATTACAAAATCAAAACTATAATAAATACACGTTCAAGACATAGCCCCTTTTTGAGTATAGGCCTCCTCCAAATTTTTCCATACTTTTCTGTCTTGTGCCATCTGTATCCATTCTTTCCCAGCAATTTTGTGAATGTCGTCTACCCAGCGGTCTTTAGGCTTTCCTCACCTTCTTTTACCACTTGGACCCTTCCATTTGGTGACACGCTTTGTCCGTCTATTATCTGTTGCCCGTGCAACATGACCTGCCCAATTCTATTTGAGATTTTGCATGTATTGTACTGCGTCTATTATATTAGTTTTTCTCCTTATACTCTCACTTTTCTGTTTATCCCTGAGCTTGATTCCTAGGATGCATCGTTCCACGGCACGCTGAAAGGAGCGTATTTTTTTTCTTATTTTAAGCGTGTAGATCCAGGTTTGTGCCCCATAGGATAGACATGGCAGCAGGCTCAAGTCAATGACTTTTTTCTTCAGCTTTAGAGGAAATTTTGCTTTTAATATCTCTTTTAAACTCCAATATTTTTTCCATGTGATATTAATTCTACGCTCTAGTTCCTCTTCATGCCTCGTTTTCTTGAAAGAAATGTGTTTGCCAAGGTAAATATATTCGTTTACGTATTCAATACTTGCCTCGTCTACTGTTATAGGATGTTGGTAACTGTTTGTAGCAACTTTTGTTTTTAAAGTGTTCAGCTCTAGACCTATAGATTGGCTTGCTCTGTTTATTTCTACGAGCATCGTTTCAAGCTGTTTTGATGTACTTGCGCAGAGTACAATGTCATCCGCAAAACGGAGGTCACTTAGGTAATCTGCGCCAACTGGTATTCCTTTTTGGCTCCAATCTAAACCCTTCATGACATTTTGAAGTACAGCTATAAATATTTTAGGTGACATTGGGTCGCCTTGCTTTACTCTTTTCCGTATATATATTATTGGCCCAAATCTATCTAATTTTACTCTACTTGTACTTTTCTGGTAAATATCTTTTATAATATTTATATATACGGTTGAGACGCCTTGATGTACCAGAGCCTGCCAAATACTTTCATGAGAAATTGAATCGAAGGCTTTTGCATAATCTATATATCCAAGGTAAAGGGGTTGGTTAAATTCTAGATATTTTTCCACTATTTGGTCAAGCGTGTGGATATGGTCGATAGTCGAAAAACCAGGGCGAAAACCGGCTTGTTCCACTGGTTGGTTTATCTCTATATTTTGTTCTATTCGTTTTTCCATGCACATGGCGAATAGCTAGTACATACATGGCAATAGGTCTATAGTTAGATATATTAACCTATTGCATATGTTAGTTTGATATCTGAAGGATCTCCCTTTTTATATAGAAGGATTATACGAGATTCACCCCATTTTTTAGGTATTTCTTGTGTGTCTAGTATCTTATTAAAAAGCATTGTGATAAAACCTATTAGTATGTTTTTTCCGACTTTTAAAGCCTCGTTGGGGATGTTATTCGGACCTGGGCTTTTATCATTTTTTAGCTTTTCTATTTTTTTCATTATTTTGCTACAATTAAAAGGTTCAATGGGAGTGATCATTTGAGTTTCACATTTTTTATACATGTTTTCGTCGCTATTTCCCCTTTGGTCGAGGAGGTTTAGTAGTTTTCGATAGAAATTAGAGGCAATGTTTATGAGATTTTCTCTTGTTTGTGTTTTCGGTGTGTTTTGCGCATTTAATGTAGGAATCCACCTCTTTTCTGAATTTAATTGTTTATAGGCCTTTTTTTGGCTTCCAGAGGTAATTAAATGTTTTTTAATTATGTCCATTCTATGATCTTCATAGTCTTTCTTCAACATTTTGTTTGTATCCTTATATAAGTTTGAAAGTTCCTTTTTTTCTTCTTCACTTTTTGATTGTTTTAATTTGAGTGCTATGCGTTTTTTAAGTTGTTGCTTAGTTTCTTCGGATATTATGGTTTTACGTGTCTTAATTAAGTTTAAACGCGCTAGACTTTCTTTAATAGCCTTTTCTATCTTTACATAGAATGATTCTACGTTCTTTCTATTTTCCCATTGTATTTGATTTGTTTTTTCTAACAAGTTCTCGAGATATACTTGTTGATTTACGTCACTTGATAGATCAGTTTGCACTCCCCTAAAAAATGCTCTACATTTCTTTTGCTTTCGCAGATGTATTGTAGCTCTCAGTAGTCTATGATCACTAGGGAATGTCTTATTATTAAAATCTCCATATTAGACACCAGTTTTGCGTTACTACTCAATATATAATCAATTTGGTTCCTATATCGATGATCTGGTGAAGTCCAAGTCCAAAGGTTTTTTATGTTTTTCTTAAATATAGTGTTTATAATTGTAAATTGATTAGTAAGTGCGAATTGTAGTAATTTTTCTCGTCTTTCGTTTCTTTCTCTGTAGCAGTATGCTCCCATAATTGAATTAGAATGTTCTGATGGTTTTTTCTGGCCTATTTTCGCATTGAAGTCCCCCATTAAAATAATGATACCGTTTGCAATTTTTAGGGCCTCTTCTATCTGATTATAAAAAATATCTAATTCTTCATCTGGCGCATCGGATGTGGGTGCATAAACTTGAATTATTGAAATCGATACTGTGTCAAATTTCATTATTAGAATGCAAACTCTCGCTGATATACCTATGTAACTTATTATATTGTTTTTATATTTCTTTTTAACTAAAAAACCTACCCCATGTTGTCCTTGTACTTTACCTGTGTAACAAAAAATATGGTCTTCGTCCTCGATGATTTCATTGCCTTTCCTTCTGATTTCTGACAATCCATTAGGATTGAATGACATATTAATGTCATATTTAATGTCTGATAGTGAATATTTTAATAGTGCCATTCTTTGCTGTGATAATAGTGACTTAACGTTAAAAGTACAGATGTAAAGTTTTTGATATATTGGAGGGTTGTAGTCGTTCTCTCCCGCGGTGACTGGCCGTATTGAGAGAGGAAGAGGGACCGATGTTAGTTGCTATTTCGGTGTGTTTGTAGTTCTTAAGTCTTGAGAAGTTGTTTTTTCGGGAGCCAATTGCAGCGTAGATTGTCTTAAGATGTACTTATCCATGCATTTTGTTTTATTAATCTTCGTGGGATTTTCTTTTTCTTTTTCCCTGTCAGATCTGGTTGTTTCTGGTGACACCGACAGAGCTCTTTTCTTTTTCTCATAATTTTGCATCCCGGTTTGTTGGTTTCGGTCCTTTAGTATAACGATTTTATCATACTTGATAAAAGCCAAACTGCCTTGCTCTCTTTCTTTTTCTACTTCCATTTGGAATTCCTTGCGCTTATTCAAAATTTCAATGGGAAAATATTCTTTAATGTAATATGGTGTTGGTTCTAGTTCTTTTTTTTATTTTTTAGGATTTTTATTTTTAGCGCCATTGTGGTCAACGTTACGACTATGGGTCTCACTTTCTCACTCTTTTTGCCAAGTCTTCTCGTGTTTTCGATGTTGTTGCTGTCACAGTTGATGTTAAGTTTTTTGTTTATTATATCGAGAACTTTTGCCTCCAGTTCCCAATAGTACTTTTCATTCTCATCGACTCCGAATATAAGTAGATTCCTCTGGCTCAATTTTCTCTCCAAATAATTTATTTTTTTAGCCTGGATTCCTATTTTTTGTTCTAAAAGCACATTTTTTGATTCTAAGATCGCAAACTTATCGTTAATATTTTTATTAATTGCCTCTTTTATGTTTTCTGCATGTCGGCTTTTTGCTGCCTTATTTCTTGTTGCATTTCTTTTAACATATTTTTTATTTCTTCTATTTCTTTTGGCTGTATACGATATCAACTTTGATTTGAATTAATTAATTTTTGTATATTAACGCCCTCTTGTGTCGACCAATTGTAGTATTACGTATTATCAATACTACGATATTAAATTGTTCGTGAATCGAATATAATTCTTTAATTAAAATTTTGCTTGTCCTAAATAGATATCGCTAGGCACAATTACTTTTAACACTTTTGTAATTATATGTAGTTCATTTAATATTGGACGTGGAAAAACATATATATCACTTGTTTCCTCCGTTGCTTAGTAGCGTATCGTAATAAATTGTCCACAAATGATTTTTCCAACGTTAGAATTTCTTTATCACAAACACTATGAAAAACTGTCAACGGATTATTGACTGTTATGATTACACACGGATAACACGTCTTCTACAAGTTTTACACTCTTTTTAAGAAAGCACTTTATATTGTCCTGGTGGATTGTAGCACTTTTTCACGTTTGAGATGAGATTTGGCAACTTTATAATATTTTTTGCAACTAAATTACACAAAAATCACGGAACCGATGTTACCACTGGCACTGTGGCGCCCTCAATTATCACTATTTTATTTGATTTGCAGGAATACTGTTTGTAAAAATATTATTTATTATTATTATTATTTTATTATTATGTTTCTCTTTCATAGTACTCAGATTCAAAAGAACCCGGTCCTTTGGAAGGCTTGCGTGGGGACACAGGTCCAACACGTAGAGGCCCCTTAGAGAATATACAAATGTTTATAAGCAATAAAAAAGTATAAAGTGTTTATTTGTTTTATTTTTATTATTATACCAGACTATTATTATACCAGAAATGATTCACTATTTCAAAATCATTTGGACGTATTTTTTTTAAATTAAGTAATAAACTTCCAATTGATTTTGAAAAAGTGAAGGCTTTAAATAAAAATCGATTTATTATCCAAATATTATCCCGCCGATATCTGAGGCGGTAAATTTTAAATATTGTTTCTGGTGTGCACACGATAGATGGCAGCAGTGGCGTTTTGTCCCCCATTTTTTTGTATGAAGTGAACATTCTTCCCTTTGGGTATATGTGTTCTGTGATTTCGGTATTCAAATAGGATTTTGTAATAGTTTATTGGTTTATACGTACGATTTTCGAGTTCGAGTACGAGTACGAGTTGAGTTCAAGGTCCGCGGGTAATGTATATAAACAAAGTTGTAACAGTAATATACTATTACTGTTACAACTTTGTTACAGTAATATACTATTACTGTTACAACTTTGTTTGTTGTTAAGTTTGGACTCGTTACTTGTGTTGTGTGATATTGTGTGTTTGGGAAAGATTTTTTAGGGCACATAATGTCTTCAGGCAAACATTGCATAAAGAAAACCCTGGCTACAATGGTATCAGACTGATTCCAAAATTAACGGAACGCCACGAATTTAAGATTGATAGAACAATAGTTAAATTCCTCAAGATTATTTGGTTAAAAAGTTGTTATACCATTTTTTTTTATAATGAAGTTATATAACATTCTATGCTAAATTAAAATAAAAAAATATATATTAAGAACATATAATTTGTGAGCCAACACATAATGACAGAACTAAAAATCCAATATGAAATACCATAGTTTATCCCATTCTTCATAATGTGAAGTTTAAATTATTAACATTTTATTAACATCATTTTCAGATAAAGGAATTCTACCTGCAGAATGTAAACAAACGGCTGACCTTATATTATTTTTGGACAATATTTTTGACTCCATAAATGACAGCAAAACGGAAAATTTTAATGTGAAACCATTGCTTGGTCCAGCTACACCCAAGTCTGTGCACAATAAAATATGGATAAGGCAAAATTTATATTTAATTCAATGAAATTTCAAGCAGTGGAAAAGTAGAATCTGTTCTCACTGTGTCAAATTGGGTGTGGACCCTGAATGGAATTCAAACATTATAAAAAAATTAAGGGTTGAGTACAACAATAACTCAATGTGGTTGCGAGGATAAAGCAGAGACTTTCGCCCTTCACCTTTATAAAAAATTTTCCCCTAACGATGCCGATGTTGAATGCGACGAGGGATGGATTGACAGAGCTCTAGGCCAAGACTTACTTTCCGACCCTACAATAAAGCCCACGACAACAGGAGAAGTAAGAAAAGTGATCACCAATTTAAAAAACAAATTAGCACCTGGCTATGATTTAATTACTCCGGTGGTCTTAAAAGAACTCCCAAAAAAAGCTATAGTCTTTATTACCACCTCATAAACGCTATTTTTCGAGTCTCCTACTTTCCTGATCACTGGAAGGTGTCCCAGATCATCATAATTCACAAACATGGCAAACCGGCTAGCTTAGCATCTTCATATCGCCCGATCAGCTTGCTGCCAATTATATCAAAGATTTGTGAAAAAATAATCCTTGCACGGCTCACACCAGTTTTGGAGGATTTAAAAATTATACCAGATCACCAGTTCGGCTTCCGCATATATCATTCCACTATAGAACAAATGCATCGAGTTTGCGACACTATTCGCCAGTCTATGGAACGTAAGGAGTACTGTTCATCTGTGTTCTTGGACTTACAACAAGCGTTCGATAGGGTATGGCATAAGGGTTTACTCTACAAAATACGAACCTTACTACCTCATTCATACTTTGAGCTGCTTAGGTCATATCTTTCCGACAGTATATTTCAAGTTAAAGAAGAAAACGCCCGCTCTAACTTCTACTGCTGCAGAGCGGGTGTCCCTCAAGGATCTGTACTAGGCCCATTTTTGTACACTTTATACACGGCAGATCTCCCTACCGCCGACAATATCACCACAGCAACTTTTGCTGACGATACAGCCATCTTAGCAAGTCATCCACAGCCTGAACTTGCTTCTAGTATATTACAAGTACATGTTAAGAAAGTTGAGAACTGCCTTAAAAAGTGGAGATTGAAAGCTAGTGCATCAAAATCCTCGCATATCACTTTCACCCTTCGGCAAGGAATTTTTTTTTTTCATTTATTTATGTACCACACAAGAAAGAAAGTACAGAAATCATATAACAACTGAAAGAATGTGTACAAAGGATAACTTATCTCTAATAGAGATCTCTACCAGAAACCCTTGAATGTAGGAGATGTTAAAAGAAATGATTCGGGTGCGGTATTTAGATATTATGATAATAATAATAATAAACCTACATACAAATATACTTAGTATTAGTCAGTATAACTATACTTACATAAATATATAAACACTATATAAACATACAAAAACATAAATATATACAATAATATAAAGACATTGAAAAAGAATATTAAAATAATAAAGAAATGGACAAAATATAAAAATTCTAATTGAGGTTAAGAAAATGTTGTTTTAATCTGCTTTTAAAAGTACTAAGAGATGGATTGCCAGCCAATATTGACTTAGGAAGCGAGTTCCATAAGCGCGCTGCCTGAACTGTGAAAGATATTTTATAGAAGGAGGTATTAAATATTGGGAACTCAAGCTTTCTTAGGGTGACACAGGAGCGTACAGGTCTTTCACTTGGAATTGCCAATTGAAAACGCTCCCTCAAATAAGGAGGAGAAGAAAGCTTTAAATAAATTAAAATTATTATTATTATTATTATTATTATTTATAAATGCACAGGAAGCCAATTCAGTTGACGTCGAAAATCAGACACGTGGTCAAATTTGTGTAAGCCAAATATAAAACGTATACACATATTTTAAAGTCGGTCAAGTTTGCCAAGAATCTCCTCATTAGCATCCGGATAACAAACATCAGCGTAATCTAACAGTGGTTTGAGCAAGAGTGTAGTGTAGCAGTGGTTTGAGTCTAGAAGTAGAGTTTGAGCAAGAGTGGTTTTAATGCGGATGGGTAAAAAATTTTGAAGGCGTCTAAGAGAGTGCAGAGAATAATGTATGCGTTTACTGATTACGTTAACGTTCGCAGACCACGATAAATGTTTATCAATTGTAAGACCCAAATTTCTTGCTGAATCGGATAACGGTATTAATGTCTCGTTTAATTTTATGCGAGTCAAGGAATTAAAATCTATTTTAGCACGAAATTGTCTACTTCCAATTAATAGAGCTTGAGATTTGGAGGGGTTAAGTGTGGAAAGGACACCAAGTAACACATCAAAATCCACAGACTTAAACGCGTTACTAAAGTCGAGTAAGATAAGAATAGTTATTTTTTTATTATCCATCGCGAAAGGAATATCGTCAGTCATCTTAATTAATGCTGAACTAGTACTGTGTGATGGACGGAAACCGGACTGGAAAGTATTTAAAAGATCATTTTGAATTAGATAGTTGGAAAGCTGTTGAAATGCGGATTTCTCAAGGAACTTCGAAAGGACAGGAAGGATGGAAATAGGACGAAAATGTGAAAAATGAATAGGATTAGATTGTTTAGGTAACGGAAGAACATGTGCAGTTTTCCAGGTAGTAGGGAAAGATTTTGACTCGAATGAAAAGTTCAGAATGTGAGTAATTATAGGAGTTACAAGATCTAACACTAGCAGCAACATGTCACGACTCAAGTTATCAGATCAAACCGCTTTAGAGGAAATGGATACGATGCCTTTCCTAACATCTGCTACTGTCACTTCATGGAAAGCAAAAGGATCACAGTTAGGCTGGGTGACCTGAGCCAATTTTTGAAGACATAGAATTTTATTGGATTCGGCTAGACGCACAGGAGAAGTAGAAAAGTAACTGTTAAGAGAATTCAGATCAATAGACTGATAAGAAATGTTACGAGATTTACCCACGCCTAGTGATTCAAAAACTCTCCATGTTTGAGAAGGAGAGAAATTGTCAATGCAGGAACTTCCTGCATTATATGTCGGCGTTTTGCATCTACACAATCTGTTACACCGATTTCGCAGCTTTTTATAGATATCAACATTCTCGGGATTCGGATACCGCTTGCACTTTCTCTTGGCTTTGTCATGTTTTTTCATCATCATCTTTATGGATGAAGTTAGCCAAGGAGCAGCCGGGCGTCTAATACGGATTGGTTTAAGTGGGGCATGAGCGTCAAATAAAGACAGTAAATTATTATTAAAAATTTCAATTTTTTTGTCTATATCAGAAGATAAAAATAAGTGAGACCAATCCATTAAAGATGCATCTGAAGCAAACAAATCATAATTAATATGCTTATAGTTGCTACGCAATAACATTTTACCCTTACGCTTAGGTAGTGTTAAACTGTAACTTACGAACAGGAGGTCATGGTACGAGAAAGGGGCCGTAAGTTGACCATGTATACGTACGTTCTCAGGCTTGGAAGCTACAATGATATCAATCAAAGAGGGATCAGAATTTGGAGAAAAATGTGTTTCAGAGAGGGTAAGCATCGAAAGATTAAAAGACGTCATTAAAGATTGTTGCCTCTTAGCTCTGGAGTCTTGTTTTAGAAGGCAGGTGTTCAGGTCGCCCATAATGATTGTGTGTTCATAAGAAGAGACAAGGTTTTCAAGAACTATTTCAAAGGTATGGAAATAATTGATATTCATGGAGGGGCTATAAACGACACCAAGAAGAAGTTTAGTATGGCGACAGTTAATCTCAAGAAAAAGATATTCCAAACTGGCAGAGTACTCATTGGGAGAATGTTGTAAGATCTTATATGATATATCAGTTCTAAGGTAAATACAGATGCCACCGCCTCCTTTATTGACACGATCATTTCTAATTAGATTAAAGTTGGAAATAGAATAAAGAGCAGAAGGAAGAGAAGATTTAAGCCATGACTCTGAGACCAGAATACAATCGACAGGTACATTGTTAAACGACACAAGAAGGTCGGTGTAGTGTGCTGGTATGCTTTGAGCATTGATGTGCACCAGATTCAAGCAAGAGCTCACATTAAATAATTATTGGAGTTTACAATCTAATGAAAAATTATTAGTTCCAAAATCACTACTATCTGTAGTAACACTATGAAAACTTTCAGACGAGGAACATGAAAAATAATTGTCTTTTAAGGTTTCATCATTTTTTCATTTCATGTTTCATATATATATATATATATATATATATATATATATATATATATATATATATATATATATATATATGTCTATATAAAAATATATATACTTACAACAATAATAAAATAATATGGATATAAATATAAATAAAATAATAGTTAAAATAAATATAAAATTAAAATATTTCTAATATATCTACTGTGTACAGTAACACCAAAAATAATACAAAACAAATAAAAAATCTCTAATATGATCTAACCCACATTCACTGGCAGTTCGGAAGAGAAGCTAATTACAATATTAACAATACTTAAAACCTTTATACCTAAATACTTTAAAAAATGTGTATGCATAACGTGATATGTTTAGTACAGTACAATCCAATAATATTATTAAAAAAAATGTACATATAATCATACAAGAGAATTCTTGAAATAAATTGGTACTAAAGCAAGATTTTATAATAAACATAACATAAACAAAAAAATATATAGAAATACGTATTTTAATTTTAAGCATTGTATAGATTTAACATAAATATTTTATATCAACTATCCGAACTAGATAACGCTGTGACGTAGCGTTACTACTATAGTACAAGGTCATTGACTGTGAATGTCAAAAAAAATATAATACTTTGTTGTTTTGTGTTTTTAAATATATAAATTTAATAAGGCAAGATAAGGAATAGTAGTCTGTAATCCGCTGACAAGATTTGAGTGTTAATTAAGTAAATAAAATAAATCTTAACACAAGAACAATGCTTAGGAATGTGTAGCATTAAGCACACTATTTAACAAAGTTCTTAACACCACGGCGCACCCTGGGAGGCTTCGGATCTTTGGAACTAGTTGGCTGGGGGTAATTGCTGACAAGGAGCTGAAGTTCCCCTAGTGTCACCACCTTTCTGCGACTTTTGTCAGGCAGAATCACCATGATCACTCCATCAGTTGTCCAACAATTCTTAATGCCAAAATGCTTTCTACCTGCACTAAAGATTTCTTGTCTTGGTCTTGTCAAGAATTCTGACATTGTGACACTGGAGCCCTTAAGGGAAGTTTTATTATTCCACACTAAATTTCTCATCTTTAAATTAGAAAAGCGGACCAGTATGGGCCTGGGCTTACTCTTAATCGCACCCAGGCGATGTGATGTATCAATCATAGAAGTGTCAATAATTGGTAATTTTAATTGTTCATGAAGTACATTCAGCACTACTGCTTCTGGGCATTCATCTGCAGTCTCAGGCAATCCATGAAATAATAAAATCTTCCTTCGAGAGCATTCTTCTTGCAAATCGTAGCCTTCTGTGAGGAGCTGAATTTGTTTACATAACATAGATAATGTCTTACACACAAAGTCTTTGAATTTGCAGTAATCGGAAGACAATGTAGCCAGATCACCATATACCATCTGTGAATTCTGGCTTGGACTTTTGTTTTGTGTTTGTGATAGTGCCTTGTCAAAGTTATCCATACATGCTTGAAACAGTGCCACTATGTCATCCATATTCTTAGAAAGTTGACTGTGGATATCCATCTTGTGGTAACTTCTTATTTTGCACAGTAAATGTTAGGAAAGTATGTATACCAGGTAATGTAGGTTTGACTTATAAACTTTATAGTGAATACATATGAAAAACTATTTTTATATTTAAATTAAAACACTAAAACATAGCACGATTTAATTTTGTCCTATAATAACCTTAGGCACAGAACCTCTTCGCCATGTGGACTCAGTAAGATACCTTGGTCTACATCTTGACCGACGACTCACCTGGCGAAACCATGTAAGAGCGAAGCGAGATGAAATGAACGTCAGAATTACAAGACTGTATTGGCTACTAGGAAGGAACTCTAAACTGTCACTGGAAAATAAACTGCTGGTGTATAAGGTGGCCATAAAACCTATCTGGACATATGGAATCCAACTCTGGGGGAGTTCTAGTAACTCAAATATTGAAATCCTTCAGCGCTCACTCTCATGCTACAAAATAAAAAAATATCTATAATCGTCTAACTCTCCATAATCCATATACTTCTGAATTTAATAATATATTACGTCAAAAGTTTCCAGTCTCGTTGTACTAAGATTGTAGAGCCTGATATGCCCCCACAGAGTACATTCTATATACTATAATAGAGACAAAACTTCAAGTCTTAGTATCAACTATACAAAACAGTTCAACTCATTTGGATGTGTCATGGTCTGAATTTTGGGAGTTATCAAAAATTCAGAAAGTTAAATTTTATGCTGCTGTTCAACCCAATATCCCCAGGCGACCTTGGTTTTTTTCTCAAAGATTTACTGAACGGAGGATTATATCAACTATTTGTCGCTTGCGCCTTGGACATGCATGTACACCTGTGCACTTAGCTAAGATCAGGGTCAGGGACCACTCTCTGTGTGAGTGTGACCTGGACGACGGTTCCCCTCCTCACATACTCTTCACTTGTCCTAAACTGATCCGTCCCTTATACGATGTCCTTCCTCATAAAGTTCCCAGCCCCCTTAATGTTCAATGTTTGTTAATGTTTGTGTTTAGTCCTCTATGTAAATATATTAGACATAACAAAATTAAATTGTAAGCTAACACCTTTGTATTATATTTCTTACTACTAACCCTCTGTGTTATGTGTATAATTTATATATTAATTTTAATTTTTTTTTTATAGGTGAAGGCAATTTTTGACTGGATCTTTTTTTAACATGCATTCTTCTACTGTGTAACATTTGCTCTTTTTACTGTACAACCTCCTTCGTGTTTTCTCCATACAACGTGACATTGGCGAAGTGATATGTGCTCTACTGGCACGCTCGGAACGCCATAATCAAAGAGCCATACCATACCAAAACAGTTATGTACATATATGTATATATATGTGTGTATGCTACTGTATATACCGTCGTATAAATATATATACGTATATATTTTGTTGCACATATTATGTGGAAAGGAAAGGAAAGGAAAAGGTATACGAAAACAAAATACATCTACAATTTATTGATTTTATTGAATCACACATTTATACAATAGATTTTAGGGTAATATAATATTAGTCGTAGGCATTATTTTTTTACAATTTATTCAATAAAATTATTATAAATATTTATGATATATACAGCATGATTATTAGATACAAAGACAACCTGATACAGGTAATAGAGTAGGTAGTTTCCAATTATTTTAACCCCATATAGAATGCACTGAAATTGTACCGTTTCCGAGACATTGGCCATTTAAAAAAAGATTAAATACCATATATGCATAATCAATTGCTTTTTGTTGAAATTATATTTTTGTCATCATCAAATAACATTAGAGTATATATCGACGGCAGCAAAGAGAAAACGGCTATCTACAAAATCACTAGTTTTGAGGAGAGCGTTTTTAAGGAAATTATGTAATAACTTTTACAATAAAAAAGCTATCTTCCTCAAATTTGAAATAGTTAATTGTTATAAGATTATATACTATTTAGTATAGACTAATTTTCAATAAGCTTATTAGTTTTAAAAATACGGTAGATATCTTTATCTAGTCCGCTCGAAATAACCAACAAACTGAGTCAACTGCCATATATTCGTTTTTACTTGGGACACTGTAATTATTTATCCTTAAATAATTTTATATATATAATGAGTTATTACTATTCTTTTTGATTATATATAACTAATTTCATCAATAAAAAACATGTAGATATGATTGCCACTAAAATACTGCAGTTGTCTCAAAATACTTCGCCATTATAAAATTGTAGCTTCCGATAATTGCAGATATATTAAAATTATTATAAGTTTCAGGTGCCTAATAAAGAAATTCAAATTGATAAAAAGCTGTAATGCACTACCTAAGGTAGATAATTAGCAAAATTTTTATCATAAACAATCAACCATACGTAATATTTAACCTTAACCTCTAATAGTTAACCGAAACGTATATTCATTCAGTGTTCAAAATAATAAAAGCAAATTTTTATCGCAATAATCGAACGCATTTAAAAGAAATCTAACATACAAAATAATTAAATCTCATACAAGCTTTATCGAAATAGAGAAGACAACATGTCTAAATCATTCGTATGTCATTTGAGTAAATCTACAGAAAGCTGTATGTTGCCTCTATAATGTTCAATTTATTGATGTTTGAATTACCTTATTTATATATATCACAAGCGATTACCATCTTAGCATTTTTCTTATAGTAAATTATAGTAAAAGTTTACAATTACAAAGTAAAAAATCTGTATTTTTATTCAGTTTTCAGAAAACATATTTTCTATTGCTGTATGAATTATATTTTTATAAAAAATGTGTTATCTTCAAGAAAATAAATTCTGTTCACAGAGAGAAATCGGATCTTTGTATATTGCTATTTTGTCGCTATTAGTAAGGCATTGGTGTAAGCCCTTTGTAGGCCTCAGCGTTATTTTGTCTATTACTGGTATTTGCATGTCGACCACAATCATATTAATAAAATCACAGACAACCAATCAATTGGGCTTCATTTAAATGATATTTGTAATGAATTACATATGGATTAATAACATTTGGATCCACTTTTATCTTTCTAATCTAGCTCCATTTAATCTTTTCGTTATTAAAATCTTTCTTCTATGTATATTGGGTTCGTGTAAGATTTAAAGTTTCAAATATCGTTTAAGGAGACTCCAATTACTTTTTAAGGCTCCCCATTAACTTTGACCACCTTATACAGGTATACCATTCTTGGAGTGTATATATCATTTTTCTTTTGGAAGATCAATCGATTAGGGCATGCACACTGTCAACTTCCTGCCCTGCCTACCTGTGCCTTTTTTTAAGAATCTATGACATACATGCACTTTAAACTTATCAGCATTATACAAGTACATTAGAAATACTGATCGATTACATTTTTGGCATCCACAGTTATCAGATTGTTTACCTTTAATTCCTACTTTGACTATATAATTATACAAGCAAGCAACGATCTCGGCCAACATATAACCTAATCCTCTTTTGTTTCCTATATCAAAATTGTGAAATGAAAACGTAAATGTTATAGTAAAAGGAACTTTATTCACCATAAGGGGTCGAAAGATTTCTTGGAAATTAAAAGTTACTGTTGAAACTTTTTGACTTTTGTTGGCTCGTACTGTGCCAGCTTTTTGACTTCTGATTTTAGTTTTATTCTCCATGAAACTGTAGTAATAAATAATCGAATGTTTTCTTGGATTACTTCCTGAAGTCATGTAGCCGGATTTATTTGGTTAGGGACTAATTAATAGGACAAGAAGCAAAGGAAGCATAGTCTGTAGAAATAGGAGTCTTGATCTTGATTTGGATATCTGTAATAATGTTTTCGCCGTAGAAATGTCTAATAGATCGTTAAGATATATAGAATCTCATAACAATATTGTTCATTATTGTCGTCGTCATTAGCTGAGTTTTCTATATTAAAACTAGTTGTCGAAATATTTGGATGGCCAACATCATCAATTTTCCAAGTAGTTCCAACGTTAAAGAGAATCTTTACCAAAACATTCGGAAATCTACATATTTTCTAAAAAAAATCATATCTGTTGCTGTTTGACTAGTAGTAGTAACCCCGCTGTTATAAAAGAAAATCACGTTTGTTTTTTCAAAAAATCACCATAATTCTTTGCATATGAATAAATTACCTACATATATTGTAATAAATGCACAAATTTTTACATTATTCATACTTTGATAACACTAAAAAGTAATTAAACAATGCATATATAGTGAGATAACTGATGATCGGACAAACTAGAAACGAACAAGTGCCAGATACCTTTGCTTATAACATGCGAACGCGCCGAATCTCCCCACGTACACACGGACTATTATATATATCCGAGTTTACTTAGGCATTTCTTAAAAAATTGGGTACATGTCTTTTTCTACGTGAGAAAATCGGGGTAAAAAACAATGTTTTTTATGAAAAAAAAATATTATAAGATAAAACATGGAATTCTGAGTTGAATTATATAAAAAAACGTTTTTGGCAAAAATGCAGTTGTCTTCATGAGGCCAGTCGTGGCGCAGCGGCACGAGGTGTGACTGTAAAACCGACTGGTTGTGGGTTGTGGGTCCATTTCTTCGCTCTGGTGTCGAGGTTAAGGGCGGCGTTGAGTTCTGCCACTCAACACGCAATGCCTCCAGAATTCGGCAGAAAGTGGGGAACGGAGTGTCTTAACACTAGGTTCCCTCTGCCTACCCTGCTCTGTGCGGGATACAGCGTGAAGCTGTTCTTTGCTGCCGTCGATATGTCTTAAATCAGACTAGATGTCTTTTAAAACATTTATTGAATTTCTTTGCATTTGTGTGGAATTTATCACTATCATCATCAATTTGCTTTCTTAAATTATAATTTGCTGGGAGAAATCCCAGCCAATATCCTATTGATATTTTTACAATAGTTATACATCAAGCAACGAATCACAATATAAATTATATAATCAAATAATTTGTTTTTATGTAAAACACATTGAATACAAAGATAATAAAAAAATAAAAAAAAATTAGCTTCACGCTATATTCCACACACAGCAAGGTAGGCAGAGGAAACCTAAAGTTAAGACACTCCGTTCCCCACTTCCTGCCGAATTTTGAAGGCATTGCGTGTTGAGTGGCAGAACTCAACGCCGCACTCTTGCCTCGACACCAGAGCGAAGAAATGAAAATATAAATTTAAGTAAATCATCTCCTCGAGTGGGGATCGAATCCACAACCAGTCAGTTTTACAGTCACAATTTGTGCCGCTGCGCTATGACTGGCCTCAATAAATAAAAGAAAATTAATTAATATAAATATTGTAGTTTTGATTATTTCTTTTAATTATTCTTTTTTTTAATTTTGTTTAACTATTTGATTAAACACATTTTGGATATTTGAAATTGATTTAATAAACTCTTGCCTGGGAGTGCAGTCACTGTCGATCTGCATATTCTATATATTCAATTTCATCTTTGTAAGATAAGTGACTCATGGCATGATTTAAAAATGTTAGTTTTTGTTTTTTTTTAATATACACATATACTACAGTGGTGTTATTATACGAGAATCAGTTTCTTTCACCTCCAAAGGTGTCATTACATAATTAAATATAGATTTTAAATGAAATGTGCAGGTCGAAGACATAGTTTCTTTATTGTCATTGATGATGAGATCATGTAATGATTGGCAATGGTTAGAAGAAAACTGTTCTCCTAGGATGTGGACACTGTTTAAATTATTTATTAAAAGTGTTGCAAATGTTGACTCAAACTGATCACAAGTAGGGTTGTTGTTGCGACACCTCTGACTTCTTACTGCACTAAAAAATTATCAAGGGGATCTTCATTTAGGTGTCGCAACCACACTGAGTTATTATTGTACTCAACCCTTAATTTTTTTATAATGTTTGAATTCCATTCAGGGTCCACACCCAATTTGACACAGTGAGAACAGATTCTACTTTTCCACTGCTTGAAATTTCATTTGATTAAATATAAATGTTGCCTTGTCCATATTTTATTGTGCATAGACTTGTGTGTGGCTGGACCAAGCAATGGTTTCACATTAAAATTTTCCGTTTTGCTGTCATTTATGGAGTCAAAAATATTGTCCAAAAATAATATAAGGTCAGCCGTTTGTTTGCATTCTGCAGGGAGAATTCCTTTATCTGAAAATGATGTTAATAAAATGTTAAAAATTTAAACTTCACATTATGAAGAATGGGATAAACTATGGTATTTCATATTGGATTTTTAGTTCTGTCATTATATGTTGGCTCACAAATTATATGTTCTTAATATATATTTTTTTATTTTAATTTAGCATAGAATGTTATATAACTTCATTATAAAAAAAATGGTATAACAACTTTTTAACCAAATAATCTTGAGGAATTTAACTATTGTTCTATCAATCTTAAATTCAATAGTAAAAATGAATTATTGAATTCAGTGGGAAGTGGGTAATGAACCTTTACCTCCATGCTGTGTACGGAGGTGCGGGTGTTCAAAGCTGAGTTTTTAATTATATAATTATAGTTAAATGATATTAACAAACAATTTACATTATATTAAAAATTAAGACTAAAAAAAAATATTAAATCACTAGTAATTGTTACCTGCAACGCCACTGTACGGCTAAAAATTTAAGTAGCTAACTTAAAGGTTAAGTTTGCATTGCATTTTTTGCATTCTGTTAATTTTGTCAGGGTTCACGTGGCGTTCCGTTAATTTTGGAATCAGTCTGATACCATTGTAGCCAGGGTTTTCTTTATGCAATGTTTGCCTGAAGACATTATGTGCCCTAAAAAATCTTTCCGAAACACAATATCACACAACACAAGTAACGAATCCAAACTCAACAACAAACAAAGTTGTAACAGTAATAGTATAATTACATTACCCGCGGACCTTGAACTCAACTCGTACTCGTACTCGAACTCGAAAATCGTACGTATAAACCAATAAACTATTACAAAATCCTATTTGAATACCGAAATCGACGACAACACTAGCATCAACAGATATTTTTAAATTAAAATGTTATAATTATTAGGTAAATAGACTATAGAGTACCATAGAGTAGAGAGTTATTCAGAGTACCACAGATAGTGAAGAAAGCATTGCGAAAAATATATAATTATTTAATGAGGTATACAAGTTATTTGTGGTAAAAATAATTTTATATTAATCATTATAAATATACAAAGTTAATAAATTAAATTATTATTATTATTTTTCGTATTTAATTTGCAGTGACATATGTTGATGTTAATTGAAATATTCAGTTCTAAAGCGACCTCTAGAATTCTGAGTCTCAACTAATGCAAATATAATGCTACAAAATAAAAAGTTATCTATAATGGTCTAAAGCCTCGAAGTTCTAGATACTTCTTTATTTAATTATATTACACGTCAAAAGTTTCCAGCTTCGTTGTACCAAGTTTGTAGAGCCTGGCCTGACTGTTGTGAATACCCAATGCAGGCCCGGTCGACTTCCTAAGGGGCATGTGCGACATACCTACGGGGGATTGTAAATAAGTCCCGAAAAAATAAATTATGAATTATTTCATACTTAGTGTTGCTATTTAAAGTAAAACTACTAATTAGTAGTTTCTTGATAGGACTTTTTTTAGGATTTATTATAATGTTTTAAGATATAGTTATTTGAGATTTAATAAATAACTTTCTTTATAATGTTTCATGTATGGAAGGTATCATGATAAAATGCGACTCCGAAAAGGGATGGAGTTTAATCATATATTATAAATAAAAAAATAAAATTAAAAATTACTTCGTAATTTAGCTATATAGAGTTTTCAATCGATATGAGAAACAATTTATGTAACCAATATTTGAAACACTGTAGTAGGATTATCTTCTGATATGGTAACATTACAATTTGCAAATGGCCAATATACTGCTTGTTTTAAATTATGTTAAAAAGGTGTATAGGCTGAAAAATCTAATTAAAGCATATGTTAAACATCCTAAATGACAATGAAGCAATACAAGGTTTAATAAAACACCTAACCCCATCACTGGGATTACTTCTACAAGGGGAATTAAGGAATGCGAAGAGAAAATATGTAGCTAGAAGATGGAACACTGAGCAAGAAATTATTGCACTTAGATTTTACGAGAGATCACCATCTACTTTTCAATTGTTGCGACGACTTTAGTGTCTTCCAGCACCAACAACATTGAAACATATTTTAAGAAAATTTCTCCTGAAGTTGTTACAATATTTGATCCACCTCATCTACTGAAAATATTACACCAAACAATGTTGAAGAAACAGGTAATATTTTGTTATTTTTATTTATATTAAAATTACACAATGCATAAATATGCATAGTCCAGTTAAAAGTACAAGTTTCTGATTACTAATTAATAATTATTAAATAAAACTTGTAAATAATATTTTTTAGCATAAAATGTTATATTTTACATTATAGATCTTGCAAAATTGGCACATAGAGCATTTCTTCCAAATAGACAATGGTGATGGTGATTTTGTTTTCACACCAAAATTTAAACAAGACCATATGTGTCCAAATGCCAAGCAGAAAATGAGAGTGAACCTTGCTACTCAAGCGCTAAGTCACTCAGTTGCGGCAGGAATATTTGCCAAAATATCTCAAGGTATTGTTTTAATTTATTAAACAAGAAGCATTGTTTTATATCTAACAATAACATATTGATTTTAGTTTCTGTAACATCACCTTTATTAGCTCTTGTAATTTTCAGGATTGCTATCTGGGGTGCCTCCCCAAGTCAGCAGTGTTGCAGTGTTGCAGTCACTGCAAATTTAATATCAAATATGGATAAATTATTTGACTGCTTAAATAGTGATTCCCCAGATAGAAAGAAAGGAAAACTGTACTGTACCAACATGACTGACAATTCACCCATTTGGAACATTTGAAGAAAATGTACAACTTTTTTGAAAACTGTACATTTGTAGGATGTCATAGCTCGCCCCCATTTAAGGAAGGTTGGAAATGGACAATTAAAGGTATCCTAAGATTGTACAATAATTTTAAAATAAAACATTAAATAAAAGCTTTATGTACTTGCACCTTCAGCAAGATTCTCTAGAAAATTTGTTTGGTACTATTAGAGGAAACTGAATCAAACTATAATCCTACCTCTGGGCAATTTGTTGCTGGCCTGAAGCCGGTGATTCTATCCAATTTTGCTCATTTGGGGTCAGGAAATTGTAAAGTAGATGATTGTAGTTCTATGTCAGATTACAAGGAATTTTTAACCACAACTTCTCCCACAGGCACATGCACAGAATCAGAAAGTCCACTTGTTTCAGACATGCTCTCATTGGTGGAGTCAACCTTTCTAGAAAGTGTTTCTGATGCACAAGAATTACAACCCTGTGCATATGTCTGTGGATTATTATTAAAGAGCCTTGGCAATAAATGCAGGCTTTGTGATCCAGTTTTAAAAGCTAAACATACTGGCAATATTTTATTGTACACTTTTATGGACTTCAAAGAATATGATAATGTCAAAAAGAACTTAAACTATGTATCTGAAGGTTTTATTAGATGTGTTGAGAATTGTGCTACAATTTGCAATTATTTATATGAAACATTATCATATTCTTTAAACCTCAAAAAACTGGTAATCTTTAATTATAAATATACAACAATTCAGTAACGCAACACTTAATTAAAATATTTATATAATTAAAATAGAATAACAAACAGCAATGATTTTGTTCATCCTTAATTTGTAATCCAAGTCAAATTTAAACAATGTAACTGCCTAAAATATTATGTAATAAGTTAAAAAATATTAAAATTATGATTATGTTACAGATTACAATCTATTTAACTTATATAAATTTAAATTATTGTTTCTAACATAAGAGAGCAAGTTTGTCTTGCTGCAATAATATAATCTTTATCACTATTTTATTTGATTTGCAAGAATACTATTTGTATAAATATAATATTAAATATTTATAAACAATAAAAAAGTATAGTGTTTATTTCTTTTATTTTTATTATTATACCAGCCTATTATTATTATTGCTATACCAGAAATGATTCACTATTTCAAAATCATTTGGAAGTATTTTTCTTTAAAATTAAGTAATAAACTTCCAATTGATTTTGAAAGTGTGAATAATTTTGGCTTTGAATAAAAATTATAAAAATATATATAGATATTAGCCAAATTTTTAATTTCCCGCCGATATCTGAGGCGGTAAATTTTAAATATTGTTTCTGGTGGGCACACGATAGATGGCAGCAGTGGCGTTTAGTCCCCCATTTTTTTGTATGAAGTGAACATTCTTCCCTTTGGGTATATGTGTTCTGTGACCCAATGTTATCGAACGTTTCATAAACTTATAGAGTATTTTAGCTGATGAATGTTTTAAACGTTCTATAAGGGTTCTATAACGTTCTATGCTTAATAATTTTGCCGCGATCGGATGCAAAAATTATAAATAACAAATTTTTCTTTGACATATTTAATATTAATGAGTCATTTTGTGTAAAAATTTTTATATTACGGAGTTTAGTTTATATTTGTGTTGTGTCTCGCAAAATTAGTGTATATAATTCAGAAGTACAGGAAAAGGAAAGTTGCTGTTTTCAGAATTCGAAATGGCCAACAGTCCCTTGAAGTTTCTAGTAATTTTTCCTAGCTTACTAAAAATGAGAAGAAAAATGTAAGTCCCCTTTTACTATATAAGAGATCAAAAGGCAAAGTACAAACTTCTATTGCTTAGATAAATAGCTACTGAATTTTATTATTCTATATGATATTTTGATGAAATGTCATACTTTAAAAATGTCAACGCTCAAAATTATTTCGAAAATGTCTTAAAACATTCAATTTAACAGAGGCCAGTCGCAGCGCAGTGGCACGAAGTGTGACTGTAAAACCGACTGGTTGTGGGTTCGATCCCCACTCGAAGAGATGAAATATTTACTTAAATTTATATTTTCATTTCTTCGCTCTGGTGTCGAGGCAAAAAGTGCGGCGTTGAGTTCTGCCACTCAACACGCAATGCCTCCAAAATTCGGCAGAAAGTGGGGAGCGAAGTGTCTTAACACTAGGTTCCCTCTGCCTACCCTGCTGTTGCGGGATATAGCGTGAAGCTAATTTAATTTAATTTTTTTTTAAATTAACATGGGCTAGGTTGCCTTACACCTATTAAGTGACTTTACTGTACATAATGTACACACACAGATCTAGAGTATTTATGATAACTATAAAAAAGTAATAGTAAAGCTTATTATTCTATATATAATTACTTGCATTACAGAGTGTAATAATAACATGTACCTATGTAAATAATAATTTGAAGCATAGCTGCAATGACATTGTTTTAAAGTTGTTACTTTTATTGAAAAGAGCAATGTTTTTTAGTTCTTAGGCAACAGAACTTCTCCTTGGGCCAGTGGTGGCTCTTTATTCAGTTGACAATAACTGTCTATTTACTACTTGAATTAAGTATATTTGAATTTGAATTTTATTAACAATTATTGTGTAACAACACACAACATTTTGTGTTAATTTTATTTCTTATAGGAATTTATTATGATAATCCTGTGTTACCTATAACAGATTTACAGCTTAGTGACATAAAAGAATGTAACTTGTCACTAAAAATGTGTTTGAACAAGAATGGTAGTATTGCGATAAACAGACAGAGGTTGACTACTGTCAACAAGCGACTACAGACTACAGGAACTAGTCTGTAATGGTTTTGCAGATTTACTCCAGCTTTTGAAATTAATAGTTAACAAGGAGTTGTGTAACTTTAATAAAATGAAAGTAAACATCATCTGCTGAGGGAGATATCTAACATTGAACAAAATTAATAAGTTCTTTGATTTTCACGATTATTACACATTTTAAATAAAACTATTTTAACCGGATTAATCGCATATATTTAGTTTTGTTGTACGTTTTTGGAAACCTGATGTTTCAAACACTTTGCAGTAGTCCGTGGTCACGGGTAGACTGAGGTGGCATTCGTCTGTCAGTTGACATAATTACTATATCAAACTACCGCCAACGATTTCTTAATTTCCTCGGGTACTGCCCTGGAATTTTGCAGAATGAGCTAACTGTATCTTGCCCTCTGGTATGGTGGGTCTGAGACTTCAAAGATTTGATGAGTGGGTCCCAGGTGTTAGAAAGCTTCCAGCCGTCCTCTCTATTGAAATTAGGATATTTTTGTATTTCTATAGCGGATCGCGGATCATTCTAGGAATATATCTGTTTTCCTTAGCGAGTATGAGGGGTTTATCAAACCTTATGTAATGGCTAGATTTATCCACAGTGTGCTCACATACAGCTGACTTCGATACATGCCCATTCTTTTTATCGGAGATGTGTTCCTTCACCCTAACACTGATGCTTCTCTTTGTTTGACCAATGTATGATAAGCCACAGTCACAATCTAGTTTGTATACGCCTGCACACTGTAAAGGAATTGTTATATATATGATTTGATCATTTGTTTACCTTTTGTATAAAAAGATATCGTCGCTGCGCGTGCGAGACCGCGTAAGAGCAACTTGTAAAGACCGCGTATGTGCTTTTTGATGATTTTACAGGAGGAAGAAAAACTTAATTATCTCAGCGATTTCAATTCTTATTAGCGACTGAACTTAACAGCTAGTCCTTTATAACTTCCATCGTTGGAATATAACGTAAATTTACTCGTAGTTGGCTTAGATTTTGTGTAAAGTCATTTACGCGGTTATGCTTTAACTAATTACAAAATAAGTAGTACACTTTTTTTAGGTACGCGGTTTTGAAATAAAACAATTTAGTAAAGGTTGTATTTATTATTACAAAAAAACAAATCTAAATCAATATAATTTTAGAAAAATATCATGTATTTATTATCATAATCAGTTTACGAAAGGATATTCATAATTTTTAATAGAGATCTTATTGTAAGAGTTCAGACTTCTTATGAGAGAGATCAAAATAATCATCTAAAACTAAGAAATTATAACAATTTATTATTAATTAAACGTTATACATAGGTAGGTATATACATACATTCCTACCTACCTAATGAAGAAAAGAAAAATACGTTTTTATAAAACAAAAAATATAAAAAACTTGGAATAACAAAAATGAACCCTTTTCTAGGTTCTTCAAAAAACTTAAATGAAACTTAAACATAAACAAATAATAATCATAACAAAAATAATCTGTGGTACTTGCTCTTAAATTCTAATTAAATTCTCTTAAGAAATCAGCATTTCACAGTCAAATTAGGAACTTAAAATTATTTGAAAGGCAAATTATCATAAAAAGTGTGGCAGTCTTTAGGTATGACATTCTTGAGCTCTTGTAGGTGATCATACTTTGTCTTGGAAATTGGTTGCCTGGATTCATAAAGCAAAGGCGTACTGTTAATCAAAGACGTGATCTTCTTTGGTCTTCTAGGCAATGGAACAAAATCGTCTGAAAAGTGGAGTTTATATTCTATGGTGCCATTTGGATTATATCTCAGTGCTTTTATATCAATAACACAACGATCACCCGCTCCTCGACCAGGTCTTATTGATTCATAAATCAGGTAATCTTTAAGACCAAAGTCTTTAAAAAACGTAAAAATAATCAGGTGTAATAACTTCATAAGGACTTGGTACTTTTCTGACCTCCTTTGTTATTGTGGCGTATTGTGAGGGTAAAAATATTTCCCGAGTTTTCAACTTTCTCTCAATCACCGAGTGGACTGAATCAACTTCCATCTGCGTGTGACCTTTCTCCAAGTACTTCTGAGTTATTACTACGTTCCTAGACATAGCCAAACGCAACAAAGCATTCAATACAACATTATTTCTGTTCTGTGCTGTACAACCATCTGTAAATATAACGACATCCTTGCAATCATTATCCAGTAATTTAGTTACGTAGTCCACGAAAAAAGATGCGTAAGTAGTGGCTTTTAAGTCGCATGCTGTCTCATCAAACCAGTAACACGTGACTCCATTATTGCCAAGATTGTACACAGAAAAGTTATGCACGGCGAGTTTTGTTTTAAAATAAAGTGCACTGGCATTGAGAAATGGACATAGTTTGACTGCCTGAAGATCTGCTGTTAATGCATGTATGATCCCTTTTTGTGCTAATTCTTTGTCAGAATGTTTTTCGGTCCTAGCTAAGTCTTTTCGTTCGATATGTTTAGCATACTGCTCATCTGATAAATAGCCAACTTTGTGAGCGCAGCACAGGTCGCAAGCATCCTTTTTTGGTTGAAACAATCCAATATTCTCCTCAAACAAAACGCTTTCAAATACTTTTCTAGATGCCACAGGTTTATTTTCTGAAGCCGAGTAGTCTACATAAAGGTGATACAACTGTGATTTTGATTGTATGATGGGTTCTAAGTACAACTTTGAAGTAGATTGTCTGCAGTAATGGGACGGTAGTTTCGGTAGTGCAGTTAAATATTTTTTAGCTAATTCTCTTTTGGGTTCTGTTTCTATGACTTCTGTTGTTTCCCGTTCCATAATATTTGTCCTACCTCCAAGCCAATAGCGAACTGTCCATTCTTTTATGCCCATTGTTTCCAAAAACGTCTTCAAGCAAACTCTTTCTTTTTTATTATTAACTTTTAGATAGTAAATTTTAGTATCACTTCGTCTTGAATTTGAGTCGTTGGTTTTTCTACATGTAGGTTTTTTATCCACCATTGAAGATATGTACATTTTTTTCTCTTGCCAAGTCATCTTCCAGTAGTTATTAAATATTTCTGATCGAACTTCTTCTGTTAATTTTGAACAGTACATAGCTTTACCACCGAAGCATTTTGTTGACATACATAATGGACCCATTACTCTTGCTGGCTTAGGATCGTTCTGAACAAATTTTGTGCCCTCTTTTTTAAATCCAATGTACTCTTTTCCCATCATTCTCTGTCTCTTATTTTTCATTCTCTTCCAATTATTCTGATCTCCTTTGCGTTTTTTTCCATTTTTTTTATTTTCTTCCATTTCCCTTTCTGGAAACCACTCTACACAATCTGGCGATAATGGCTTTAAGTTTGTAATGTCTGATAAGTTGACAAAAGAATGATCATCAGACGTAAAATCAACGTCATTAGTCATTAGATTTTCTGCTACATCATTAGAGTCAATCGGCGTAGGTAGGTATTCATTTTGCAACGTATCTGGAGGGTCCAAAATCGTCGTCAGTGTCGTAAACTCGGAAGTTAAATTCTCAGACAAAGGTAAATTATCATTCTCAGACAAAGGTATCTCTGGTGGTAAATTTTGATTCTCAGACAAAGGTGTAGACACTGGTTGTATAACTGGTTGATTTTGATAATTAAATCTATTTAAAATTTCTGTCTTCTTCTGTAACAATATTTTTCGTCTTTCAGCTAGCTCTCGCAAAGTTACGACGTTATTATTAATATCCGCATCTTCTAAAATAAAGTTTTCTTGATCTTCCATCATTTGGGTACTTAATAACTTGAGAATGCAAGGATTTATCTATAAATAAAAAATAAATAATTATTCGTTCAGTAAAATGCAATACCGCGTAACTTAACAAAACGAATAAATCAAGCGATGTCAAGACCGCGTAAATACTTGTTAGGGGTTATACTAGTCAGAATCTTTAAATTAAAGCAAAATTACATGTAATTTGAATATTTTAGTATAAACACATTACAAACGAAAAGCAATAAATAATTAAAACATACTTACATGGTGGTTTTTCACGTAAAAATAATTATTTTCGGGAGCACACACTAATCGCGTTACACTTTGCTCGCGGCCGCTGTAAATACGCGCGCTCGCCTCCAACTTCACGCCTCCTACTGTTCCGCAGTATTGCTTCGATGGCCCTACAGACGTTTCTGATTGGATAATTCCAATCACGTGAGGTCTAGTAGCCAATAATAGGCCTTTAGAGTCGGCTGGCACGATATTTCAATTTTGCGCGTTTTGCTGATACGCGGTATTTACAAGTTGCTCTTACGCGGTCTCGCACGCGCAGCGACGATATATCAAGTGGGTAATTTGATAATAAATTGATTGTTACACTTTGTGTCTTGCTACCGAGCTCAATCAAATGAATATACATTAAATATTGTATTATTAAAACATAATAGTGGCGACGAAGCTAAATTTGTAAAAAATGGATTATAAAGCAGTGAAATTTGATGAATTTAACCCAAAAATCGACATTTGGGACAACTAGTGATGTGACATTCAATGAAATTGAGGTTATTCTAACAAAACACTATAGTCCAAAACCAAATGAGATTTCTATGTCGTACAAATTTTACACGCGTAATCAAAATGTCGACGAATAGGCATCAGATTATA
Organism: Heliconius charithonia; assembly: GCA_030704555.1. Lineage (NCBI taxonomy): Eukaryota > Metazoa > Arthropoda > Insecta > Lepidoptera > Nymphalidae > Heliconius > Heliconius charithonia. The sequence goes on from CM060828.1 coordinate 8,650,958, forward strand.
TAGCTCAATTGCGAAAAATTAGTTCATCTTGTAATTTTTTGGATTTGGAGCGCATGTTGCGAGAAAGACCAGTGTGTGGCATGAGAGATCATCGATTACAATATGAACTATTAAAAAGAGATAATTTATGTTATCAAGATGTGGTGGATGCGATGCTGTCATCAGAGAGCGCGGGAAAGGATTATCGTATGATACAGAATATTACAACAGAAGCTAAAACATATAATACAAATATCAACGCAGAGTCATCTCAAATTTCTCAAACGGAACCCATGGATATTAATTCAATACAACAAAAAAAGAACACACGATTATGCTACAGATGTGGTGATCGTCATGGTGGAGAGTGTCGCTTTATTAATGCAATATGTCGATTTTGTAAAAAAAAGGCCATATAGAGAAAATTTGTACACTTAAAAAGAAATCATACAAACAATTAAATTACGCAGGCGAGAAAAAGGCTTTTTAAAAAATTATTTATTTATTTAATTTTACAAAGAACCTTTCTGTATCAAAGCAAGTTGAAGACAAAGAATATTAATTAAAAATTTATATTATTGAAAATAGTTAATTCAGCAAATATCTTGAACTCCATTGTTTGTTCCCACGAGCTGCAAGTGCGGCGTCAGGGGAATGTGTCTTTACACATTGTTAACTCCTTAACCCTTTCCTAACTGACGGTACTAATTTGTACCAGCTGATTCTACGTTTATTATTTCGATAATACAATCGCGCATCGCTTATTTGACACTGACGATCCTTTCGAGTACCATAACGCTAGCCAATCATGGTAATTTATTACATTTTTTTCTATATACCGGCAACAAGTGACACTTTCAAATCTCTACCTGCTTTGGATTTGAGAATTGCGAATTACTTTTTCTTTAGAAGACATTTAAAAATAGAATTAACGAGGTAAGTGTATATTTTTTACATTATTATAGTAGATTGTACTTTTAACTATATAATTGATATGTTCTTAGGTTATAATTTTAAAGTTTTTGACCAAAGTAAAGTGGAAAAGGTACAAGGACTTATAAGTACCGTCAGGGACTTTGGTTGTTTTTTTGTTAATTAAACCGAGTATTATTATAATATTTGTGTATCTTGTATTTCAGATATTTATAATGCATATATCAAAGAAAACGGCTTTGATAGAAGGCTTACTTATAGAAGATCTACCAGATTGTTCCGAACCTTCACATGTGGAATTGTGTGATGAAGAAAATATTTCCGAAGACAAACTACCCTCAATTTCCACTTTTGATGAAAACTTTGAGGTCGCATTGGAAGAATATATTCTCAGCCAATCTGGACCTAATACAAAACATGAGGCAGAGACATCTAGTATAGAAAGAGACCAAGATGTACATTCTATTCCTAACACTGTTCCAGAGAGTTTACAGTCTGACGAAAGTGTAACGACCACGAACAATCTAAAAAAAACTATTGAGCCTAATCGTAGACGGAAGAAACGCGATGTAGAAACGTGTTTACTAGAACATTCTGCAAACACGGGGGTAGTTGACGAATATTTTGCTGAATGCACTTCTGCACCTGATATTTTTTTATAATATTGTGTATCAAAGTAACTTATATGCAACTCCAAGAGACAAAATTCTAAACCTTAAAAAGCAGAATTGCTGGCCTTTGTTGGAATGAACTTCTATATGGGGTACTACTAGGCCTTCCTGGGCTGTTTATTATTCATCTTCACCTGACTTGAATATCTCCCTGGTATATAAAACTATGTCTAGAGATAGGTTTGCAGCAATATTGAGTTGTCTCCATTACAATGGCAAATGCCATCCATTTGTAAAGATAAATTATATAAGATCAGACCCATCATTGATGCACTAAATAAAAAAATTCAAGAATGTTATTATGGAACCAGAGAATTAAGTGTAGATGAGTCAATAGGAGATCAATTGCGCAAGGGTTGATGTCCATGAAAGATATCAAAGATAACAAGAAGAAAAGGTTATCAAGAGACCTAGCCCTGGGCCATCTAAGAGGCGCAAAACTGGTTTCTCAACCTTGAAAGATTTTCGCCTAGAAAACCGCGGTATATATTGGCCTGGTGTATTTGTTTCAAATAGAGGGAGGTGTGAAGTATGCAGTATGAAGAAAATACAGTCTTAGTCTCGTTCAAAAGGTTCACACTGCAATATTTTTTTATGCATTAACGAAAAAAAGAATTGTTTTGCAGAATATCATGATGCTAATCTTTAAATACTTTTAAATTTATTAGTAATTTGAGCCCAAAAAAAGTACATAGTGTTCCTATTTTATTAGTCATTTTGTGACCCAAAGTCCCTGACGGTACTTATAAGTCTAGGTTATATAAATTAAATAGTACTTAGATATAATAAAAAAATCTGAATAAAATAAATTAGTTTTCTTTACTCTCCCTAACCCATATAGAATCATAAAAACTTTATTTTTAATTATTTTTCGTATGTTCGCTAGGAAAGGGTTAAGATGGAAGCTGGTCCTGCAGGTTCCTGAAGCGTCCACGCTGCTGTTTTCTCCGAAACTCTGCATAAATGCTTGTAGATTTTCCACATAATTAAAATTAATATAAAAATATATATAATGATCGTAGGCCAGCTGGGAACAGCCATTATAATAGGTCAATCTATTTCTTTATAATATTGCAGTCCTCGGAATTATCTATGCTTTTAATTTCAAGTGATTTGCAGAGTTGCATCCCTTCTGATATTTTTCTACATCCTTCGTTTAGGTATGTGTACCCTTCGTTACCAAGTACAAGGAACTTGGATTGGGGAATGATTGTTAGGTTATATTTATCAGGAATGGAATAAAGATGTACATAATCATATATCTCAGGAGCAATGGAAGGAATTTCTAGGATGAAAGTTAAGAAATGTTCTGTACTATATGCTTTCACCGTAATAGACTGCTCTATTTTATTAATATCAATAATATTAATCTCTGTAACTGCTTTAAAGGAATATGTTTTTTGCAAATTTAATAATTCTAAAATTAAATTTCTAGGGCTTAAAATACTAGGGTGCATTACACCTAACTTTGAAAATGTCATAGCATCTTCTAGTAACATTAACCTATCCAAAATAGATTGTAAACTAAAACCTAGTTGTACGTATAATTCTAGAAAATGCAATTGATTAATAAAAATATTAGAATGAAATGTAATATTCCTTAAAACAAATGTTAAACGATGTTGATTTTCATTTATCTTACTTAATTGATCTGAAAATTCATTTATTGTTGAATTGGCTAACGTTATTGAATGTCGCTGAAAGTTTTGAATATTATTAACTGAGTTACGAATTTTATTAATTTCATTTTCAAATCTAATGGCGTCGTTGGCGTCTAGATTTCCTGTTATAACTTTTATTACTGAACCTAAACCATTTATAATACCACGCTTAACTCTAGAAGTAGGATTAAGAAACAAGAACTTTTTATTAATTAAATCTAACTTATATTCTATTTGATCTCTGTAGGCTTTATGTATCCTCTCAGATGAAGTATTAACTTCTGCATTTTTAGTACTCACGTACAATGATATGAGTTCTTTAAAAGTGAACTGCAAATGAGTTGTATTATAGATACAAGCAAGGTTAAATGTATCATTCTGTTTGAGAATTTGACCTTCTTTAAATAATAAAATTCCATGTGTATTATCTATAGGGTCTATGGTTATTTTGGCTCCTACCTGGAACACGAGGGCTCCGGTAATGAGGGACCTGAAACAAGATGAGGTCTTCGTAGCAACTTAAGACGAACTCTATTAGAATTAGTGTTTGGATGATTATTTATAATCTCCTTTATATTATTCGAGTACAGATTTATTATTTTATACGGACCTTTGAAGTCTGGTATGGCTTTATCTCTGAGCGCCGTTTTAGCAACTTGCTTATACACTGTTTCACCTACCTTATATATTTTTCTTATGTTGTTCTTTAAAAATGTTGCGACTTTTTTCTCAGTATTATTTACTGTGGTAAATACGTTTTTAACTAATGTCTTAGAATCTATAGTTGATCTATTGTCTCCTCTATATTTCGAACTGGGCGTTCTTTTAAGATGAAATTGCTTAGCTTGTCTGTCATTATCGTTATATTTAATTAGTAAATTTTTATTCTGTTTGGGAATGTTTAGTGGATACTAAGTTATCAGTGTCAATTGTACTGATGTCCTTACTGTCAGTTTTGTCATCAGTCTCTGATGTGGGAATGTTATGTCTGTCATTGTTGTCAGGCTCCATGTTATTATAATTATTATTAAATGGTACAAGAGGAACCGGTGCTACGTTTTCAGTAGTTTGTGCACCTACGTCTTGGAATATTTGGTCAATTAAATTGTCATCTTTATTATCATTAGAATTCACGGTTGATAAAGATTCTATACTATTTTGAAATTGTTTTGTCCTAGAAGGGGGGCCGGCATTTGTATTTTGTTTGCCCTTTTTATATATACTGTTATAGGGACGTAATTTAAACTTAGCTATGTTACATATGGTTCGTCCTTCTGAATTGGAATTGATGGCTGTGGTTATAAATTTTCCGTTTGTAACATTAATAATAGCAGCAGGGGATATTAATCCCTTAGACCAAACATAGTCATCGTAAATATAAAATCCGTCAGTATAATTTGTTTTTAAAGTGATAAGTTTTTCACACTTTGGTTCTACTTTTATAAGTTTCTTAGGATAGTCGAAATAAATAGGTATGTCGGCTGTCGCAGTATGTAGTATTTTATCTTTCAAATTAATATTACTAGATAATGATTTTAATAAATCTAAACCTATAAGTCCTTTGTATTTAGGATCGAATTCAAAAATAAGGAATTTATGAACAATATCACTATTAAAGATTGGGGGTAATGGTAAATTAACTACATGGCTATGTTGTGTTCTCGCCTGAGATGTTTTTATTTCAAATGGTTCATACTCTACACAATTTTGGAAAATAGAATTAAATATAACTTCTGGTGAAATAAGTGATCTAGAAGCACCTGTGTCAATTAAAAACTTACCTTTAAATTCGGGTAATTCTATATAGGGTAAATGATCTCTGTCTTGATTATTTAACTTTATTACCTCTTTACGTCTGGATCTCGGCCTAACGTAAAATCCTGTTGGTTACTTATTTCCTCGTTGACAGGTTCATAAGTATTCTGCTCGTCTGGTACATTGTCACAATACTCACCTGGGGTGTAATATTGAGAATACTCGTTGAGCTGCTGCTCCTGTGGCTCGTCAGTGTAGAAAAGCTCCTCCACTGCGAACTGTGGCTTCTCGGGCTTATTAGTTGATCTCATAGTCACATCCGATACCTTTTGTGGTGGATTTAATTGTTGTTGAGGAATGTTACCTCTATAATTCATAAATGGTCTATAATTACCTGAGGGTTGTCGATTTTTCCATGGTAGCATCGACTGAATCCACTGTTGACGTTGTTCTGGTGTCCAATTATTTTGCTTAGGGGTAAAGTTTGAATTTACGTTCATAAGGGGATTGTTAAACTTAAATTGTGAATTTGAAAATGGAATAAAATTTCTATGATTTTCTTTAACCTTACTTTGTGAGGTTGACATATTAAAATTATTGTTAAATCTATTGTATGTGAGTCTGGCTTCTTCCTGTCTAGCGGCTACAATGGCTAGTTCTAACGTGGTAGGCCTAGCTAGACGTACACCTATAGAAATTTGGAAGTCTAGTTGGTTTGTATACTGTTCTATAACCATGTTTTCATAATACTCTTTATTACTATGATTTCCTACAGATAAAAGGGTGTCGAGCATATCTCGAAGGCGTTTACCAAAAGCTTCGGCATCTTCATTTTTATTACGACGCGTTCGAGTTAGCTCTTGCATAAGTTGAATTTCATTTCTAGGTTCACCTAATCGTCTAATCAAAGCGCGTTTAATAGCGTCCCATGAATCGAGAGACTCTTCGTATGCTATCGCATCTATTGCGGCTCCACAGAGTCTACTTTTAATTAAACAAACGATAGCGGGGTGGTGTTTTCGGGGTGGTGCTGTGCCCTCTATAAATCTTAATATATTATCTACTTCTCTAATATAAAAATTCAAAGTTTTTGAATTACCATCATATCGTGGCATAAAATCTGATATTAGCTTGTGGCGATCGTTCTCCACACGATTTATTTTTATTTCTCAATTTTATATATGCGGACGAAATCCAGGTGCGCGCGCCTAGCGAGCTATACGGCTCCCGCTTGACCGACCAAGCGATAGCTAACCTTTTGTTCTTGCGGAACCGGTTACCTCCGCGATCGGCGGCCGCGCCGCCGTCGGGAGCTCACTTGCCGAGCTGCTAAGCGTCAGTCCCTTTTCAACTACTCGCGACAACCGCACGCTTGATTTCGTTCCGTAGCTTTTCTTAATTACGTACATCCTATCGCTAATTATCCTTTCTTTATTCTTGACACTTTTGCTTTTAAATTCTATTGTAATCCTTCCGTAATTTTACCTTCTGTGCTTTCTTACTGTGCTTACTTGTCTTCTTGTGCTTTCCTTTTTTATAATATATTTTCGTTATAAAACTACACGTTTTATATTATTTATTTCCTTTTGCCTTATCTAGTGTAGCGTAGATTTTCCTCATCCTATACGCTCCTTATTGGTGACCCGCGTTAAGAGTACGTGTGAAGGTTACGCGAAGGGCAGAAATAACGGACGACTAGATGTCACGCGACGGTAAACCCGAACCGGAAGAGTCCGTGTGCCGAGTGGGCATGAAGATGCCGCCATTTTGGCCTAAAGAGCCCGCGCTCTGGTTTGCCCAGGTCGAAGGCCAATTTTTTATCAGCGGAATTACATCAGATATCACAAAATTTTATTATGTCATCGCACAACTAGAGCACCAGTACGCCGCCGAGGTGAAAGATATCATAGTTAACCCACCTGCTGATAACAAATATCAAAAACTTAAACTGGAGCTTATTAAGAGACTGTCGGAGTCACAAGATGCGCGAATCAAGCAGTTAGTGACGAGAGAGGAAGTGGGTGACCGGAAGCCGTCGCAGTATTTGCGACGCCTTGAAGAACTTGCAGACGGAGCTGTATCAGAGAGTTTTCTACGATCTATATGGGCGAGTCGTCTACCTACTAACATCCAGACAGTGATTGCGACGCAAGTGAATACGACCTTGAAGGATGTTGCTGAGCTGGCAGATAGAGTGTACGATATTGCACTACCCGTTCCTGTCGTGGCTAGCGTGCAGTCGAGTACCAGCACCGGAAGCGCGATCGATGACATCGCGAGGCGGATGGAGGAACTTACATGTGAGGTAGCGTCACTTCGATTACAGGTACGTGCTCGTTCGCTTTCACGAGATAAAGGTAGACGGGATCGTAGTAGATCACGTCATAGGCCGCACAGTAGCAACGGTCAGTGTTGGTACCATACCCGTTTTCGTGACCGCGCCTTTCAATGCATCCCGCCATGCACATTCAAGACTACGAGTTCGTCGGCGGGAAATGCAAGCGGCAGCCGGAAGTAGCGGCTAGCGACTGCCATACGAAACCAGGCCGCCTTTTTGTTGTTGATCGTGTAACCAAACTGTCTTTTCTTATTGATACAGGTTCAGATCTGTGCGTCTATCCGCGATCTGCCCTCACTCAACCACGTGCAAAAACAGATTATACGCTATACGCAGCCAACGGTTCGCCAATACCTACCTACGGCTGGATCCATCTCCAGCTGGACATCGGACTGCGGCGTGCTTACACCTGGAGATTTGTGGTAGCTGAGGTATCGAAAACTATTATTGGTGCCGATTTCCTTAAATTTTATAATTTACTGGTGGATTTACGAAGCCACTGCTTGCTTGATGGTCTCACTTCACTCTCCACATCAGCTAGATTAGCAGGAAAAGCTGCGGATAACATCGCTTCAGTAAAAGCGGTCTGCGGAGAAAGTGAGTACCATGACTTATTACGTAAGTACCCGCAGATTACTATGCCTGCAGGTACTCATCGAGTGGTGAAGCATGACACGCTGCATTATATCAGAACAAAGTCTGGACCACCTGTATCATGTCACCCTCGCCGCTTACCACCAGACCGGCAGAAAATTGCCCTGAAGGAGTTTGAGGACATGATGGCGAATGGAACTGCGCGGCGTTCGGAGAGTTCATGGTCGTCACCTCTGCACCTGGTACCGAAGAAGGATAATGGGTGGTGACCATGCGGAGACTACCGCGCTTTGAATTCTCGGACAATCCCAGACAAATATCCCGTCAGGCACATTCAGGATTTTACTCATCAGCTGGCAGGTAGTTCCATATTTACAAAAATTGACCTCGTGAAGGCGTATAATCAGATACCGATTAATCCTGAGGATATATGCAAAACGGCAATCACGACACCGTTCGGTTTGTTTGAATTTCCGTTCATGACGTTCGGGTTGCGAAACGCTGCTCAGACCTTTCAGCGATTCATAGACGAGGTGCTGAGAGGTCTACCTTTTTGCTATGCGTTCATTGACGATATTTTAGTATATTCAGCGACGAGAGCAGAGCACCTAGAACATCTCCAGCAGTTATTTCAGCGGTTGTCAGAATACGGTATACTGATCAATACCGGTAAGTGTGAGTTTGGTAAGCATACCATCACGTTTTTAGGACATGTGGTTACAGCAGAAGGCATCCACCCGCTTCCAGATAAAATCCAAGCCCTTCAAGAGTTTCCAACCCCGAAAACGGTAAGAGAACTAAGGCGATTTCTGGGTATGTTTAACTTTTACCGTCGTTTTGTACCAGTAGCAGCTAGGGTTCAGGCACCACTGAACGTTCTGTTGGCAGGGCCAAAGTCAAAGCCATCGCAGAGCATAACCTTCACGCAAGAGCAGTCAGAAGCTTTCGATGCGTGTAAGACCAGCCTTGCGGACGCCGTCATGTTAGCACACCCTGAGTCTGACGCAGAGTTGGCTGTTTACACCGACGCTTCGGACAATGCAATCGGAGCAGCGCTCCAGCAGCGTGTAGGCAACACCTGGAAGCCTTTAGCTTTCTTTTCGAGACGCCTGACTGCAGCGCAAAAGAAATACAGTCCGTACGACCGCGAGCTGCTGGCTATCTTTGAAGCCATTAGGCATTTCAGGCATATGGTAGAGGCCAGACCCTTCGTGGTCTACACTGACCACAAGCCGCTGACGTTTGTGTTTGACTATAATAGAGAGAAGTGTTCGCCCCGCCAGTTCAGGTACCTGGATTATATTTCCCAATTCACCACAGATATACGGTATGTAAAAGGGAACGATAACGTGGTGGCTGACGCATTTTCGAGGATCGAAGCTACGAGTACTGCAGTACCCATAAACCTGGAAGACCTAGCGCGATCTCAGGAGCACGATCCAGAGCTACAGGATTTTCTTGAGAACAAGGTGACGGCGTTAAAGCTGGAGAAGGTCAAAGATCCAATTATGCAAACCGTCATTATATGCGATGTCTCCAAAAATCCCCGGCCTTACCTGACGGCTCCATTTAGGAAACCTGCATTTGTTGCGCTGCATAGTTTGAGTCACCCGGGTGTCAAGGCAACAATCAAACTGGTAACAGAACGTTTTGTGTGGCACGGGGTCAAAAAAGATTGCAAAAAACTGGACGAGAGAATGCACTGCCTGCCAGAGAAGCAAAGTCTCTCGTCATACCCACTCTCCACCTTCTTATTTCCCTGTTCCATCTCAAAGATTTTCCCATATCCACCTGGACCTGGTGGGTCCGTTACCTTATTCTTCTGGTTACAGGTACTGCCTCACGGTCGTTGATAGATATACGCGATGGCCTGAGGCGTATCCACTTGCTGACATCACCGCCGAGACCTGTGCCCGCGCTTTTGTTGCTGGCTGGGTTTCTCGGTTCGGGTGCCCCCAGAGGATAACAACAGACAGGGGCCGCCAGTTCGAGTGCGAGCTCTTTCGCACTCTGACAGCGGTGCTAGGTGTGCAGCACCGCCCCACTACAGCCTACCACCCTGCATGCAATGGCATGGTGGAACGTCTCCACCGTCAAATGAAGGCGGCCATAATGTGCCACTCCACTTCATCCTGGACAGAGGTTCTACCCCTGGTGCTGCTGGGCATCCGCAGCGCCTGGAAAGACGATGTAAAAGCGTCGGCGGCAGAACTGGTCTACGGAGAGCCCCTTCGCCTTCCTGGTGAATTTTTCGTCCCCACGTCCGAGGCCGATCACGATGCTACGGATTTCGCCGCACGTCTACGAGTTCATATAGCTAGACAAAACCGGCCAGCTGTCACGAAAAGAGGACCTTTTATATTCCGAAGGACCTGGCAACAGCAAAGTACGTTTTCCTTCGTCAAGATGCGGTTAGGCGGTCGCTTGAGTCTCCATATACAGGCCCCTACAAAGTGTTGGAACGCTCGGCGAAAACGGTCAGGCTAGCTTTGCGAGGCAGAGACGTCACGGTGTCCATCGATCGAGTCAAACCTGCCTACATTGCCGCAGACAGCTCTGTAGATGAATCAAACAAGTTTTGTATTACTTCGCATGGACGAGACGGCGTCAGAGCAAGCCCAGAATCATCACCACCGGATAACAACAGGGGAAAGAAGACGCGTTCCGGTAGAGTAGTTCGTTTCCCGGACTACTATCGACCTTAGCGAGCTTCGGTCTCAGGGGGGGTGTAGTGTGGCGATCGTTCTCCACACGATTTATTTTTATTTCTCAATTTTATATATGCGGACGAAATCCAGGTGCGCGCGCCTAGCGAGCTATACGGCTCCCGCTTGACCGACCAAGCGATAGCTAACCTTTTGTTCTCGCGGAACCGGTTACCTCCGCGATTGGCGGCCGCGCCGCCGTCGGGAGCTCACTTGCCGAGCTGCTAAGCGTCAGTCCCTTTTCAACTACTCGCGACAACCGCACGCTTGATTTCGTTCCGTAGCTTTTCTTAATTACGTACATCCTGTCGCTAATTATCCTTTCTCTATTCTTGACACTTTTGCTTTTAAATTCTATTGTAATCCTTCCGTAATTTTACCTTCTGTGCTTTCTTACTGTGCTTACTTGTCTTCTTGTGCTTTCCTTTTTTATAATATATTTTCGTTATAAAACTACACGTTTTATATTATTTATTTCCTTTTGCCTTATCTAGTGTAGCGTAGATTTTCCTCATCCTATACGCTCCTTAAGCTTAAAACTAGAATTGTCGCAATTTTCAAAAGACATTTTATCTTTTAATCACGAATAACTCATAAAACAATTCAAATAATTCAATTTAGTATATTATTATTTATTAAAATAATTCGATTTCATTCAAAATAATTATTTTTATTTAATTATTATTTAATTATCATCACTTAATTCATAATAGTAAATGTCTACGCGATTCGAGCTATATAGACAGATACATTAAAATAGTACGGAAGGAAATATAGCAAAGGAACTTGGATAACAAGAGTACTCACCATCTCCAACCGGGACTCAACTGCTTGGCAGAACCTCCGATGCTTAGGGTGCTCCGCTGGTCTCGCCTTCGTAGATTTTGGGCTTTTTAAAAAATTATTTATTTATTTAATTTTACAAAGAACCTTTCTGTATCAAAGCAAGTTGAAGACAAAGAATATTAATTAAATTCAATTCAATTCAATTCAAATCATTTTATTCAAAATAAGAAGTTACATGCTTCATTTTTTGAACGTCAAATAATTTACCACCAGTTCACTAAAATTAATGCCTCAGACCTGAGAAGAACCGGCGCAAGAAACTCAGCGGGACTTATTTTTTTAAAATCAATGTTAAACAAATACATATTTAATAATCTGTGACAATGATACCTTTGAAACAGACTGGGGCGAGCATTTCATTCCCAAGGCGTGTTATCATTTACAAAATCATTAATTTGGTAATAACCTTTAACACACAAACGTCTTTTCACAATTTTTTTAAATCGTGATACAGAAAATTCCCTGACGTTTTCTGGGATCCTATTGTAAAAGCGTACACATTGTCCCATAAAAGAATTACGGATTCGATGCAACCGAGTTACAGGTGCACCAAGATTATGCCTATTTCTAGTGTTAATATTATGAAAATCACCAATTTTGGTAAAATTATTAATGTTTTTCTTAACATACATAACATTTTCAAAAATATATTGAGATGCAACTGTCAATATATTAATTTCTTTAAACTTTTGCCTTAAGGAGTCTTTAGGGCCTAAGTTATAGATTGCACGAATAGCCCGCTTCTGCAGGACAAATATTGGTTGAATGCCGGCTGCATTACCCCAAAGTAAAATCCCATAGGACATAATACTATGGAAGTAACTGAAGTAAACAAGTCGAGCCGTTTCTACGTCAGTTAATAATCTAATTTTTTTGACCGCGAAAGCTGCAGAGCTAAGTCTATTCGCCAATCTATCAATATGGGGTCCCCACTGTAATTTAGAGTCTATGGTGATACCGAGAAATACCGTAGACTCGACTGGATCTACGGGTTCACCATTCAAGAGTACATCGGCTTTAACAACTTTCGTGTTAGGTGTTCTAAAAATAATACATTTAGTTTTTTTACTATTCAATAGTAAGTTATTAACACTAAACCAATGTACTACTTTCGAGAGAGCATTGTTTACATCGTCATATACAATTTGTCGTCTTTTTATTTTGAAAATCAATGAAGTGTCATCAGCAAACAATACTATCTCATGGTTCTTTTCAACTAGGTACGGTAAATCATTTATATATATTAAAAAGAGAAAAGGACCCTTGTGGGACCCCCATGCTGATTACCGAACCAGGAGATTTCTTGCCATTCACATCAATCCTCTGAACTCTGTCAGCTAAATAGGAGGTCAGAAGATTGAGTGCACGTCCTCTTATGCCGTAGTAGTGTAGCTTCATGACCAATGTTGAAAGCTGTACACAATCAAAAGCCTTGGACAAATCACAAAACATGCCAAGAGCATCCTGCGATCCCTCCCAAGCCTCATATATATTCTTTATAAGACTTATACCAGCATCTGTGGTTGAACGACCTTTAGTAAAACCATACTGTTTATCGTGCATGAGATTGTGTAAATCAAAATGCAGTAATATTTGATTGAGAATATTTTTTTCAAAAATCTTACTGAACGAGGGTAGTATAGAAACAGGTCGAAAATTGTTGAGATCAGATGTACTACCCGATTTAAATATAGGTATGACTTTACTAAATTTCATTAGGTCAGGAAACACACCATACTCTATACAATTATTAAATATAGTTGCGAGGTGAGGAGCAACAACGTCTATTAAATAACTACTTAATCAATTTGACAGAAATACCCCATAGATCGGAAGTTTTCTTGATATCAAGTGACTTAAATGTCTTAATGATGTCCCTTGAATTTACTGATTTAAATTTAAAATCTACATTACATTTATGTACGTTCTCCTTTTAGTAATGATTCAGCGACGGTTGTAGAGGATATAAGTTTATCGGTTTTGGAAACTGAAATATCAGCAAAGTATTTTTCAAATATACATGCAACTTCTTGATCTGAGCTGGTTAAGCCATTGTCAATTTTCAATTTAAATTCAGAGTTATGATTCTTACCTTTTCCAGTTTCACAATTTATTATGTCCCATGTCATTTTAATTTTATCAAAAGAATTTTTAATTTTATTTTTAATGTGTAAAGATTTTGCCATGGCACATACTTTTTTAAACAATTTAGAATAGACCCTAACATAATGATTAAATGATTCACTATGGTTATATGTTTTCTGACTATAAAGTTCATATAACCTTTGTCTACTCTTATGAATCCCCACAGTCGCCCAATCATTAAATGACAAGAAATTCCTGGAATTGACAGTTTTAGGAGTAAATATAGCATTGAACTCACTTTTAATAACATTGAAAAAGTTCCCATATCGTAAATTGGGTTTATTTTTATATTTTAGGTATTTAAGTTTTGCTACTATATTACTTCTAAATTTTTCTATACGACCAGTTGTCATCGGTATACAAACATTTTTTTTATTTTTATTAATTATATTTTTTTTTTTTTTTTTTTTTTTTTTTTTTTTTTATGGAAAAGGACAAGGCAAACGAGCGTTCGGGTCACCTGATGGTAAGTGATTGCCGCCGCCCACGGCCCCGTGCAACACCAGAGGAGCTACAGGTGCGTTGCCGGCCTTTTAAGGTGGAGAAAGACGCGCTTTTTGAAGGTACCCATGTCATATCGACCTGGAAACACTGCCGCGGGTAGGCCATTCCACAGTTCCGTGGCGCGTGGAAGAAAGTTCCTACGAAACCGCACAGTAGTGGATTGCCACGTATCCAGGTGGTGTGGATGATATTTTAGCCGATGACGTACGGTGCGGTTAGAAAATTCGGCGGCAGGTAACAGGTCAAACAGTTCTTCAGAACACTCCCCATGGTAAATGCGATAGAGAACGCAAAGCGAGGAAACGTCTCTACGCAAAGCCAAAGTATCAAGCCTTTCACAGATCATTGGGTCCCCAATGATTCGAATGGCTCTACGTTGTATGCGATCAAATGGTTCAAGCTGATACTGGGGTGCACCAGCCCAGAGGTGAGAACAGTACTCCATATGAGGCCGAACCTGGGCCCTATATAGGGCCAAACGGTGTTTTGGCGTGAAGTACCGTCTCGCTCTGTTGATGACCCCCAGTTTCTTCGAGGCCAACTTGGCCTTGCTTTCCAGATGATCGCGATACTGGCAGTCACTCGAAACATTAAGGCCCAATATACTGATACTGGGCGCGGCTGTAAGAGGAGTGTTTTGAAAGACTGGCGATATGATAAATGGGATTTTTTTTGTGGTTAACGCGCAAACTTGTGTCTTCAGGGGGTTGAACTGAACTAAGTTCCTTTCACCCCATGAGGAGACTTTGTTGAGGGATGCCTCAATAGAAGACACAAGTTTATTTCGGCACTGTTCAGCGTTTTCCCGAGAAAGACTTGCTCGGCCGGAGTAAACAGCGTCCACTGTGCTATCATCTGCATAGCAATGAATGCTAGAATCCTCTAACATGTCATTGATATGCAAAAGAAACAGCGTAGGGGACAGCACGCAGCCTTGGGGAACGCCAGCGTTCACGGGCATATGTTTAGAGCAAAAACCGTCGACAGCGACCTTGATGCTGCGCCCAGTGAGAAAGCTGGCGATCCATTTGCATAAATTCTCGGGAAGCCCATAGGATGGAAGTTTAGCCAGGAGCGCCTTATGCCAAACTCGATCAAAGGCCTTCGCCATGTCCAAACTAACTGCCAGGCCCTCTCCCTTGCTTTCAATAGCCGCTGCCCAGCGGTGGGTAAGGTAAACCAGAAGATCACCGGTTGAGCGACCATGGCGAAAGCCATATTGTCGGTCATTAATCAATCGGTGATCCTCTAGATAAACCAAGAGCTGGCTATTGATGATGCTCTCCATGACTTTTGAGAGCAGGGAGGTGATGGCAATAGGCCTGTAGTTAGATGGATCGGACCTATCGCCTTTCTTTGGGATCGGGTGGATAAGAGCGCTCTTCCATGAATCTGGGACTACGCCGACTGAGTAAGAGTGCCGAAACAAACGCGTTAGCACCGGTGTCAGCTCAGGAGCACAAGAACGGAGCACTAAGGGAGAAATGTCATCTGGCCCGCTCGACTTGTGGATGTCCAAAGAGGACAGAGCTCGCCTAACAGCTGTTTGGTTAAACTTAACCTCAGGCATTGAGCTCTGGCACCGCGGGATGGTCGGCGGCGTTGATCCTTGGTCATCCAAAGTCGAGTTTGAGGCAAAGAGAGCGCCCAGGAGATCGGCTTTCTCTTTTGCCGTGTGGACCAGGATGTCATTTCCCGTGCGTAATGGCGGAAGCGAAGGCTGGCTAAAGTTGCCAAGTGCCGCCTTTGAGAGCGCCCAGAACTGATGAGTTCCGGACGGATAGCTCTCAAGCTTCTCGCCAATTTTGGCGATATGCTCGGACCTTGCTCTGGCAATTTGCCGCTTAAAGAACCTAGAGGCTCGGTTATACTTCCTTTTTGAGGTTTTCACCTCCGGATCCTTAGTAACCAATGCCTCAGCCCAGATTTGATATGCCTCGCGTTTGCTAGAGGCAGCAAGCTTGCAAGACGTATCAAACCAAGGCTGTGACTTGCCACCGATTGGCACTACAGCACTAGGAATATAAAGTTCCATGCCCTGTAGGACCACGTCGGCAACAGCAGCGGCACAGGTACTAGGATCATCAGAAGAGAAGCAAACCGGCCCCCAGGGATAAGATGAGTAAAATGTACGCATCCCATCCCAATCTGCTGACTTGTAGTGCCAGACGCGACGAGTTGCGGGTGATCTGCAGCTGTCGCGCTTAATGGGCACGACACTCCGTACCAGGCAGTGGTCAGAGGACCCCAAGGGGGCATCGACGACAACCTGGTACTGCTCTGGATGTGAAGTCAGCAAAAGGTCCAATAAAGAGGCATTGTGGTTGTCCACGTCCGGGAGTCGCGTAGGCGACTCAACCAATTGGGACAATCCGTTCGCCATAGCAAGGTCAAATGCAGCCCTTCCCGCGTGGTCGGTGGTGCGTGATCCAAGCCAACTGGCATTGTGCGCATTAAAATCGCCAAGTATCACGACCTCAGCGGAGGGGATCTGTGAGAGCATATCGTCGATAGCCGATTGAATGTGCTCCATGAGCCGATCCGTTTCTGCATTACCACTGTGGGACCTGTAAAGGCATGCGTAGACTCGGGCACGATCGTCCGAGTCAACACGGAGCCAGATGGTAGACAGGTCCCGACCTTCAAAATGGGCAAGACGACGGAAACTTAGGTCCTCCCTTACGAACACAGCGACCCCGGCATGAGGCATAAAGTTATGTTCTATTTTGTAGCCGGGGTATTGGAGATAGGCTGTGTCGCTCGGTCGGGCAATTTGAGTCTCCGTCAGGAATAACAAAGCCGGCCGTGTCGTCTCGAGGTGGTGGTGGACGGCATTTAAGTTGGAATGTAGACCCCTGATATTGCAAAAGTCCACGTTGAGCGTGGAAGGGGTTGCCGTGGAGCGTACGTCTCGTTTGCCCTGTCTATAGCGCGGAACTTTGCCCTCCCCAGAATTCGAAGGGCAGCCTGAGTTTAGAGACTCAGGGAGGGATTCTCCAGCACCGGAGGTGCTGGTACCCTCCTGGGGTAGTTTCTCTTTAAGTGCCGCTATCATATTCCAGGGAGGGGTGGGAGGTTGGGCTCCGGAGCCCGGCATTACCTAATGCGAAACGCAGTGGCATAAAGCCACTACTTAACGCCGGTATTAAATGCCGGGGGTGGTATGATCCGGTCGAGTCTGCCCATGCGTGTTGCCATTGCTGGCGACGTGACTCTACCACACGTACTTTAGTCGCCTTTTACGACACCACCAGTACCATGATGATCCTATTCTTAGCCGGGATCACACGGCGTGTTACCAAAGTGAAAGGAAGCCAACTGTCCGCAATGATCTGAGCTTAACATATTAATTATTGACTTTTTACATGGTATGGAGTTTGTAAAAATATTATCGATACAAGTTGCAGTACAATGAGTGATTCTTGTTGGCTCCAGAAATAGATTATCTAGGTTATATGAATTCAGTAATGACCTGAATCTGATACAAGTGGTGGAGTTATCTAGTAAATTAATATTAAAATCACCACATATAACTATTAATTTCTTAGATCCAGATAATTTTACAAGTACTCGTTCTAAAATAATTTCAAAGTGTTCATATAACCCAGTGGGAGGTCTGTATACACTTACAACAATGAAATGCTCAAGCTCAGCACAGGCCATTTCAATAGTTTGCACAACAGAGAGGCTCACAATGTCTTTGCGTTCCTTAAACTTGTAAGATTTATTCAAAATTATTAAAGAGCCACCGCGAATTGCTTTTTCTCTGTTGAACATACTAGCTACTTGGTGATTAGTAAAATTAAAAATAGCTTCATAGTTTCTAAGCCAGTGCTCTGTAATGCAGAGTACATGAATATTATTAGTATGCAAGAATAATTCAATTTCTAAGTCTTTATTTAACAGCCCTTGTATGTTTTGATGCACCAAGTTTGTATCATTATCATGACAAATAGTATTTATTTTTACATTATTGTCACTTTTACTTTTATTACTATATAACATTTTGCCAGAGATGGCCTCTTTTGTCTTATTATTTAATTTAAATTATTTGGAACGGATTCCAAGCAAGTCAAAGTATACCGTTCAAGAGGTATAGTGTTCTTTATAGCCACAGTATTGGCTAAGTTAAGTTGTAAATGATATGATAGCATACTTGCTATCTGTCTTTTATAAAAATAAGATAGGTGTAACCTATCACATGTCAAATTATTATTTTTTATATTAATTACATTATTGATGTCAATTAAATTGATTTTACTATTATTATCACTTAATGTCACATAATTACTATTTATTAATGTATGTAACATATTATTTAAATTAAATCTAATATCATTTTCTTGTGGCAACTTCTTTATATAAGGAAATGTAAACATAATAATTTTTTTTACATTTAAATTTGTTAATTGTAAATAATATTCTTGTAATAGCTTTTTATTCACATTTCCCCTTCCCCCAATCAGAATAATTAAAATTGTATTAGGACAATGAGTATTAGACAAAATTTTACTCATAATTTGGGAATATGTGGCTCCAGGCATACAACAATTTAATACTGAGTGTCCTTTACAAATACTATTTAAAATCACACCCATATTTTTCCCCAAATTGTCACTATATATTTTAATATTACCTTGCTTTTGTGTGGGTATGGGTTGTGACTTTTTAATCTCCATAAAGCTGTTCTGAGCTCCACCAGCCTGAGATTGTGAAAATATTTCTGACATCTCCCTTGGATGGCTTAGTGTGAGCGCTTGACACTCACAGGCATAATTTTTGGTGAGTGACTCAAAGCGCTCTGTATTATGACTACAGATCTTAAGCAGCTCATCCATGGAAGATATGTGCTCTGCAATTTGTCTCTGAGCACATTCATATTTATCAGAAATGGTTTTTAACTTATTATGTAATGTGGCAATCTCCAACTGTAAGGAATTCACCTCAGCTTCATATAACTTTTAACTTAACATATATAAATAACTTTTTATTTAACATATTTTCTGAAAATTTATTAAAGTTATTTTTTATTTTTTTTCTGTCAGCGGCTAATTTGGTGTAGTTTTTACAAATATCTTTTGTTTTTAATAGTTGCTGTGTTTTTTTAATATATTTGTTTATTTTAATGTATTTTTTTAATTTATTTTTACTACTAAGAACTGGCTTGGAAGTCACCGAATCATCACCAGTCAAATCTATTGTTGAAATGTCATTTTTATAGGTGATGACTGGAGAAACTAAGTAAAAACTAAACTAAAAATTTATATTATTGAAAATAGTTAATTCAGCAAATATCTTGAACTCCATTGTTTGTTCCCACGAGCTGCAAGTGCGGCGTCAGGGGAATGTGTCTTTACACATTGTTAACTAAACACAATATAAATTTTATTGAAGATGAAATTGATACTTATTTAAACGGTATTTACAGTGTAGAAATGAAAAACAACACACCATGTTTTATCGTAGAGTTGTTGTTAGAAGAAGTACCTGTAACATTTCAAGTGGATACTAAGGCAAGTTTTTCATTGATAAATGAACACACTTGGCGTAAAGTACGAAGACAACATCAGTATCTTTTTCTCAAGCCGTCACCTTTAACCCTTCGTACATGGACTGACGCTCCAGTCATGTTACTAGGGCAGGTAAAAATACAGGTAAAATATAAAAATATAATTTGCAATTTAAACATAATTGTTGCCAAACTGGCTGGGTCCACTACATATAACACTGAATAGTAATTGCCTATCAGGCATTGAACATGATACATATATAAGCAAAATTACTACAAAATTTACAGATATTTTTAAAGAAGGTCTTGGCACTAATTGTGGAAACCTTGTTAGTATTCATATTAAACGTGGGGCCACACCTAGATTTTTAAAGGCTCGCCCCGTGCCATATGAAATTCGATTATGTGGAGACTATCGTAGTACTGTTAACTAAGCAACTGAATCTGATACTTATCCCATGCCTACAGCCAACGATGTTTTTGCTATGCAGGCGTGAATTTTTCGACTTTAGATCTTGATCGAGTAAAAGTAAGTGAAAACACTGCAAAGCTGTTAACTTTAAATACGTGCAAAGGATTATACACAGTCCGTAGATTGCCATTTGGTGTCAAAGCTTGTCCAGGAATTTTTCAGCGCCTTATGACAGCACTTTTAGCAGGAATACCAGGTGTGGCAGTTCTTATAGATGACATTATTATTAGCGGTTCTACGTTGCAGACAATGAAATAACGACTTGAAATGGTGTTGGAACGTATACACAAATCTGGGTTACGACTCAACAAAAAGAAATGCAAATTTGCACAAGAAGAAGTAGAATTTTTGGGATTTATCATTAACAAAGAGGGGGTGCACCCAGCTCCAAGCAAAGTAGAAGCAATTATAAAAATTCCAGAACCTAGAAATGTACAAGAACTACAGGCTTTTCTAGGGTTATATAATTTTTACGAAAGGTATTATTCCTCACAAGGCGACAATCTTAGAACCGTTACACAGATTGTTAGATAAGTCACAAAAGTGGCAGTGGACAAATAATGAACAAAATTCCTTTGAAATGGCGAAACGGTTATTAACTTTTGATACTACGTTGGAACACTATGATTTAATAGACCTTTAGTGTTAATATGCGACAGTTCCGAGTATGGTGTTGATGCAGTTCTATCACATGTGATGGATGATGGACAAGAAAAACCAATTGCAATGAGTTCTAGGACACTTCATACCCATGAGCGTCGATATTCTCAATTGGACAAGGAAGCACCATCAATTATGTTCGGGATCAAAAAATTTCATAATTATTTGGCAGGAAGAAGTTTCACCGTAGTGACCGATCATAAACCATTACTTGGGATATTTAATCCAAAAAAACCTTTGCCAGTCATGCTGTCTCCACGTTTAATTAGAATCGCTATAGCATTAACATCGCACAATTATGACATAATTTACAGACCTGGATCACATATTGGAAATGCAGACAGTTTGAGCAGATGGCCACAACCTGTACCGGATCAAGAAGACCAGTTTTTAGGGGAGATATTAATGATAGCTGAGAAATTGGAGGATTTTCCATATACTGCTAAAGAAATTGCGAAGGAAACTGAAAAAGATAGAGTACTTTCTCGAGTCTGTCACTTTTTAAGGAGCGGGTGGCCGCACAGAGTTTTTTTTTTTTATAAATAAACAACATCCACGGGCGCAGTATGCCCGTGCCTTTTTTATATGGTACTTTATTAAAAAATTTTCGGCGTTTCTCAACAAATCGGGATTTTATTAAAACTATGAACTTAAATCTAAGGTGAGTATCCACACTGACTGATTATTTATTTAATTTTTTTTTCCCCTTATTAATAATATCTATATTGTTAGTATATGTTTTCAATACTGTACTATATATAACTATACTATATGTTTACAATTAATTGTAGGTAGTATTAAGATTTGGTATAATATGTGCTTACAGTTAAACACGTTCTTACAATTATCTAGTTAGTGTCATTGGGATGGGTTATAAGTATTGTTAAGGATTACATTTATTTATTATTTATTATTTCATAATTGTAATGAAGGTATATATGTATTATTATTATTATTATTATTTATCATTATCATTATCATTATCATTATCATTATCATTATCATTATCATTATCATTATCATTATCATTATCATTATCATTATCATTATTATTATTATTTATCATTATCATTATCATTATCATTATCATTATCATTATCATTATCATTATCATTATCATTATCATTATCATTATCATTATCATTATCATTATCATTATCATTATCATTATCATCATCATTATCATTATCATTATCATTATCATTATCATTATCATTTGAATTCTATTGTCTCAGAACTTTGTTCAAGTTTTGGTATTTTAAGTGAAATCCGCGGGCCAAAGCCAAGAGTATTTCACTATATGTTTACACTAACAGAAGCGTCGAACTTTTGTACTAAAGTACCACTGAACTTGAAGGGAATTTAAATAAAACAACTATATTGACCTATCCAATTTGAACTCAATTTATTTAAGATTTTGCTTATTATATACGTTTGCCGTGAACTAAACGTTATCGCGATTCAGAAACGGTCAACGCCATCTCTTTAGCTTAAGGACAATTACTTACAACAAACGCACAGCATGTTATATTTAACGGTCGTTAACATACCGCCCACCAAGGACATTTAGTGATGAAATGTCCTTCATATTTTTCTTTCAACAGTAACAGATTTATGTCTTAAATCTAAATGCTAAATTAACAATGTTACAATAGGTTGTACTATAGCTTCCTACAAGAGTTAGGTAAAGCTTGAACTCATTGATCTTAAGATTAAAATTAGTTAAAGGAAAGTATACAACAAAAAATGTCTTAACAAAAAATATCACTCAAAAATCTACAATTGCAATGCAAAATATACAACAAAAAATGTCTGAACAAAAATATCGCATAAGAATCTCCAATTACCATAACAAAACAATGAAACCCTTTAACTTCTAATAAAATTTGTAACAACAAATTATTCCTTATGTATATAAAACAAACATGAAGTAAACAAACATGAGTATTAATAAAATTAAAGAAACGGCTTAATTACATTAATCCGCTATGGGCAAAATACACAATTTATTGGTTGGCCTTTTTATCGTACTATTTTTAGTGCGTAGAGTGACAACGCGGGTGACTTTATCATCACCTGGATGTTTTTCTAAAACCCGTCCTAGCATCCAGCGGCTAGGTGGTAAGTCGTCTTCCTTAATGAGAACAACGTCTCCTATATTGGGTTCAGGGATCTTGGAAGCCCATTTATATCTGTTCATGAGACCAGCCAAGTATTCCTGCGACCATCTCTTCCAAAAGGATTGCACCATCCTTTGGACAAATTGCCAACGTGTAAGAGAACTAACCGATGAACTTTTGACATTATAATCGGGTACAGAGATTACCGGTTCGCCTATTAAAAAGTGCCCGGGAGTTAAAGGAGTTGGCTCCCCTGGATCCTCTACGTTAATAAGGCTCATAGGCCTTGAGTTCAAGCATGCCTCTACTTGACTAAGCAGCGTACTTAGTTCCTCATATGTGAGAGTCGACTCGCCTATAACGCGCTTTAGGTGGAACTTTGTGGACTTTATTCCCGCTTCCCACAGACCTCCAAAATTGGGAGCGTGAGGGGGAATGAAGTGCCATTCGGTACAACTAACTTCTAAGTTACTTGCGATAGAAGATTGTAATTGCTTTAACTGTTGTAACTCCTTGGACGCCCCTACAAATGTAGTGCCATTATCGCTCCATATTTTGGCGCAGTGACCTCGTCTAGAAACAAACCGTTTAAACGCAGCTAAAAATGACTGAGTTGTCATATCACTTACAACTTCAAGGTGTAGCGCGCGAGTGGACATGCATACAAATAAGCATATGTAGCCCTTGTATGAATGATGACCACGACCTTTTGTTGTTCTTATATTTATGGGCCCAGCATAGTCCACCCCACTATGAAGGAATGGTCTAGTTGGTGAGCATCGAATCGATGGAAGCGAACCCATGAACTGACTTTTGATTGTGGCCTTGTGTTTGGCACACGTAACACATTTACGAACGCATTGTTTCGTAAGATTCCTCACACCTATGATCCAATAAGCGGTCCTCAAATAATTGATCATCATTTGCGGGCCTCCGTGAAGGGTCTTCTTATGAGCATCTGCTACTACTAGGTGAGTAAAGTGCGAGTCATTGGGTAAAACTATGGGATATTTCATCTGTGCATCAAATGATGCCTTATGAAGTCTACCCTGAAGTCTCATGATACCCTTATCATCAATAAAAGGGCATAAAGATTTAAGCTTACTACTTCTTAAATCTATGTGACCTTTAGTTTGTAATTGTGCGTACTCTAATGTGAAATTTTCTCCTTGTACTTTCTTTATGCAACAATTTAGTGCCTCATCTATTTCCTTCTTCTGCAGGTAAGTTTTACGATTTGTATTTCTATTTAAAACTCTTCGACAATATGCTACTACTCTTAATAATTTTGATAATGATGAAAATCTATCTAATATGTTGTAACTATCAGAACCGACAACAACGTGCGCTTTAACTGATTGCTCTAGCTCTATCCTTAAATCATTTGGCCTTTTGTAAGTAATTGTCTTTGCCTTCAGGAACTGTGGTCCAGAAAACCATGTGGTAGATTTTAAGAACAAACTTGGCAACATACCTCGTGATGCACAATCTGCAGGATTCTCCTTTGTTGCGACATGGAACCATTGCGAAGAATTTATAAATGTTAATATTTCCGATGTGCGATTGGCAACAAATGTTTTCCACCTGCTAGGATGGCTATTTAACCAAGCTAGCACCACGGTAGAATCCGTCCATGCATAGATTCTGTCCTTACCTATATTTAAGACCTCTGAAGTTTCAATCAGCAATTTGGACAGCAGTACTGCCCCACATAACTCTAAACGTGGTATACTGACTTGTTTTATAGGTGCTACTCTAGTCTTTGACACTAGCAATGACACATTGACCTCACCCATACCATCTATCAGACGTAAGTATACTACAGCGGCATATGCTACCTTCGAGGCGTCACAGAAACCATGAAGCTCTAGCTTACTCTCGGGCGTTGTACCCAGCCAACGAGGTATATGGATATTGGTGAGAAGCGCCAATTCTTCACGGTATGTATGCCATTCTTTTATTAATTCTATATTTAGTTGTTCATCCCATCCCATACCAGCTAACCATAACTTTTGTATAAAGATTTTGGCTAGTACAATGGTAGGTGCTAACCAACCCAAGGGGTCGAACAATCTAGCTATATCTGATATTACAGTTCTTTTTGTTACAGGTTCACTATTCAGCGGCGGAAGGTTCACCGTGTACCGGAAGGAATCTTTTAGGCGATTCCAGGTAAGTCCCAGTATTTTCATTGTTTCATCTAATTTGATCTCAACCTTTTGATTATCTTTATTAATCCTTTTGTCCTTTAGTATATGTTGTCCTTTGTCCTTTTCCTCCAGTATTTTAATTTTCTCCAATATTTCTTTATTGTTGCTATTCCATTTTTGTAACTTAAACCCCCCTTTACCCAACATTTCTTTTATTTGTTTATACATTTCAATCCCACTGGTTACTTCAAAACATCCAGCCATTAAATCATCCATATAAAATGAATTTAATACTTGCTCAGCAGCCATTGGGTACATATTTCCCTCATCGTATGCAACCTGATGAAGAGTTCTTACAGCTTGATATGGTGCTGATGCCGTTCCAAAGGTAACTGTAACCAGCTCATAGTCTTGAATTTCATCGGTGGGGCTGTTTCGCCATAGGATTCTTTGAAACATCGCATCGTCATCGGAGACTCCAATCTGCCGATACATTTTAACGATATCTGCTACTAGGGCAATAGAATATCTTCTCCATCTTAAAACGGTATGTCTCAGATCCGCTTGTAAGGTGGGCCCAATCATCAGAGTATCGTTAAGCGATACTCCTCTGCTGTTCTTTTGGGATGCGTTGAACACAACCCTGACTTTTGTAGTCGTTTTGTCCTCTCTTAAAACGGCATGATGAGGTAAGTATACCGCTAAATGTTTTTTATCGTCTTCTTCCTTTACAGATCTCAGGTGTCCTAACTGTAAGTATTCATTTATTACTTCTGTGTACTTATGTTTTAAGTCTGGATTCCTTGCTAATCGTTTCTCTAAAAATTGCAATCGTTTTTCAGCTATGGCACGAGAATCGCCTGATGTGCACTGAGGATCTTTGTCCTTGAAAGGCAATCTTACCTCGTATCTACCATCCCGTCTTCTCTTTGTAGTGGCCTTATAAAACTCTTCACATTTCTCTTCCTCTGGTGAAAGAATTTTATTTGTACTAATTTGGTCTTCAATTTCCCAGAATCGTCTGAGAATTTGATCTGTGTTGAACTGTGCGTGCATTACAGCCACGTTGGGACTTACGTAGTTTGCTCTACTAAGGGTTGAACTATTTACTAAACCCGTAAGTATCCAACCTAAGGTGGTACTTTGGGCGATAAGCGTAGACGATGGACTCTTTACTATGCCTGTTTTTATTATACAGCCATATACATCTGCACCCAACAAAATATCAATTTTGTTTGGATGATTGAACTCTGGATCTGCCAACTCTAGATTGGTGATATCAATGCAGTTAAAGGCATTACTATATATTTTCTGTTCTGGTAAATATGAAGTAATTTTACTTATAACATAAGCGTTTAAATTTAGTTCAAAATTTGGATCCACGCGCGATTGTAGCTTAATATTTACCATATATTTTGCTGTTGTGGACTTTTCACCTAAGCCTGTAACCACACCCTGAACGGGAATTTTTGGCAGTCTAAGAAATTGTGCTGTAGCTTCGGTAATAAAACAAGCCTGTGAGCCTTGATCTAACAAGGCTCTTATTGTTTGGTATTTACCGATTTTTGACTCGGCATTTACTAGAGCAGTGGCTAGTAAAACCTGTCGCGGAATCTGAACTTGATTTGTAGATAAACAAGAAACCAAAGGACTTGAACTAGTGGAAGGAATAGGGCTAACAGCTGATTTGTCAGTTTGAGGTTCCACCACCCAGTTTGTGTGCAATAAAGAGTGGTGGCGTTTTTTACAAAGTTTACAACTCGTTTTATTTTTACAACTTCCTACTGTATGGTTGCCACCTAAACAGTTGAAACATATTTTATGTTTCGCTACGAAATCGCGTCTGTTCTCGAGGGATTGTTTAGCAAATTCTTTGCAAAAGCATAATTTATGAGGCTCGCTACAAAATTCACAACGTATTCTACTACTTGAACTCAAGACTAATGCCTTTGGATTATGTTGGTTATTAGCATTATTATTTATATTAATATTCCTTTTAGGCTCTGTAAATTCTAAGGCGCGAAAACGATTTTCTATAAACGCGGCAAATTCTCCAAAGGTCGGCAATTCATTGAAATCGTGACTACTAACACTAAATTCCCACTGCTTACGCGTCTCTGAATCTAACTTAAATGAAACTATATGGATAATAATGACATCCCAAGTTGTCACATCTATGTTTAAATTTTTTAAGGCATTAAGACAATCGTTTGTGGTGTCAAGTAACTCCTTTAAAGAGGTTGCTGACTCAACTTGCATACGCTTTTGTGCGAAGAGTCGTTTTAATATACAATTAATTAAATATTTTTTATTATTATATCTTTTTTCTAATTGAGACCAACACTGTTCGTAGTTTAACTCGCTTACCGGAGTTTGCCTTACTAATTGCTCTGCCTCGCCACTAAGATGACTTTTCAAATAATGCATTTTTTGCACTTTATCTAATGTTTCATTTTTGTGTACTAATGATAAAAATAAATCTCTGAAAGTTATCCATTCTGAATATCTGCCACTAAAAATTGGAATGGCTATTTTTGGTAACGTTACGAATGAACTTTGCTTATTAGCACTATTAGATGTGGACTCTTTAGTGATTGTGTACCTACTAAGTATTGACTTTATTGTGCATTTATACGTGATATAGGTATAGCAGGTAGGACTTTTCTTAAAGTTAACTAAGCTACGTTGTATTATTTTTTGCTGTTCATTCAAAACGTTAATTAATCCCTCCATTTTATTTTAAATAACTTAGACAATCCAAAGTAAAATACGAATTAAAAAAAAAGAGTTCTAAGTGTGTATAGACTACCAGTTAAATTAAAAACAAATTACAAGTGTTTTTTAACATTAATTTAGGTGGGGCCTAAATTGGACATAGGTTCCCCGTAACTCCGTTTTTTATACAATTATTCTAAGTCTAGAATGCACACTTTATAACTACTTAAAATAATAAACCGAAATATTACAAGTGTTTAGCAACATTTTATGTGGGGCCTGAATGGGACATAGGTTCCCCGTTCCCTCGTTTTTACTAAAACTATTCTAAGTCTACTATAACACACAACTTAAAATTTTACAAGTCTTTTTAAATCTACGTTAACTGTCTTTTAAAATTTGATTCACTTTTAATGCACTTTGAGAAATAATAATCACAATTGTACTCACAGTTTTAACTCCACATATACAAACACTTGTGGGTGGCGCGCCTTGTAGCAACTCGCTGAACTGACAGTGACCAACACTGAACTGCGCCTGGCGACGGCTGCGACTGCGGTGGGCTTCTTGATTATGCTGTCTGGATTTGTCCCCGGAACAGCGGCACTCATTGCACTCTGGTCAGCCTTTGCTACTTCTGAGCAAGGCAACCAGTGCTACTTGCGAACGTCGACGGTGGTGGAGCGAGCGTAATTAAATGCGTCGCGTTACTTTCGCGGAACCCTTACTGCGGGAACCGAGTGCGGGCCAATCAAGGCTCACGCTGATGCAAAAATCGTCCGAACGATCCGGCTCGAAGGACCAATGTTTACACTAACAGAAGCGTCGAACTTTTGTACTAAAGTACCACTGAACTTGAAGGGAATTTAAATAAAACAACTATATTGACCTATCCAATTTGAACTCAATTTATTTAAGATTTTGCTTATTATATACGTTTGCCGTGAACTAAACGTTATCGCGATTCAGAAACGGTCAACGCCATCTCTTTAGCTTAAGGACAATTACTTACAACAAACGCACAGCATGTTATATTTAACGGTCGTTAACACTATATTATATTATTTTAAGTCGGCGTCATCTTGTAGAAACTTTCTGACAATTCGACAAGCGTTTAATATAGCACATTTTTGCATGGTATAGTATGTGGAATTAGGCAAATCTATGGTTTTGAGGGCTTGATATAAGTATTTCGGAATAACACCTGTGCTAGACAGCACCAAGGGCACAATATATACTTTATTCATTTTCCAGATTCTCATTATTTCTTCTTTAAGTTCTGTATATTTTTGTATTGTTTCTGTTATTGTTTTTTGTATATTATGGGTATTTGGTATTGCTATATCTATTATATTTTGTTTACTTTATCAATTAAAGTTATATCTGGTCTATTATTATGAACTGTCTTATCTGTCAATATGGCCCTGTCAAAGTACATCTTGTGATTGGTACTCTCCAACACAGGTGCAGGTGTATATTGATAGTACGGAAGTGGTTTCTTTTCTGTCAAATTATGTTTGATAGCTAACTTTTGATGGATTATGTTGCAAACTTGGTTGTGACGATGATTATAATCGGATTGACTTAAAGAAGAACACGCTCCTGTAACGTGTTGTATGGTCTCAGAATTATTTAAACATTTTCTACATCTATCTGTCTTTAAACTTGGGTCTTTAAGTATGTATTTTCTATAATTTCTGGTATTGATAACTTGATCTTGAATAGCTACTGCAAATCCTTCGGTTTCCGGAAAGAGTGAACCTAATTGTAACCATTTATTTGATGCCTCTAAGTCAATATTTGAATTATTTAGGTCGTAAAAATGGCGTCCATGTAATTCTTTTCTCCTCCAAGTCTCTATTTTCTTATTTTCAATATCAGTTTTACTTTCAAATTGTATATTTTTATGTTTCAAATTTAGTGGGGTGAATTTATTATCCGTTTCTGTTACTGCTAGATGTATCTTACTATTATTAGATTTATCAAAAAAGAATGTGCGTAAATTTATAATTTGTCCTTGCCATAAACTATTCAAGTCTACAAGACCCCTACCTCCTATTTGCCTCTGTAAAGTCATTCTTTCTATTGCAGACTTGGGGTGTAAGTAGCTATGTTTTGTTAAAATTGTCCTAGTTTTCATTTCTATTCTGTTGATATCTGTTTTCGACTATTTAATTATCCCAAAAGAGTATGTTAATACCGGAATAGCATATGTATTAATAGCTTTAATTAGGTTCTTTGAGTGTAATTGTTTTTTGCATATTCTATTGACACGTTGAAAATATTCTTGTTTTAATTCTGATTTAATTTGAGTATGAGCTATTCCTTTAGCTTGTTGAATTCCTAAATATTTATAATTATCCCCGTCTTTCATTAAATTAAAACTAACACCATCACCTGAAATATTACGACTAGATCTTAACTTTCCTCTCTTTAAATATAATTCCCGACATTTATCTAATCCAAAAGTCATACAGATGTCCTTACTGAAAGATGCAGTTATATTTAATATTTTTTTCATGTCCTGCTCTGATTTGGCAAAAAGTTTTATATCGTCTACATACATCAGATGGGTAATAACTGTGTTAGGTGTAAGCTTGTAGCCAGCATTAGAATTATTGAGAATATTAGATAAAGGATTTAATGCGAGACAAAACCACAAAGGACTCAATGAGTCTCCCTGAAATATGCCGTTTTCAATTGCGATTTGCTCAGTTTTAATTATTGTTTGGTTATTATGTATATACAAATAAGTTTTCCACGTTTTCATAACATTTTCCAAGAAGTTTATAATTACCGGGTTAATTTTATAAATTTGTAAAATCCTAATAAGCCAGGAATGAGGTACACTATCAAAAGCCTTTCTGTAATCAACATATGCTAAATTTAAGTTTCTTTTGTGCGTAGTTGCATGTTTCAGAATTACACTATCTATGACAAGTTGCTCTTTGCATCCTCTATGGTTCTGCCTGCATCCTTTTTGCTCTTCAGATAATATATTGTTTATTGAAATATGGTTATTTATCTTTACTGTAATGCATGAGGTTATTATTTTATACATTGTTGGCAAACAAGTTATGGGCCTGTAATGGGATGGATCCTCTGTTGTGCTACTTTTTGGTATCATATATGTGATACCTTTTGTAATGAATTCAGGTAAAATTTCTTTAGATTTTATTAAATTTGTGATAATGGTTGCCAGAATGCTGTGCATTGCAAACAGTTTTTTAAATCAGAAACTATGTATACTATCTACACCAGCAGCTTTCCAATTTTTAGTTTTTGTCAATACATGCTCTAAGTCTGTGACTGTTATTTGCAAAAAGTCCATTTGTTCTATATGTTTCCAATTTTGTTCTTCTTTGTCCGATTAGCGTTGTTGTTATGATATTCTTTTGTTTCCCATACATTCATCCAATAATTTTAAATGCTTCCGCAGTAGGTAAAATTGTTTGTTGGGTTTTAGTTATATTATTACTTAAAGTTCTATAAAATCCTTTTTCATTATTGGAGAATAATTTATTGTCGTTTTTACGTTTCAGTGATTTAATGTATCTTGCTAATCTTTGAGATTTGAGAGCTAACTTTTGTTTTAAAGTGTCTAAAAATTCTTCCGGTTTAACATTATTTTTTTCATATTTTGAGTGAATTTTTGTGTTTTTAAATATTTGTTGTACTTTTTTTTCTAATTTACTAGATAATTACGTTAGCTACAGCCAGAAGGTCGAAAAAAAACCAAAAACTGTTTAAACTAACTTTAATTAATTAAAATAATTACATTTAAAACTTATTACTAAAAGTGAAAGTATGACCTACTCGATGTAAGTTCAAACTAATTATCCTCTAGAAAATACAATAAAATATGTAATTCACAAAATGCAATTATGCATTCCCACGCTAATGATGTCCACACTCAACACTCAAACACAAAGTTCACATGAGAAAGGAATTCCTGTATCGGCAATCTTCCTGGAAAGTGTATATGTAACTCCTCCACCCTCAGATCAGCAACTATTTTAGTACGTTGAGATAAAATGTTGCTGGCATCTTTCTGCGCTCTCCTGATGTCCCTGCTTCCCCTAGCTGCTCACTTATATTATCACTTGAAGTTAGGGTTGTATCTTCCTTATGTTTTCGGTTTTTCCTTAACTTATAACGATGGGTTGCAATGCCTATAATGAGTGCACCTGCACCTAACACGAAGACATATAAGGGTATCGTAGTATGATAAAATGTATTTAAATGCAGCTTGTCGAGTTGTAATGGATTTTCTTGAATTATTTTTTCTTGAATGCTATGAAGTTCTTGTAAATCTATTGATTTTACATTAAGATGGGTAGGAACATTATCTTGTTTCACTGCGCTGAACGGTATTTGCATCAATTTCAGTGGCTGTCCTTTTATCTCATCACTTTCATTTACGATGGTAAATTCTGCAGTTTTCATATAACATTTCACGGGAATACTGATTAAATAGCTGCCCTGGAGCGATGTGAATTCTTCTCTGTCGCAGACTAAATGTACTTTGCTGAGATGCGGGAATGATAGAACATAATGTTGATCATCCAGCTTTTCGATTGCCTCTTTTGCTAAAGTTACTGTTGTATATTGACAAAAATCATTAAAAACTTGATGAAGAATAAGTTGCTGCACGCAGTCAGGATCCGTACGAATGCGTTGATTTACTTCCTTTTCACAAAGATACCAGTGTTTAACCTTCGGACATTCAGTCTCCATGTACATGAACGAGTTCTCGTTAATTGCTATAAAAGGATATGGAGGTATAATGGTATTTTGGACTTTATTAGGTACAATGGAAAGTTTATAGAGGTCGTAGGTATCTGCAGAAATTATTGGATATTTAAAAATTATTACTATTTGCTTATCTGTATAATAGCATCCTGGTTCTATAATATCATAATATTCTCTTAATTCTAAATCTATAATTTGATCCTTATTATATATATTTCTTAATTTATCTCTCATTAATTTTAAAACACTTATATCTATCATAGAATGGTGCGTAGTTGAAACACGAATAAAAGCTAACATGTTTTCTACCCTAATTAACTCGGCCATTAAATCTTCTATATTTTCTCCTATTATTACCAAAAGCTGGGCAAATTTTGCATATTTCATTAAACTATCTTCCCTATAGATATTTGAATTTAAAATGAGTTCTAAAGTGTTATTAATTTTAATTTGATTTTCAACTAACTGAGTAAGTATGCTACTATGTTTCGACATCCATTCTTTACTTAAACTAACATGATTATTAAACTGGGTTACCATTTTGTCTTGATTATTTTCTAATAATTTTATCGCATTATTGTAATTTAAAGCGTCTTTGTAATCTAAATTTCCCGTAATACTTTTAATTATGGAACCCAAGCCATCTACAAGACCTCTTTTGACTCGACTTGGTTCTAATGACTTGAGTTGGTCAGAGACCCTGACAAGCTTTTCAGTAAGATAATTTATTTGTAGTTCATAGAGTAAGTAGGTTTCATTACTAAGAAGATTTTGAAGTTTTTGAACTTTTAATGACCCAGTTAGGTAACTGGGTCATTAAAAGTTCTATTTTATCCTCTATATAGTCTAATTGTACATATTGTAGGAAAGTATGGTGGTGGGTAGTCAGTCGTATAGGTCCAAGTTTGTAAGGTAATAGTCCAGGTCCATCGTCCAGGCTCTCAAGTTTTATCTCGGAGGGGTTCGTCGCGTGGATTGTCAGCATTACCAGTATTATCCTGTATCAAGTTAGCCCCTTTAGGAACTCGTTTTAGGCGGGATTTGGCAACAGGACCACGTTTTCTCGAGGTGTATATATGAATGGGTAAGTCAGCTAAAACTGTATCCTGCGTATACCGTGGTGCGACCTTTTGACGACTAGCAAGAGGATTTTTTATAAAGATTTGTTGTTGAGGTGCATACTCAACCTCTGGCTCGCGATTTTTATTCCTACTGTCTATTAAAGCTCTACGATTCTCAAGGGATGTACTATTTATAATTTCGTAAACTTTCTTCATACTTTCTTTATGATTAATAATATATTGCTGCAATAAATGTTGGGTGAAATCTATATCATGACAGTCTCTTGGGTCGAAGTGTCCGTTCAGTAAATCAAAGGGTCTACATTTAGTAAAGCTGTGTATAGAGCTATTATAAGCTATAATAGCATATGACATAAGATTAATTACAGATTCGTCTTTATGTTGTAGCTTTATGTTTGAGACGATTGCGCGCTATAAACACCGGCTTTTGTACTTTTGATGTTCCTACAGTTCAAGAAACTGTCGTCGGCGGTGGAGCCAGTAACAATTGTTGCTATGCATGGTAGCATATTTGGATTTTGTCGTATCAAGCGTCTGCACGTAGCAGGCGACTCGCTTACTGCCGCTAGATTTGTGTTGAAGACAGGAAGATATCCAAAGAGCTATTCTTGTTTACATTTCACGCATTGATTATAATGCGCAACTGCGTCTGTTTCCTACCCCGTTTTCTTGATTTTGCGAGTTTGCGCATCACATTAATTTAAATATGTTCTATTAAGATAACTTTTATGAGTGTAAGCTTGAACTACTTACAGTTTAAATATATCAAACTTGAAGAAAATTGTCGGCTGTGGTTGAGCTAGTGTACACGCTGTAGTGGTTTGAGACGATTGCGCGCTATAAACACCGGCTTTTGTACTTTTGATGTTCCTACTGTCGGCGGCGGTGGAGCCAGTAACAATTGTTGCTATGCATGGTAGCATATTTGGATTTTGTCGTATTACCTGCACGTAGCAGGTGACTCGCTTACTGCCGCTAGATTTGCGGTGGAGACAGGAAGATATCCAAAGAGCTATTCTTGCTTACATTTCACGCATTGATTATAATGAGCAACTGCGTCTGTTTCCTAACCCGTTTTCTTGATTTTGCGAGTTTGCGCATCACATTCATTTAAATATGTTCTATTAAGATAACTTTTATGAGTGTAAGCTTGAACTACTTACAGTTTAAATATATCAAACTTGGAGAAAATTGTCGGCTGTGGTTGAGCTAGTGTACACGCTGTGGTGGTTTGAGACGATTGCGCGCTATAAACACCGGCTTTTGTACTTTTGATGTTCCTACAGTTCAAGAAACTGTCGTCGGCGGTGGAGCCAGTAACAATTGTTGCTATGCATAGTAGCATATTTGGATTTTGTCGTATCACCTGCACGTAGCAGGCGACTCGCTTACTGCTGCTAGATTTGTGGTGGAGACAGGAAGATATCCAAAGTGCTATTCTTGCTTACATTTCACGCATTGATTATAATGAGCAACTGCGTCTGTTTCCTAACCCGTTTTCTTGATTTTGCGAGTTTGCGCATCACATTCATTTAAATATGTTCTATTAAGATAACTTTTATGAGTGTAAGCTTGAACTACTTACAGTTTGAATATATCAAACTTGGAGAAAATTGTCGGCTGTGGTTGAGCTAGTGTACACGCTGTGGTGGTTTGAGACGATTGCGCGCTGTAAACACCGGCTTTTGTACTTTTGATGTTCCTACAGTTCAAGAAACTGTCGGTGGCGGTGGAGCCAGTAACAATTGTTGCTATGCATGGTAGCATATTTGGATTTTGTCGTATCAAGCGTCTGCACGTAGCAGGCGACTCGCTTACTGCTGCTAGATTTGTGGTGGAGACAGGAAGATATCCAAAGTGCTATTCTTGCTTACATTTCACGCATTGATTATAATGAGCAACTGCGTCTGTTTCCTAACCCGTTTTCTTGATTTTGCGAGTTTGCGCATCACATTCATTTAAATATGTTCT
The DNA here is from genome assembly GCA_030704555.1 of Heliconius charithonia. NCBI lineage: Eukaryota > Metazoa > Arthropoda > Insecta > Lepidoptera > Nymphalidae > Heliconius > Heliconius charithonia. The sequence continues at coordinate 8,686,520 of CM060828.1, forward strand.
ATTAAGATAACTTTTATGAGTGTAAGCTTGAACTACTTACAGTTTGAATATATCAAACTTGGAGAAAATTGTCGGCTGTGGTTGAGCTAGTGTACACGCTGTGGTGGTTTGAGACGATTGCGCGCTGTAAACACCGGCTTTTGTACTTTTGATGTTCCTACAGTTCAAGAAACTGTCGGTGGCGGTGGAGCCAGTAACAATTGTTGCTATGCATGGTAGCATATTTGGATTTTGTCGTATCAAGCGTCTGCACGTAGCAGGCGACTCGCTTACTGCCGCTAGATTTGTGGTGAAGACAGGAAGATATCCAAAGAGCTATTCTTGTTTACATTTCACGCATTGATTATAATGCGCAACTGCGTCTGTTTCCTTCCCCGTTTTCTTGATTTTGCGAGTTTGCGCATCACATTCATTTAAATATGTTCTATTAAGATAACTTTTATGAGTGTAAGCTTGAACTACTTACAGTTTAAATATATCAAACTTGGAGAAAATTGTCGGCTGTGGTTGAGCTAGTGTACACGCTGTGGTGGTTTGAGACGATTGCGCGCTATAAACACCGGCTTTTGTACTTTTGATGTTGTTCCTACAGTTCGAGAAACTGTCGTCGGCGGTGGAGCCAGTAACAATTGTTGCTATGCATGGTAACATATTTGGATTTTGTCGTATCACCTGCACGTACATCACATTCATTTAAATATGTTCTATTAAGATAACTTTTATGAGTGTAAGCTTGAACTACTTACAGTTTAAATATATCAAACTTGGGGAAAATTGTCGGCTGTGGTTGAGCTAGTGTACACGCTGTGGTGGTTTGAGACGATTGCGCGCTATAAACACCGGCTTTTGTACTTTTGATGTTCCTACAGTTCAAGAAACTGTCGGCGGCGGTGGAGCCAGTAACAATTGTTGCTATGCATGGTAACATATTTGGATTTTGTCGTATCACCTGCACGTAGCAGGCGACTCGCTTACTGCCGCTAGATTTGTGGTGAAGACAGGAAGATATCCAAAGAGCTATTCTTGTTTACATTTCACGCATTGATTATAATGCGCAACTGCGTCTGTTTCCTACCCGGTTTTCTTGATTTTGCAAGTTTGCGCATCACATTCATTTAAATATGTTCTATTAAGATAACTTTTATGAGTGTAAGCTTGAACTACTTACAGTTTGAATATATCAAACTTGGAGAAAATTGTCGGCTGTGGTTGAGCTAGTGCACACACTGTGGTGGTTTGAGACGATAGCGCTGTAAACACCGGCTTTTCTAGTTTTGAGTTTTCTTCAGTTCAAGGAGCTGTCAGCGGCGGTGGAGGCAGTAACAATTGTTGCTATGCATGGTAGCATATTTGGATTTTGTCGTATCACCTGCACGTAGCATGCGACTCGCTTACTGCCGCTAGATTTAAGATATCCAAAGAGTTATTCTTGTTTACATTTCACGCATTGATTATAATGCGCATCTGCGTCTGTTTCCTTCCCCGTTTTCTTGATTTTGCAAGTTTGCGCATCACATTCATTTAAATATGTTCTATTAAGATAACTTTTATGAGTGTAAGCTTGAACTACTTACAGTTTAAATATATCAAACTTGGAGAAAATTGTCGGCTGTGGTTGAGCTAGTGTACACGCTGTGGTGGTTTGAGACGATTGCGCGCTATAAACACCGGCTTTTGTACTTTTGATGTTCCTACAGTTCAAGAAACTGTCGTCGGCGGTGGAGCCAGTAACAATTGTTGCTATGCATGGTAGCATATTTGGATTTTGTCGTATCAAGCGTCTGCACGTAGCAGGCGACTCGCTTACTGCCGCTAGATTTGTGGTGAAGACAGGAAGATATCCAAAGAGCTATTCTTGTTTACATTTCACGCATTGATTATAATGCGCAACTGCGTCTGTTTCCTTCCCCGTTTTCTTGATTTTGCAAGTTTGCGCATCACATTCATTTAAATATGTTCTATTAAGATAACTTTTATGAGTGTAAGCTTGAACTACTTACAGTTTAAATATATCAAACTTGGGGAAAATTGTCGGCTGTGGTTGAGCTAGTGTACACGCTGTGGTGGTTTGAGACGATTGCGCGCTATAAACACCGGCTTTTGTACTTTTGATGTTCCTACAGTTCAAGAAACTGTCGGCGGCGGTGGAGCCAGTAACAATTGTTGCTATGCATAGTAACATATTTGGATTTTGTCGTATCACCTGCACGTAGCAGGCGACTCGCTTACTGCCGCTAGATTTGTGGTGAAGACAGGAAGATATCCAAAGAGCTATTCTTGTTTACATTTCACGCATTGATTATAATGCGCAACTGCGTCTGTTTCCTACCCCGTTTTCTTGATTTTGCGAGTTTGCGCATCACATTCATTTAAATATGTTCTATTAAGATAACTTTTATGAGTGTAAGCTTGAACTACTTACAGTTTAAATATATCAAACTTGGGGAAAATTGTCGGCTGTGGTTGAGCTAGTGTACACGCTGTGGTGATTTGAGACGATTGCGCGCTATAAACACCGGCTTTTGTACTTTTGATGTTCCTACAGTTCAAGAAACTGTCGGCGGCGGTGGAGCCAGTAACAATTGTTGCTATGCATGGTAGCATATTTGGATTTTGTCGTATCAAGCGTCTGTACGTAGCAGGCGACTCGCTTACTGCCGCTAGATTTGTGGTGAAGACAGGAAGATATCCAAAGAGCTATTCTCGTTTACATTTCACGCATTGATTATAATGCGCAACTGCGTCTGTTTCCTTCCCCGTTTTCTTGATTTTGCAAGTTTGCGCATCACATTCATTTAAATATGTTCTATTAAGATAACTTTTATGAGTGTAAGCTTGAACTACTTACAGTTTAAATATATCAAACTTGGGGAAAATTGTCGGCTGTGGTTGAGCTAGTGTACACGCTGTGGTGGTTTGAGACGATTGCGCGCTATAAACACCGGCTTTTGTACTTTTGATGTTCCTACAGTTCAAGAAACTGTCGGCGGCGGTGGAGCCAGTAACAATTGTTGCTATGCATGGTAGCTTATTTGGATTTTGTCGTATCAAGCGTCTGTACGTAGCAGGCGACTCGCTTACTGCCGCTAGATTTGTGGTGAAGACAGGAAGATATCCAAAGAGCTATTCTCGTTTACATTTCACGCATTGATTATAATGCGCAACTGCGTCTGTTTCCTTCCCCGTTTTCTTGATTTTGCAAGTTTGCGCATCACATTCATTTAAATATGTTCTATTAAGATAACTTTTATGAGTGTAAGCTTGAACTACTTACAGTTTAAATATATCAAACTTGGGGAAAATTGTCGGCTGTGGTTGAGCTAGTGTACACGCTGTGGTGGTTTGAGACGATTGCGCGCTATAAACACCGGCTTTTGTACTTTTGATGTTCCTACAGTTCAAGAAACTGTCGGCGGCGGTGGAGCCAGTAACAATTGTTGCTATGCATGGTAGCATATTTGGATTTTGTCGTATCACCTGCACGTAGCAGGTGACTCGCTTACTGCCGCTAGATTTGCGGTGGAGACAGGAAGATATCCAAAGAGCTATTCTTGTTTACATTTCACGCATTGATTATAATGCGCAACTGCGTCTGTTTCCTTCCCCGTTTTCTTGATTTTGCAAGTTTGCGCATCACATTCATTTAAATATGTTCTATTAAGATAACTTTTATGAGTGTAAGCTTGAACTACTTACAGTTTAAATATATCAAACTTGGGGAAAATTGTCGGCTGTGGTTAAGCTAGCGCACACACTGTGGTGGTTTGTGACGATAGCGCTGTAAACACCGGTTTTTGTACTTTTGAGTTTTCTTCAGTTCAAGGAGCTCTCAGCGGCGGTGGAGGCAGTAACAATTGTTGTTAAGCATGGTAGCATATTTGGATTTTGTCGTATCACCTGCACGTAGCAGGCGACTCGCTTACTGCCGCTAGATTTGTGGTGAAGACAGGAAGATATCCAAAGAGCTATTCTTGTTTACATTTCACGCATTGATTATAATGCGCAACTGCGTCTGTTTCCTTCCCCGTTTTCTTGATTTTGCAAGTTTGCGCATCACATTCATTTAAATATGTTTTATTAAGATAACTTTTATGAGTGTAAGCTTGAACTACTTACAGTTTGAATATATCAGACTTGGAGAAAATTGTCGGCTGTGGTTGAGCTAGTGCACACGCTGTGGTGGTTTGAGACGATTGCGCGCTATAAACACCGGCTTTTGTACTTTTGATGTTTTAAAATAAAACTATTTTAACCGGATTAATCGCGTATATTTAGTTTTTACATTTTTGGAAACCCGACGTTTCGAACACTTTGCAGTAGTCCGTGGTCACGGGTAGACTGAGGTGGCATTCGTCTGTCAGTTGACATAATTACTATATCAAACTACCGCCAACGATTTCTTAATTTCCTCGCGTACTAAGACTCGCGTAATTAAGAAATCGTTGGCGGTAGTTTGATATAGTAATTATGTCAACTGACAGACGAATGCCACCTCAGTCTACCCGTGACCACGGACTACTGCAAAGTGTTCGAAACGTCGGGTTTCCAAAAATGTAAAAACTAAATATACGCGATTAATCCGGTTAAAATAGTTTTATTTAAAATGTATAATAATCGTGAAAATCAAAGAACTTATTACTTTTGATGTTCCTACAGTTCGAGAAACTGTCGTCGGCGGTGGAGCCAGTAACAATTGTTGCTATGCATGGTAGCATATTTGGATTTTGTCGTATCAAGCGTCTGCACGTAGCAGGCGACTCGCTTACTGCCGCTAGATTTGTGGTGAAGACAGGAAGATATCCAAAGAGCTATTCTCGTTTACATTTCACGCATTGATTATAATGCGCAACTGCGTCTGTTTCCTTCCCCGTTTTCTTGATTTTGCAAGTTTGCGCATCACATTCATTTAAATATGTTCTATTAAGATAACTTTTATGAGTGTAAGCTTGAACTACTTACAGTTTAAATATATCAAACTTGGGGAAAATTGTCGGCTGTGGTTGAGCTAGTGTACACGCTGTGGTGGTTTGAGACGATTGCGCGCTATAAACACCGGCTTTTGTACTTTTGATGTTCCTACAGTTCAAGAAACTGTCGGCGGCGGTGGAGCCAGTAACAATTGTTGCTATGCATAGTAACATATTTGGATTTTGTCGTATCACCTGCACGTAGCAGGCGACTCGCTTACTGCCGCTAGATTTGTGGTGAAGACAGGAAGATATCCAAAGAGCTATTCTCGTTTACATTTCACGCATTGATTATAATGCGCAACTGCGTCTGTTTCCTTCCCCGTTTTCTTGATTTTGCAAGTTTGCGCATCACATTCATTTAAATATGTTCTATTAAGATAACTTTTATGAGTGTAAGCTTGAACTACTTATAGTTTAAATATATCAAACTTGGAGAAAATTGTCGGCTGTGGTTGAGCTAGTGTACACGCTGTGGTGGTTTGAGACGATTACGCGCTATAAACACCGGCTTTTGTACTTTTGATGTTCCTACAGTTCAAGAATCTGTCGGCGGCGTTGGAGCCAGTAACAATTGTTGCTATGCATGGTAGCATATTTGGATTTTGTCGTATCACCTGCACGTAGCAGGCGACTCGCTTACTGCCGCTAGATTTGTGGTGAAGACAGGAAGATATCCAAAGAGCTATTCTTGTTTACATTTCACGCATTGATTATAATGAGCAACTGCGTCTGTTTCCTTCTCCGTTTTCTTGATTTTGCAAGTTTGCGCATCACATTCATTTAAATATGTTCTATTAAGATAACTTTTATGAGTGTAAGCTTGAACTACTTACAGTTTGAATATATCAAACTTGGAGAAAATTGTCGGCTGTGGTTGAGCTAGTGCACACGCTGTGGTGGTTTGAGACGATTGCGCGCTATAAACACCGGCTTTTGTACTTTTGATGTTCCTACAGTTCGAGAAACTGTCGTCGGCGGTGGAGCCAGTAACAATTGTTGCTATGCATGGTAGCATATTTGGATTTTGTCGTATCAAGCGTCTGCACGTAGCAGGCGACTCGCTTACTGCCGCTAGATTTGTGGTGAAGACAGGAAGATATCCAAAGAGCTATTCTCGTTTACATTTCACGCATTGATTATAATGCGCAACTGCGTCTGTTTCCTTCCCCGTTTTCTTGATTTTGCAAGTTTGCGCATCACATTCATTTAAATATGTTCTATTAAGATAACTTTTATGAGTGTAAGCTTGAACTACTTACAGTTTAAATATATCAAACTTGGGGAAAATTGTCGGCTGTGGTTGAGCTAGTGTACACGCTGTGGTGGTTTGAGACGATTGCGCGCTATAAACACCGGCTTTTGTACTTTTGATGTTCCTACAGTTCAAGAAACTGTCGGCGGCGGTGGAGCCAGTAACAATTGTTGCTATGCATAGTAGCATATTTGGATTTTGTCGTATCACCTGCACGTAGCAGGCGACTCGCTTACTGCCGCTAGATTTGTGGTGAAGACAGGAAGATATCCAAAGAGCTATTCTTGTTTACATTTCACGCATTGATTATAATGCGCAACTGCGTCTGTTTCCTACCCCGTTTTCTTGATTTTGCAAGTTTGCGCATCACATTCATTTAAATATGTTCTATTAAGATAACTTTTATGAGTGTAAGCTTGAACTACTTACAGTTTAAATATATCAAACTTGGGGAAAATTGTCGGCTGTGGTTGAGCTAGTGTACACGCTGTGGTGGTTTGAGACGATTGCGCGCTATAAACACCGGCTTTTGTACTTTTGATGTTCCTACAGTTCAAGAAACTGTCGGCGGCGGTGGAGCCAGTAACAATTGTTGCTATGCATGGTAGCATATTTGGATTTTGTCGTATCAACCTGCACGTAGCAGGCGACTCGCTTACTGCCGCTAGATTTGTGGTGAAGACAGGAAGATATCCAAAGAGCTATTCTTGTTTACATTTCACGCATTGATTATAATGCGCAACTGCGTCTGTTTCCTTCCCCGTTTTCTTGATTTTGCAAGTTTGCGCATCACATTCATTTAAATATGTTCTATTAAGATAACTTTTATGAGTGTAAGCTTGAACTACTTACAGTTTAAATATATCAAACTTGGGGAAAATTGTCGGCTGTGGTTGAGCTAGTGTACACGCTGTGGTGGTTTGAGACGATTGCGCGCTATAAACACCGGCTTTTGTACTTTTGATGTTCCTACAGTTCAAGAAACTGTCGGCGGCGGTGGAGCCAGTAACAATTGTTGCTATGCATGGTAGCATATTTGGATTTTGTCGTATCAACGTCTGCACGTAGCAGGCGACTCGCTTACTGCCGCTAGATTTGTGGTGAAGACAGGAAGATATCCAAAGAGCTATTCTTGTTTACATTTCACGCATTGATATAATGCGCAACTGCGTCTGTTTCCTTCCCCGTTTTCTTGATTTTGCAAGTTTGCGCATCACATTCATTTAAATATGTTCTATTAAGATAACTTTTATGAGTGTAAGCTTGAACTACTTACAGTTTAAATATATCAAACTTGGGGAAAATTGTCGGCTGTGGTTGAGCTAGTGTACACGCTGTGGTGGTTTGAGACGATTGCGCGCTATAAACACCGGCTTTTGTACTTTTGATGTTCCTACAGTTCAAGAAACTGTCGGCGGCGGTGGAGCCAGTAACAATTGTTGCTATGCATGGTAGCATATTTGGATTTTGTCGTATCACCTGCACGTAGCAGGCGACTCGCTTACTGCCGCTAGATTTGTGGTGAAGACAGGAAGATATCCAAAGAGCTATTCTTGTTTACATTTCACGCATTGATTATAATGCGCAACTGCGTCTGTTTCCTTCCCCGTTTTCTTGATTTTGCAAGTTTGCGCATCACATTCATTTAAATATGTTCTATTAAGATAACTTTTATGAGTGTAAGCTTGAACTACTTACAGTTTAAATATATCAAACTTGGAGAAAATTGTCGGCTGTGGTTGAGCTAGTGCACACGCTGTGGTGGTTTGAGACGATTGCGCGCTATAAACACCGGCTTTTGTACTTTTGATGTTCCTACAGTTCAAGAAACTGTCGGCGGCGGTGGAGCCAGTAACAATTGTTGCTATGCATGGTAGCATATTTGGATTTTGTCGTATCAAGCGTCTGCACGTAGCAGGCGACTCGCTTACTGCCGCTAGATTTGTGGTGAAGACACGGAAGATATCCATTTAAATATGTTCTATTAAGATAACTTTTATGAGTGTAAGCTTGAACTACTTACAGTTTAAATATATCAAACTTGGAGAAAATTGTCGGCTGTGGTTGAGCTAGTGTACACGCTGTGGTGGTTTGAGACGATTGCGCGCTATAAACACCGGCTTTTGTACTTTTGATGTTCCTACAGTTGAAGAAACTGTCGGCGGCGGTGGAGCCAGTAACAATTGTTGCTATGCATGGTAGCATATTTGGATTTTGTCGTATCACCTGCACGTAGCAGGCGACTCGCTTACTACCGCTAGATTTGTGGTGAAGACAGGAAGATATCCAAAGAGCTATTCGTGTTTACATTTCACGCATTGATTATAATGCGCAACTGCGTCTGTTTCCTTCCCCGTTTTCTTGATTTTGCAAGTTTGCGCATCACATTCATTTAAATATGTTCTATTAAGATAACTTTTATGAGTGTAAGCTTGAACTACTTACAGTTTAAATATATCAAACTTGGAGAAAATTGTCGGCTATGGTTGAGCAAGTGTACACGCTGTGGTGGTTTGAGACGATTGCGCGCTATAAACACCGGCTTTTGTACTTTTGATGTTCCTACAGTTGAAGAAACTGTCGGCGGCGGTGGAGCCAGTAACAATTGTTGCTATGCATGGTAGCATATTTGGATTTTGTCGTATCACCTGCACGTAGCAGGCGACTCGCTTACTACCGCTAGATTTGTGGTGAAGACAGGAAGATATCCAAAGAGCTATTCGTGTTTACATTTCACGCATTGATTATAATGAGCAACTGCGTCAGTTTCCTTCTCCGTTTTCTTGATTTTGCAAGTTTACGCATCACATTCATTTAAATATGTTCTATTCAGATAACTTTTATGAGTGTAAGCTTGAACTACTTATAGTTTAAATATATCAAACTTGGAGAAAATTGCCGGCTGTGGTTGAGCTATTGCACACACTGTGGTGGTTTGAGACGATAGCGCTGTAAACACCGGCTTTTGTACTCTTGAGTTTTCTTCAGTTCAAGGAGCTGTCAGCGGCGGTGGAGGCAGTTACAATTGTTGTTATGCATGGTAGCATATTTGGATTTTGTCATATCACCTGCACGTAGCAGGTGACTCGCTTACTGCTGCTAGATTTGTGGTGAAGACAGGAAGATAACCAAAGAGCTATTCTTGTTTACATTTCACGCATTGATTATAATGCGCAACTGCGTCTGTTTCCTTCCCCGTTTTCTTGATTTTGCAAGTTTGCGCATAACATTCATTTAAATATGTTCTATTAAGATAATTTTTATGAGTGTAAGGTTGAACTACTTACAGTTTCAATATATCAAACTTGGAGAAAATTGTCGGCTGTGGTTGAGCTAGTGTACACGCTGTGGTGGTTTGAGACAATTGCGCGCTATAAACACCGGCTTTTGTACTTTTGATGTTCATACAGTTCAAGAAACTGTCAGCGGCGGTGGAGCCAGTAACAATTTTTGTTATGCATTGCAGCATATTTGGATTTTGTCGTATCACCTGCACGTAGCAGGCGACTCGCTTACTGCCGCTAGATTTGTGGTGGAGACAGGAAGATATCCAAAGAGCTATTCTTGTTTACATTTCACGCATTGATTATAATGCGCAACTGCGTCTGTTTCCTTCCCCGTTTTCTTGAGTTTGCAAGTTTACGCATCACATTCATTTAAATATGTTCTATTAAGATAACTTTTATGAGTGTAAGCTTGAACTACTTACAGTTTAAATATATCAAACTTGGGGAAAATTGTCGGCTGTGGTTGAGCTAGTGTACACGCTGTGGTGGTTCGAGACGATTGCGCGCTATAAACACCGGCTTTTGTACTTTTGATGTTCCTACAGTTCAAGAAACTGTCGGCGGCGGTGGAGCCAGTAACAATTGTTGCTATGCATGGTAGCATATTTGGATTTTGTCGTATCACCTGCACGTAGCAGGCGACTCGCTTACTGCCGCTAGATTTAAGATATCCAAAGAGCTATTCTTGTTTACATTTCACGCATTGATTATAATGCGCAACTGCGTATATTTCCTTCCCCGTTTTCTTGATTTTGCAAGTTTGCGCATCACATTCATTTAAATATGTTCTATTAAGATAACTTTTATGAGTGTAAGCTTGAACTACTTACAGTTTAAATATATCAAACTTGGAGAAAATTGTCGGCTATGGTTGAGCAAGTGTACACGCTGTGGTGGTTTGAGACGATTGCGCGCTATAAACACCGGCTTTTGTACTTTTGATGTTCCTACAGTTGAAGAAACTGTCGGCGGCGGTGGAGCCAGTAACAATTGTTGCTATGCATGGTAGCATATTTGGATTTTGTCGTATCACCTGCACGTAGCAGGCGACTCGCTTACTACCGCTAGATTTGTGGTGAAGACAGGAAGATATCCAAAGAGCTATTCGTGTTTACATTTCACGCATTGATTATAATGAGCAACTGCGTCAGTTTCCTTCTCCGTTTTCTTGATTTTGCAAGTTTACGCATCACATTCATTTAAATATGTTCTTTTCAGATAACTTTTATGAGTGTAAGCTTGAACTACTTACAGTTTGTGTACTTAAGTAGTGGCATAAAGCCACTACTTAAGTAGTGGCTTTATGCCACTGCGTTTCGCATTAGGTAATGCCGGGCTCCGGAGCCCAACCTCCCACCCCTCCCTGGAATATGATAGCGGCACTTAAAGAGAAACTACCCCAGGAGGGTACCAGCACCTCCGGTGCTGGAGAATCCCTCCCTGAGTCTCTAAACTCAGGCTGCCCTTCGAATTCTGGGGAGGGCAAAGTTCCGCGCTATAGACAGGGCAAACGAGACGTACGCTCCACGGCAACCCCTTCCACGCTCAACGTGGACTTTTGCAATATCAGGGGTCTACATTCCAACTTAAATGCCGTCCACCACCACCTCGAGACGGCACGGCCGGCTTTGTTATTCCTGACGGAGACTCAAATTGCCCGACCGAGCGACACAGCCTATCTCCAATACCCCGGCTACAAAATAGAACATAACTTTATGCCTCATGCCGGGGTCGCTGTGTTCGTAAGGGAGGACCTAAGTTTCCGTCGTCTTGCCCATTTTGAAGGTCGGGACCTGTCTACCATCTGGCTCCGTGTTGACTCGGACGATCGTGCCCGAGTCTACGCATGCCTTTACAGGTCCCACAGTGGTAATGCAGAAACGGATCGGCTCATGGAGCACATTCAATCGGCTATCGACGATATGCTCTCACAGATCCCCTCCGCTGAGGTCGTGATACTTGGCGATTTTAATGCGCACAATGCCAGTTGGCTTGGATCACGCACCACCGACCACGCGGGGAGGGCTGCATTTGACCTTGCTATGGCGAACGGATTGTCCCAATTGGTTGAGTCGCCTACGCGACTCCCGGACGTGGACAACCACAATGCCTCTTTATTGGACCTTTTGCTGACTTCACATCCAGAGCAGTACCAGGTTGTCGTCGATGCCCCCTTGGGGTCCTCTGACCACTGCCTGGTACGGAGTGTCGTGCCCATTAAGCGCGACAGCTGCAGATCACCCGCAACTCGTCGCGTCTGGCACTACAAGTCAGCAGATTGGGATGGGATGCGTACATTTTACTCATCTTATCCCTGGGGGCCGGTTTGCTTCTCTTCTGATGATCCTAGTACCTGTGCCGCTGCTGTTGCCGACGTGGTCCTACAGGGCATGGAACTTTATATTCCTAGTGCTGTAGTGCCAATCGGTGGCAAGTCACAGCCTTGGTTTGATACGTCTTGCAAGCTTGCTGCCTCTAGCAAACGCGAGGCATATCAAATCTGGGCTGAGGCATTGGTTACTAAGGATCCGGAGGTGAAAACCTCAAAAAGGAAGTATAACCGAGCCTCTAGGTTCTTTAAGCGGCAAATTGCCAGAGCAAGGTCCGAGCATATCGCCAAAATTGGCGAGAAGCTTGAGAGCTATCCGTCCGGAACTCATCAGTTCTGGGCGCTCTCAAAGGCGGCACTTGGCAACTTTAGCCAGCCTTCGCTTCCGCCATTACGCACGGGAAATGACATCTTGGTCCACACGGCAAAAGAGAAAGCCGATCTCCTGGGCGCTCTCTTTGCCTCAAACTCGACTTTGGATGACCAAGGATCAACGCCGCCGACCATCCCGCGGTGCCAGAGCTCAATGCCTGAGGTTAAGTTTAACCAAACAGCTGTTAGGCGAGCTCTGTCCTCCTTGGACATCCACAAGTCGAGCGGGCCAGATGGCATTTCTCCCTTAGTGCTCCGTTCTTGTGCTCCTGAGCTGACACCGGTGCTAACGCGTTTGTTTCGGCACTCTTACTCAGTCGGCGTAGTCCCAGATTCATGGAAGAGCGCTCTTATCCACCCGATCCCAAAGAAAGGCGATGGGTCCGATCCATCTAACTACAGGCCTATTGCCATCACCTCCCTGCTCTCAAAAGTCATGGAGAGCATCATCAATAGCCAGCTCTTGGTTTATCTAGAGGATCACCGATTGATTAATGACCGACAATATGGCTTTCGCCATGGTCGCTCAACCGGTGATCTTCTGGTTTACCTTACCCACCGCTGGGCAGCGGCTATTGAAAGCAAGGGAGAGGGCCTGGCAGTTAGTTTGGACATGGCGAAGGCCTTTGATCGAGTTTGGCATGAGGCGCTCCTGGCTAAACTTCCATCCTATGGGCTTCCCGAGAATTTATGCAAATGGATCGCCAGCTTTCTCACTGGGCGCAGCATCAAGGTCGCTGTCGACGGTTTTTGCTCTAAACATATGCCCGTGAACGCTGGCGTTCCCCAAGGCTGCGTGCTGTCCCCTACGCTGTTTCTTTTGCATATCAATGACATGTTAGAGGATTCTAGCATTCATTGCTATGCAGATGATAGCACAGTGGACGCTATTTACTCCGGCCGAGCAAGTCTTTCTCGGGAAAACGCTGAACAGTGCCGAAATAAACTTGTGTCTTCTATTGAGGCATCCCTCAACAAAGTCTCCTCATGGGGTGAAAGGAACTTAGTTCAGTTCAACCCCCTGAAGACACAAGTTTGCGCGTTAACCACAAAAAAAATCCCATTTATCATATCGCCAGTCTTTCAAAACACTCCTCTTACAGCCGCGCCCAGTATCAGTATATTGGGCCTTAATGTTTCGAGTGACTGCCAGTATCGCGATCATCTGGAAAGCAAGGCCAAGTTGGCCTCGAAGAAACTGGGGGTCATCAACAGAGCGAGACGGTACTTCACGCCAAAACACCGTTTGGCCCTATATAGGGCCCAGGTTCGGCCTCATATGGAGTACTGTTCTCACCTCTGGGCTGGTGCACCCCAGTATCAGCTTGAACCATTTGATCGCATACAACGTAGAGCCATTCGAATCATTGGGGACCCAATGATCTGTGAAAGGCTTGATACTTTGGCTTTGCGTAGAGACGTTTCCTCGCTTTGCGTTCTCTATCGCATTTACCATGGGGAGTGTTCTGAGGAACTGTTTGACCTGTTACCTGCCGCCGAATTTTCTAACCGCACCGTACGTCATCGGCTAAAATATCATCCACACCACCTGGATACGTGGCAATCCACTACTGTGCGGTTTCGTAGGAACTTTCTTCCACGCGCCACGGAACTGTGGAATGGCCTACCCGCGGCAGTGTTTCCAGGTCGATATGACATGGGTACCTTCAAAAAGCGCGTCTTTCTCCACCTTAAAAGGCCGGCAACGCACCTGTAGCTCCTCTGGTGTTGCACGGGGCCGTGGGCGGCGGCAATCACTTACCATCAGGTGACCCGAACGCTCGTTTGCCTTGTCCTTTTCCATAAAAAAAAAAAAAAAAAAAAAAAAAAATCAAACTTGGAGAAAATTGTCGGCTGTGGTTGAGCTAGTGTACACGCTGTGGTGGTTTGAGACGATTGCGCGCTGTAAACACCGGCTTTTGTACTTTTGATGTTCCTACAGTTCAAGAAACTGTCGGCGGCGGTGGAGCCAGTAACAATTGTTGCTATGCATGGTAGCATATTTGGATTTTGTCGTATCACCTGCACGTAGCAGGCGACTCGCTTACTGCTGCTAGATTTGTGGTGGAGACAGGAAGATATCCAAAGAGCTATTCTTGCTTACATTTCACGCATTGATTATAATGAGCAACTGCGTCTGTTTCCTACCCCGTTTTCTTGATTTTGCAAGTTTACGCATCACATTCATTTAAATATGTTTATTTAAGAAAACTTTTATGAGTGTAAGCTTGAACTACTTACAGTTTGAATATATCAAACTTGGAGAAAATTGTCGGCTGTGGTTGAGCTAGTGTACACGCTGTGGTGGTTTGAGACGATTGCGCGCTATAAACACCGGCTTTTGTACTTTTGATGTTCATACAGTTCAAGAAACTGTCAGCGGCGGTGGAGCCAGTGACAATTGTTGTTATGCATTGCAGCATATTTGGATTTTGTCGTATCAAGCGTCTGCACGTAGCAGGCGACTCGCTTACTGCCGCTAGATTTGTGGTGAAGACAGGAAGATATCCAAAGAGCTATTCTTGTTTACGTTTCACGCATTGATTATAATGCGCAACTGCGTCTGTTTCCTTCCCCGTTTTCTTGATTTTGCAAGTTTGCGCATCACATTCATTTAAATATGTTCTATTAAGATAACTTTTATGAGTGTAAGCTTGAACTACTTACAGTTTAAATATATCAAACTTGGAGAAAATTGTCGGCTGTGGTTGAGCTAGTGTACACGCTGTGGTGGTTTGAGACGATTGCGCGCTATAAACACCGGCTTTTGTACTTTTGATGTTCATACAGTTCAAGAAACTGTCAGCGGCGGTGGAGCCAGTAACAATTGTTGTTATGCATTGCAGCATATTTGGATTTTGTCGTATCACCTGCACGTAGCAGGTGACTCGCTTACTGCCGCTAGATTTGTGGTGAAGACAGGAAGATATCCAAAGAGCTATTCTTGTTTACATTTCACGCATTGAATATAATGCGCAACTGCGTCTGTTTCCTTCCCCGTTTTCTTGATTTTGCAAGTTTCCGCATCACATTCATTTAAATATGTTCTATTAAGATAACTTTTATGGGTGTAAGCTTGAACTACTTACAGTTTAAATATATCAAACTTGGAGAAAATTGTCGGCTGTGGTTGAGCTAGTGTACACGCTGTGGTGGTTTGAGACGATTGCGCGCTATAAACACCGGCTTTTGTACTTTTGATGTTCCTACAGTTCAAGAAACTGTCGGCGGCGGTGGAGCCAGTAACAATTGTTGCTATGCATGGTAGCATATTTGGATTTTGTCGTATCACCTGCACGTAGCAGGCGACTCGCTTACTACCGCTAGATTTGTGGTGAAGACAGGAAGATATCCAAAGAGCTATTCTTGATTATATTTCACGCATTGATTATAATGCGCAACTGCGTCTGTTTCCTTCCCCGTTTTCTTGATTTTGCAAGTTTGCGCATCACATTCATTTAAATATGTTCTATTAAGATAACTTTTATGGGTGTAAGCTTGAACTACTTACAGTTTAAATATATCAAACTTGGAGAAAATTGTCGGCTGTGGTTGAGCAAGTGTACACGCTGTGCTGGTTTGAGACGATTGCGCGCTATAAACACCGGCTTTTGTACTTTTGATATTCCTACAGTTCAAGAATCTGTCGGCGGCGGTGGAGCCAGTAACAATTGTTGCTATGCATGGTAGCATATTTGGATTTTGTCGTATCACCTGCACGTAGCAGGTGACTCGCTTACTGCCGCTAGATTTGTGGTGAAGACAGGAAGATATCCAAAGAGCTATTCTTGTTTACATTTCACGCATTGATTATAATGCGCAACTGCGTCTGTTTCCTTCCCCGTTTTCTTGAGTTTGCAAGTTTGCGCATCACATTCATTTAAATATGTTCTATTAAGATAACTTTTATGAGTGTAAGCTTGAACTACTTACAGTTTAAATATATCAAACTTGGGGAAAATTGTCGGCTGTGGTTGAGCTAGTGTACACGCTGTGGTGGTTCGAGACGATTGCGCGCTATAAACACCGGCTTTTGTACTTTTGATGTTCCTACAGTTCAAGAAACTGTCGGCGGCGGTGGAGCCAGTAACAATTGTTGCTATGCATGGTAGCATATTTGGATTTTGTCGTATCAAGCGTCTGCACGTAGCAGGCGACTCGCTTACTGCCGCTAGATTTAAGATATCCAAAGAGCTATTCTTGTTTACATTTCACGCATTGATTATAATGCGCAACTGCGTATATTTCCTTCCCCGTTTTCTTGATTTTGCAAGTTTGCGCATCACATTCATTTAAATATGTTCTATTAAGATAACTTTTATGAGTGTAAGCTTGAACTACTTACAGTTTAAATATATCAAACTTGGAGAAAATTGTCGGCTATGGTTGAGCAAGTGTACACGCTGTGGTGGTTTGAGACGATTGCGCGCTATAAACACCGGCTTTTGTACTTTTGATGTTCCTACAGTTGAAGAAACTGTCGGCGGCGGTGGAGCCAGTAACAATTGTTGCTATGCATGGTAGCATATTTGGATTTTGTCGTATCACCTGCACGTAGCAGGCGACTCGCTTACTACCGCTAGATTTGTGGTGAAGACAGGAAGATATCCAAAGAGCTATTCGTGTTTACATTTCACGCATTGATTATAATGAGCAACTGCGTCAGTTTCCTTCTCCGTTTTCTTGATTTTGCAAGTTTACGCATCACATTCATTTAAATATGTTCTATTCAGATAACTTTTATGAGTGTAAGCTTGAACTACTTACAGTTTGAATATATCAAACTTGGAGAAAATTATCGGCTGTGGTTGAGCTAGTGTACACGCTGTGGTGGTTTGAGACGATTGCGCGCTGTAAACACCGGCTTTTGTACTTTTGATGTTCCTACAGTTCAAGAAACTGTCGGCGGCGGTGGAGCCAGTAACAATTGTTGCTATGCATGGTAGCATATTTGGATTTTGTCGTATCAAGCGTCTGCACGTAGCAGGCGACTCGCTTACTGCCGCTAGATTTGTGGTGAAGACAGGAAGATATCCAAAGAGCTATTCTTGTTTACATTTCACGCATTGATTATAATGCGCAACTGCGTCTGTTTCCTTTCCCGTTTTCTTGATTTTGCAAGTTTGCGCATCACATTCATTTAAATATGTTCTATTAAGATAACTTTTATGAGTGTAAGCTTGAACTACTTACAGTTTAAATATATCAAACTTGGAGAAAATTGTCGGCTGTGGTTGAGCTAGTGTACACGCTGTGGTGGTTTGAGACGATTGCGCGCTATAAACACCGGCTTTTGTACTTTTGATGTTCATACAGTTCAAGAAACTGTCAGCGGCGGTGGAGCCAGTAACAATTGTTGTTATGCATTGCAGCATATTTGGATTTTGTCGTATCACCTGCACGTAGCAGGCGACTCGCTTACTACCGCTAGATTTGTGGTGAAGACAGGAAGATATCCAAAGAGCTATTCTTGATTATATTTCACGCATTGATTATAATGCGCAACTGCGTCTGTTTCCTTCCCCGTTTTCTTGATTTTGCAAGTTTGCGCATCACATTCATTTAAATATGTTCTATTAAGATAACTTTTATGAGTGTAAGCTTGAACTACTTACAGTTTAAATATATCAAACTTGGAGAAAATTGTCGGCTGTGGTTGAGCTAGTGTACACGCTGTGGTGGTTTGAGACGATTGCGCGCTATAAACACCGGCTTTTGTACTTTTGATGTTCATACAGTTCAAGAAACTGTCAGCGGCGGTGGAGCCAGTAACAATTGTTGTTATGCATTGCAGCATATTTGGATTTTGTCGTATCACCTGCACGTAGCAGGTGACTCGCTTACTGCCGCTAGATTTGTGGTGAAGACAGGAAGATATCCAAAGAGCTATTCTTGTTTACATTTCACGCATTGAATATAATGCGCAACTGCGTCTGTTTCCTTCCCCGTTTTCTTGATTTTGCAAGTTTCCGCATCACATTCATTTAAATATGTTCTATTAAGATAACTTTTATGGGTGTAAGCTTGAACTACTTACAGTTTAAATATATCAAACTTGGAGAAAATTGTCGGCTGTGGTTGAGCAAGTGTACACGCTGTGGTGGTTTGAGACGATTGCGCGCTATAAACACCGGCTTTTGTACTTTTGATGTTCCTACAGTTCAAGAAACTATCGGCGGCGGTGGAGCCAGTAACAATTGTTGCTATGCATGGTAGCATATTTGGATTTTGTCGTATCACCTGCACGTAGCAGGCGACTCGCTTACTGCTGCTAGATTTGTGGTGGAGACAGGAAGATATCCAAAGAGCTATTCTTGCTTACATTTCACGCATTGATTATAATGAGCAACTGCGTCTCTTTTCCTACCCCGTTTTCTTGATTTTGCAAGTTTACGCATCACATTCATTTAAATATGTTCTATTCAGATAACTTTTATGAGTGTAAGCTTGAACTACTTACAGTTTGAATATATCAAACTTGGAGAAAATTGTCGGCTGTGGTTGAGCTAGTGTACACGCTGTGGTGGTTTGAGACGATTGCGCGCTATAAACACCGGCTTTTGTACTTTTGATGTTCTTACAGTTCAAGAAACTGTCGGCGGCGGTGGAGCCAGTAACAATTGTTGCTATGCATAGTAGCATATTTGGATTTTGTCGTATCAAGCGTCTGCACGTAGCAGGCAACTCGCTTACTGCCGCTAGATTTGTGGTGAAGACAGGAAGATATCCAAAGAGCTATTCTTGTTTACATTTCACGCATTGATTATAATGCGCAACTGCGTCTGTTTCCTTCCCCGTTTTCTTGAGTTTGCAAGTTTGCGCATCACATTCATTTAAATATGTTCTATTAAGATAACTTTTATGAGTGTAAGCTTGAACTACTTACAGTTTAAATATATCAAACTTGGGGAAAATTGTCGGCTGTGGTTGAGCTAGTGTACACGCTGTGGTGGTTTGAGACGATTGCGCGCTATAAACACCGGCTTTTGTACTTTTGATGTTCCTACAGTTCAAGAAACTGTCGGCGGCGGTGGAGCCAGTAACAATTGTTGCTATGCATGGTAGCATATTTGGATTTTGTCGTATCAAGCGTCTGCACGTAGTAGGCGACTTGCTTACTGCCGCTAGATTTAAGATATCCAAAGAGCTATTCTTGTTTACATTTCACGCATTGATTATAATGCGCAACTGCGTCTGTTTCCTTCCCCGTTTTCTTGATTTTGCAAGTTTGCGCATCACATTCATTTAAATATGTTCTATTAAGATAACTTTTATGGGTGTAAGCTTGAACTACTTACAGTTTAAATATATCAAACTTGGAGAAAATTGTCGGCTGTGGTTGAGCAAGTGTACACGCTGTGGTGGTTTGAGACGATTGCGCGCTATAAACACCGGCTTTTGTACTTTTGATGTTCCTACAGTTCAAGAAACTATCGGCGGCGGTGGAGCCAGTAACAATTGTTGCTATGCATGGTAGCATATTTGGATTTTGTCGTATCACCTACACGTAGCAGGTGACTCGCTTACTGCCGCTAGATTTGTGGTGAAGACAGGAAGATATCCAAAGAGCTATTCTTGTTTACATTTCACGCATCGATTATAATGCGCAACTGCGTCTGTTTCCTTCCCCGTTTTCTTGATTTTGCAAGTTTGCGCATCACATTTATTTAAATATGTTCTATTAAGATAACTTTTATGAGTGTAAGCTTGAACTACTTACAGTTTAAATATATCAAACTTGGAGAAAATTGTCGGCTGTGGTTGAGCTAGTGTACACGCTGTGGTGGTTTGAGACGATTGCGCGCTGTAAACACCGGCTTTTGTACTTTTGATGTTCCTACAGTTCAAGAAACTGTCGGCGGCGGTGGAGCCAGTAACAATTGTTGCTATGCATGGTAGCATATTTGGATTTTGTCGTATCACCTGCACGTAGCAGGCGACTCGCTTACTGCTGCTAGATTTGTGGTGAAGACAGGAAGATAACCAAAGAGCTATTCTTGTTTACATTTCACGCATTGATTATAATGCGCAACTGCGTCTGTTTCCTTCCCCGTTTTCTTGATTTTGCAAGTTTGCGCATAACATTCATTTAAATATGTTCTATTAAGATAATTTTTATGAGTGTAAGGTTGAACTACTTACAGTTTCAATATATCAAACTTGGAGAAAATTGTCGGCTGTGGTTGAGCTAGTGTACACGCTGTGGTGGTTTGAGACAATTGCGCGCTATAAACACCGGCTTTTGTACTTTTGATGTTCATACAGTTCAAGAAACTGTCAGCGGCGGTGGAGCCAGTAACAATTGTTGTTATGCATTGCAGCATATTTGGATTTTGTCGTATCACCTGCACGTAGCAGGCGACTCGCTTACTGCCGCTAGATTTAAGATATCCAAAGAGCCACAGAACACATATACCCAAAGGGAAGAATGTTCACTTCATACAAAAAAATGGGGGACTAAACGCACTGCTGAAATCTATCGTGTGCCCACCAGAAACAATATTTAAAATTTACCGCCTCAGATATCAGCGCGAAATTCAAAATTTGGCTAATATCTATATATATTTTTATAATTTTTATTCAAAGCCAAAATTATTCACACTTTCAAAATCAATTGGAAGTTTATTACTTAATTTTAAAGAAAAATACTTCCAAATGATTTTGAAATAGTGAATCATTTCTGGTATAATAATAATAATAATAGGCTGGTATAATAATAAAAATAAAATAGTGATAAAGACTATATTATTGCAGCAAGACAAACTTGCTCTGTCTTATGTTAGAAACAATAACTTAAATTTGTATAAGTTAAATAGATTGTAATCATAATTATAATATATAAAATAATATTAAAACATATGCACAGGCTTGTAATTTTTGTGCATCAGAAACACTTTCTTGAAAGGATGACTCCACCAATGAGAGCATGTCTGAAACAAGTGGACTTTCTGATTCTGTGCATGTGCCTGTGGGAGAAGTTGTGGTTTAAAATTCCTTATAATCTGTCATAGAACTACAATCATCTACTTTACAATTTCCTGATCCCAAATGAGCAAAATTGGATAGAATCGCCGGCTTCAGGCCAGCAACAAATTGCCCAGAGGTAGGATTATAGTTTGATCCAGTTTCCTCTAATAGTACCAAACAAATTTTCTAGAGAATCTTGCTGAAGGTGCAAGTACATAAAGCTTTTATTTTATGTTTTATTTTAAAATTATTGTACAATCTTAGGATACCTTTAATTGTCCATTTCCAACCTTCCTAAAATGGGGGCGAGCTATGACATCCTACAAATGTACAGTTTTCAAAAAAGTCATACATTTTCTTCAAATGTTCCAAATGGGTGAATTGTCAGTTATGTTGGTACAGTACAGTTTTCCTTTCTTTTTATCTGGGGAATCACTATTTAAGCAGTCAAATAATTTATCCATATTTGATATTAAATTTGCAGTGACTGCAACACTGCAACACTGCTGACTTGAGGAGGCACCCCAGATAGCAATCCTGAAAATTACAAGAGCTAAAGGTTATGTTACAGAAACTAAAATCAACATGTTAGATAAAACAATACCTTGAGATATTTTGGCAAATATTCCTGCCGCAACTGAGTGACTTAGCGCTTGAGTAGCAAGGTTCACTCTCATTTTCTGCTTGGCATTTGGACACGTATGGTCTTGTTTAAATTTTGGTGTGAAAACAAAATCACCATTGTCTATTTGGAAGAAATGCTCTGTGTGCCCATTTTGCAAGATCTATAATGTAAAATATAACATTTTATGCTAAAAAATATTATTTACAAGTTTTATTTAATAATTATTAACTAGTAATCGGAAACTTGTACTTTTAACTGGACTATGCATATTTATGCATTGTGTAATTTTAATATAAATAAAAATAACAAAATATTACCTGTTCCTTCAACATTGTTTGGTGTAATATTTTCAGTAGATGAGGTGGATCAAATATTGTAACAACTTCAGGAGAAATTTTATTATAATATGTTTTAATGTTGTTGGTGCTGGAAGACACTAAAGTTGTCGCAACAATTGAAAAGTAGATGGTGATCTCTCGTAAAGTCTTAGTGCAATAATTTCTTGCTCAGTGTTCCATCTTCTAGCAACATATTTTCTCTTCGCATACCTTAATTCCCCTTGTAGAAGTAATCCCAGTGATGGGGTTAGGTGTTTTATTAAACCTTGTATTGCTTCATTGTCATTTAGGATGTTTAACATATGCTTTAATTAGATTTTTCAGCCTATACACCTTTTTAACATAATTTAAAACAAGCAGTATGTTGGCCATTTGCAAATTCACGGTTGATAAAGATTCCATACTATTTTGAAATAGTTTTGTCCTAGAAGGGGCGTCGGCATTTGTATTTTGTTTGCGCTTTTTATATATACTGTTATAGGGACGTAATTTAAACATGTAATATTGAGAATACTCGTCGAGCTGCTGCTCCTGTGGCTCGTCAGTGTAGAAAAGCTCTTCCACTGCGAACTGTGGCTTCTCGGGCTTATTAGTTGACCTCATAGTCACATCCGATACCTTTTGTGGTGGATTTAATTGTTGTTGAGGAATATTACCTCTATAATTCATAAATGGTCTATAATTACCTGAGGGTTGTCGATTTTTCCATGGTAGCATCGACTGAATCCACTGTTGACGTTGTTCTGGTGTCCAATTATTTTGCTTAGGGGTAAAGTTTGAATTTACGTTCATAGGGGGATTGTTAAACTTAAATTGTGAATTTGAAAATGGAATAAAATTTCTATGATTCACTTTAACCTTACTTTGTGAGGTTGACATATTAAAATTATTATTAAATCTATTGTATGTGAGTCTGGCTTCTTCCTGTCTAGCGGCTACAATGGCTAGGTCTAACGTGGTAGGCCTAGCTAGACGTACACCTATAGAAATTTGGAAGTCTAGTTGGTTTGTATACTGTTCTATAACCATGTTTTCATAATACTCTTTATTACTATGATTTCCTACAGATAAAAGGGTGTCGAGCATATCTCGAAGGCGTTTACCAAAAGCTTCGGCGTCTTCATTTTTATTACGACGCGTTCGAGTTAGCTCTTGCATAAGTTGAATTTCATTTCTAGGTTCACCTAATCGTTTAATCAAAGCGCGTTTAATAGCGTCCCATGAATCGAGAGACTCTTCGTATGCTATCGCATCTATTGCGGCTCCACAGAGTCTACTTTTAATTAAACAAACGATAGCGGGGTGGTGTTTCGCTGTGCCCTCTATAAATCTTTTATCATCACTTAATTCATAATAGTAAATGTCTACGCGATTCGAGCTATATAGACAGATACATTAATATACATTAATAGTACGGAATAGACAGATACATTAATAGTACGGAAGGAAATATAGCAAAGGAACTTGGATAACAAGAGTACTCACCAAAGAATAATTAAAATTTAATTTTACAAAGAACCTTTCTGTATCAAAGCAAGTTGAAGACAAAGAATATTAATTAAAAATTTATATTATTGAAAATAGTTAATTCAGCAAATATCTTGAACTCCATTGTTTGTTCCCACGAGCTGCAAGTGCGGCGTCAGGGGAATGTGTCTTTACACATTGTTAACTTGATACCTGTTTTTTCTTTATTAAACTGCTCTGTTTGTAACAAGTGTACCGAGTGTAACGCATTTTCATTTATCTCCTTAAATACTGCTTAAATTCCCAACAGTAGGTATACCTATGTAAAAATAAACATAAATGCATACATATGTAGATACATATACATACATACATACATAAATATAAACAAGCAGACAAACATACATATAATATACTTACATACATACAAACATATAGATATAAATAGATACAAACGTACACGTATTGTTCGTTCAGACATTTAATTTTAGATAGAATTCTTTAAGACGATGCTTAAATATTCCAATAGAAAGAGTAAGA
The DNA here is from genome assembly GCA_030704555.1 of Heliconius charithonia. Classification (NCBI taxonomy): domain Eukaryota; kingdom Metazoa; phylum Arthropoda; class Insecta; order Lepidoptera; family Nymphalidae; genus Heliconius; species Heliconius charithonia. The sequence continues at coordinate 8,710,667 of CM060828.1, forward strand.
CGATCACACGTCTTACTTCAATTGGCAGCCCATTCCATAGTTTCACTGTCTTAACAGTGAAAGAATCACTGTAGCATTTAGATCGGCACTCACTCGGCAGGAATTTCAAGGATATGGGTAATACGGGAGCGGAGGTTTTGGGAATGGAGAGTGTCAGACCCCAAAAACTTAAAAAGCTCCTTGAGGTATGATGGAGAAACGGGATTGTAGAGGACGATGTAAAGGAGGGCTAGGGCATGCAAGTTACGCCTATGTTCTATTGTCAACCATTTGAGTTGGCTACGGTACTGCGACACATGATCATGTTTTCTCAACCCAAAAATAAATCTTATTATAAGGTTTTGTAGCCGTTCGAGCTTGCGACAGATCTAGGCGGCGGTCCTAGCGACGGCCGGGGTGGCTGAGGTAGTCGGCCGCATTAGGCGGCTAGGGCTGGAAGTCGCCCTAAACAAGTCCGAGGCATTATACTTCCATGCTCCTCGAAAGGGCCCACCACCAGATGCCCATATCATCGTCGGTGGCGTCAATATCGACGTCAGCAGGAGCATGAAGTACCTCGGACTTGTTCTGGACGGCAGGTGGAGTTTTCGGGGCCACTTCACAACTCTAGGTTTTCGGGGCCACTTCACAAGGCCCCGAAACTGTTGAAGACGGCGGCGGCCTTGGCGCGCCTTTTGCCCAACGTGGGTGGGCCGAGCGCCTCGAGCCGTCGCCTGTATACCGGAGTGGTCAGGTCGATGGCCCTCTACGGTGCTCCCGTATGGGCGGACGCCCTGGATCGGCACAACATCACCCTGCTGCGACGTGCGCAGAGAGTGATGGCCATCCGGGTGATACGGGGGTATCGGACCATCTCTGGTGAGCTGGCATGCGTGCTGGCTGGAGTCATGCCGTGGGATCTGGACGCGCTTTCTCTGGCGTCGGTATATTGCCGGCGTCGGGGCCTATCGTCTAGGGATCCGGCTAGCCAAGCACGCGCCGACGAGGAGCGGGAAGCCGCTATGGAAATGTGGGAATCCCGGCTGGCGACACCATCTGCCGGCCGGTTGACGATCGAGGCTGTTCTCCCAGTGTTCCGCCAGTGGTTAGCGCGGCGTCATGGCGTCCTAACCGTCCGCACCACACAGGTGCTCACGGGGCATGGCTGCTTCGGGGGTCCTGTGTCGAATCGCTGGGAGGGAGCCCGACGCTCGCTGCCACCACTGCGATGACTGCCTCGATGAGACGGCCCAGCACACGTTGGAGGTGTGCTCAGCCTGGGCGTCTCAACGTCGTGCTCCGCGCGACGTCATAGGGGACGATCTTTCCCTGCCGGCCGTGGTCAAGGCCATGGCCGGCAGTGAGACGTCGTAGGATGCGGTCTCCTCCTTCTGCGAGGCAGTGGTGCTCGAGAAGGAGTCGGCGGAGCGGGCTAGGGAGGCTTCGGCCGAACTCGCCATCCGCCGCAAGAGACCGGGTCGCCGGAGGGCGGCACACGATCGCCGCCTTCCGCCCTAACGAGCCAGAGGGCGGTCAGCTTGGGGAAGCTGACCGCCTACTAACCTGGCCCGAGTAGTCGCGCGCAGGTTGCTCCCGCGCGCTACTTCAAGCAGGCCGTCGAGGGTGCCCACACACCCTTGACTCCGCGACGTGCCTTGTAGGCTCCCGCCGCCGCGTTTCGCTGACGACTAATGCCCCCGCGTCTCGCGGCCAGAGGCGGTCGAGGAGGAGCACCGTGAGGTTTTAGTGGGTATTCGGACGGCCTTCCATCTGCCGGTCCGCGAGCCCCACATAACCAGCTCGAGTCCCCACTTGGGCTGGTATCCGTAAAAGGATTTCCTCACGAAAAAAAAAAAAAAAAAAAAAGATCTAAGTAGCAAGAATCAGCATAGTCTAAAATAGGTAAAAGGAGAGCATGGGCCAAAGATATTATGATTATATTAATTAATATTTCTTATTTATATAGTTTATTTAAAATATTACATTGTAAAAATAAAAATTTATAAATATTTAAAGATTTATTAATCACCCTAATATCTTCAATATTATACTCTTTAATTAAGCTATTTAAATTAAATTATTAAAAAATAACCATTAATAATATTCATAAAATAAATCTAAACAAATAAATTTTAAAATTATCTATTTGATAAATATAATAAATGAAAGAATTATTTTTGATAATATTAAATAAACCTTGACCTCTATATAATTCTCTTCAACCTAAATCAATATTTTCATATAATTTTTGACCTATATTTTCACTTCACATAATTTATTCACTTCTCATAAGTTATGTTGATTGTTGCTTTATTTTCCATATACATATTATTATAAATGTTTTACTAGCTTAGCTTACTTAGCTTTAGCTTCCTTTGATTGTGACAACGTCCATGCGATTTTAATTTCAGAAACTTTCCTCAAACCCTGCCTTCCTACCTCCTCCTTCCTATACCTAACTTCCATCTCATACGTAATGACCGTACAGGTAAGGGTGGTGGTGGTGTGGCCATCTACATTCGCAACCACATACCATTCACAATTGTTAGTAAGTCTCCATCGCAATACTCTGAAACTGCTGAACATATTTTTATTGAAATTTTACTTGGTCGATTAAAGCTATTACTTGGGGTTTTCTATAGCCCTTCACTACATATAAATTATTTTCACACTTTGGAGACCTTATTGGAGCAACATGTACCAAGCGTAGATCACACATTAATTCTTGCAGACTTTAATACCTGTATTATTAAAAATGATTTACGTGCAAAACAACTTCTTAACATCATTAATAGAAAATTACTTCCTACAAATCCCACACATTATTTTCCGAATTGTGCCCCGTCCCAACTTGATCTTATGATTGTTTCCTCTGTTGACCATGTAATGATCCATGGCCAATTTCCTGCTGACGCCTTTTCCTACCATGATTTAATGTATTTGTTTCACTTCGCGTTCGATACTCGTCGCGTGCGCTCGTTCGGTCGCTCCTATTCAATCCGTACAACTAATTCGAAGGAATAGTGATGTGACGTAGTCGATATATTGTGTCGATAACGAGAAAAGGCGTCGAAGTTATAATGGAACGTTATCTCGAGCGACTTCCGTCAACTAACAGCTCCAATGCGAAACGTCCGGCGGATAACGAAACTCAGGAATGGCGTGCTCCAAAGAGGTACGCTACTAATAAAAGTCCCCATACTAACTTTAAAGTAGGGCTCCATAATACCTACAAAGGTCTACCCATCGATACAGAAACGGTAAGCGGCAGTCAATCTAGTGATGCAGTGGGCCCTGTAAGGAAGTCCATACGTATTCCCCCAATAATCCTAGAGGTGAAGAGTGACTGGACTCACCAAACAATAAAAGAACTTATAAATAGATACATTAATCGCTATCATATGCAATATAGAAATGGTAGTAAAATAGCTGTTATGTGTCACACTGTCGAATCTCACCAGGCGTTAAAAGAGGGCCTTAGAAAAGATGACATACCGTTTGTAACATATACAAGAAGGGACGAGAAGACGCCCAAGGTTGTAATTAAAGGTCTACCAGATACTATCGGTGAAGACCTACCCAGCGAACTCAGTAAACTGGGTTTCCTGACCACTTCTGTAACTAAACTCAAGTCAAGGCACGGAAATCTTCCATGTCCACCTTATCTAGTACAACTTACTGCAGGAGCCGATATTTCGAAATTCAAACAGATTAAATACTTGTTCAATTGCGTAATAAGCCTTGAAAAATTTAAGCCGAACCGACATCAGGGCACGCAGTGTTTCCGTTGCCAACGTTTTGGACATTCCTCTAAGAACTGCAACTTACCAGCTAGGTGCGTCAAGTGCACAGGTGCTCATTCCACAGCTGAGTGTTCAAAAAAGGAAAGTGACACTGCCGCGCAGTGTTGCAACTGCAAAGGAGAACACCCAGCTAATTATCGAAACTGCAACGCTAGACTTGCCTTCCTAGAGCGTCAAGAAAAGAAGAAAGAAGCCCAGCGGAAATACCCAGTCATTGGGCCAATCTTACCTCAGTTCGTGACGAAGACAATATCTAATAAATCGTGGGCTGACGTCACGAAAGCGAACACCTACTCATGCAACGTTTACCGATGCATCTTTGCACGGCAAACAACCCAGCACAATTCATAGCAATGTTACCCAAGTCGATGACTCCGTCACTAAAGAGATGCTGGACATATTAATAGCTATTAAGAAACTTAAATCACAATTTATAACATGTCAATCTCAGCTTGAGAAAGTAACACTTATCCTTACTCATCTTGGTTCCTATGTTTGATCCAAAACTAGTTCGCTTACTTTCTTGGAACGCCGACGGCGTACGATCAAAAATTCAGGAGCTTTTAGACCTCGCGGTGTGTTCTGTGCCAGTTGATATTATCACAGTTTGCGAAACTAGACTCACTGACAATATTACCCTCTTAACTCCAGGCTTTGTTTGTTACCGTAAAGACAAGCACGACAGTGGCAGAGGTCAAGGGGTAGCAATATTAGTAAAGCAAGGTATTGAGCACTCGGTCATTAACATACCCCCCACTATAAATATTGAAGTGATAGGCATATCTTTAAATATTTCTGGTGTTGTACATGTTATTGTTAGTGCTTATCAATCACCAAATTTGCCTCTCATACCAAGTGATCTCGACGTACTCCTTAACTTGTCACCTCACTTAATTATTGCAGGAGATTTCAATGCTAACCATGATCATTGGTTAAGCAGCTATACTAATACCCGTGGCAGAGTCCTGTTTCATCATATGCTTAATAACGATTATTTTATCTTCGCTCCTAGCATACCTACCCATATCCATTACTCCGTGGATAACAATCCCTCTAATCCTGACTTAGTCATTTGTCAAAACATAGATAAGATTAGCCAGGTTGAGGCAATAGTAGCCCTCTCATCAAATCATTACCCCATATACTTTACTGTTGGGGGCAGCCTCATGATCAAGCAAAGGCACGTTTTCTGCTACAGCAGAGCAGACTGGCCACTTTATCGTTCCATTATTAATGAAAACATTTCTTTAAGCCCAGGTAAATTTGGATCGGTCGACAGTATTGATAACGCTGTCGACCATCTTCAAAAATTAACAATTATGGCCAGAAATAGAGCAATACTTGTGAGAGTTACCAATGGCTGCTCAAATAAATTGCCGCGCTACATCAAGCGATTAATATCTTATAAAAATTATCTACGGGGACTTGATACCAAGCTCTCAAAAGGCCAATTAAAGCGTAGCATTCGCTACATTATCAATAACTTATGTGCTACTATTTCTTTCGAAATAACCAAACATTCTGACAACGTGTGGAACGACAGACTCCGCAAAGTCGATAATCCCAGTAATGATATTTGGCGGCTGGCACAAACCCTTAAACCCAAGTCACATAAGATTCCGCCTTTGATGTATAGCGACGGAACGATGACATTAGTGAAGCTGAACAATGTGAAGTACTTGCAAATGCATTTCTAGATAATATGTCACTAACAGTCAGTTCAACCACTTTCGATTTCGATTCTAAAATTAAAGAAAATGTAGAAAAAATTGAAGGGCATTCGATTGTTGGTATTGTTAAGCCCGTTAGACCCACCGAAATTCATAAAATTTTAAAAACTTTAAAATCACGCAAGTCACCGAGTAACGATGAAATCACTAACTCTTTACTTAAACATTATCCAACAAAAGCAATTGTTTTTCTTTCGTTAATTTTTAACAGCTGCCTAAGTCTTGGTTACTTCCCAGATATGTGGAAAAAGGCAAAAGTTATTGCCCTTAAGAAAAGCGGTAAAAATGATGTTGTCCCTACAAACTACCGTCCAATAAGTTTATTACCTTCTCTTGGTAAATTATTTGAGAAAATTATATACGCTAGACTCCTTGCTGTTTCCAAACATCGTATTATGAATGAACAGTTTGGTTTTCGTACTCAGCACTCATGCGTTCAGCAGTTAGCACGAGTGACTGAACACATTGCACATAACCTTAACCTCAGACAGTCTACTGGAATGTTTTTATTAGACATTGAGAAAGCTTTCGATACTGTCTGGCACGATGGGCTTTTGCATAAATTGGTCAACCTTAATATTCCTTTAGATTTAGTAAAGCTTATTAAATCTTACCTTAAAAATAGAACTTTTTCAGTGTCCATAGGAAATACTCAGTCGTCGAATATATTAGTACCTGCTGGCGTTCCCCAGGGCTCTATCCTTGGGCCCTACTTGTTCATTTTATATCTCTCCGATATGCCGTTACAACATCGTACCAGCCTTGCATGTTTTGCAGACGACACTGCATCTTACACATCTTCTAATGATGTCGATCTCATAATATCCCGGTTGCAACTTTCATTAGAACTGTTATTTGAGTACTTTACAAGATGGAAACTTTAATTGAATGAATCTAAAACGGAAGCTATTTTATTTACCCGTCAACGTCAGTTACCCAAGCGCTCTCTTAAAATCGGATGCTATCCTATTCCTTGGAGTCGATCAGTCCGGTATCTAGGTATAACCTTGGACTCCAAGCTCAACTGGACTAAACATGTCATGAATTTACGCACAAAAGGTGCCCAAGCCCTTGGTGCCTTAAGTCCGATCATGAACCGTACTAGTAAACTCAGTTCCAAAACTAAGATGAGAATATATAGCACCCTTGTTAGACCGTGTATTACTTATGCGTGCCCGGTGTGGAGCAGTACTTGCTTGACTAACTACCAATTTCTGCAAGTGTTACAAAATAGGGCACTAAAAATTGCATATAACACCCCTTGGAGAACGAATCTATTTAAATTACATTTAATAATCAAATATCCGTTGTTAGTCCAATTTATTCTTAACCTAACTAAAAATTTTTATACTAAAAACAAGCAAAGTAATAATCCGCTAATATCAAATATATGTAAAACATCAACCACAGATTTATCGTATATCGACAGGTACAGAACTTATCGCTTGCCCCATCACTATCTGTTGTTTCCACCCGGTGACATCACACAAACCGGTGCGCAAGCGCATGACCGACCGATAGATACGCGCGATCTCGCGCTAACTCCCCTCGCGGGTCCTATAGACGCAAGACGCGGGAGGCAGGGCAGTTCTTACCGCTGCTAATATAGTGGTTGCACTACGAACTACTCAACGAGTATTTCGCTTTTGTGCAGCAAATTTCTAACTACCCCAAGCAATAAGCGATATTTAGTCGAAAATATTGTATCTTATTATAAATTTCTGTGAAACCACATTGTACAAAATAATATTAAGTTGTAATGAATTATTTAATATATATCTTATAAGCTTACAAAGGCGAAACTAGCCTCATTAAGTATTTTTATAATATTACATCGGTACTTATTGTGTTAACATTTGTATTGTAATTTATATTATGTGAATAAAGAATTTTGAAAACAAATGTATTTGTCTTATAATGTTTGTCCCCCTAAGCCAACCATCTGTCGTCATACGACGCAGTTTTAAAAAATTAAATAATGATGAATTCTTGATTGATCTCAATGACATCGACTGGAACGTCATTTTTAACACGACAACCATCGATGACAAATTGGAGATATTTAATTCCATTTTAACTGAGCTCTATGACAAGCACGCTCCTTTTCGGCCAATTAAATTAAAACACTTACCCGCTCCATGGCTTACGCCAGATATTAAGGCACTGATGTCTAAAAGATATGTGGCGAAAGCATAATCCCACCGATCATAATCTGTTAAGGTATAAGAGCTTGCGTAACCGATGTAGCAGAGTTTGCAGGGATGCGCAACGTAATTACATTGATCTGAGCTTACAAAACTTAAGCCCACGTAAGTTGTGGAAATTTCTGGAATCGCTAGGCATTGGCCGGCAACGTAAGGATTTGAATTGCAATCTAGACGTTAATGCCTTGAATAAACACTTTGTCTCGATAACACCCATGGACAACAGTATTAAGGCAAATACATTGAGTTATATGAACTCCTTGCCGTCTCCCACAATCGTTCCTTTTAACTTTGCTCCTATAACCCCATCCCAGATAAGAAACAGTATCCTAGCCATCAAATCTGATGCCTCTGGTTACGATGGCATCAACCGCAAAATGATTATTTTGCCCTTGGAAGTTTTAGCACCAGTCATTACCCATATTTTAAATTTTTCTCTTTCCCATAACACCTTTCCCAGTATGTGGCGTATTGCCTGCATGATTCCCATACCCAAAACCAAAGACCCAAAATCCTTCTCCCACTACCGTCCTATCTCTATATTTTCCTTCTTGTCAAAGGTCTTGGAGCGTATTGTTTTTCAGCAACTAAATCAGTATCTGTTAGACAATCACATATTATCCGAGTTCCAGTCTGGATTCTGTAACGGCCATAGCACAGTCACTACTTTGATTAAAGTTTGTGACGATATCAGATTTAATATGGACAACCAAAATCTTACTGTCATTGCTTTGCTGGACTTTAGTAACGCCTTTAATACCGTTGACACTGATCTCTTAGTTGCTGTTCTGCGTTCAATAAATATCTCTCCTGAAGCCACTGAGTGGTTCAGAAGCTATTTGTATGATCGGCAGCAGTACGTTCAAGCCAACGACAAGTCATCTTCCTTTTGCTCTCCTTCCGCTGGTGTTCCCCAAGGAGAGGAGAGCTCTCCTTTTCTCCATTTTTATTAATTCCATTTCCCAAAACATATCCTCTTCCTTTCATCTATATGCTGACGACCTTCAAATTTACGTAGCCGCTCCGTTGGATGATATTAGTGAGGCTATTCAAAAGCTTAACGAAGATTTGCAGAATGTTAGTAGGTGGAGCAAATCCTTCGGCTTAACTGTCAATCCTGCCAAGTCACAGGTCAGTATTATTGGTAGCTCTAAGCAACTAAAAAAACTTGACCAGAATAGCCTCCCTACTATCCAGTTTGACGGTGTCGATTTGAGCCTGAGTCCATCTATAAAAAACCTTGGCATTATTATAGACAATTCTCTATCTTGGTCAGTACAGATAGCTGAGGTTAGCCGTAAATTATTTGCCACGATCGGATCGCTCAAACGATGGAAATATTTCCTACCTATAAAGACCAAAACTGCTCTAGCTCATTCACTACTGTTACCGATTTTAGACTACGCTGACTCGTGTTACCCAGACTTATCTGAGGAACAATTAAATTAAACTAGAGCGTTTACAAAATCTTTGTATTAGATTTATCTTCGGTTTACGTAAATTTGATCATGTTTCTGATCATCGTCGTCAGCTTGGATGGCTTCCTATCCGATATCGCCGAAATTTCCGCATGCTGACTCTCCTCTATTCCATCCTCTACAACTCTCTCTCTCCCTCATATTTAAAAGATCGATTCTGTTACCTAGGTTCCGATTCACTTCTTCGACTCCACCTTAGATCCCGTTGTGATAATCTCCTTAAATTACCAACTTCCCATACCCTATCTTATTCCAAGTCTTTTACTGTGAAATCTGCGATTTTTTGGAATGAACTTCCTACAGAAATTCGACATTCCAAATATTCCCTTTACACTTTTAAAAAACGTCTAAAAGAATATTTATTGAAGTTAGAATAGTAGTTTATCCTTATCTTTTTAATATTATGTATATATTTTTACACACGTTTAAGTATGTATATATATGTATGTATGTATATGTATGTATATATGTGAATAGTATATAAACATTAAACATATTTTATGTAAGTTTATGCTATATTATTATTTTATATTATTAGTTTAGATTATTATATATTTAATTTCTTTAAAAATTTGCACCGAGACGTTATCCCCCTTTTCCTCATTACAAGCAATCCGTAATGTTTCAAAGGTTGTCTGGTAGAGATTGCTTAAAGCAATAAGACCGCCTTTGCATACGTGTTTTTTCTTTTTTCTATGTTGTTAATTTTATATATTTATTTGTTTTTTATGTGTGCAATAAAGTTTATTCTATTCTATTCTATTCTATATTTAAATAATAATAATTTAAACCATAAGTTGATAAACTAGGTAAAAATCATATTATTAAAAAAAATAACTTAATTCATAAAAATATAAAAATTTATTTAAAAAATATTTTTTTATATTTCTAATTAAATAACCTAATAATAAACCTAATAAAGTTACATAAATTACTGTTATTTTTAAAGAAAAAGGAGAAATAAATTATATAAGGAAAGTAAAAAAATATTTATATTAATACTCTCCCTGAAACTAATCTTATAAATAATAAAATTATTATTCTCTTTAATATTACATAGATGTCTTCATCTCATCATCAGATCTTCATCATATAAATTATAAACAGATAATAAATAAAAATCGTTAATTATTAAATATATTAATAAATGAATAGTATAAAATATTGTTAATCCAGTAGAAAAATAATATAAAAAAAATATATATATATTTAAATTTCTTATTCTAACTATTTCTAAAATAATATCCTTTGAATAAAATCCAGCTAAAAAAAGAATACCACACAAAGCTAAATTTGAAATATTTAAACATAAAGAAGTTATAGGAATATAAACTCTAATTCCACTTATTATTCGAATGTCCTGATTATCATTCATCATATGAATAACAGCCCCAGCACATATAAAAAGTAAAGCTTTTAAACATAGCATGTGTTAATAAATGATAAAAAGCTAAATCATTATATCCTATTCATAAAATTCTTATTATTAAACCTAATTGACTTAATGTAGATAATGCAATAATTTTTTTTTTTCAAATTCATAATTAGCACAAATTCCAGCTATTAATATGGTTAACCCAGATAATAATAATAAAACTTTTAAAGAATTATATCAATTAATAAATTATTAAAACGAATTAATAAATAAACACCAGCTGTAACTAATGTTCAAGAATGAACTAAAGCTGAAACAGGAGTAGGAGCAGCTCGGAAGGAGGGTCGACCTCTAGATTCTCCTTCTGCATATAGGCCTATTGTGCTGCTGAATGAGACGGGCAAACTCTTGGAGAAGATTATTGCCTCTCGTCTTATTCAGCACCTAGAGGAGGTAGGTCCGGGTCTTTCAGAGACTCAGTTCGGGTTCAGGGCTGGTCGGTCAACCATAGACGCCCTGAACGCTCTGAAAACTCGGTCGTTGGCTGCAATAGCAGAGAAAAATGTACTTCTCGCCATCTCTTTAGATGTGTGGGTGTTAACAGCTTGCCGTTTGAGACGTTAAGAGAGGCACTCCGCTACCACAGAGTGCCTCTCTATCTGCGGTGGCTGTTAGACGACTACCTCCAGGACAGAGTAGTCTTATGGATTGGTGAGATCGGTCGACGAAGCGTAAATTGCGGGGTTCCACAGGGGTCGGTGTTGGGCCCGTTACTGTGGAATTTCGGCTACGATTGGCTTCGTTGCAGTCTTTTTCCCGGAGTGAGTGTCATTTGCTACGCCGATGACAATCTCGTTACAGCCCGGGGATCGAATTTTGAGGAGGCCGCACATCTAGCCGAAGCCGGCATTCACCTCATCATAGCCCGGATCGAAGCGCTGGGACTGAAGGTCTCAATGCCCAAGACTGAGGCCCTCTTATTCCATGGCCCGCGTAGGGGTCCCCCCATAGGGCTACTCTTCGAATCGAGGTACTCATTTCGCTCAGCTTGCGCCGAAGCTAATAAACACCGCCGGGGCTCTTGGCAGACTTCTGCCGAATGTTGGAGGGCCGGACTCTCCATGCCGACAGCTTTATGTCGGTGTGTTGAGATCCATGGCTCTGTATGGTGCCCCCGTGTGGGCAAATTTTCTCACCGCTCGCAATAAGACTCAATTGCGGAAAGCACAGCGGGTCATAGCGGTGAGGGCAATCCGGGGGTACCGCACGGTGTCGTGGACGGCGATCCGCCCTGGGAACTACGGGCGGAAGTGCTTGCCAGAGTACATGTATTCTGTGCAAGCGAGCGAATCGTGGGAGGAAATCGCGCGGATCAGGAGGAGAGCGGACGAAACCCTGATCCGGCGATGGAGAGAGGATCTGGGGTTTCCGGCGGCAGGCCTAGCGACGGTGGCGGCAGTCCGCCCTCACCTAGAGCGCTGGGTTAATAGGGGTTTCGGGATCCTGACGTTCAGGCTGGTGCAGGTACTTACGGGGCACGGTTGCTTCGGTGATTGCACGTCGGGAGATGTCGTCGGTGTGCCATGAGTGTGACACACCTCCGTCGATTCGGCGCATCACACTCTGGCCGAATGTCCTGCTTGGTCCCCTCAACGCCACGCTTGATGGCTGTAGTGGGTAGGGACCTCTCACTGTCCAGTTTGGTGGGGGTTATGCTGGACTGTGAGAGGAACTGGTCTGCTATGGTCTCCTTCTGCGAATCAGTTATCGCACTGAAGGGGACCGCGGAGCGGATGCGTGAGTCCAGCGCGAATGCAGACTCGCTCCGCCGCCGTAGGCCAGGGGGTAGAAGAAGGCAGTATGCGCATCTTCAACTCCCCCTACCTTAGAGGAGCTACTGTGGGAGGGTCATGGCGATCCTCCTACAAGTCATCGAGGCTGCGGGTGCCCTAGGAGAAACCCCAGGGCACCCTGAAGGCGACGGTGGCCCACAACAGGCGGGTCTTCCACTGAGGCGTCGTAGTAGTATGCGCAAGCGATCCTGCGGCGTCTCTTTTTGGTGGAGAGGGTTTCCCCTGGGTTTTAGTGGGTAGGATAGGTTTCACCGGTGAGTCCCACAGTACCGCTAATGGGCGATCTGCGTAAATGCATTTCCCAGCGATAAAAAAAAAAAAAGGATTAGGAGCAGCTATAGCAGCTGGTAACCAAGATCTAAAAGAAATTTGGGCAATTTTAGTTATAGCAGCAATAATTACTAATACCCCAATTATTTTTATTGAATAATCATTTTTTATAAAATCTAAATAAAAAATATAATTTCATCTCCCATAATCAACTATTCAAGAAATTAATAATAAAATTATTACATCACCAATTCGATTTGATAAAGCAGTTAATATACCGGCATTATAAGATTTCACATTTTGATAATAAATTACTAAACAATAACATACTAATCCTAACCCATCCCAACCTAATAAAATTTTAATTATAAAATAAATAATAATAAAAATTGTTTATTGACTTATGGTTCAATTTTGATCTTATTGTTACTTGTATAGACGATGAATAATAAAAGCAAACGTGTGCTCTCTGTGATGATTTATTTGCTACTGGCTACAATACGCTATAGTTAATAACGATCGGACATACCGCCCACCAAAAACAACAGTTTTTTTAACAAATACTTTTAAATTATGAAATTGCAAGTTATACTTATACATGGTTATTATTTAAACATTTTTATGATTTTAATTTACAAACAAATATTAGATAGATAGATAGATAGAAAAACTTTATTGCACACAAAGCTGTTAGATAAAAATAGAGAAACAATCTTAAAATAATTCCAGAGCGTGCAAAGGCGGTCTTATTGCTGACAGCAATCTCTTACAGACAACCTTGGAAGAAAGTAATTAGTCTTAATAGAAACGGGCTAGTGCACATTTAAAACATTTAAATAATAATAATAATAAATAAATAAAATATCAAAAAAAAAAAAAAATATATATATATATATATATATATATATACATATATATATATATATATATATATATGTATATATATATATATATATATATATATATATATATATATATATATGTATATAAAATAATAATAAATATGGAGAATAATAAAGGAGAGCGAACACTGCCTTGCGGTACACCAGCGGAAAGGAGATGAAAGGACGAACATTTATTAAGGACACGTACACATTGATGACGACGATGAATAATGTTCATACACACATACATACATACATATATATAAATATACACTCATACATACTATATTGCAAATAAATAATTATTGTAAGTCAAGAAAATAATTAGTTAGACGATTTTTGAATATATTTAGGGATTTGGAGTGATGAATGTCTGATGGAATCATATTCCACAGTTTTACCGCTTTCACAGAGAAGGATTCACCATAAAAGCGCGTGTGAGCAGTTGGCAACATTAGTCGATTGTCAAATCTTGATCGAAGTTGAAGATGAGAGGATGTATCAGCACCCAAGAAATGAAACCGGGTTTTTAGATAGGGAGGACTGAAAGGATTATAAATTATAGTATAAAGGAGTGAAAGGATATGCAAGTTGCGGCGGTGTCTAATAGTAAGCCATTTGAGTTGCGTGCGGTATTCTGAGACATGTTCAAACTTACGTAAGCTAAAAATGAATCTAATACACATGTTTTGTAGCCGTTCAAGCTTATTCAGCTGATCCTCCGTAACGTCCGGGTAACAGCTGTCCGCATAGTCCAAAATAGGTAGTATAAGAGCATGGGCTAACGATATTTTAGTCTTAATTGGTATGAAATGTTTCCAACGCTTTAATGAGCCGATTGTAGCAAAGGTTCTCCTACTAATTTCGGCAATTTGCCCGGACCAGGAAAATGAGTTATCAATTAGGAGACCAAGATTCTTGACAGAATTGCTGTATGTAAGAATAGAACTGTCAAAGCGAATAGGGCGTAAAGCGCTATAATCGATTTTAGATAATTGCATAGGACTACCGATTAAAATAACCTGAGATTTCATAGGATTTATACGTAATCCATAGGATTTGCACCAGATACAAATATTATGTAAATTAAAATTAAGTTTATCAATAGCTTCGTCAATATCTCGAGGCAAGGCAGAGACGTAAACTTGTAGATCGTCTGCATAAAGATGGAAAGAGGATGAAAGAGATTGAGTGATCGTATTAATAAATATGGAGAATAATAAAGGAGAGCGAACACTGCCTTGCGGTACACCAGCGGAAAGGAGATGAAAGGACGAACATTTATTAAGGACACGTACACATTGATAACGATCATATAAGTAGCTACGAAACCACGTCACGACCTCAGGAGAAATGTTGATGGAACGCAGCACAGCCAATAAGAGTTCGTAATCAACCGTATTGAATGCATTACTGAAATCCAACAGAGCAAGAATGCTCAGTTGTTTGCTGTCCATATTGGAGCGTATATCGTCACATACCTTGGTGAGAGCAGTAACTGTGCTATGACCTTTGCGAAAGCCGGACTGATACTCAGTGAGAATGTTATGCTTGTATAGGTAGCCGTATAGTTGGGAATGGACGATACGCTCCAATACCTTAGACAAAAAGGGAAGGATAGTGATAGGGCGATAGTTGGAAAAAGATTCTGGATTTTTAACTTTAGGGATTGGAAGTACATGAGCTTTACGCCAGGCACTAGGAAATTCACCGGAGGATAAGGAGAAATGAAAATATGGGAAAGTACAGGTAGAACAGTATTAAGTATTAAGAGAATCATTTTACGGTTGATTCCATCGCTCCCCGTAGCATCCGATTTAATTGAAAATATGTGAAATTTGATGTCGCTGTGATTAACGGGAGTAAAATGAAAAGAAGGATAACCAGGGATAGGTAATGAAAGGAGATGGTTAAGAGAATTAAGCTTTTCCCTGCTATCCAGTGGAATAGCTGTAGCAAAAAAACCCATCAGCTGGAAATTGGCCATGGCTCTCAACGTGGTTCAAAGAGGAAACAAAACTAATGTCTAATAAAGAAGGCGAACAATTAGGAAAATAATGAGTGCCTTTAGATGTGAGAGTATTTAGATTAGAACTATTGATGATGTTTAGTGGACGCTTGGCACGTACATCGTTCTTGATAAGGCAGGTATTAAAATCTCCCATAATAATAGTATGGTCTGCATTAGACACAAACAACTCTAATAAATTTTCAAAGCCATCAAAATAGTCAATATGGAGTGATGGGCTATAAAAAACACCCAATAAAAGTTTTGCCCGACCAATCAGAACCTCTATGAATAGATGTTCAGCCGATTCCGAGTACTTAGAATCTGATTTGCTGAGAATAGAGAACGGAATATGGTTACGAAGGTAAATGGCAACACCGCCTCCACCTTTACCAATGCGGTCGTTCCGTATTAGGTGAAAGTTAGGAAGTGAGAAGGAAGGGGAAGGTAAGAAGGGCTTAAGAAAGGTTTCCGAAACTAGGATCGCGTGAATATTGGCGTTGCTGAAAGAAGAAACAAGATCATGGAAATGCGCAGGAATGCTTTGAGCGTTAATATGAACAACGTTAAAGTTTTTGGGAAGGGATGAAAAGGTAGAATCAAGAGATGAACAAAGGGGGATATAAGAGCTGTGAAAGCTATCGTTCGATTATGAAGCCGTGGTAAAACTACAAACGTCATCGTCGTCATAAGTGGACATTATATCAGTAGCACTGGAACTGATGTTCATAGTATATTATATAAAAAAATACAAATTTGTACACAAAAATAAATAAATAAAATAAATAAAGCTAAATGAACAAATATATATACAAAAAATATTAAGCTGAAACAAATATAATAAAAAGGTAAAATACTTAACTTATAGCAAATAAAATAAAAAAATAAAATAAAAGCTAAATAACAAATTATAAAATAAAAAAAAAAATTAATAATAATAATAAAATATATATATATATATATATATATATATATATGCACAATTTTCCCAAACACCCACCAGTATCAAATAAAAGAGTACAATCACTAACATTTATGACAACAAAAAAAAATCAAAAATTAATTAAAAGATTATAAAATAATAAGTTCTTTGATTTTCACGATTATTATACATTTTATCTTGCTAACTGTATCTTGCCCTCTGGTATGGTGGGTCTGAGACTTCAAAGATTTGATGAGTGGGTCCCATATGTTAGAAAGCTTCCAGCCGTCCTTTCTATTGAAATTAGGATATTTTTGTATTTCAATAGCCTCGCGGATCATTCTAGGAATATATCTGTTTTCCTTAGCGAGGATGAAGGGTTTGTCAAACCTTATGTAATGGCTAGGTTTATCCACAGTGTGCTCACATACAGCTGACTTTGATACATGCCCATTCTTTATATCGGAGATGTGTTCCTTCACCCTAACACCGATGCTTCTCTTTGTTTGACCAATGTATGATAAGCCACAGTCACAATCTAGTTTGTATACACCTGCACACTGTAAAGGAATGTTACTTTTAACTGGTCTCAAGAATTGGCTCACTTTCTTGTTAGGCTTGAAAATAGTTTTTATGGAAGCTCTTCTTAAGATGTTGCCAATCCTGTCTGTAACCCCCTTCACATATGGTAGAAGTGCCGGCTGTCTCTCTACTGTGGGTGGCTTGTATATATTAAAAATGACAGAAAAAGAAACTAAAAAAAAAAAAACTATAAGTAAACTAAGATAATAACAGAAAAAATAAAATAAAAAAAAACTACAAGCATAACAAAAAAAAAAACACTGTAACAGCCATGTTTCTAACTAAGTAGGAAAAGAGAAAGAAAACAGAAGTAAAAGAGATTCTCACACACATACTATAAACCACATGAGTAATAAAGAAAAATGAAAGTAGAAGCATAAAATAATAATGTACCAATAATAATAATAAAAAAAAAAGACAAATAGAAAATAATAGCAAACTTAATACATGAAGCAAAATAATTAAAATTACATATAAAGTGCTAAAAATCAAAAGTTAGTAACTGGCTTTGTAAATGCTCTTTAAAATTTACTTAGTCTATGCCTCAGTGGCGATTTACAAATGTCAATTGATATTGACAATTCGTTACTGACAATAGACAGCTGACGGAGTTCGAAAATATAAAACTTACTACTGCTTGGTATTAACTGGTACTTGAGGCGTAAACTAGTAAAACTAAGTTAACAATACTTATCAACAAATATATAAGCTGTTTGGAAATCCATTAGTATATTATAATAATTATATATAAACAAAAGATTGAACCAGTATAAGGGAAATTAAAACCATACAGAAAGCAAATCATATGAATAGTAATAAAATACAGTAAAGAGAAGAGTTATTTTTTAACTACTCTCTTAGCCCTTACGTTGGCGTTCTTACTGTCTTTAGGGCAGACATTTGATGATCCAGCTGCAGCAATGGTGCATAATTGAGGATTTTCACTGCTAGCAGGAGCGAGGGAGTTTAATTCAGCCATCGTTGTAATATGATTGTGTGTACCGTCAGCACCCACGACCACTACATAACCGCTCTTGGTCCAGCACCTGGACACTCCTAAACGCTGCCGAGCCGCCAAGAAAGTTTCATGCCGATCCTTAGTTAGAAACTCGGATAATGTGATTCCTGAATTTTTGAGACCTGTCTTAGCAAACCATATCTTATTTCTAAGAGCTAGATCACGAAATTTAACTAAGATAGCTCTGGGCTTGTTAGAGGATGAGCGGCCGAGTCGTTGACAGCGGCTGATACTTTCAAGCTTTATATCTGGTATTTTGAGATGCTCCGATAGAGTTTTGACAACAGTAGTAGCAACGTGTACATTACTGACATTCTCTTGAATACCGTGAATGAGAAGGATTTTTCTTCGTGATCTCATTTCAAATTCGTCATGTTTACGAGCCAAAACACCAAGCTGCAGTTGCAGGGCCTCTAATGCCCCCAAGACAAAACTTCTGAAGGAACTAAATTGTGATGCAATATTAGAAGTAGGGCTTGTTGCGGGTATAGTGGAGCTTTGTAGATTTCTTTGAAACTCTGCCATTCTGGACTCGAAAAGTTCTTTCAGCTCACACATATTGTCTTTAAGGGAATCCATTTTGTTAAATGATAAGCAGTTTTTTATATGTAACAGGTGATATATATTAATAAAGTTTTCTTACTGTTTTGGAAGTGGTTGTGATTTCTCTCTATAGATTTGTACTAGAGGATATAAACACTGGTAGGTGCGGGAACTTTTAGTGCATTACTATAACTTTAAATATAATAAGTAAAATAAAATAGTAGCTAAAACCAAAAATATGTGCGTACACTTTGAGCATCTACCCGCAAGTGAGTTACCTTCAAAGTGGACTGTATATACGTATATAATTTATTCAGTTAACATTTCAAATATTATGAAATTTTCAATTTCTAACACTTAACACCGCCCACCATGATATATTTATTCAAGATTCTTCGGAAGTGGTATTAATTTATACAATGGTCTTTTTATCTCATGATCTCCCTTGCATTGTACTGTGACAACTCTTACAAGGTTATCTGTGCCAGGGTGCAGCTGCTTAATTCGTCCCAGTAACCATTTTGTAGGAGGCACAATCTCATCTTTCACAACAACAACATCACCTACAGTGGGTGATGAGTGTATTTTTTGCCATTTATGTCTTTGTTGCAATGTGTTGAGATACTCAGTTTTCCATTTGTGCCAAAAATGTTGTGTTAATTTCTGTATCAACTGCCACCTGGTTAACAAGTCGATATTCTTGTTCTCATAATATAGATCTGGAACGCTGACTAGAGGCTGGCCAACTAAAAAATGACCTAGTGTAAGCGCTTCTTCCGTCGTGTTGTCTATTTGGCAGAGAGGGCGTGAGTTGAGACATGCCTCAATCTGTGCCAGCAAAGTGACCATCTCTTCATAGGTCTATTTTGTGTTTTATTTATCCTTGTTAAGTGTCTTTTCGCTGATTGGATACCAGCCTCCCATAAACCACCGCACGTCGGCATTCTCGCGTGTATAAAGTGCCATGTTGTTCCATCATTGGCTAGAATTTCAGAAACTTCCTTAACCATGTTATTCTTGCTAGTTTAAAACAAGTCTTTCAATTCTTTGGCAGCACCCACAAAGTTGGTGCCATTGTTACTCCACAGATGACGGCAATACCCTCTGCGAGCCACAAATCTCCGAAAAGCTGCGATAAATGCTTGAGAAGTAAGATCTGTAACCGCTTCCAAATGTATGGCACGTGTTGCCATGCATACAAATAAGCAAATATAGCCTTTAGTCGTATGATGTCCACGACCTTTAGATGTTCTGATCAACACCGGTCCCGCAAAATCAACTCCACTATTTAGAAATGCTCTATGTTGATTTACTCTTACTGCCGGTAAGTTACCCATCAGTTGATATTTGGTTTTATCCTTATCCACAATACACGTTTTACAACTACGAATACATTTTTTGACAAAAGATTTTAACCCCACTATCCAATAAGCTGTTCTCAAATACGACATCATTAATTGAATTCCCCATGAAGTGTTCTAGTGTGAGCCTCATTTACTAACAGTTTGGTTATGTGCTGATTTGCAGGAATTATGATTGGGCGTTTTGTTAATTCTGAGATTGATGCATTTTGAAGCCTACCACGTACTCTGAGAATCCCTTTTTCATCTAAGAACGGTGAAAGACTGATAAGAGAACTTCTAACTTTTACCACTCCATCTTTCTTGATTTCTTCGATTTCCCTTTTATATACTAAATTTTGATAATACCTTATACACTCTTTCAATATATTTTGCATTTCTATTACTTGTAAGTGTTTTTGATTATGTTCTATTCTTTTTTTCTTCAAAATTCGTTTACAATATGCTAATACTCTCTTCATTCTGGACATTGTTGAAAATCTTTCCCAAATTGGTTTTTCTTCTACTACAAAATTACATTTAATCTTCAATTCTAACTGTGTCTGTGGTATGTCTTCTCTATTTATTATAAAAGTAGACATGTCTTCCTTAAGCCACTTTGGTCCAGTCCACCATTTTTCGTGACTAGCTAGATCGCATGCCGTAATGCCTCTTGTTGCGACGTCAGCTGGGTTATCAGCAGACTGAACGTGTCGTTCTCCACCTGTCGTTGTCTATTACTCGAGTGACTTCCGCTACCCTATTAGCATCAAATGTATGCCAACGACCAGGATGTGATTGAAGGCATGAAAGTACCACCGTTGAATCAGTCCAGGCGAATATTCTATCTTTAGGAATTTTCAAAATCTCCATAAGATCGTTAATAATATTCACAAGTAGGACTGCAGCACACAGCTCTAATTTAGGAACTGATAATTGTTTTAATGGGGCAACTTTAGTGCGAGATGCAATCATAATAACATGTACCTTATCATCTTTCTCAACTTTTAAGTAAACGACAGCGGCATATGCTTGAGTGGACGCGTCAGCAAAACCATGCAATGTAACATGATTATAATTCTCTGAAGTTGTTTTAAACCATCTCGGTATCTTTATGTTTTGTAAATGGATTAATCTTTCTCTGTAAATAATCCATTCTTCAATTAAGTAAGAAGGTAGTTCATCATCCCAACCTAAACTGCAAAGCCACAATTTTTTAATTAAAATCTTCGCACTTATAACAACTGTTGATAACCATCCAAATAGGTCAAACAAGCGGGCAACATCAGATAGTACAGACCTCTTAGTAATAGGATAATTTATTTCAGGTAAGTTTACTGTAATTCTAAATGTATCATCTTTTCTATCCCATGTTAAACCTAATATCTTTATTATTTTATTAAGTTTTATCTCTACTGTATTTTTTGTTTTGTCCTCTTGTAAATATTCCAAAATTTCTTCTGAATTACTTGACCATTTTTGCATTTCAAATCCTCCTCTTTTTAATACTGTCTTAATTTCATTACACATCTCCTTTGTTTCCTCCACATTTTCATTTCCTACCATTAAATCATCCATGTAGAAACATTCTTTTATTACAGGTGCAATATCAGGAAATTCATGTGCTTCATCGTCAGCTAGTTGTTGCAGTGTTCGCACTGCTAAATAAGGAGCTGCAGCAGTTCCAAATGTAACAGTTGTAAGGTTATAGGTTTCAATTTCCTTATCACAATTATCTCGCCATACGATCATTCGATACATCTTAACAATAGTAGGGGACTATGCATATTTTATGAGTTCGCCAGGATGTGATCAAACTTCGGAGATCAGGTTGTAACACTGGTCCCACCATCATACAATCATTAAGAGAATAGCCATTGGATCCCTTTGCAGACGCGTCATAAACTACTCGTACCTTGCTAGTTTCCTTGTCTTCACGAATTACGGCGTGATGTGGTAGGTAAATCGAGCCATTATCGTCTGTTGTTTCAACTTTCTTCATGTGACCCATGTCCATATACTCTTTAATGACCTTTGAGTATTCGGTTTTCAACACTTCAGATTTTACAAATTTCCTTTCTAAACATTGAAATCTTCGTATCGCTTGTTCTTTTGTATCTCCACATAAATTTACTGCTTCTCCAGTACTGCATTTCAGCGGCAGGTGCACAATATATTTTCCCTCTGTATCCCTTTTTGTTGTATTTTTATATATTTGAGGGTAGAAGTGGAAAGTAATATAGATTAGCTCCGTGTTTGTAATTATTTTAAATAAGTGAATAGTGTACTTGTGGCTCTAATTAAAGTATAAGCACTAATTACATATCCCAGATATTAAGTGTAAACGTTATCTCGTTCTTTTAACCATTGACTGTGACAAAAAACTATCTCAAGTGAACTATGCTGTGGCTGCGGTATGTCAAAAATTAATTGTTCCAACTGACATTACATTAGACGAAGGACAGTGAGAAGAAAAAGTGTGTAAGAAATAGTGATAGTGACCAATATTGCGTTTTAGTTTCGACTTCATCGTTAATTGACTTTTTAATAATAACGTACTGACTTATTCTTTTAAACTATGTAGCAACAATTTGAATAGCTCGTTACTGTTTACGTTGGACTTGTGGTGAATTAAGGACAAATTGATCGACTTAACCCGAGTTCCATCCTACGTCAATGCCCAAAACTTTTTTTTTTTGTTTCTTATTTTTTATTTTTTTTTTGTTTCTTATTTATATTAATTTAAGTTTGGACCAAGTTTTTTTTTTCTTTTTTTTTAAGTGTTATTTACGACAAGGATTTATAATTTATGTTCCTATGTTTTTATTCTTATAATTTATAAAATAACTGTGACTTGTAATATGGCTGACGGTAAAAGTGGTAAGTACAGCTGTTGTCCCCGCCTAGAAACGTCCTTAGAGGTGCTCCGATGTAACGTGTGTAAAAACAGATTCCATTACTCTTGTCTCAACATTACTAAGACACCTTTTAAAGATCTAACAGAGAACTTTAAAACAACATGGGAGTGTCCGGCTTGTAACTGCAAGAAGCCCAAAAGTTGCAATAATAATACACCTGTTCGAGGATTACATGCAGTAGAGTCCCAAGAACCGGATGTAGCATCTCAAAACGTAGCTATGAGGAAGAGGGCAAACAAAAGAAAATGTTTGTTCTCAGATCTTTCACTGCTTGATATACGACAAGTCATTAGAGAAGAATTAGAGTGTATAAAATCAAATATGCTGGAACAGTTTAATGTGAAAATTAAAGAAGTAATTCAAACGGTAACTGAGATAACAAGCTCTATGACATTTATAGAACAACAATATGAGGATATAAGGAAAGATTTGAAAGAAAAAGAGACAGTAATTTGTTCATTGGAAGCTGAAAACAAATCATTGAGAATAACGGTTAATGACTTAGCCTCTAGAACGAGTGCTATGGAGCAACATGCAAGAGCCAACAACGTGGAAATCCAGTGTATACCTGAACACAAAAGTGAACATCTCCTTACATGTGTCAAACAGCTAGCAGCCACTGTCAATTATAAAATCAACGACTCAGATATTCACCTATGCACGAGGATCTCTAAATTCAACAGAGACAGCAACAGACCTCGATCCGTTGTCGTTAAATTTGGCAGCCAAAGAATTCGCGACGAGTTTTTAGCAGCAACAGTCAATTTTAACAAAAAGTTCAATGTTAAACAAGATAAGCTGAATACTAGCCACTTGGGCATTGGGGGAGAGCAAAAGCCAATATATGTTGTTGAACATTTGTCACCAGCTCTCAAAGCACTCCATGCATCCGCGCGTGTAAAAGCCAAGGAAAAGAATTACCGATTTGTCTGGGTTAAAGGAGGTCAAATATTCATGCGCAAATCAGAAAAATCAGAATATTATTATTATTTTTTTTTTTTTTCTTTGTCATTTTACTTTTTCGTTTTTGTCTGTATAGCAGTTGTATTGTTAAAATAAAGTTTAAATAAATAAATAAATAAATAAATAAAAATAAATAAATATATCCATGTTAGAAATAATACAACCCTTGCCAATTTACCTTGACGACTTATCCTAAATTAAGCATGCGATGGAATTACTGTAACTAAGTTCACGCCCTTAACATGTTATTATCAAAATGTCAGGTAGCCCACGTTCCTGTACTCAAAAGGTCCGTCTTAAAATTCTTTCTAATAATTATGACATGATAATCTTTACTGAGACTTGGCTCCATGGAGGCATTTCTGATAGTGAAATTTTTGATGACCGGTATACAGTATACCGACGTGACCGGGAAACTTCCGCATCACAAAATTTTAAGCAAATGGGTGGGGGAGTCCTTATTGCTGTTTCAAATTGCTTAAAATCACGCCGGTATCAAAAATATGAAAGTGACATTGAAGACTTGTGGGTTGGCATCGAAATAAATGCAAAAACAATAACCGAGGAACTCTTAATATGTGCAGTTTATTTTCCTCCGCCAGTGACACAACTCACGTTGGACACATTTATGTGTTGTTCAAATAAAGTAATGAATGATTTAAGCAAACACATAATTTTAGCAGGTGATTTTAACCTTGGCGATATCAAATGGTGCGCTCAATCAAATGATCAACTATACTGTGTTCCAGACTACATTGGCCACAATTCAATAAAAACTAACTTTTTAGAATTTTTAGCACTTAACGAACTAATGCATTCAATTCAATGGGATAGAAAACCAAAAACATAAAATTTTGGATCTTATGCTAGCAAGATCCAATATAATAAATGTCGACACCTGCTTAAGCGTTTTGCGTAATGTAGATCAGTATCATCCACCACTATTGGTAACCATATCTATCCAACCTACTATAATACCTGAATCTAATTCACAACAAAGATATAATTTTTTCAAAGCAGATTATGAGGCAATAATCCAGTCTTTAAACAGAGTACCGTGGTTATCAGAACTATCAAACCTAGAAAACATTGATGCGATGGTTACGAAGTTTTACGAAATACTTCATGAAATTATAAAAGCACACGTTCCTAAAACACGTAAAAGGAAAAGTCAATTTCCAATATGGTTCACTCCCAATTTAATCAAAATATTGAAGCAGAAATACAAATATCACAAAAAATACAAAAAATTCAGGAACCCATTAGATAAAATTGAGTTTGAGTTCTTACGTAAAGACTGTGATGTACTCATGTTAGAATGCTATAATAAATATATAATAAAAATTGAATCGGAAATTGCTAAGCACCCAAGATACTTTTGGACGCATTTAAAAAACCTGAAAAAAGGTAACTCCAAGTACCCAGCTATCATGTCTCTCAGTGAACTTAAAGGATCCAAAGATAATGAAATATGTGATCTCTTTGCTAAACATTTTTCCTCAGTCTACAATAGCCATGCTCATTCTGTGCCGATTACCATAAAAGGACCTGATATTGAGGAAGTAGATCATATTGTCATTACACGCAAATTCGTCATAAAGAAATTAAAGAGACTCGACGTTAAAAAAAGCTATGGGCCGGACAACATCCCACCATATTTTTTGGTTAAATGTGCGGATTCTATAACCTTACCACTCACCATAATTTATAATGCGTCCATTAAATTTGGAACATTTCCCAAGGCATGGAAAAAGGCAATAATCGTACCTATATTTAAGAGTGGGAAAAAGGATTGTGTTACGAACTACAGACCAATCTCTATTCTATCAAGCATGTCTAAAGTTTTCGAGTCATTCATCTACACACATATTTACGAGCATGTCAGGAACTATTTATCTTGTAACCAACATGCTTTTATGACTAAGAGATCGACGTGCACTAATCTTGTGTCTTTTGTTAATAACATATGCGAAAAGGTTGACAAAAATTTACAAGTGGATGCGATATATACAGATTTTTCGAAAGCCTTCGACAAAGTTAGCCATACCATCCTAGTTGCAAAATTAAAAGCTTATGGAATCACAGGATATTTATTGGAGTGGTGTAAAAGTTACTTAAAGTCTCGCCAATCTACTGTTGTTTTAAATGGAATGACATCAAAACCATTCACAGCAAGTTCTGGAGTACCTCAAGGATCCAATTTAGGGCCCTTATTTTTCAATATATTTATAAATGACATTTGTGATATAATTCAATATTCTGATTTTTATATATTTGCTGACGATTTAAAATTATGTAGAACAATATATACAAACAATGACAGCTTGTTACTTCAACAAGACATAGACAACATTACAAAGTGGTGTGTGACAAATAAGATGACCTTAAATACTGACAAATGCAGCCACATTAAATTTACTCGTAAGAGATATAGAAAGCAGACATGTTATAAAATTGGTACACATACTTTAAATGAAGTTGACCATATTCGTGATCTAGGCATAATTATTGACAGCCAGTTAAGATTTATTCATCAAGTAAATAAAATGCTCGATTCTGCTTATCAATCACTTGGATTTGTGCTGAGATGTTCACGTGAATTTAAAAGACTATATTACAATTATATTACTGTTACGTTCGCAGCAAATTGGAATACTGTTGCCCCGTTTGGTCTTCTGTATATAAAGTTCACTGTGATAGAATTGAAAACATCCAAAAAACATTAGTACGACACCTTGAATTTCGAACTGGTGTCCGTAAGTCTAAAACAAACCGAGAAAGACTCTCTTTGCAAGATCGAAGAACACTGTTACAGATGTCATTCCTCCATAAGCTTTTTAATAATAACATCGATTGTAACGCACTTATTGATGAATTAAATATCAACGTACCACCAGTGATGCCACGCTATCAGAGACCCTTTTTTACCATCAAATGTTACAAAAGCAATTTAGGAAAAAAATCTCCGCTAGCGAGGCTTCAAAGTAAATACAATGAATTGACTAAGCTAATTTGCGACTTGGACCTAGCTCATGATACACATACAACTTTTAAAAACAAAATAAGTAAATTTATGATGCAGCCCGCTACTTAATATTTTCCTTAAAGGTTTTTTATTTAATCAAGACATGACGACAAGACATAATATCTAGACATTATGTTTGGGTGGGTAGGCGTTTAAGTGCAAACACGCGATTTTTCTACTCTCGTTCTCATATTGATAATTTATTAAATTTTAATATATATTAGTCAAGTGATGTAATAAAAAACCATCCCATCCACCAGCAAAGCTATCCTTTATTCATAGCACAGTATTTTTACATAAGTTTTAACAAAGTAACGCCTAAAACTTATATTTTTTTTTTTTTCTTACTACCACTGTATCATGGAGTCGATGAAGCACACTATTAATGAGTTAAGTGAACTTTTCAACAAAAGAATGGCCGAGTTTGAAAATAATCTTCATACTTCTGCTGCCCCAGCAAGCCCAGTGACTAACATAGTGGCATAGTTTACCGAGTTTAGAACTTTTGTTATAACTGCCTTAGAAAGCCTTCACAAACAACTCATGTTACTGACTAGCAAATATGATGCTTTTGAAATGAGATCCAGGAAGAAGATAATCCTTATGCATGGAATTCCTGAGGAAAAGAATGAGTCTGTCTCTTCGACCGCTGTAAAGGTAATCTCTGAACATTTTAATATGCCTGGGTTCAATGCTACTTCTATGAGCCGGTGTCATCGCTTAGGTCGCAGTAACAATAACAAGCCAAGGCCTATCTTAATAAAATTTCTAGATCTTGCACTAAAAAATAAGATATTGTTTGCTAAGACTGGGTTGAAAAATACTGGCATAACTATGTCAGAGTTTCTCACTAAGGAAAGACATAAGGCATTTCTCTTAGCTCGCCAAAAATTTGGAATTAATAAATGCTGGACTAAGGATGGTCATATAGTTATTATTGGCCCTGATAAATTCCGTAATAGGGTCTCATCAGAGGCTGCAGTAAATGCTTTACAAATGTCTTGCTCCCAATCCGCTCCATCAGTCACCAGCCCTCAAGCTGACCAGCCAAATCCAGGCTACAAGGAAACCAAGGCTTCACAAATTAGGTCTAAACGGTTAGTGAAAAAGTAATCAGTATGAACAGTTTTAGTGTGTATTTAATTTTTCACTTCAATGATTTTGATTGCTATATTCTAGTTTTTTTTTATTTTGTTATTTTATTTATGTTGGTGTTGGTCTTCCTTTATTGTTTTAACTTTTCTATAAATTTATGAAGTTCAGTTTTTATCCTTCTATTTTTTTTTTCCTTTTTTGTGGATGTTTTATATCACAGTTTACTATTTTAATCAATTAATAATTATTGTTAATATAAAATATTGTTTACTTGCTTTGACAGATTTAGTTATAATTATTTGATGCTTCTTTTTTACACCGTAATTAAGTTCTGTCAACGTCAACAATATACAGATTATATAAATCAATTCATAGACAATATTTTACTGCATTGCTGTTTCATTATACTGGTTAATTAAATAATAATGTTTATATTGTTTACTTATATAGTTGTATGTAATTAATGTAATTACTGTTGTTTTTCCTTTTTGATTGTATTTATTAATATATATATACATGCATATTATGTTATACAAATAAGGAGGTAGCAATATATGTATATGTTTATATATATATATATATATATATATATATATATATATATATATTGGGTTTGCTAGTTTTAGATCAACTTTTTTCTTTTTTCTTTTTTTTTTTTATTATTTTTGCTTGTGTGTGTGTATAAGTTTGTAGTTGATATCTGGTTTTTACTGTGCTATTATAAGCCTTCAATGCAATCTCTTTCTTTTTTTTTCATATTGTTGGTGGTAAAGGATGAATAACGTTCTATTCATACATAGTTAATGATTATATTAGTTTAATTTATTTAATATATATTTTATTTATTTATATTATAGTATTTGTTATTATATTTATAATGTACAATAATAGTCTTTACAATTTAAGTGACGATTCTTTTTACTCACTGCCATCTTCCTCGGATAGCAGTTTTCACAGTACTTCCGTCCCTGTTTCCTCTTATCTTGACAGCACCTTTTCAAGCTGCCCAAAAAATTTCAATGTTGTGCATATTAATGTCCAAAGCATCCCAGCTCACTATCCTGACCTTTTAACTTCTTTTGATTGTGATAGCGTCCATGCGATTTTAATTTCCGAAACTTTTCTTAAACCTTGTCTACCTTCCGCATCCTTCTCCATACCTAACTTCCACCTTATACGAAATGACCGTATTGGTAAGGGTGGCGGCGGGGTAGCCATTTATATTCGAAACCATATACCCTTTACAATAGTGAATAAGTCCCCTTCGCAATACTCTGAAGCTGCTGAACATGTTTTTATCGAAATCTTACTCGGACGTTCTAAATTGTTACTTGGTGTTTTCTATAGTCCTTCACTTCACATAGATTACTTTCACATTTTGGAGACTATATTGGAAAAACACGTGCCCAATGTCGACCACACTATAATCCTTGGGGATTTTAATACATGTATTTAAAAAAAATGATTTTCGTGCGAAGCAACTTCTTAACATTATTAACAGTTCAAATTTAACATTACTTCCTACAAACCCTACACATCATTTCCCTAACTGTGCTCCATTCCAACTTGACCTTATAATAGTTTCCTCCGCTGATTCTGCAAAGCTCCACGGACAATGTCCCGCTGAAGCCTTTTCCTACCATGATTTGATGTATCTGTCTTATAACGTTCGTCCTCCCAAAGTCAAACCATCGGTCGTCATGCGACGTAATTTTAAAAATTTTAATAATGAGGAGTTTATGCGTGACCTTACCAAAATCGATTGGAACACCATCGTTAACGCCGACAATATTGATGCTAAAGTAGATATATTCAATTCTTTGCTCACGGAACTCTATGACAAGCATGCTCCATTTAGACCTATCAAATTGAAACACTTACCTGCACCATGGATTACGCAAGATATTAGATCTTTGATGGCAAAAAGAAATCGAGCTAAATGTAAGTACAGACATAATCCTACTGATCATAATTGTTTAAGATATAAGATCTTGCGTAATCGGTGTAGCAGAGTTTGCAGAGATGCGCAACGAAACTACATCGATTCTAATTTACAAAATTTAAATCCACGAAAATCCTGGCAGTTTCTTGAATCGTTAGGCATCGGTCGGCAACGTCAACATTTGAATCGCGATATTGATGTTGATGCTTTAAATACGCATTTCACGTCAACTGTACCTATGGACGGTACTATTAAGGCAAGTACATTGAATTTTATCAGTTCCCTGCCGTTTTCATCAGCCGATCCTTTCCATTTTTCCGTAGTCACATTAGCCCAGGTAAAAAAATATATTTTGGGTATAAAATCGGATGCCGCTGGTTCCGATGGTATCAATCGTAAAATGGTTATTTTACCCCTTAATGTTATAGCTCCTGTAATAACTCACATTTTAAAATTTTCCCTGACCAGTAATTCCTTTCCTAACGTATGGCGGATAGCCCGCATTTTTCCCATACCAAAGTCCAAAGATCCAAAATCCTTTTCTCACTACCGTCCCATTTCAATACTTCCATTCCTGTCAAAGGTTTTAGAACGTATTGTCTCGCAACAGCTAAATCAGTACCTTTTAAAAAACCATATTCTATCTGAATTGCAATCCGGTTTTCGTGGTGCGCACAGTACAGTCACTGCCATAATTAAAGTCTGTGATGATATACGGCTAAATATGGATAGACAAAATGTTACTATTATTGCTCTGCTCGATTTTAGTAACGCTTTTAACACAGTGGATACTGACCTACTACTCGCTGTTTTACGATCGATTAACATCTCTTCTCAAACTATAGAATGGTTCAGAGGCTATTTATCTGATCGGCGACAATACGTACAAGCCAGTGACAAAATATCTTCCTTGCGTTCTTCTTCTATGGGTGTTCCTCAAGGGGGTGTCCTTTCTCCTCTCCTGTTCTCTATTTTCATTGATTCTATCTCCCAAAACCTTACCTCATCCTACCATCTATATGCTGACGACTTGCAGATTTACATAGCTACTCCTTCGAGTAGAATAGACGAAGCTATTCTTAAATTCAACAGGGATTTGCAGAACGTCGCTAGGTGGAGCAGGTCTTATGGCTTAACCGTTAATCCTGACAAATCACAGGTTAGTATCATAGGTAGTACAAATCAGTTAAAAAAAAATAATATGAATGGCCTTCTTACTATACGGTTTGATGGTGCTGTTTTAAGTCTTAGGCCGACTATTAAAAACCTTGGGATATTTTTAGACAACTCATTATCTTGGTCAGCGCAGATAGCTGAGATTAGCAGAAAACTATTCGCATTCACTACTGCTACCGATTTTAGATTATGCTGACTCATGTTACCCGGATTTATCTGAGGAACAATTAAGTAAGCTAGAGCGGTTGCAAAATCTATGTATAAGATTTGTCTTTGGTCTGCGAAAGTATGATCACGTTTCTGATTATCGTCGTCAGCTTGGATGGCTTCCTATTAGACTTCGCCGCAATTATCGTATGCTTATCCTTCTTTATTCGATCCTATACAATCCTTCCGCACCCTCTTATTTAAAAGAGAGATTTAACTTCCTTGGTTCCGATGCTCTTCTACGCCTTGAACTAAGGTCGCGAAGTGATAACCTCCTCAAACTTCCAATCTGCCATACCCACTTCTATTCCAATTCCTTTACTGTGAAAGTTGCTATTCTCTGGAATGCACTTCCTACTGAAGTGCGACATTCAATGTCACTTAACCTTTTTAAAAAACGCCTTAAACAACACCTTTTTAATTTAGAAAATTTATAGACTCGTCTTTTTAGTATAATTATTTTGTACCTATTATTATTATATTACATATGGTATTTGTTTATATAAGAATATGTATATTTATGTACCTAGTTACAAATATAAGTATGTAATTGTATGTAGTTGTAAATATATGTGTATTGTGTATGAGTTTATGTATTTTAGTATATGTAATGGATATCATATGTTTACTTAGTATTATCTTTTTTTTTTTCTTTTTTTGTTATGCTATGTGCACTTAACGTTTTTCCACTTTTCTGTTTTTATATTTTAGTCCTTTGTTTTGGAAGGTTGCCTGTAAGAGATTGCTTGAAGCAATAAGGCCGCCTGTTACGTTCCCACACAACCCGGGAATCGCTGACTTAGGCTTTCCAAAACGTTCCCACACTTATTTCCCACACTTAGCATAGAGATCTTAGAATTGTAATAATCTGTTATTTGAATCCTCGCATCATTTTTCACCCATTGTACTAATTAACATTAAAAATAAATGTAATAAAATAAATCATTCTTGTCTCCAACTTTGACCAAGTCTCACCTGTTTAGTAATAAGTTAATTTTAATAAAGTATTTTAAGTAAATCGGTTTTTTTGGAACCTACGCTGCCACCGTACTTAATTGGCGCAGTCGGTAGGATACTCGCGGGCCGGGTCGCGAGCAACGTAACTTAAATTTCGGCAACATCGAAATTAACGTCTCCGCGGTCCACCCGGGTGGCTCTCAAGCACCAGTACGAGTATCCAGAATCTACGAGGCGGCGCAGCGAGGAGTATCCAGACATTGATGCACCAGAGAAAACCAGATTTAACTCAGTAAGTACATTAGAATCTTTCTAGTGATTGCTTATCCGTATTTTTAAGTTTCCTTATCCATTTCCCTTTTGTGGCAATTGGAGACACTTAGGTTTTATAAGAAATAATTCTTAAATTCCCTTTTGCGGTAATCTAAGATATATAGTATATAGTTTTAATAAGTAGTAATCAATTTAAATTAAATTAAAATTAAATTAGCTTCACGCTGTATCCCGCACACAGCAGGGTAGGCAGAGGGAACCTAGTGTTAAGGACATTCCGTTCCCCACTTTCTGCCGAATTTTGGAGGCGTTGCGTGTTGAGTGGCAGAACTCAACGCCGCGCTTTGCCTCGACACCAGAGCGAAGAAATGAAAATATAAATTTAAGTAAATATTTCATCTCCTCGAGTGGGGATCGAACCCACAACCAGTCGGTTTTACAGTCACACTTTGTACCACTGCGCCACGACTGGCCTCGATCAATTTAATTTTTTTTATATAATTTAACAAAATAATAATTAATTAAAATGACTGAATTAGATAACATTTTTAAAGCTTTACGTCTAGTGCCTGAATTTGACGGAAATTCGAACGTTTTACCCAGATTCATTAGCTTATGCGATCAATTGGTACAGGAATTTATTAGTAACAACCCCGACAATAATTTAATTTATATTGCTCTTGCAAATGGCATTTTAAATAAAGTAACAGGCTCAGCAGCACGTTTAATAAATACTAGTGGTATTCCATCAGACTGGAGTGGCATTCGTAAGTCGCTTATTAATAATTTTTCAGATCAACGCGATGAAACCGCGTTGTACAATGATCTTTCTCTTTTAATAAAGGGATCTAATACCTCTCAGGAGTTTTACGAACGTTGCCAAAATTTATTCAGTACAATAATGACATATATTACACTGCATGAGGAAATTAGTACAACAATTGAAGCTAAGAGAATTTTATATCAAAAATTAACTTTACACGCCTTTTTAAGAGGTTTAAAAGACCCCTTAGGCTCACGCATACGATGCATGAGGCCAGATACCATAGAAAAAGCGTTAGAATTTGTACAAGACGAATTAAATACTATGTATTTACAGGCTCGAAATGAACCCGATAGGACTAAGCACCCCCAGAACTTTTCTTCTCAGCCTTTTAAGGTAAATCATTTTAATAACAATATTCCACAATTAAAGCCACGCTTTCAAAGTAATTATCCTTATCGTAGTAATTTTATAACCAGCGGACAAGCCAAACGCCCCAGCCGGGCGTGAGGAGGTGCAACACATGGAAGTCAAATAATGGCTCTCCGTGTGTTGTAGGCAAACATAAATCACTGCGCCAGGGCTCAGGACTTATTGGCCCAAAGTCTGGCGCAGTGGTCTGTTCAGGTGGCGGTTGTTGCGGAGCCTTACAGAGACAACTGGGTCGCCGACAACACCGGGGTGGTAGCATTGATCACCCAGGTCGCTGCGGGCACGGGGCATTGACGCGTATTTGTGACGCGTCAATGCCCCGTTCCAGGCGCCGCCCTCAGCGGCGGCAAGTGTACTGGTCGTGGGAGATCGCGCAACTGCGTCTCATCTGCGTTGACGCGAGACGCCAGTACAGCCACTATCGCAGACGGGTACAGAAGGTGCAGGAGGAGGAAGATCGACTGTACCACGTCTATGTCGAGGCGAGAACGCGACTGCAGGAGGAAATCGGTCGTGCGAGAGGCGAGTCGCACGACCAGATGATTGCGGGGATAGACCAAGACCCGTATGGCACACCTTACCGAATGGTGCTCGGTAGGTTACGGGCTTGGTCACCACCGTTGACGCAGACACTCCACCCGGATGTTCTCCGAGGGGTTCTGTCGTCGTTATTCCCGCAGCGGGCCAATTTTACACCACCCAATATGGCCCGCCCTGCAGCGCGTGAAGAGGAGCAAGACAATGTCGCACCACCGGTGGAGGAGGAGCTCGAGGAGGCTGTACGCCGATCTCGGTACAAGAGCACCGCCCCGGGCCTGGATGGCATCCCTGGCCGGGCGCTTACTCTGGCCCTGAACACCCTGGGGCCCAGAGTGCGAGGACTATTCACTGCCTGTCTGGCTCAAGCCATAATTCCACAGCGGTGGAAGACAGGCATGTTAGTCCTCATCAAAAAGGAGGGTCGCCCGGCGGATTCACCCTCCGCCTACAGGCCCATCGTGCTCTTGAGCGAGATCGCCAAGCTCTTCGAGCGTGTTGTAGCCAGGCGGCTGCAACTCCATCTGGAGGGGACAGGTCCGGACCTCTCGGACCAACAGTATGGCTTCCGCAGGGGACGCTCGACGGTGGATGCCATACTGGAGGTGAAGTCTCATGCGCAGGATGCGGTGGCCCGGGGCGAAGGAGTATTGGCGGTGTCCTTGGACATCGCCAACGCCTTCAACTCCCTACCCTGGCCCTGCATTAAGGAGGCACTCATATATCACCGAGTGCCTCCATACCTGCGCCGCGTCATCGGGGCTTACCTGTCCGGGAGGTCTGTGATCTTTCCAGCTCCAGGAGGAGGATGGCAGGAGTTTGGGGTGTCGGCCGGTGTTCCACAAGGATCGGTGCTGGGTCCGATCCTCTGGAACATCGGGTACGACTGGGTGCTGCGGGGTGGCACTCTGGCTGGAATCAAGGTCCTCTGCTACGCCGACGATACGCTGGTCTTGGCGCAGCAGAGGACCTACAGGGAGGCGGCGGTCTTAGCGACGGCCGGGGTGGCTGAGGTCGTCGGCCGCATTAGGCGGCTAGGGCTGGAAGTCGCCCTAAACAAGTCCGAGGCATTATACTTTCATGCTCCTCGAAAGGGCCCACCACCAGATGCCCATATCATCGTCGGTGGCGTCAATATCGACGTCACCAGGAGCATGAAGTACCTCGGACTTGTTCTGGACGGCAGGTGGAGTTTTCGGGGCCACTTCACATCTTTGGCCCCGAAACTGCTGAAGACAGCGGGGGCCTTGGCGCGCCTTTTGCCCAACGTGGGTGGGCCGAGCGCCTCGAGCCGCCGCCTGTACACCGGAGTGGTCAGGTCGATGGCCCTCTACGGTGCTCCCGTATGGGCGGACGCCCTGGATCGACACAACGTCACCCTGTTACGACGTGCGCAGAGGGTGATGGCCATCCGGGCGATACGGGGGTATCGGACCATCTCCGGTGAGGTGGCATGCGTGCTGGCTGGAGTCATGCCGTGGGACCTGGACGCGCTTTTTCTGGCGTCGGTATATTGCCGGCGTCGGGACCAAGCGTCTGGAGTCCCGGCTAGCCAAGCACGCGCCGAGGAGGAGCGGGAAGCCGCTGTGGAAGTGTGGGAATTCCGGCTGGCGACACCATCTGCCGGCCGGTTGACGATCGAGGCTGTTCGTCTAGTGTTCCGCCAGTGGTTAGCACGGCGTCACGGCGTCCTAACCTTCCGCACCACACAGGTGCTCACGGGGCATGGCTGCTTCGGGGGTTACCTGTGTCGGATCGCTGGGAGGGAGCCCGACGCTCGCTGCCACCACTGTGACGACTGCCTCGATGAGACGGCCCAGCACACGTTGGAGGTGTGCTCAGCCTGGGCGTCTCAGCGTCGCGCTTTGCGCGACGTCATAGGGGACGATCTTTCCCTGCCGGCCGTGGTCAAAGCCATGACCGGCAGTGAGACGTCGTGGGATGCGGTCTCCTCCTTCTGCGAGGCAGTGATGCTCGAGAAGGAGGCGGCAGAGCGAGCGAGGGAGGCTTCGGCCGAACTCGCCATCCGTCGCAAAAGACCGGGTCGCCGGAGGGCGGCACACGATCGCCGCCTTCCGCCCTAACGAGCCAGAGGGCGGCCAGCTTGGGGAAGCTGGCCGCCTACTAACCTGGCCCGAGTAGTCGCGCGCAGGTTGCTCCCGCGTGCTACTCCGAGCAGGCCGTCGAGGGTGCCCACACACCCTTGACTCCGCGACGTGCCTTGCAGGCTCCCGCCGCCGCGTTTCGCGGACGACTAATGTCCCCGCGTTTCGCGGCCAGTGGCGGTCGAGGAGGAGCACCGTGAGGTTTTGGTGGGTATTCGGACGGCCTACCATCTGCCAGTCCGCGAGCCCCACATCACCCGCTCGAGTCCCCACTCGGGCCGGTATCCGTAAGAGGATTTCCTCACGTAAAAAAAAAAAAAAGCCATTGCTCTATTTTAACCCTTTGCGAACGTCCGGTTAAATAGGATTTGAAAAATTGTAACGGTAATCCTCTAATTCCCAGCCCTTCTAATTTAGTTAATAGAATCGGAATGGAGACAGTGTCAAATGCTTTGGCTAGATCTAGGAAAATTGCGATACATTTGTCTTTATTATCCATCCCTGTTGCAATATAGTCTGTTAGTGCATGTACTGCGTCTGAAGTCGATCTATTTGCACGAAAACCGAACTGGTTTTCTGATAATAGCTTAGATGATTCTAGGTAATTGACAAGTCTTTGATTGAGTATTTTTTCAAGCAGCTTAGACAGTGAGGGTAGTATTGATATTGGTCTGTAGTTATTGACGAGGCTACAATCTCCATTTTTATAGATTGGTATTATTAGTGCATTCTTAAAATCTGTGGGGAAAACTCCTAAGGAAAAGGCAAGGTTAAAAATATAGTTCAAAGGGGGAATAAGTATGTTTTTATATCTTTTAATTATTTTACTGGGTATTTTGTCTATTCCCATTGCACAATCAGTCCTCAAATATTCTATAACTCTAGATAATTCCAACTCGTCGGTAGGACAGAGCATGAGGGAGCTGGATGTCGTTTTGTTGGAAGTGACGTCTAAACAAGAGTGTGGTACGATTTTTTCAGCTAGATTTTTTCCAACATTAACAAAGTAATGATTTACTTTGTTGATGTCATTTTGAGGTTCCGTCGTAGAGAGTAGGCTTGTAGCTGAAATTTGCTGCTTTGATGGAAAGGTGGTTTTTTTTAAAGTGTCCCATAATTTCTTTTTATCAGTACTAGCATTTCTAATATCCCCTCTCTCATAATCTCTTTTAAGTTTTTTTAATAGTCCGTTGCAAAAATTCCTGTACCTTTTGTAAGATTGCTTCAGAATAATATCGTCTGGTTTTTTTCTTTAAGATGTTGATGCATTTTATCTCTATTTCGCATGCATCTAAGAATTCCTGTAGTGATCCACGGCTTTTTAATTATTTTCCTATTAGGTATGTGAACCAAGGTAAGATTTTTTTGTATAGTCGAAGTTAGGGCAGAAATCAAAAACTCAGTAGCCATGTCTACATTACTGTAGTTGTATATTGGTGCAAAGTCAAAATTCTTTAAGTCTGAATCTAGTTGCTTAAAATCAATACGCTCGTAGGTTTTTGTTGGTGTATTTAGTAAGAGTTTTATCTAAAGTAATGAAAAAGAATACGGTGTCATGGTCGGTAATAGATGTCTGAGCGACATAGCAATATGCATTTAATTTAGTTCTTATTATGACGGGATCTAAGCAAGTAAGCCCATGAGTAGGAAAGGTATGTCCTGGTAATAAACTTTGCCCCGCTAGAATATCTAGGTAGCTAGAACCTCTAGGATCAGATGTATTTACAGCTATATCAATGTTAATGTCACCCGTAACAATTACATTTTTAAATTTAGAATATTTATTTAAAATTTCATCTAAACTTTCCAAAAAACCAGTGATTTCTTTAAGTCCTGGTGCTCGATAAATACATAAAATAATTATATCATTGTTGATTTTTAAAAGTAAAGCATTAGCATTAACCAAATCCACTTCTACAACATTGATGTTCATATTATCTATAAAGTACACAACTACACCTTCATTCTGAGTACTATTACGAGCGGTGCAAGCAAAACTATAACCTTCGATTGGTGGTATGTAAGGTGTAGACGGTAACCAGCATTCGGTCAATATAATTATATCCCACTTGACTTGACTTCTAGTTAAAAGTGTTAAAAAGCTAGGGATATTTCTAGTTATGCTGCGTATATTTTGAGTTATTACTTTAAGACATATATTAGTAGTAGGGATTAGTGTTAAGGAATCTTCAATATCACATAGAGAAGAAAATGCTACCGAGACTTCGTCAAGGTTATTAATTATTCTTACGTCATTATTACAAATATCGAATTTTATTAAGAAACGGGGGCCACGTATTAGAGGAGAAAAACAGGGAAATTAAAGGATACAGGATTTTAATGAGAGTATTACAATGAAAAAAATAATGTTTGCAATTGAGATAATTAATACTGTGATAATGAAAATTCAATAAAGATTGATACTTGGTTATGTGTATATTTATTGTTGTTAATATAATGTAAACATCACTGAGTGGAATGTTAAGTGCAGTATGTATATTTGTATTTTTACACCTACTATGAGTTATTTTTTTCATGTATGTATTTGAAATATTAATTTTGTAAAAGAAGAACAATAATAGAATCTTGTATGAGTACATTAAACTTGCATTAATATTAAATTTATTTTTTAATTTTAGCATAAAAATATTTATAACAATTACTTTGCAAAACAAATAATAGAGGAGCAACACCAAAGGCGATTTATATCTACTATGTATACTTGCATTAATGCACCTACTAAAGTTATGTTTTAATTTTAGCATAAAAATAGTCACAATAATTACCTTGCAAGACAAACAATAAAGTAAAAACAATAAAAACAATTTA
Source organism: Heliconius charithonia (assembly GCA_030704555.1). Taxonomy (NCBI): domain Eukaryota; kingdom Metazoa; phylum Arthropoda; class Insecta; order Lepidoptera; family Nymphalidae; genus Heliconius; species Heliconius charithonia. The sequence goes on from CM060828.1 coordinate 8,749,878, forward strand.
TATCCATTCTGTATACTTGCAGTAATGTACCTTCAATGCTTTATTTTCAACATAATCGTATTTGTAAAACTATATAACTTGTAAAATGAACAGTAAAAGAAAAATAATAAAGTAAACAAGCAAATGTAGTGTCAGTTTGTGATAATAGAAAGAGACAAAAGACAAAGACAATTTACAATATTTTTTTGAGATCTTCTTGCTGGTCGATACGTGTGATAGGTGAACCTTCCATTTTTTGGATAAAAATTCTGCCAAAGGAGGTCCAGCACCTGCGGTATCCTTGTTCTTGCGCTTGCTGCCTGGTAAAGAAATATAGTCGCCGAGCTCTGCTGGTTAAAAAATCCGAAACAAAAATAGTCTTCGATGGGCCTTGAATATTGAGGTTAGACGTGTTAAGTGTCGGTTGACGCTGCAATTTCTGGGATTTGTTGTAGGCAATTATATGTTTTATAAATGTTGATTTCCGCGTCGTAGTCGTGAAGTCTACCACAATAGTATCGTTTTTCAATTTTGGACGGTAAATGTATCTTATTTCTACATTTTCACGAAACGCAGGTTGCTTCACTATGGAACTTACATGACTTACAATTTCTATTAGATTTTCTTTACCTTCTTTCTCTGCTTTTGGAATATTTCTAATTTCAACCGACGTAGATCGCGAGTTCCGTTCCTGATTTTCTAACCTATCTTCAAGCTCTTTTATACGAGACCTGAAACTTTTGTTCTCTGACTCCAATACTGCTACTTGATTCATCAGTTCATCATATTTTTCTGACATAAAATCAACCGATTTTTTAATTTGAAAATTCTGATCTTTGATGGAATTCAACGTGTGGTTGATAACTTCTAATTTTCTGTCCTGTTTACTTGACAAATCCGCAATCATCAATCGTATTTCCGAGGCAAATGAAGCTATACTGTCGGTTAGGTCTTCAAATGAGCGTTTGTATCTTTTTTTAATGTTAACATATGTTTCACTATTCTCTAAATCATTCAATGTTAATTCGTGCAATTGGGGGCTACTCCTTGACATGTTAGTATTAGGTGGAGTCCGTTGTAACGACATTCTTTATGTTATAATTAAGTAAGCAGCGTAAGCCTATTTGCAATTTAAAAACCGTTTGTAAACGAGCGTGATTAGAGGTCAAGCGGGTGCGTCAATGCAGCTGACTGTTACGTCACCGTGTCGTTGCACTTTGTGATTGGATAAAAAGCTCAGTGGTAATCAAGCAACGCTTACAACACTATGTACGTTTCTTTCTAAAAAATGTTATGGACTACTCACACATCGCAAACACAGTCTCCCGCTACGTATGGGCACTTTGTGGTCTAACCGGTTTTGGTTTGCGATTTATTTTAAATAAATAAAATTAATTAGCAAGCGAGTCCATGACTGTTATGTTTAAGTATATGCTGTTTTTTATCGCACCATTTTACATAGACATTTAATATAGGAATTTTGAAATAAAAATATGATAAAAATAAATACTGGACTAGTCACAGCTCCTGCATGAGGTGTTGCACCTGGGCTTCGTTTTGAATAAGGAGGATTCTAGATTGGTCATCCTTTCTCACGTATACCTTTCCAAACGTCGTCCAGCAGTACTTATATTGTTTAGACTTTGCAAGATTACGTGCAAGGAAGAGGAGGCGCGCGCCCTTGGCGGTCAGCTGATCCGATACAAATATGGGTTGATCGACGTTGGATGTGAACCCTAGATGCTTAGCCTGGAGTCTTGTCTTGTTTTTAAAGTTAAATTCTTTAACTTTTTTTAAGAAATCATTTTTGTCAGATTCTTTATTGCTCCTTATGCGAAAAATTTCATTTATATCCCGGTCATTCATTTCAATTTCAATATTACGGGAAATGTTAAGATAAGAGTCATATTTATTAAGTCCTTCCGGGATTCCTGGGATTTTTTCGGAACATTTTTTATTTCGATAGTGGTCTTACGTGATATACGTTGCAAATCCTCTATTTTCTCTTCCAGAATACAAATATGTTCTCTGTCCCTCTTTGATTGTTCCTCGAGAATCGCAATTTTCTTTTGGAATTCTTCATTTTGCGAAGTAAGAAGTAGAATACAACTTTCAATATTTGAGTTAGATTCTTTTACTTTCTGTAGATTATTGCTAATATTGGTCAAATCTCTCTTTTGTTCCGCGATGAGTGAAGTCATTAACTCTTTCATTTCCTCCTTAAAATCTGAGAACTGGACTATAGTTATTTCGTCCTCCCTCGGGCGCTTATTACGTTGGGACACAAAGTCAATTTGCATTGGGGATTCATTGGGTTTCGAATCAGTTGGTATGTACAGCATTGAGTCGGATCCATGATGAGGTGCACCAGACTTACTCAGCAAATTTAAAGACTTGCTGTTTGGAGGCGTGCGTTTCATTTCTAAAGATACACAATTCAATGATTTTATTTTATTACAAATTAATTTATTTTATTACGAATAATTTAGTTTTTTTTTTGAGTAGGAAATTATTTCTTTTAATTCAATAAGAATTGTTATATCAATTTTATTAGAGTGAATATCATTATTATTTATAATGTTTGTTTCTTTAATTTCTTCTTCTGTTATTTATTATAGTATAAGATATATAAGCTCAGAATTAAATTTAAATCGTTTTATTTATTTAGTTTTAATATTAGTTTTTTCAATATTGTTATTAATTATTAGACCAAATATATTATACTGATAGGAAAACACCAGTGTACGCTTGTTTCCTGGACCTGTCAAAAGCCTTAGACCTGGTTTCCTATGATATCCTGTGGGAAAAGCTTCGGAGCAGCGGCATTCCTGCTTCACTAGTATCTATATTGTCCATCTGGTATAATAATCAGAGAAATTTTGTAAAATGGTCAAATGCTTTGTCTGAGCCATATAAACTTGATTGTGGAGTAAGGCAGGGGGGTCTCAGTTCTCCGAGGCTTTTTAATATTTATATTAACGAATTACTTGTTAAGCTCAACAGCACACATGTTGGATGCCATATAGATGGTGAATGTGTAAATAATTTAAGTTATGCAGACGACATGGTGGTGTTGAGCCCCTCGATATGCGGAATTAGAAAGTTAATATCGATCTGTGAAGAATATGCTAAGCAGCATGGCCTAATATATAATCCTAAGAAAAGTGAGTTGTTAGTGTGTATAGGGAAAAAAAAAAGTCCAACATGTGTCCTTCCTGTACAACTTAGTAGGAAGCTTGTAAAAAGAGTAACTGAATTTAAATATCTGGGACACATTGTTACTGAAAACTTAAAAGATGATACAGACATGGAAAGGGAACGCAGGGCATTGGCTGTAAGGGCTAACATGCTGGCTCGAAGGTTTGCTGGTTGTTCATTACCTATATTAAAAAATTAAAATTAAATTAAAAATTAAATTAGCTTCACGCTATATCCCGCACACAGCAGGGTAGGCAGAGGGAACCTAGTGTTAAGACACTCCGTTCCCCACCTATATTAAAATTGCACTATTTAAAGCTTACTGCCAAACATTTTACACCAGCGGCCTTTGGGCCAGCTGTAGCCCAAGCACGAAAAACTATCGAAAAAGTATTCGTATCGTTATTGTTATATATATGTTTATGCATGTGTGCGTGGCTGCGTCCAGCACTATAAAAGATAGTAGCAAAGTGTAATTAAAGAGTACGTTGTCAACCGGCTATCGTTTCACTTGTCCTCCCTCCTCTCATTGCATACATAACAGTGGCGACGACGGGTTACCCACATATTCACATTGGAAAAAAAAAGATGTCTTCTGTACAATTTGGAATTTTAAATATCTTTGACCATAATGTACATACTTGGAAAACATACAAGGGGCGAATTTCGCAATATTTTATTGCAAACGAATTAAATGAGCAGACGGATGCAACAGGAAGGAAGAGGAAAGCGATCCTTCTCAGCGCACTCGCAGAGGGTACATATAAGCTGGCAGCAGACCTAGCGTTGCCTAAAGATATTATGGATGTACCACTGGAAGAGATTTTACGGCTACTGGATGATCACTTCACTCCCAAACGGGTCGGATTTGCAGAAAGGCACATATTTTATGCGGCCACCCAACGACAACGGCGAATCTCATACGCAATGGGCGGCAAGACTTCGCGGGTTAACGGCACACTGCGGGTTTCTTAATGTTGAAGAAACTCTGCGTGATAAATTTATAATGGGCATGCGTCCAGGGTTTGAGAAAGATAAGTTGTACGCGCTAGACCTTGCCGAGCTGACACTTGCAAGAGCCATCGAATTAACAGAGAATTTGAGCTATTGACACCGTGGTGGACACAAACATATACAAAATTTCTAATAGTGGGAAAAATCGAGCCATCGGGAAAGTGTCGTGTAGGGTGTACGGTTACAATAACCATAAAACGGCCGATTGCAAGTACGCGAATTATACTTGTAAAAAGTGTCATGTCAAAGGCCACTTACGCAAAGTGTGTAATAAGGGTAATTTTGTGGAAGTGAATGGTGGTGACAAAGGTGAGGCCGATGATGATGATGGTAAGTTTTTTTATATCCGTTCAGTTAGGCGGGAACCCATGGTAGAAAGTGTGGTTATTTGTGATATTTCATATAAATTTGAAATAGATAGTGGATCCGCGGTAACTGTCATATCGGAGGCCTATTATAACACAAATTTTAAAAATGTGCCATTATCAGCTACTCAAAAAACTTAATAACATATAACGGTAAAAAAATTGACTGCTTAGGAGTGATTCACTTGACGGTGTGCTACGCGGAACAAACGCATGTCATTGCGCTATACGTGGTTCGAGACGGCGGGCCCCCGCTACTCGGTAGGAATTTTATAACGAAATTTAATTTACAATTAATTTCGGTTAATTACAATAATTTACAATGTGAACCGTGTATAGAAATGTTACAGAATAGATTTACTAAACTTTTTTCTGATAAGCTAGGAACATTTAATAAATACAAAATCAAATTGTTTTTAAAAGATAATGCCAAACCGGTTTTTTATAAGGCGCGTTCTGTTGCATTTGCATTACGTGACAAAGTTGTACAGGAAATCGAAAGGTTAGTCGATTTAGGTATTCTTGAACCTATTGAATTTTCAGAATATGCGTCCCCTATCGTTCCGGTGCTTAAACGAGACGGTTCTGTGAGGTTGTGTGCTGATTATTCCGTCAGTATTAATAAACAATTGCTTGTCGAACAATATCCACTTCCCACGATAAATTAATTGTTTTCTAAAATACATGGCGGTCAACAATTTACTAAGCTCGATTTATCTATGGCTTATAACCAGTTAGTTTTAAATGATGAATCAAAGAATTTAACCTGTATTAATACAAGTCGTGGGTTGTTTAGATTTACGCGCCTAATATTTGGACTGGCAAGCGCTCCCGCTATTTTCCAGCGAGCTATTGAGGGAGTACTATCAGGTATGGAGGGCGTGCTTTGCCTTTTAGATGATATTTTGATTACGGGTAAAGACAAAGCTGAACATCTCGAGAGATTACATGCGGTGCTGACTAGGTTACAGGACGCCGGTTTAACGTTGCAAAAAGATAAGTGTACTTTTTTTAAAAATGAGGTGAGTTAATAAGTTCTTTGATTTTCACGATTATTACACATTTTAAATAAACTATTTTAACCGGATTAATCGCGTATATTTCGTTTTTTTGTACATTTTTGGAAACCCGACGTTTCGAACACTTTGCAGTAGTCCGTGGTCACGGGTAGACTACCCGGTAAAATGAGGTAAGTTATTTGGGGTTCATAATAACAAAAGACGGTCTAAAAAAAGCACCCGAAAAAATTAAGGCTATGGGGGAAGTACCGGTTCCCACTAATGTTAGTCAGTTGCAGTCATTTTTAGGCCTAATTAACTATTATACGAATTTTGTACCAAATGCATCATCTATCTTAAATCCATTATACGCGTTATTAAAAAAAGATTCTACGTGGAACTGGAATAATAGTCACGATAAGGCGTTTAAAACTATTAAAAAAATAAGGACGTCAGAGCAAGTTTTAGCCTATACGACTCTAATGCGAAACTTGTTTTGACAGTAGACGCTTCTTCCAGTGGCTTGGGAGCCATACTATCACAAATAAGTACAGATAAAGTGGAAAGACCGATTTCGTTTGCGTCTCGTACTTTAAATTCCGCGGAAAAGCGATATGCTCAAATACAGAAAGAGGCTACCGCCATAATATACGGAATTCGTCGTTTTCATCAGTACCTATACGGTAGGTCTGAACCATTTATTTTAAGAACAGATCATAAACCACTGTTATCAATTTTCGCTCCGGATAAAGGAGTGCCAGAGATGTCGGCTAATCGTTTACAACGGTACGCATTATTTCTTAGTAATTATAATTATACAATAGAATACGTTCGTAGCACCGATAACTGCGCCGACTATCTATCGCGAACTTAATTATCATAGATGCGCACACTAAGTGGGTTGAGGCATATTATATAATACGGCGGTAATAATAAAATTATGTGAAGATTTGGGGTTCCTCATACAATAGTAAGTGATAATGGTACAGCTTTTTGTTCACAAGTTTTTAATAATTTTTGTATTTCTAACGGTATATCTCATCTAACATCACCGGTATACCACGCACCCAGCAACGGTCAAGCAGAGAGTTTTGTAAAGGTAGTGAAAAAGGGAATTAAGTCATGTCTTTTGTCAACTCGTACATCAAAAGATGTCACGATAAAATTATATAAATATTTGATGGACTACCGGAATTCAATTCACACTGCCACGGGCGTTTCTCCTGCTACAATGGTTTTCGGTCACAAACTGAGATCGCGTTTAGATTTATTGAATCCAAAATCATCATCTTCACCTTCGTCACCACACATTTCTAATCGTGTAAAAAATCAACAGTGTTTACAAGCTGAGCAGCTCAGTAATGTAAGAATAAATAAGTACAATATTAATGATGTAGTGCTATATAAGAAATATTGTAATAAAAAAAAAGTTACATGGGGTAAAGGTATTATTGTGAAATGTTTAGGTAAAGTTGTGTATTTAGTTAAAGACTTAATAAATTTAGAATGCCACAAAAAAATAAAATAAATAAATAAATCAGCTTCACGCTGTATCCCGCACACAGCAGGGTAGGCAGAGGGAACCTAGTGTTTTTTTTTTTTAGACACTCCGTTCCCCACTTTCTGCCGAATTCTGGAGGCACTGCGTGTTGAGTGGCAGAACTCAACGCCGCGCTTAGCCTCGACACCAGAGCGAAGAAATGGAAATATAAATGTAAGTAAATATTTCATCTCCTCGAGTGGGGATCGAACCCACAACCAGTCGGTTTACAGTCACACTTTGTGCCACTGCGCCACGACTGGCCTCATGACAAACACAAAAGACATGTAAATCAGTTATTGGTTTATAAAGGTTCCATTACTAATGACTGGGACAGAGTAGACATTCTAATGTAGTCCGATGTCTTGCACTCCAATATTATCGGAATCTCTGGCACCACCTAACGTGAACCTGCAACCTTCTCCATCGCCGGCGGCCGCGTCTCCGGGCCCAGTGCTTACGTCACCTCACCGCGCTGGCTCAGAATCTCCATCTTCACGCTCAACCGTCGAAGCTTCATTAACGCAGCCCAACACCCCAATATCTGACGTCACATCTCGTGACTTACACAGAGAGAGAAGGAAAGGGTTATATGAAGCGGAAACTTCTTTGAGTTCTGATGACGACTATCAAGAAGCAGAAAATGATCGTGAAACTCAGATTGAGTCTGGTTGTGAACAAGGACGGTCGTTACGTAAACGTCCCAATATTTGTTTTAAAAAATATTTTAAATAATTATAATCTTTATTTTTGTTAGGAGGGACGAATGTTATATATATGTTTATGCATGTGTGCGTGGCTGCGTCCAGCACTATAAAAGATAGTAGCAAAGTGTAATTAAACAGTGCGTTGTCAACCGGCTATCGTTTCGCTTGTCCTCCCTCCTCTTATTGCATACATAACAGTTATCGAGAGCAATTTGTATAGGAATTGAACAGCGCCCCTACTGTGCGTAAAAGGAACTAGCTCATGGCAGCACGAACAGTTTACGTATCGTCTTACGTTCGAATAACGCGATACTTGAACGGAGAAAACAAAAATTGGTAGCACGAACGCCCATTGTAACGAAAACGTCGAAGATTGGTCATCGAGTACGTCGGGACTTTATTCGGTTAATATTTGTCAGTGAGAACACTTTCGTTACATAGTAAATCGCAGTTTTAAAAATATTTGTAGTGTTTTTGGGATTTTTTTTTACTTGAACATGTTTTTAGAATATTGTTTAGTAATTTTAGCAATAATAAAATAACGTCCATTATGCAACGACAGCCGCTAAACGAATCACCACTATTTAATTTATTCATTAATTCTTTCCACTGCCTTTGAATAAAAAGACGACCTCGTGGACGTTCTGAGGGTTTAGATAAATCACCATTCCTGAAATACGAATTTCATAATACCTTACTTAGATTATTAGATGTTTTTATTTTTAAGACTTTAAATACAACTTATTCAAATATAAAATTAATTTATACTAAATTTATACTCACGCTTCCATGAATTCCACCATCGTTAAATATTGTAGGTAGCCCATTATTATTTTTTAATAATCAGCTTCACGCTGTTTCCCGCACACAGCAGAATAGGCAGGGGACATCTAGTGTTAAGACACTCCGTTCCCCACTTTCTGCCGAATTCTGTAGAATTTGCGTATTGAGTACCAGAACTCAATGCCGCGCTTTGCCTCGAAACCAGAGCGAAGAAATGGAAATATAAATTTAAGTAAATATTTCATCTCCTCGAGTGGGGATCAAACCCACAACCACTGTTTTACAGTCACACTTGGTACCACTGCGCCACTGCGCCAGGACTGCCCTTTTTAATAATAAAGAATTTACTCTTAATGATTACAAAATAAATATAAACTTAGCTATAATTGGCGGGGCGTCAAGTGGATTCGTTTAGAAACAATTGTCTTAAATATACAAAAGGATTGAATTTCTTCCAATCTTGATAACTTACTTATAATTTTCGTAATATTTTCATAGATTTTTCTTCATTTTCAACGTAAATTGTAATGTAAATTAAAATAAATAAACATTTTAATTGAATGTTTATTTATTTTAACTTATTTATTTTAATAATTAAAACATTTAACATTCACTATTTTATTTGGTTTTTGAACGTCCTTTTATTCGCTCAGTAACATCTCTAAGTCTCGTTAGCATGACGCCACCTTCTTAATCATATCGAGTCCTCGATAGTCAATACACTTTGGTTCGTGCTTCGAACTTCGTAATCGTATCGTTACCTCGATACGTTTACAATACGGACTCGAATATTTTTCGTGCTCGACCCACTGTACTCAAAGAGCAGCCCACATTCTGCGAGTACAATATAATAATGCCTTCAGGGCGCTGTTGAGGCTCCCTTATCACTGTAGTGTGTCAGGCATGTTTGCAGATGCTCACACAGACGATTATTTCGCGATAATGCGTAAAAAAACTAATACCAGTACCAACAGCATCCTGAAAGTATTTGCAGATAGATTGGATGGGCCGACCATGGGGAGGATTATCAGGTCGCATGTGCAAAATGTAGCCGGGTCTATCTCCCTGTGGTAGCTTTATTTTTTTTATTTATTTATTTATATTTATATTTTAATTTTTAGTTAATTTTTACTAACATAGTTCTTAAGTAATTCATTGTACTAACCAGCCTATGTTGCTTGAAAATAAAAGATTTTAATTTTTGTCCGATCGTTATTAACTATAGCGTATTGTAGCCAGTAGCAAATAAATCATCACAGAGAGCACACGTTTGTTTTTATTATTCATCGTCTATACAAGTAACAATAAGATCAAAATTGAACCATAAGTCAATAAACATATGGCCTATAACGAGCCGGATTGGAAATAATCGGACAGACGATTGACGACGACTCGACGCATCGCGAAGACAAAAGGCTGCCGCATTCCTTAGATAAGCCGGGAGTTTTTTTACTTGAAGATACATTGCATCTATTGAACAAAGTCTTTACGTGCATTTTATTGTAACCGGAATAAGACTCAAATTTATTTCCATCAATTTAATATATTGCTACGTTTTAATTGAAAATCATGTCTCAAGAAAGAATACAAACTACGGCGGAACAAGACAAATATTTAACTACATTACATGAAGTCTATAATATTATACAGAAAACGCAAGTTAATTTAAAAAAGTGTCCGAAGCAAAGACTCACTAAAGGTTATATACAAGCAAGATTGAAAATTCTCGAAGATTATTGGAATACATTTAAGCAAGCCCATAACAGCCTTACGATATGCACGCCGCGAGAACAAAAGGGGATGTTACCGTATTTTTTAAATGAAGATTTTTATCAAGTTGAGGATCTTTATTTGGTATTACAAGCGGATTTAAGTGACCATTTAATAAAGATAGATGCGCCGGAGATCGCCAACGTGGCAACCGTAAGTCATGAAGCTCAATTATTTTCATCGCCATTTGTTAGTAGCTTGCCACGAATACAATTGCCTCCGTTCTCGGGAAGATATGAGGATTGGCCCACATATCAGGATTTGTTTACAGCTCTTGTCCACAATACAACAACATGCAAATGAAACTAAAAAATTAATCCCATAATCTAATTTTAAAAATCACATTTAGACGGTTTAGAAATTTCTGCTTAAATCTTATAAGAAAGCAAAAGGCATTATATAATAAAAATAAAATCAAAAAATCCGTAAAAAATCCCAGTAAACTTTGGCCAGTGATTAATGAAGTCACTCAATACAAACCGAATAATATACCTAGCACAGATTTACTACATATAATGCCTTCGCCACAAGCTTCAATCAATAATGTAAAATTTTGTATTAATATAGGCCGAGAGTTAGCAGAAAATATTTTGAATCATGCTCCTCCTCGAAAAAATATTTATGCTACATGCAACCATCCATCGTCTTTCGTTCTGTTAGAAGCCACTCTTCAGGAGGTGGACAATGTGCTTATGAGTTTGGATACAGGTAGTGCCCCAGGTTGGGACGGGATACCAACAAAATTCTTAAAAATATCTAGAGACATCATGACCCCGCTCATCTGCGCACTGTGCAACCTCTGCTTTAGCACCGGAGTCTTTCCAGATGTTCTTAAGCGCTCCATTGTCACACCAATTTTCAAGAGTGGGGACAGAACGGAAGTCAATAATTACAGGCCTATATCAGTTTTGAGTTCTATATCTAAAGTCATAGAAAAAATACTTAACGCTAGACTAATGAGGTACTTAGATAAATATAAGATCTTGTCACGCTCCCAATCGGATTCAGGAAAGGCTTATCTACGCAAGATGCTATCTTGGACCTTACGTCTTTAATTGTTAGAGAAATAGATAAAGGTAAAAAAGGCTTGGCTATCTTCCTTGATCTAAAGAAGGCCTTCGACACCGTATCTGTCTCCATTCTTGTCAGCCGGTTAGAACGCATAGGTATAAGAGGTACAGCGCTATCACTTTTTGCTAGCTACCTACAAAATAGAAGTGAAAAAGTTAAAATTGACGGGTGCTATAGCGATGAATGCGAGGTGATGTATGGGGTGCCGCAGGGGAGTGTCCTTGGTCCAACGCTATTCTTGATATATATAAATGAATTGTGTAATCTTGAGTGCGCTGGGGGAAGGACATTCTACTACATATGCGGATGACACTGCCATAGTATTCACTGGAGGATCCTGGCTCGAGGTTGAAAATGTTGCAATTCAGGGACTACGTAAGGTTTACAGATGGTTGACAGATAATCTGCTTACCCTTAATATACAAAAAACTAATTATATTTGCTTCTCGACTTACCAAAATTTTCAACCAAAACCGAACTTTGTCATAAGAATTCATAAATGCTTACATCAGGATAGTTTGAGTTGTAAATGTCCCTCCATAGAAAAGGTTAGTTGTGCCAAATATTTGGGTGTCATCATTGATCAAAGGTTGAGTTGGCATCCACATCTGGAATTGCTAATGTGTAGGGTGCGTAAATTAATTTGGATCTTCAAATCTCTCCGACATATTATGGATAGAAAATTATGTACTGAGATTTATGTTGCCTTAGCATAATCAGTCATCACATACTGTATTCCTGTATGGGGTGGAACGACTAAATCTAAACTTATTGACCTGGAACGAGCTCAGCGATCTCTCATCAAGGTGGTGTGTTTTAAGTCGTGTAGATTCCCAACAGACCACTTATACATCTTCAGTGATTTGTTATCAGTTAGGTGGCTTTATATAATCAACCTAATCTTAAAATACCACAAATCGTTACCGTATAATCCAAACGTACTAAATAAAAGACGACATGACACAGTAGCACACGTCCACCCTGTGCGTACTGTGTTTGCTAAGAGGCAGTATGAATGTCAGTCACCTTACCTATTCGGTCCAAGTGTTGTAACCGAACACCGAATACTGCACCGCGGCGCGCGCCTTTGACGCTCCCGGCGCTAGCATTATAAGACAGTTGTAACAAGTATTTAGATATGTTTCTAAGTACAATGTTAGTTTATATTGAATTTTTCTTATAATAATAAAAAAATTACATGTTGTTCGTGTTATGACGAAGTCGTTCGTGTATTGATCGAGAGTCGTTCGTGTATTGATCGATTGTCGCATATATGCACATACATAACTGGCATAGTTAATTATATGTTATATGATATACATATTTTAAATATCATTAAACTTTTTTTTTATTAGTTCGTGTATTGTCGTCCCGAGTGTCGCGACCGTCGTTCCGTATATATAGGGGGTAGTGATGATCGGAAGGCAGCGGTCGAGTCGAACTCTAAAGTACTGCGGTACTAATAAATATGATGCACATAAAGACTCGTACCAAATGTATAATGAATATAATATTATAATTCGAAGTCTATAATGGCACGATCTTTTAGGATCGAATTTCTTATAAGTAAAATGTGCAGGGGCGACACATTGAGTTTGAAGAAAGCAAAAGCGAATATAACTACAGTATTATTATACTGTTAAATGTCCATAATAAAATGGATATTTGAAATGAATGCCATTTATGTCGTGTTCAGCTTCGTCTCGCGGGGCGCTCACTGTACGTGGGCGATGCTTGTATGAAGTTGGACATAGATGTAATGGTTTACACTGTGATTTTTACGTGTCGACTAGTGTTGATGGATTGACGATTTATGGTACTATACAACAGTGTGGCATTGCGCGTATTCGTTGCCACTTGTTTTATCGTAGGAAGCTAGCCGCCCCAAGGCTTATACTGTATTCTCTACGTGCGACGTAGTGTAGGATGAACCTGTTACCTCTGAATCTCTAAAAGATTTTGGGTTCTTCACGATCACAACTATAAACGGTTTTAACCACTAGACACATCACGAGCCAAAGTATTGACTCGTATCTGTGACGCGTTAATGCCCCGATCCAGGCGCCGCCCTCAGCGGTGACAAGTGTACTGGTGGTTGTGGGAGATCGCGCAACTGCGTTCCATCTGCGTTGACGCGAGACGCCCGTACAGCCACTATCGCAGACGGGTACAAAAGGTGCAGTAGGAGGAAGACCGACTGTACCACGTCTATGTCGAGGCGAGAACGCGGCTGCAGGAGGAAATTGGTCGTGCGAGAGGCGAGTCGCACGACCAGATGATTGCGGGGATAGACCAAGACCCGTATGGCACACCTTACCGAATGGTGCTCGGTAGGTTACGGGCCTGGTCACCACCACTGACGCAGACACTCCAACCGGATATTCTCGGAGGGGTTCTGTCGTCGCTATTCCCGCAGCGGGCCAACTTTATACCACCTAATATGGCCCGTCCTGCAGCGCGTGAAGAGGAGGAAAACAATGTCGCACCACCGGTGGAGGAGGAGGAGCTCGAAGAGCACCGCCCCAGGCTTGGATGGCATTCCCGGCCGGGCGCTTACTCTGGCCCTGAACAACCTGGGACCCAGAGTGCGAGAACTATTCACTGCCTGTCTGGCTCAAGCCATAATTCCACAGCGGTGGAAGACAGGCAGGTTAGTGCCAGACGCAGTCGAATGCATGCTACGTTGAAGAAGACTACTATTGCACTTTCCTTTCGGTTGATCGCTGTTGCGGCGTAGTATAACCAAACTGCTCGCTTCGTGGGTGGATGTGCGACTGGAGAAGTGAGAGGAATATCTTCTCGAACAGCTTGGCGACCTCGCTAAGGAGGGTTATAGATCGGTATCCTTCAATCGCTATCGGTATCGTCTTCCCAGCCTTGGGCAACATGATGAGCAAGCCTTCCTTGCATGCCCGGGGGAAAGAAGACAGGCGGGTGCGGCGGATCCATTGTTATAAGCATATAAGAATTCGGCAGAAAGTGGGGAATGGAGTGTCTTTACACTAGGTTCCCTCTGCCTACCCTGCTGTGTGCGGGATACAGCGTGAAGCTGATTTATTTATTCTATTCGTAATTTCCAATTAGTGTAAAAAGCTAATTTTATTTTCGTTTAACGTAGTAAATTAATAAAGTATTTAAAAGGATAAGGATTGATATCATTATGGACAAACATCCCTCACAATAAAAAATATATTCAAATTTTTTTTTTTAGACAGAAATATGCTCACTGTATGTTATCCTTAGAAGATACAAATATGCTGTCGCTGACTTTTTTGTAGATCTTATTAAGAGGAATAATACTCTAGTACATTGTTTTCATGTAAGACTTACTAGTACTAATTAAAGCAGCGCATGCGTGAAAGTTTCTTAACGGGTAGGACTTTATGTACATTTATCATATTTATGTCAAATTACATCAAAATATATGTATAATAAATCATATACAAACCTTCTCTGAGAAATACTCTACCTCATGGTGAAAACCGCATCAAAATATGGTTTAGACGAAGATCGCTTAGAAAGTCCAGACAGAGAAAAAAAGCGTTTCTATTTTATAAAATTTATAGATTAATAATAATAATAATAATAATAATAATAATAATAATAATAATAATAATAATAATAATAATAATAATAATAATAATAATAATAATAATAATAATAATAATAATAATAATAATAATAATAATAATAAACCCGCAGGGCAGCTTGTGGCGAGCTGTTGGGGAGTGGCGACCCCACGGACCTGAGTCCTCCGGAGGGGAATTGTAATCTATCCCCCGCCTCTGGCTTGCCTTTATTGGCCGGCAGAGTGGAGCGCAAGAGCTATATGCTCGAAAGGGTGGAAGTGCTCAATCTGCGTAATAGCGGGGAAACCCGCTCACGAGCTCCTCGTGATGGTGAAACCGGTGCACACCTCTCTACACCCTTAGCCGACCACGCCGATGTTGCGCCCAAGGCACTACGCCGCTTTGTGGGGGCCCATCTAGTGGGAGGCGAGTCACCGTCCGCCAACCGTTCAATTTGAGACTATTGTAAAGGCGGACGTCCGTTAGTCTCACTCAATAGCCCAGTAGCCAGTCCATCCAAATTTCATTCCATAGTCCTAGTTTAGATATCCACATTTTCCATAGTTTCTACGCATTAAACGGCGACCATCTCTGTGCAATTACCTGTGGTTACCCAGAGATGGATCCCGGCTGATGCGTCACAGTAAAACATTTGTACATTCTCTAAGGGGCCTCTACGTGTTGGACCTGTGTCCCCACGCAAGCCTTCCAAAGGACCGGGTTCTTTTGAACCTGAGTACTGAAAGAGAAACAAAATAATAATAATAATAATAATAATAATAATAATAATAATAATAATAATAATAATAATAATAATAATAATAATAATAATAATAATAATAATAATAATAATAATAATAATAATAATAATAATAATAATAATAATAATAATAATAATAATAATAATAATAATAATAATAATAATAATAATAATAATAATAATAATAATAATAATAATAATAATAATAATAATAATAATAATAATAATAATAATAATAATAATAATAATAATAATAATAATAATAATAATAATAATAATAATAATAATAATAATAATAATAATAATAATAATAATAATAATAATAATAATAATAATAATAATAATAATAATAATAATAATAATAATAATAATAATAATAATAATAATAATAATAATAATAATAATAATAATAATAATAATAATAATAATAATAATAATAATAATAATAATAATAATAATAATAATAATAATAATAATAATAATAATAATAATAATAATAATAATAATAATAATAATAATAATAATAATAATAATAATAATAATAATAATAATAATAATAATAATAATAATAATAATAATAATAATAATAATAATAATAATAATAATAATAATAATAATAATAATAATAATAATAATAATAATAATAATAATAATAATAATAATAATAATAATAATAATAATAATAATAATAATAATAATAATAATAATAATAATAATAATAATAATAATAATAATAATAATAATAATAATAATAATAATAATAATAATAATAATAATAATAATAATAATAATAATAATAATAATAATAATAATAATAATAATAATAATAATAATAATAATAATAATAATAATAATAATAATAATAATAATAATAATAATAATAATAATAATAATAATAATAATAATAATAATAATAATAATAATAATAATAATAATAATAATAATAATAATAATAATAATAATAATAATAATAATAATAATAATAATAATAATAATAATAATAATAATAATAATAATAATAATAATAATAATAATAATAATAATAATAATAATAATAATAATAATAATAATAATAATAATAATAATAATAATAATAATAAACCCGCAGGGCAGCTTGTGGCGAGCTGTTGGGGAGTGGCGACCCCACGGACCTGAGTCCTCCGGAGGGGAATTGTAAACTATCCCCCGCCTCTGGCTTGCCTTTATTGGCCGGCAGAGTGGAGCGCAAAAGCTATATGCTCGAAAGGGTGGAAGTGCTCAATCTGCGTAATAGCGGGGAAACCCGCTCACGAGCTCCTCGTGATGGTGAAACCGGTGCACACCTCTCTACACCCTTAGCCGACCACGCCGATGTTGCGCCCAAGGCACTACGCCGCTTTGTGGGGGCCCATCTAGTGGGAGGCGAGTCACCGTCCACCAACTGTTCAATTTGAGACTATTGTAAAGGCGGACGTCCGTTAGTCTCACTCAATAGCCCAGTAGCCAGTCCATCCAAATTTCATTCCATAGTCCTAGTTTAGATTTCCACATTTTCCATAGTTTCTACGCATTAACCGGCGACCATCTCTGGGCAATTACCTGTGGTTACCCAGAGATGGATCCCGGCTGATGCGTCACAGTAAAACATTTGTATATTCTCTAAGGGGCCTCTACGTGTTGGACCTGTGTCCCCACGCAAGCCTTCCAAAGGACCGGGTTCTTTTGAACCCGAGTACTGTAAAAGAGAAACATAATAATAATAATAATAATAATACTTTATTGCACATGAAAAAAAAAAGAAAAAGAAAATACACAATTTACATAAAAAAAAAGCAACATGTAGGTACTTATATAGGTACATATGTAGGTACTTAAATAAACATGTGCAATGGCGGCCTTATCACTATAAGTGATCTCTTACAGGCAACCATTAAGAGTGCAGGACTTTATGTAAGAGAATACAGTCAGGCGCAAAAAGTATAACTTAACATAACATAAGTATAAATAATAATAGATACTAATAAACAAACATAAAAGTATATACATACAAAAACATACATACATACATCCATACATACATACATACAAATAAATACAATATATATACTAAAATAATAGGAAATACATGTATACGTACATATTATATGACCATATTATAAGTGTTGTTCTAGGTAGTAATTTTTAAGCCTGCGCTTAAAAATATTTACCGATGGAGATCGTCTAACTTCACCTGGCAGCGCATTCCAAAGTCTTACTGTTTGAACTGTAAAAGAGTCTCCATAGCATTTAGTGTGACATAATGGGACTTCTAGGAGATTGTTGTTGCGGGAACGAAGGTGTTGGGAGTGGAGGGTGTTCGACCCCAAGAACTTAAATCGTTCTTTGAGGTACGAAGGAGTGACAGGATGGTAAAGGATTGTGTAAAGGAGTGTGAGAGAGTGTAATTGTCGTCGGTCTTTTACAGTGAGCCATTAAAGCTGAGTACGATATTGTGTTACGTGATCAAACTTTCGCAATCCAAAGATAAATCGGATTACGACATTCTGCATCCGTTCAAGCTTATTTAGTAGTTGTTGAGATAAATCTAAGTAACACGAATCAGCATAATCAAGTATAGGGAGAAGAAGAGTTTTTTTTTTTATATGTAAAGCTTTGTGCTTTACTGTGCGTCCCTCTGACGTAATCAGAGACTTTTTGCACCCGTTTTTCTTATTTCTGTACTACCTTTTTAAAGTTTTGGAGGATATGGCGCTAGGCCATTTGATGGAGATCTGGAAAGTAGTTCTTGTCTGAATTTACAATTTTCGTTTCGAATGTACGACTAAACAACCCATTTAAATTTTGGATATTTGATATCTTCAAAAGTTACAATATTTAAACTAAAACTTCAACTTTTTTAAAAGCATTACCGCTAAGACTGCGTCCTTTAATTATTCCTTTATTATTAAAACGATCACAAACTACACACAACAAATCCAACACTGAGTGGCGAACAGACGATTCGTTTAGACGGGCAAAAGGTCGGTCTGTTTTCAGCACCTGTGTCCATGGGTGGCATATTTTCTCATCGCTGGCTCCCTCTGCGTCCGAGGAAGCTATTACTACTTGTTTCTTTACTGTGCTTGTGTGTAATATCCTTATCCGATCGCAGAGTGAGTCTGCAATGGATCTTTTTTGGGCTTTGGGTGTGGGTTTGTGTCTTTTCGAGGCTAGGCTGCTTCTCGGCGTCAGAGCACTGTGGTCTGTAAATGGCGGATCCAAATTATTTTGCCTTCCGTCATTTATAGTCTGACGACGCTCGGTTCCTCTGGGCTGCAGCTGTCTCTGAGCAGAGATACATTCGGCGAGTTTGGAGGAGAGAGGCTCCCCCTTAGCAATAGGCTATGCTTGCCCGGGCTAGCGCATCCCATTTGCGTCTGACTGGGCAGTCGGCGCTGAACGCGTTGTGGTCAGCGCGTTCCGCCTTTGCACCAGTACAGTTGCAGCAAGATGGTGGTGCGCTATTGAGCCAGTCATCGCACTCAGTCTTCATGTGGGGTCCCCCACAGTGGCTGCACCTGGGGGCGGTTTCTTTGCAGAACCGCCTACCTCCGCCCGAAACTCGGCCTCGGAGATGCCGTCGAAGCGGCTTCGATTCTGATTCTTTAGGGCGCCCAGAATGTCGGCATCCGTGTTGTACGCCAGGACGTCCCAGAGAATCAGGAGCGGATCCTTGTTTTTCACCTCCTCAACGTTTAGCCTATCGCTCGCCACCTTCAGCCTCTCTTTAACCCTCTCCCGCTCCTCTACTGAACTACAGCCCAAAATCACCTTCTGATCCTTTGCCTTCCTCACTTTTTCGACTCGCACCCATCCCTCCTTCGCCTTCACCACCTCTCTGATCTGGGCGAGAACTGCCTCCCCTGTGTCGATCTCGTTTTTCGAGGAGACCACAATCGAGTGCAGTGCGGCTGGCTGTGGGCTAACCCTTTTGGTTTCACCAGCCGTCACGCTCGCGTATGTGGTCTTCTCGAGTGAAACCTTCTGCCTTTCCAACACCTCCTTCAACTCCTCCATTCCAATTTTTCAGTTTCTACTGAACGGATTTCAGCGAAACTGGTGTTAAACTCTCGGGCTTCGAAAGGCCTTTCAGACGACGTTTTAACCCGCGGGAATCGGTGAGGAGGTGCAGGTAAAATGTTTTTGCGTCAAAAGTGGCGCAAATTTCAGCAAAAAATTTCGAAAAAATTTAGAATGGTACGGCGCGGAAGACCCTACGACACGACACCAAGAAGTCAACAATCGAAAGATGGTAAGTGGTTCGAATAAAATATCTTCTATTGTAATTAGCCAAAAATTTTCTAAATTCTTAACACTATCACTAAGTTCTAAGCAAACACTATCAAAAAAGATTTGAGGGAGATTTGATTTTATTTTAAATAGCTGCTTAGAATGTCCAAACATACATACGTTAGATTTACTTGGGTTAATAGATAGTCCGAACGATTTACTCCAGGAACTAATTACGTTTAAATTGGATTTAATCTCATCTATCGCTCTGGTTATGTCATTGGCAGGTACCGTTTTATAAATTTGTAAATCGTCGGCGTAAAGATGATATGATGTCGATATATGTGGAGTGAGCGTGTTAATAAAAATGGAGAAGAGTAAGGGACTAGTGCATGACGCCAAGCATCAGGAAATTCACAAGAGGATAAGGAGCAGTTAAAAATGTGACATAATATAGGAAGAACTGCATTGAGGGTTAACAAGATCATGCGTCGGCTTACGTTGTCGCTTCCTGTCGCATCAGATTTGATAGCCATCACATGCCTTCGTACTTCTTCTGGAGTAATAGATGTAAATAGGAAGGGGGTAGTTAAAGGATAAGGAAGCAGTGATAGTGATTGGAGGGTTTTGATTTTAGTATTACTATCCATCCGATTGACTGTTGAGAAAAACATATTTAGGCTTTCTAAATCCATGCAGTTGCTTATGAAAGATGAATGTTTTGTACGCCTGCCACCTATACCCATCGCATCCAGAAATTTCCATGTTTTTTTAGAGTTGTTGCTATCAATGGATGCATGAATGTAGCTACGCCGAGCATCTCTGCAAGTCTTATTACATCTGTTTCGTAATATTTTGTACTTATGTAGGTTTTCATCAGTAGGATTTTTCTTGTATTTAGACTTTCTTGTATTTAGAATTTCAAGGTATTCAATTTTATCCAATGAATCAAATATTATTTTCACTATTATTTTATTAACTTGAATTGGGGCACTACCTGTTGAAATACCTTATATTATTACAGGACAAATTTTAACTTTAATTTACTTTTCTTATTTTATTATTAATTCAATAATAAATAAATTTTGAGATAAATTAATCTTTTATAAAAAATTTTATTTATTTTATTTGTTTTGAAAACTTAAGAAAGAATAAGAATTCTATTAATTTATACAAAATTTATTTTATTAATTAATTAATATTTTTAACCCTAAAAAAATAATAAATAATTTAATGAAATAGGTAAATATGTTTTTCAACATAAATATATTAATTTATCATAACGATACCGAGGCAATGTTCCCCGAACTCAAATAAAAAAAAAGAAATAAATACCAATTTTAAATAAAATAATAAATTTAATGCATAACCCCCTATATTTATAATAACAAATAATAATCTTATAAATAAAATTCTTGAATATTCAGCTAAAAAAATTAAAGCAAATCCCCCTCTTCTATACTCAATATTAAACCCTGAAACTAATTCTCTTTCACCTTCAGCAAAATCTAAAGGAGTCCGATTAGTTTCAGCTGCAGCAATATTGAAGAAAAAAAACATATTCTTAAAGGAATTATCATAAATATAAATCAAACTAAAAATTGATACTGTCTAAATTTTAATAAATTTAAATCTACAATTATAATAATTCTAGATATTAAAATTAAAGATAAACTAACTTCATAAGAAATTGTTTGAGCAACTGCACGTAAACCCCCTAATAAAGAATAATTTCTATTTAAAGATCAACCAGAAATTAACAAAGTATACACACCTACTCTTGTACAACATAAAAAAAAATAAACCTAAATTAAATACAACTATATTAAATATATAAGGAATTAATATTCAAATAATTAATGATAATATAAATCTAACAATAGGAGAAAAATAATAAGAAAAATAATTTGAATAATTTAAATAAACTTGTTCTTTAGTAAATAATTTAATAGCATCAGAAAAAGGCTGCAATACCCCAACTAATCCTAACTTATTGGGACCTTTTCGAATTTGAATATAACCTAAAACTTTTCGTTCCAATAAAGTTAAAAAAGCAACCCCAATTAAAACCCCGACTAACAAAATTAAACCCCCAATTATAATATAAATAAAATCAATTTTTATCAATACTATCTATATAATAAATTATATATAAATGAATTCTAAAATCATTACATTTTTTCAGCCAAAATAGTTTATAATAATATTATTAAAATTCTTTAAATTAAATTATTTAAAATATTTGATAAAGGATAGAAACCAACCTGGCTTACACTGGTTTGAACTCAGATCATGTAAGATTTTAATGATCGAACAGATCAAAATTTTAAACTTTTGCATTTAAATTTTATCTTAATCCAACATCGAGGTCGCAACCTTTTTTTTTTATTTGTACTAAAAAAAAAAATTACGCTGTTATCCCTAAGGTAATTTTTTCTTTTAATCATAAAATATGGAACATAAAATCATTTATTAATGTAAAATTAAAAAAAAAATATATTTTAATTTTTCTATCACCCCAACAAAATAATAATAATCATTGAAACTTATTTTTATATACAAAATATTAAAAATTATTATTATAAAACTCTATAGGATCTTCTCGTCTTTTTAAATTATTTTAACTTTTTAATTAAAAAAATAATTTCAATCTTTAATTTAGAGACAGTTTATATTTAATCAAATCTTTTATACAAGTCTTCAATTAAAAGACTATTTCGACGGCAGCAAAGAACATGAAGACAACTGCATTTTTGCCAAAAACGTTTTTTTATATAATTCAACTCAGAATTCCATGTTTTATCTTATAATATTTTTTTTTCATAAAAAACATTGTTTTTTACCCCGATTTTCTCACGTAGAAAAAGACATGTACCCAATTTTTTAAGAAATGCCTAAGTAAACTCGGATATATATAATAGTCCGTGTGTACGTGGGGAGATTCGGCGCGTTCGCATGTTATAAGCAAAGGTATCTGGCACTTGTTCGTTTCTAGTTTGTCCGATCATCAGTTATCTCACTATATATGCATTGTTTAATTACTTTTTAGTGTTATCAAAGTATGAATAATGTAAAAATTTGTGCATTTATTACAATATATGTAGGTAATTTATTCATATGCAAAGAATTATGGTGATTTTTTGAAAAAACAAACGTGATTTTCTTTTATAACAGCGGGGTTACTACTACTAGTCAAACAGCAACAGATATGATTTTTTTTAGAAAATATGTAGATTTCCGAATGTTTTGGTAAAGATTCTCTTTAACGTTGGAACTACTTGGAAAATTGATGATGTTGGCCATCCAAATATTTCGACAACTAGTTTTAATATAGAAAACTCAGCTAATGACGACGACAATAATGAACAATATTGTTATGAGATTCTATATATCTTAACGATCTATTAGACATTTCTACGGCGAAAACATTATTACAGATATCCAAATCAAGATCAAGACTCCTATTTCTACAGACTATGCTTCCTTTGCTTCTTGTCCTATTAATTAGTCCCTAACCAAATAAATCCGGCTACATGACTTCAGGAAGTAATCCAAGAAAACATTCGATTATTTATTACTACAGTTTCATGGAGAATAAAACTAAAATCAGAAGTCAAAAAGCTGGCACAGTACGAGCCAACAAAAGTCAAAAAGTTTCAACAGTAACTTTTAATTTCCAAGAAATCTTTCGACCCCTTATGGTGAATAAAGTTCCTTTTACTATAACATTTACGTTTTCATTTCACAATTTTGATATAGGAAACAAAAGAGGTTTAGGTTATATGTTGGCCGAGATCGTTGCTTGCTTGTATAATTATATAGTCAAAGTAGGAATTAAAGGTAAACAATCTGATAACTGTGGATGCCAAAAATGTAATCGATCAGTATTTCTAATGTATTTGTATAATGCTGATAAGTTTAAAGTGCATGTATGTCATAGATTCTTAAAAAAAGGCACAGGTAGGCAGGGCAGGAAGTTGACAGTGTGCATGCCCTAATCGATTGATCTTCCAAAAGAAAAATGATATATACACTCCAAGAATGGTATACCTGTGTAAGGTGGTCAAAGTTAATGGGGAGCCTTAAAAAGTAATTGGAGTCTCCTTAAACGATATTTGAAACTTTAAATCTTACACGAACCCAATATACATAGAAGAAAGATTTTAATAACGAAAAGATTAAATGGAGCTAGATTAGAAAGATAAAAGTGGATCCAAATGTTATTAATCCATATGTAATTCATTACAAATATCATTTAAATGAAGCCCAATGGATTGATTGTCTGTGATTTTATTAATATGATTGTGGTCGACATGCAAATACCAGTAATAGACAAAATAACGCTGAGGCCTACAAAGTGCTTACACCAATGCCTTACTAATAGCGACAAAATAGCAATATACAAAGATCCGATTTCTCTCTGTGAACAGAATTTATTTTCTTGAAGATAACACATTTTTTATAAAAATATAATTCATACAGCAATAGAAAATATGTTTTCTGAAAACTGAATAAAAATACAGATTTTTTACTTTGTAATTGTAAACTTTTACTATAATTTACTATAAGAAAAATGCTAAGATGGTAATCGCTTGTGATATATATAAATAAGGTAATTCAAACATCAATAAATTGAACATTATAGAGGCAACATACAGCTTTCTGTAGATTTACTCAAATGACATACGAATGATTTAGACATGTTGTCTTCTCTATTTCGATAAAGCTTGTATGAGATTTAATTATTTTGTATGTTAGATTTCTTTTAAATGCGTTCGATTATTGCGATAAAAATTTGCTTTTATTATTTTGAACACTGAATGAATATACGTTTCGGTTAACTATTAGAGGTTAAGGTTAAATATTACGTATGGTTGATTGTTTATGATAAAAATTTTGCTAATTATCTACCTTAGGTAGTGCATTACAGCTTTTTATCAATTTGAATTTCTTTATTAGGCACCTGAAACTTATAATAATTTTAATATATCTGCAATTATCGGAAGCTACAATTTTATAATGGCGAAGTATTTTGAGACAACTGCAGTATTTTAGTGGCAATCATATCTACATGTTTTTTATTGATGAAATTAGTTATATATAATCAAAAAGAATAGTAATAACTCATTATATATATAAAATTATTTAAGGATAAATAATTACAGTGTCCCAAGTAAAAACGAATATATGGCAGTTGACTCAGTTTGTTGGTTATTTCGAGCGGACTAGATAAAGATATCTACCGTATTTTTAAAACTAATAAGCTTATTGAAAATTAGTCTATACTAAATAGTATATAATCTTATAACAATTAACTATTTCAAATTTGAGGAAGATAGCTTTTTTATTGTAAAAGTTATTACATAATTTCCTTAAAAACGCTCTCCTCAAAACTAGTGATTTTGTAGATAGCCGTTTCCTCTTTGCTGCCGTCGATTTATTATGCTACCTTTGTACAGTCAATATACTGCAGCCCTTTAATATTTAATCAGTGGGCAGATTAGACTTTAAATTATAACTCAAAAAGACATGTTTTTGATAAACAAGTGAATATAAAAATTTGCCAAATTCCTTGAAATTAATTTTAATTTAAATTTATTATTTAAAATTAAAAATTAAAATTAAATTAGCTTCATGCTGTATCCCGCACACAGCAGGGTAGGTAGAGGGAACCTAGTGTTAAGACATTACGTTCCCCACTTTCTGCCGAATTTTGGAGGCAATGCGTGTTGAGTGGCAGAACTCAACGCCGCGCTTTGCCTCGACTCCAGAGCGAAGAAATGGAAATATAAATTTAAGTAAATATTTCATCTCCTCGAGTGGGGATCGAACCCACAACCAGTCGATTTTACAGTCACACTTTGTACCACTGCGCCACGACTGACCTCACAATTTATTATTTATTTATTTAATATACTAATTTTATCATTATTTCTAATTTTAATTTTATTAAAAATTATCATTTTATAAAAAAAAATATTTTTTTTTATTTTTTATTTTTTATAATAAACTTTACTTTATAAACAATATAATTTTTTTAAAATTTAAATTTATATATTTATATTTTTATAATATATATATATATATATATATATATATATATATATATATATATATATATATATATCCCTTAATATATATAATTTTAAAATTTTTTAATTAAAAAAAAATAAAAAATATTTTAAATTTAAAATTATTTTTTTTTTCTAAAAAAACTAGATATATTTAAAAACGAATAACATTTCATTTCAAATTAATTATTAAGAATAATTATTCAACATTAACTTTTCTAATTAATTAACTCTTTTAAATTGGAGATTTTTTTAATTAATAAATATTTTTTAATAAACTCTGATACACAAGATACAATAAATTAAATTTACTTTTTAAATAATTTATTTTCATTATTGTTTCAAATTTCTTTTTCAATACTATTTAACTATATAACTATAATATAATATTTCTATAAAAAATACTTTAACATCCCCTGTTGAGGACACTGCGCCTGATATTTGCGCGCGGGCATTGGTCCGCGCGTCTTTAGAGAGGGGCGCGGCGACGGAGCGACGGTGAGGGGAGCAGAGACGGCGAGAACAACTGCGGCACTCGTCTTCACTTCACTTTCAACCTTTAACTTCAAGTCCCATTTTAACGACATTTTACTTACTATTGTCAGGGTACTTTTGTTATGTGAAGTCAATATATAATTATACAGTCCATTCTTTTATTTCTACAACAATTCAGGAAGGCAGTATTCCCTACCCAAGTAGGCACAGGGCACTGTCCCCAACATTTTGGTCCTTCGAGCCGGATTCATTATACTTCAAGAAAGCCGGAAGCGGAAGTTCTGCGGAATCGGGATCATATCGTTCTTCCAGAACACTGGAAGCATATGGTTCATCGTGCTGTCAACGCATTGCCGGAAGCGTTCTAATCGCCAAGAAAAAAAGAAGGTCAAGCAAGGTCGAATTGAGGTCACCGTCGAGCACGTGGTTCCTGTATATCACACGTCAAGGACACATACGTGAGTTCGTTCCATATCCTACTTTATCCTTCTTACTCTTTTTTCATTTCATTTTCAATTTTATCATTTCCATTTTCATCTCATTTTTCGTAGTCTAACATTTTATAGTTTTTTTTTTTTTTTTTTTACGGGGGGAAATCCTCATGGACTACCTCCGCCTGGGGAAAGACGGAGGGGCGTGCCGGACTCTTACCGACTAAAACCACCCCGGTGTCTCCTCGCACGTGAGCGCGAGGCCGCGGGAGTCCACATTCATCCGCAGCCCCTCACTAGTGCTGGCCGGGTCTGTCCAGGCCTCGTCTCCTGCGCGGGTTAGCGAGGTGGTGAGCTAACCCGTGCATCGTCTCAGAGGCACGCGCCGACACTCGCGCGTACCTACGACACGGGTCTATCGAATAGGGGGCGAGGACTTCCCCAAGTCCCTCGCCCCTAGACCCATTCATGGGGGCCGGAAAAGGGCGTTGTCCGCCCTTCTCCTGCGCCCTGTGCGCCTTCTGCGGCCGGAAAAGGGCTCCCTCTCCCTTTCCGCAGTTTCCTTCTTGGACATGACGTCCTCGCAGAAGGACGCCACCGCGTCCCAAGACTCTACGCTAACAACCATCTTCCGCACTACGGCAGGCAGCGACAGATCGCCCCCTACTTTATTTGTGAGGACACGGCGCTGCTCCTCCCAAGCTACACACTCGGCTAGCGTGTGTTGCGAACATTTTATAGTTACGTCAACCTTCATACGTTACTAATATTATAACACTTTATAATCCTTAATTGCATAAGATTTTGCAACTTATTTTATTATTTAAGTAACAATAATTTTGCGTGACTATTTTTACAATAGTATTAATTTATTTTTTATATACATAGATATATATATTCATCAAGGCTTTTCACAATTATTGCATGCCAATACCATCAAATAATAGCTTATATCACTAGTTTTTAAAAGCATTACCATTGTCAAAGCTTGTGAATAAAAGTTTCGGAAGGAGGGAATTAAAAGATGTGCTCACAAGGGTGGATGAATGTATTCTGTCCTTCACACTATATTGACATAAACTACAAAACACCTTACAAAATGACATATGTTTTACGTTATAACTAACATGATTGCCCTTTAAAAAAATAGTAGGCGTTTTTATTTTTATGTTTTATAAGAATAATAATATGAAATAAAGTTATCGACTTAAATTATACTAAAAACTATCATTTGGTCTTGAACATGCCCCCGGCCGTTGAAAGCTGGACTTTCAACTAGACTCGTTGGCTACTGGAAGTGGACATATTTTACTGAAAGACCTTCGGACGATTCCTGTCGAAGTTTTGATGTCAGCCACTCTGTTAACTCCATCATTACCAGGGAATACAGCAATTACTCGACCCAATTTCCACTTCAATGGTGGTAGATTGTCCTCTTTGAGAAGAACTAATGAATTCGTCACCAAGGCATTCTTACAGGTACGCCATTTTATCCTGTGCTGGAGCTCCGAGATATATTCCTTGCTCCACCTGGACCAGAAATGCTGTCGTAACTGTTCGATCCGCTGGAATCGAGTTAAGTGATTGTAAGAAGAGTCGCTGTGATCAGGATTCGGTAAAGACATTAGTGGTCGTCCGATGATGAAATGTCCTGGAGTAAGAGGCATGAGGTCTTCGGGTTCTGACGACAAAAGTGTAAGCGGTCGGGAGTTGAGGATTGCCTCAATTTGAACTAAAACTGTGTAAAGTTCCTCAAATGTCAAATTACAGTTTCCCAACACTCGCTGAAGATGAAATTTAGTTGATTTTACACCTGCCTCCCATAGGCCTCCGAAATGCGGTGAATATGCCGGTATAAAATGAAATTCAATTTGTTCATTGGCGGCAGCCGATGACAGCGAATTACAGTTATCTTTTAAAAACTTTGATAAGTCGTTATAAGCACCAACAAATGACGTCCCATTGTCAGAGTAGATATTTAAGGGCTTTCCCCTTCGTGCAATGAACCTCCTCAAAGCTAATAAATAATTGTTGCTGGTCAAATCACCCACTAACTCAATATGAACAGCTTTAGTTGAGAAACAAACAAACAGTACAATATAAACTTTTACCAGTCTGCATCCTCGCCCTTGACGGCTAGCGGCATAAATTGGACCTGCATAGTCAACCCCTACTGACTGGAAAGGAAAGCTATTGGATAATACGCGATTTTTGGGTAAATTACCCATGATGGGAGAAATAACTTGACCCTTCATACGACTGCACTGTACGCATTGCCGATAGGAAGCTTTGACGAGATTACGACCACCGATTGGCCAATACTGTTCTCTAATCGAGGCAAGTAAAAGTTGAGGCCCTGCATGTTTAAGTCGCTGATGTTCATATTTGACAAGTAACTTCGTGAATTGATGTGTGGACTGTATTAAAATAGGAAACTTTTTATCAAATGGATACTCTGAGTTACCCAAGCGACCACCAACACGCATTATTTTATTTTGATCAAGAAAAATATTAAATTTGAGTAACGGGCTCTTTTTTGGCAAAGACTGGTGGTTCAAAAGCAACGAATACTCTGGAAATGATTCATTTTGCGAAATTCTTAATATTAAACTTAAAGCATCTTGCAAATCCGTTTTATTTAAATAATTATTATTAAATTTATTGCGTTTACATATTTTAATAAAGCGCAGGGCATACGCAGTTGCACGTATTAACCTAGACATATTTGAAAAGCTATTAAAGTTTATGAAATGATTAATGGAAGATGTTTCATTAGTAAAGGTATTGGAAAGTAATGACATTTCCGGTCGTAATTCAGGTAGGACCTTATCACAACTCACCGTGACTGGCCAGCATGATGCATCCTCTTGTAAAAAATTTGGTCCTGACCACCATTGTTCTAAATTCTTAATAGTCTTTAAGTTAACGCCGCGAGATAAATGATCTGCAGAATTGCAGTTAGTGGGAACATGCCTCCAGGTACCCTTGCCTGTATTTTCCAAAATCTCGCCGACACGATGCCTGACAAATGTGTTTAATTTACTGGGCAGCATTTTAAGCCAACCCAACACAATCATGGAATCGGTCCAGAAAGTGACATTTGGAACTAAAAGTCGTAATGACTTAAGCGCCTTTTGGTACAAGCGTGTTCCTACAACAGCAGCACAGAGTTCAAGCCTAGGAATGGTGGTAGGTTTAAGGGGAGCTACTCGGCTTTTAGCCATTAATAAACGGACAAACACATTTTATTTTTATTGACGCTTCTGACATATAGACAAGCGCCATATGCACGTTCAGAGGCATCAGCAAAAACATGAAATTCCAACGAATCATAATTATTGCAAATGACATGGCGGGGAATGCGAAGGTTACTCAAATGTGATAAGCTGTCAACAAATTCTAACCATATGTTTTTTATATCAGATGGCAGCTTTTCATCCCATGCTAATTTTTGCAACCAGAGCCTTTGCAACAACATCTTCATTTGAATGACACAAGGAGCTAGTAAGCCTAATGGGTCATAAATCTGTGATATAATTGACAGCATCTCTCGTTTTGTAAACTCAAATGGAGGCGAAGGACCTATTGGAAAACAGAGCTCGTCTGATTGTGTCAGCCAGCCTAGCCCAAGCGTTTTGCTTGGCGCAGAGGAACCGATGTTTAGATTGTGTGAAGATGTTGTAGTGTCTGACATAAGCTCGGGAACATTCGACTTCCATTTCCGCAAAGGCATGCAAGCGCCACTAAGTCCGGAAACTACTCTCTTCCGAATAAATTTCGCATATTCTAAATTATCTGACCCTGTCAAGAGGTCGTCGACATAAAAATCGTGCAAAATAATTTGTGAGATTTCAGGATCAGGGCAATCCAAACCTACTTGCCGTAAGCATCGCGTGGCTAAGTATGGAGCACTCACGGTGCCATATGTTACTGTGTTTAAAGCATATGTCATCACAGGCTCAGTGACGTCATCGCGCCACACAATTTGTTGAAGATACCTATCATTGGGATGTACAATAATTTGCCTATACATTTTCTCGACGTCAGCAGATAAGATATATCTATGCTGACGGAACCGAAGAAGAATTGACAAAATATCATCTTGCACAGTGGGCCCTATCATTTGCAAGTCATTGGAGGAAAGTCCACTAGTGGTCGGACTACTGGCATTGAAAACTACTCTTAATTTCGTGGTAGTACTGTCCTCACGCAATACACCGTGATGAGGAATAAAATATCCATTACTCATTGACTCACTTGCAACTTGAGACATATGACCTAATATTCTATATTCTTGCATAAAATCTTTGTATAAATTAAAATATTCAGGACGACCTTTATTCCTACGCTCTAAGGAAAGGAAACAACGTTCAGCACGCTTAAATGAATCCCCTAACAAATCTGAATTTTGTTTTAACGGTATCCTTACACAAAATCGACCATTTGACAAGCGAGTAGTGGTTTTTAGGAAATGAGTTTTACAATTCTGTTCTTCCTTAGAGTATTGAAATAAGTCAGAACTAACTTCTTCAAGCTTCCAAAATCGCATCATTAAATCTTGTATATTATTATTTAATGTGTCCAGTTGAGGAGACTCATTAATATTAGTGAAATTGCATTTTATATTACATAATTGACGTGATGAAATAGAACCACATACTAACCATCCGAGCCTAGTTTCACATAGCGTAAGGGTACTTTGACCTTGACTTAACTTTATGCGTTGAGAGCCTAACAGGTCCCAGAACACATCAGCGCCTAATACCATATCAATCCCGGAAGGGGAATGAAAGTTTGGGTCCGCTAAACAAATATTGGGTGGGAATTTAAACTGCGATAAATCTAATTGCTGAGATGGCACGTTACTTGTAATTGATGGTAAAATTAAACACTGCAAGCTAGTTGTATATTTATTATCCAATGATTGTTAACGACCGTTAAATATAACATGCTGTGCGTTTGTTGTAAGTAATTGTCCTTAAGCTAAAGAGATGGCGTTGACCGTTTCTGAATCGCGATAACGTTTAGTTCACGGCAAACGTATATAATAAGCAAAATCTTAAATAAATTGAGTTCAAATTGGATAGGTCAATATAGTTGTTTTATTTAAATTCCCTTCAAGTTCAGTGGTACTTTAGTACAAAAGTTCGACGCTTCTGTTAGTGTAAACATTGGTCCTTATCGAGTCGGATCGTTCGGACGATTTTTGCATCAGCGTGAGCCTTGATTGGCCCGCACTCGGTTCCCGCAGTAAGGGTTCCGCGAAAGTAACGCGACGCATTTAATTACGCTCGCTCCACCACCGTCGACGTTCGCAAGTAGCACTGGTTGCCTTGCTCAGAAGTAGCAAAGGCTGACCAGAGTGCAATGAGTGCCGCTGTTCCGGGGACAAATCCAGACAGCATAATCAAGAAGCCCACCGCAGTCGCAGCCGTCGCCAGGCGCAGTTCAGTGTTGGTCACTGTCAGTTCAGCGAGTTGCTACAAGGCGCGCCACCCACAAGTGTTTGTATATGTGGAGTTAAAACTGTGAGTACAATTGTGATTATTATTTCTCAAAGTGCATTAAAAGTGAATCAAATTTTAAAAGACAGTTAACGTAGATTTAAAAAGACTTGTAAAATTTTAAGTTGTGTGTTATAGTAGACTTAGAATAGTTTTAGTAAAAACGAGGGAACGGGGAACCTATGTCCCATTCAGGCCCCACATAAAATGTTGCTAAACACTTGTAATATTTCGGTTTATTATTTTAAGTAGTTATAAAGTGTGCATTCTAGACTTAGAATAATTGTATAAAAAACGGAGTTACGGGGAACCTATGTCCAATTTAGGCCCCACCTAAATTAATGTTAAAAAACACTTGTAATTTGTTTTTAATTTAACTGGTAGTCTATACACACTTAGAACTCTTTTTTTTTAATTCGTATTTTACTTTGGATTGTCTAAGTTATTTAAAATAAAATGGAGGGATTAATTAACGTTTTGAATGAACAGCAAAAAATAATACAACGTAGCTTAGTTAACTTTAAGAAAAGTCCAAAGGATAGACTAAGCAAGGAATATGTTGAGACGAAGCAGGAGTTATTAGAAAGAGATTGGAGCTTATTTTGTTCTAATCATGCGAAACTTCATGAAATGTATTCGGTTAAAGACAACTCTAAGTTGATTGATTTATATGAAAATACAGAAGATACCTATATCACGTATAAATGCACAATAAAGTCAATACTTAGTAGGTACACAATCACTAAAGAGTCCACATCTAATAGTGCTAATAAGCAAAGTTCATTCGTAACGTTACCAAAAATAGCCATTCCAATTTTTAGTGGCAGATATTCAGAATGGATAACTTTCAGAGATTTATTTTTATCATTAGTACACAAAAATGAAACATTAGATAAAGTGCAAAAAATGCATTATTTGAAAAGTCATCTTAGTGGCGAGGCAGAGCAATTAGTAAGGCAAACTCCGGTAAGCGAGTTAAACTACGAACAGTGTTGGTCTCAATTAGAAAAAAGATATAATAATAAAAAATATTTAATTAATTGTATATTAAAACGACTCTTCGCACAAAAGCGTATGCAAGTTGAGTCAGCAACCTCTTTAAAGGAGTTACTTGACACCACAAACGATTGTCTTAATGCCTTAAAAAATTTAAACATAGATGTGACAACTTGGGATGTCATTATTATCCATATAGTTTCATTTAAGTTAGATTCAGAGACGCGTAAGCAGTGGGAATTTAGTGTTAGTAGTAACGATTTCAATGAATTGCCGACCTTTGGAGAATTTGCCGCGTTTATAGAAAATCGTTTTCGCGCCTTAGAATTTACAGAGCCTAAAAGGAATATTAATATAAATAATAATGCTAATAACCAACATAATCCAAAGGCATTAGTCTTGAGTTCAAGTAGTAGAATACGTTGTGAATTTTGTAGCGAGCCTCATAAATTATGCTTTTGCAAAGAATTTGCTAAACAATCCCTCGAGAACAGACGCGATTTCGTAGCGAAACATAAAATATGTTTCAACTGTTTAGGTGGCAACCATACAGTAGGAAGTTGTAAAAATAAAACGAGTTGTAAACTTTGTAAAAAACGCCACCACTCTTTATTGCACACAAACTGGGTGGTGGAACCTCAAACTGACAAATCAGCTGTTAGCCCTATTCCTTCCACTAGTTCAAGTCCTTTGGTTTCTTGTTTATCTACAAATCAAGTTCAGATTCCGCGACAGGTTTTACTAGCCACTGCTCTAGTAAATGCCGAGTCAAAAATCGGTAAATACCAAACAATAAGAGCCTTGTTAGATCAAGGCTCACAGGCTTGTTTTATTACCGAAGCTACAGCACAATTTCTTAGACTGCCAAAAATTCCCGTTCAGGGTGTGGTTACAGGCTTAGGTGAAAAGTCCACAACAGCAAAATATATGGTAAATATTAAGCTACAATCGCGCGTGGATCCAAATTTTGAACTAAATTTAAACGCTTATGTTATAAGTAAAATTACTTCATATTTACCAGAACAGAAAATATATAGTAATGCCTTTAACTGCATTGATATCACCAATCTAGAGTTGGCAGATCCAGAGTTCAATCATCCAAACAAAATTGATATTTTGTTGGGTGCAGATGTATATGGCTGTATAATAAAAACAGGCATAGTAAAGAGTCCATCGTCTACGCTTATCGCCCAAAGTACCACCTTAGGTTGGATACTTACGGGTTTAGTAAATAGTTCAACCCTTAGTAGAGCAAACTACGTAAGTCCCAACGTGGCTGTAATGCACGCACAGTTCAACACAGATCAAATTCTCAGACGATTCTGGGAAATTGAAGACCAAATTAGTACAAATAAAATTCTTTCACCAGAGGAAGAGAAATGTGAAGAGTTTTATAAGGCCACTACAAAGAGAAGACGGGATGGTAGATACGAGGTAAGATTGCCTTTCAAGGACAAAGATCCTCAGTGCACATCAGGCGATTCTCGTGCCATAGCTGAAAAACGATTGCAATTTTTAGAGAAACGATTAGCAAGGAATCCAGACTTAAAACATAAGTACACAGAAGTAATAAATGAATACTTACAGTTAGGACACCTGAGATCTGTAAAGGAAGAAGACGATAAAAAACATTTAGCGGTATACTTACCTCATCATGCCGTTTTAAGAGAGGACAAAACGACTACAAAAGTCAGGGTTGTGTTCAACGCATCCCAAAAGAACAGCAGAGGAGTATCGCTTAACGATACTCTGATGATTGGGCCCACCTTACAAGCGGATCTGAGACATACCGTTTTAAGATGGAGAAGATATTCTATTGCCCTAGTAGCAGATATCGTTAAAATGTATCGGCAGATTGGAGTCTCCGATGACGATGCGATGTTTCAAAGAATCCTATGGCGAAACAGCCCCACCGATGAAATTCAAGACTATGAGCTGGTTACAGTTACCTTTGGAACGGCATCAGCACCATATCAAGCTGTAAGAACTCTTCATCAGGTTGCATACGATGAGGGAGATATGTACCCAATGGCTGCTGAGCAAGTATTAAATTCATTTTATATGGATGATTTAATGGCTGGATGTTTTGAAGTAACCAGTGGGATTGAAATGTATAAACAAATAAAAGAAATGTTGGGTAAAGGGGGGTTTAAGTTACAAAAATGGAATAGCAACAATAAAGAAATATTGGAGAAAATTAAAATACTGGAGGAAAAGGACAAAGGACAACATATACTAAAGGACAAAAGGATTAATAAAGATAATCAAAAGGTTGAGATCAAATTAGATGAAACAATGAAAATACTGGGACTTACCTGGAATCGCCTAAAAGATTCCTTCCGGTACACGGTGAACCTTCCGCCGCTGAATAGTGAACCTGTAACAAAAAGAACTGTAATATCAGATATAGCTAGATTGTTCGACCCCTTGGGTTGGTTAGCACCTACCATTGTACTAGCCAAAATCTTTATACAAAAGTTATGGTTAGCTGGTATGGGATGGGATGAACAACTAAATATAGAATTAATAAAAGAATGGCATACATACCGTGAAGAATTGGCGCTTCTCACCAATATCCATATACCTCGTTGGCTGGGTACAACGCCCGAGAGTAAGCTAGAGCTTCATGGTTTCTGTGACGCCTCGAAGGTAGCATATGCCGCTGTAGGATACTTACGTCTGATAGATGGTATGGGTGAGGTCAATGTGTCATTGCTAGTGTCAAAGACTAGAGTAGCACCTATAAAACAAGTCAGTATACCACGTTTAGAGTTATGTGGGGCAGTACTGCTGTCCAAATTGCTGATTGAAACTTCAGAGGTCTTAAATATAGGTAAGGACAGAATCTATGCATGGACGGATTCTACCGTGGTGCTAGCTTGGTTAAATAGCCATCCTAGCAGGTGGAAAACATTTGTTGCCAATCGCACATCGGAAATATTAACATTTATAAATTCTTCGCAATGGTTCCATGTCGCAACAAAGGAGAATCCTGCAGATTGTGCATCACGAGGTATGTTGCCAAGTTTGTTCTTAAAATCTACCACATGGTTTTCTGGACCACAGTTCCTGAAGGCAAAGACAATTACTTACAAAAGGCCAAATGATTTAAGGATAGAGCTAGAGCAATCAGTTAAAGCGCACGTTGTTGTCGGTTCTGATAGTTACAACATATTAGATAGATTTTCATCATTATCAAAATTATTAAGAGTAGTAGCATATTGTCGAAGAGTTTTAAATAGAAATACAAATCGTAAAACTTACCTGCAGAAGAAGGAAATAGATGAGGCACTAAATTGTTGCATAAAGAAAGTACAAGGAGAAAATTTCACATTAGAGTACGCACAATTACAAACTAAAGGTCACATAGATTTAAGAAGTAGTAAGCTTAAATCTTTATGCCCTTTTATTGATGATAAGGGTATCATGA
The DNA here is from genome assembly GCA_030704555.1 of Heliconius charithonia. NCBI lineage: Eukaryota > Metazoa > Arthropoda > Insecta > Lepidoptera > Nymphalidae > Heliconius > Heliconius charithonia. The sequence continues at coordinate 8,786,807 of CM060828.1, forward strand.
GACTTCAGGGTAGACTTCATAAGGCATCATTTGATGCACAGATGAAATATCCCATAGTTTTACCCAATGACTCGCACTTTACTCACCTAGTAGTAGCAGATGCTCATAAGAAGACCCTTCACGGAGGCCCGCAAATGATGATCAATTATTTGAGGACCGCTTATTGGATCATAGGTGTGAGGAATCTTACGAAACAATGCGTTCGTAAATGTGTTACGTGTGCCAAACACAAGGCCACAATCAAAAGTCAGTTCATGGGTTCGCTTCCATCGATTCGATGCTCACCAACTAGACCATTCCTTCATAGTGGGGTGGACTATGCTGGGCCCATAAATATAAGAACAACAAAAGGTCGTGGTCATCATTCATACAAGGGCTACATATGCTTATTTGTATGCATGTCCACTCGCGCGCTACACCTTGAAGTTGTAAGTGATATGACAACTCAGTCATTTTTAGCTGCGTTTAAACGGTTTGTTTCTAGACGAGGTCACTGCGCCAAAATATGGAGCGATAATGGCACTACATTTGTAGGGGCGTCCAAGGAGTTACAACAGTTAAAGCAATTACAATCTTCTATCGCAAGTAACTTAGAAGTTAGTTGTACCGAATGGCACTTCATTCCCCCTCACGCTCCCAATTTTGGAGGTCTGTGGGAAGCGGGAATAAAGTCCACAAAGTTCCACCTAAAGCGCGTTATAGGCGAGTCGACTCTCACATATGAGGAACTAAGTACGCTGCTTAGTCAAGTAGAGGCATGCTTGAACTCAAGGCCTATGAGCCTTATTAACGTAGAGGATCCAGGGGAGCCAACTCCTTTAACTCCCGGGCACTTTTTAATAGGCGAACCGGTAATCTCTGTACCCGATTATAATGTCAAAAGTTCATCGGTTAGTTCTCTTACACGTTGGCAATTTGTCCAAAGGATGGTGCAATCCTTTTGGAAGAGATGGTCGCAGGAATACTTGGCTGGTCTCATGAACAGATATAAATGGGCTTCCAAGATCCCTGAACCCAATATAGGAGACGTTGTTCTCATTAAGGAAGACGACTTACCACCTAGCCGCTGGATGCTAGGACGGGTTTTAGAAAAACATCCAGGTGATGATAAAGTCACCCGCGTTGTCACTCTACGCACTAAAAATAGTACGATAAAAAGGCCAACCAATAAATTGTGTATTTTGCCCATAGCGGATTAATGTAATTAAGCCGTTTCTTTAATTTTATTAATACTCATGTTTGTTTACTTCATGTTTGTTTTATATACATAAGGAATAATTTGTTGTTACAAATTTTATTAGAAGTTAAAGGGTTTCATTGTTTTGTTATGGTAATTGGAGATTCTTATGCGATATTTTTGTTCAGACATTTTTTGTTGTATATTTTGCATTGCAATTGTAGATTTTTGAGTGATATTTTTTGTTAAGACATTTTTTGTTGTATACTTTCCTTTAAATAATTTTAATCTTAAGATCAATGAGTTCAAGCTTTACCTAACTCTTGTAGGAAGCTATAGTACAACCTATTGTAACATTGTTAATTTAGCATTTAGATTTAAGACATAAATCTGTTACTGTTGAAAGAAAAATATGAAGGACATTTCATCACTAAATGTCCTTGGTGGGCGGTATGTTAACGACCGTTAAATATAACATGCTGTGCGTTTGTTGTAAGTAATTGTCCTTAAGCTAAAGAGATGGCGTTGACCGTTTCTGAATCGCGATAACGTTTAGTTCACGGCAAACGTATATAATAAGCAAAATCTTAAATAAATTGAGTTCAAATTGGATAGGTCAATATAGTTGTTTTATTTAAATTCCCTTCAAGTTCAGTGGTACTTTAGTACAAAAGTTCGACGCTTCTGTTAGTGTAAACAATGATTTTATTGAAACCGTGCACATTTTACCTACATGTGACATTACGCTGTTAACGCCCATTAAGGTTTTATCGATCTCAGTTATATGTATATTTAACTTACTACACAAACGTTCCGTCATAATACATGAAGTGCTACCGCTGTCGAGAATTACGCGAGCAATAAATTCACGACCATTCTTATCGCATATTTTAATGAGTGCAGTAGACAGCAATACTTCTTGCTGAATGCACGGGAGTGGTGACGTAACGCTCGTTGATAAAACAATACCGTTATCGGGGCCTGACGTAGAAGGCTTGATAGATGCGTGTGCGCCGCCGACGCCACTGTTTCGGTGACTTATCTGTTTAGTTTTATAATCAGACAAATGAATAAGTGTGTGGTGTTTGCGTTTACATATTCTACACCCTGACTTTTTACATTGATGTGCGTAATGTCCCTTATGAAAACAATTATAACATATTTTAAAACTCGGTAAAACTTCTAATCTCGCGTCAATGCTTAATGAAAGAAAATGAGAACAATCGGATAAGTTATGTTCACCGTTGCACTTAGGGCACAATTTTGTAGATGGATACGACGACGAGGAACGTATGGTTTCAATATTTTGACATGCAATCATAGCTTTATGCCTAGAAGGCTTCAAAAAGTTACTGTTATTATTATTAACCGATGATTTAATATGGTGAGAGGACTCCAATGTCTCCAGTAAGTCAGCACGACTACGAATGAAATCAAAAAGTGATTTTAATTTAATTGGCTGACTTTTATCTAAGCGACCTTTGAACTCCTCCCAGTCACGGAATGCCTTTGGATCTAATTTCTGAGTAATAATATAAATCAACAGTGTATCCCAGTGCTCCGTGGGCTCGCCAAGAGAGTTTAAAGCGCGGATATTTTTATTTATCTGATCAACCACACGTTTTAAAATTAAGGAGGACTCTTTAGTTATTAACTCAATGTGAAATAAAGCTGAGACGTGATGCTGAACTAATAATCGCTTATTATCAAATCGCTCACACAAAAGGCTCCATGCAGTGACGTAATTCGTAGCAGAAAATTCAATTGACTGAATGACAACTGCAGCAGTCCCTTCTAGTGACGCACGTAAATAATGAAATTTATTTATTTCGTCAATTTCGCCATTTAAATGAATGAGACTGGTAAATGTATCTCGAAATTCGAGCCAATTGTTATAAGAACCACAAAATTTTGGCAATTGAATAGTAGGCAATTTGACCAGCTTGTGATTATTTATATGAGACATTGTCTCGTTCAACTTAGATCTATTATTATCTCGTTGAAATTGTTCTATCATTTGTTGCGCTTTAACAACACAGGCGAAATATTGAGACTCAAATGACATGCGTTCCTGTTATTGTATGTCTAGCTCATCCAGACATTCTAAGCATGTTTGAACTTCATCAAACTGATTATAAACAGTTTCGATCTTACCAAGTCTTAACTGCAACTCACTGATATCGGAAACCGTCAATGCAGCAGGATCCAGTGAATTGATATAACTGACGAACATTGTCAGCCGACCCTTATAGCTTCCGCGTTTTTTAATGAATTCCTTTTCTTCAGGCATTACGGGAGATAAGTGCTATCAACCTGGAATTGTTTACAATAAAACCTTAAATAAACACAATTCCTACCTAAGCAAATGGAAAAAGGACGCAGTAAAATATGTAAGTACAAATTATAAACTTTTTACAAGTTTTATTTCGTGATCTGACTATTTTAATTAAATTAAAGTAACAATATTCATAATTAAACAATTCTAAATGCTATTAAGCTAAAGTTACGTAAATTTAGTTCGCTAAAGTGACCTGTAAACAATATTAAATAATTAATGTCTTCCTTGAGTAAATATTAAAGATTTGAGTATATTAAAATTAAAATTCAGTGCTTGTAATATATATCTCAAATGTTACTCAAAACTGACTAAATTTTACCGGCTATCTAGTTATATGAACAAATCCGTAATACACGTATCCGTAATACCGTAGTACACGTGTAAAATTAACAATTTTACTAACTTGAATATGATTATTATTATTAAATACTAAATTTAATTAAATACCTTGCGAGTGATGGGTTAAATTAAGGCAAACACTTAAAGGAGATATCTTAAGCCTACTTCTTCAAACCGTGATATGATATCCCGTGTCCTTATTTGACCTCTGCACGCGTTGACATATATTCCTTAAATCCTTCTTAAATTCCACTTCTTTAATTAATTTTCCTTATTTCTGTTATTTCAGATGGTGTCCTTAACATCCGACTCGATTCGGACCATGAATAAAAGTTTCGGAAGGAGGGAATTAAAAGATGTGCTCACAAGGGTGGATGAATGTATTCTGTCCTTCACACTATAATTGACATAAACTAAAAAACACCTTACAAAATGACATATGTTTTACGTTATAACTAACATGATTGCTCTTTAAAAATAGTAGGCGTTTTTTTTATGTTTTATAAGAATAATAATATGAAATAAAGTTATCGACTTAAATTATACTAAAAACTATCATTTGGTCTTGAACAGCTTGCTTTATATTGTTTGGCTAATTTGTTATATTTTATTTACGGGTCGGTACTACGATAATAAGCGTATAGTATTTTTATGTTAAGAGTATTAAGTGCCTGACTGTTTTTGCCAACAATAGCTACGGTCGTTGAACATTTTTGATTAATTAAAAAACGAGCTGCGCTTAATGGAAAGCTTACTAGCTTTCATAGTTATTTAAAATCGCTTTCCAATAGTGATGAATTGCAAACTCCAATCGAATTACAGTTGCGTTTAGATAAAATCGAAAGCTTATACGACGATTTCGATGGTTTTCAGAGTGAGCTTGAGGAGTTATCGGATATACCAGAGGACGAGGCCAAGGAGCGCGAGGCTTTCGAGGCGCAGTACTACTCTCTCGTGTCTGCCGGTCGTGCTTTGATCCATAGTCATAGCAAGCTTTCACTACCTTCGCATGATACTTCGGTTCCGGTATGTTCCGACAAAAATTCACACAAACGTAAGGTTGTTGAATTTCCTAAGATCGATCTACCACATTTCTATGGTGAGTATCAGAATTGGCTTGGCTTTAGGGATACATTTAATTCTTTAATTCATTCTGATAATAGTATCGACAACGTTAATAAATTTCATTACCTTCGGGCATCTCTTAAAGGCAATGCTGCTTTAACCATATCAGGTTTAAATTTTTGCGCAGATAATTATGTCAGTCAGCATGGCAGATGTTATGTGAACGCTACGATAACAAACGTCTATTAGAAAATCACCACTTAAATTCGCTTTTTGCTATAGAATCCATACAAAAGGAATCCAGTATAAGTTTGCGTAATCTAATTGATACAATGAATAAAAACTTAAGAGAACTAGCGAATTTAGGTCAACCAGTTCAATACTGGGATACGTTAATGATTTATATATTCCTTATTGCACTTTAAAACACATATGGGTAATACAATTTATATGGTTTCTTCTAAATTAGATAAGGTTACAAATAGGGAATGGGAGTTTCATAGGAACAACATCAATGAACCCCCCACGCTTCAACATTTCATTAAATTTATTTCTTATAAAGCGGATCTTATAGAAACGTTAGATGCATCAAATACAGATAATTCTAAGCCCCAGTCAAACTTAAATAAATCTAACTTTGCTAATTCACTAAGTAAACCAAGGTTATGTCCCCTTTGTAAAAAGGATAATATATTATTTAAATGTGAATCATTTAGAATGTTACCAGTTGAAATAAGAATTGAAAAGGCCAAAACATTTAACGTGTGCTTGAATTGTTTGCGCTTTGGTCATTCTGATAATAATTGCAAATTTTCACATCAAATACTGTACCAAAAAACATAATACTTTATTACATTCTGATGAGTCTTATTCACAGAACGTAGCTCTTTCAGCTAATGATTTTTTATTTCCTTCTTATACTTCTAAATATTCTACTGTTCTACTTTCCACAGCCTTGGTAAAGGTCCTCGATATTAATGGAAGGCCGTACTCTGCTAGAGTCTTGCTTGATAATGGAAGCACTAATAATTTCATAACTCAAGACCTCTGCGGTAAGCTAAAACTTAATCTTATTTCAAACGAAGCAAAGGTATTTGGTATAAGCAATCAGCCTCTCAGTAGTTCACAATCATGCTCTCTTACATTGGAGTCTTATGTTAGTGACTATCGGATAGATATAGATTGCATAATATTACCTAGCATCACAACTCTTCTTCCTACTACGTACGTAAACGTAAACGACATTCAAATACCGTCCGGTCTTCATTTAGCCGATTTGTCATTCCATATTCCATCTACAATAGATATTTTAGTAGGTGCAGAAATATTTTGGAGCGTCATTGGAACAAATCGTATTAGCTTAGGACGGAATAAACCCTCTCTTTTTGAAACAAAACTAGGTTGGCTTGTTTCTGGTACTATTGCAAGCGACAATTATAATAATAAACATAATAGTATATGCATGTTAAGTCATGATATGGATTTTGATCTTACTCTTTTCTGGGAGCTTGATTCTATTTCTTCTAAACATAATTTTTCCCCAGAAGAAAGTGTATGTGAAAAACATTTTGTAGAAACTACAAAACGCAATCCAGATGGACGATTTATTGTCTCGCTACCTCTTAAGGAATCGCCCACGGTACTAGGAGAATCGTACCGTATAGCCGAACGTAGATTTTTGTCTTTAGAGCGTAGATTGGATCGAGATCCTACTATGAAACAGCTTTACATGGATTTTATGAAAGAATATCTCACTCTTGGGCATATGTCAGATTCTCAATCAAATCTGAATACTTCTTGTTACTTGGTGTTTTACGAGAATCGAGTAGATACAAAATTACGGGTCGTCTTCGATGCATCTGCAGCTACATCTTCTGGTAAATCACTCAACGATATTTTAAGAGTAGGGCCAACCTTACAGGATGATTTATTGTCAATCTTGTTAAGGTTTCGACAGCATAAATATGTTGTTACTGCTGACATCGAGAAAATGTATCGTCAAACAGAAGTTTACGCACAGCAACGCTCACTTCAACAAATTTTATGGAGGCTCGATCCCTCCCAGTCTATAAAAAGACCAACTCAATACCGTCACTTACGGTACAGCTTCAGCACCTTATCTTTCCACTAGATGTTTACATCAGTTAGGTAAAGAGTCTACAAATGCAGATATAAGACGAACTATTTGTCGTGATTTTTACGTTGATGATTTTTTATCAGGACATAAAACTATTGAAGAAACAGTTTCTCTTTGTCATGGAGTAAGAAAGATTTTAAAATCGGCTCAGTTACATTTACGTAAATGGTATTCAAACAATAATAAAATTTTATTAGCTATTACCGGGGAGTCTAATATATCTGGATCTGTAGATCTCAGCAATAACAATCTCTCGAAAACGTTGGGTTTAAATTGGGCATGTTCCGGGGATACTTTTTTGTTTCCAATCGTCATTCATTTAAAGGATATTGTCAGTAAGCGTTCTATTTTATCAACAATTGCCCAGATATTTGATCCTCTCGGACTAGTAATGCCTTGCATTGTAGAGGCTAAAGTGTTAATGCAGCAATTGTGGATACAGAAATGCGGTTGGGATGAGCCAGTTCCAGGTCACATTGAAAGGGTTTGGTCCGATTTCGTTGCATCGCTACCAACACTAAATAATTTGAATATACCAAGGTGTGCTATTTCTCAAGCACTTGTTAATACAGAACTCCATATATTTACAGATGCATCGGAGAAGGCTTATGGTGCATGTATATATATCAGATGCACAGACGTTGATGGTACTGTTTCCACCCGGCTTCTTACTTCCAAAAGTAAAATAGCTCCGTTAAAAACGGTCAGTATTCCGCGGTTAGAACTCTGTAGCGTATTACTGGAAGCGAGTCTTGGTATTAAGGTATTAGAAGCTCTAACGCTTACATTTAATAATTGTACATTGTGGTCCGATTCTACAATAGTTTTAGGTTGGCTTAGAACTTCCCCCAAGTCATCTAAAACCATTTGTGCGTCATCGTGTTTCTGAGATACAGGAGGGTTTCTCTAATCACAATTGGCGCTATGGTCCTTCTAAAGATAACCCCGCAGATATTGTATCACGAGGTTTGAGAGCAGATATGCTTACGAAATCTTCCCTGTGGTGGTCAGGGCCTTCTTTTCTTCAATGTCATCAAGTCGAGTGGCCTTTGCAACCAAAATGAGAAAAAAATCCTTCTGAGTTACCAGAAACAATTAAATGTTTACATATTTCTCAAGAAATTAACGTATTTACTACGTTGATTTCAAAATTTTCAATTTTTGTAAAATTACAACGTGTTACTGCATTTATATTTAGGTTTATTAACAACTGTCGTAATAAATGCAAACAAAAAAGTGGTAATATAACTATTGCTGAACTGACTAACGCAACTAATTTCTTATTAAAGATTGCTCAGCAAGAGTCTTTCGAAGAAGAATATAAATTACTTCTTAATAATCAAAATTTACCTTATAAGAATAGGCTGTTACCGCTTTCACCTTTTCTTGATGAAAATAAGCTTATCAGAGTCGGTGGTAGACTTGCTAATACTAATTATGATTTTAACGTCAAACATCCTATTTTGCTGAGTAGTAGACATACTTTATGTAGGTCTCTATTTACGATGTTGCACATTAGGTATTTACATTCTGGTCCTCAATTATTACTAGCTACAGTGAGACATAATTACTGGGTTTTAGGAGGTACAAATTTAGCAAAACGCACTGTTCGCTATTGTATTAAATGTTGTAGGCTGAAAGGAAAAAAACTTCAACCTATAATGGGTAATTTACCTAAACAACGAGTTCAATTAGAATTTCCTTTTCTTAACGCAGGTGTGGACTATGCTTCGTCGGGGTCTACTTTTCCCCCAATCGAATCCTCGCGGAGTTCGAGGAGTTCCTCATTCGATTGGGGGACATGGTAGAACGATTTCGTCCGGCGGAGGTGTTGGTCGCGGGCGATCTCAACGCGAAGTCCAGCGTCTGGGGCTCCGCAACGACGACTGTTCGTGGTGCGACACTGTCTGAGTGGGTTGTTGCCACCGGTTTGTCTGTCCTCAACCGGGGGACTAAGAACACGTGCGTGCGAAGGCTGGGCGGATCCGTCGTGGACGTCTCGTTCGCGAGCCCGGCCCTAGCGCAGCGTGTTCAGGGTTGGCGAGTGCTGGATGATGTGGAGACTCTCTCGGATCACCTTTACATCCTTTACGAGATCTCCACACATACAGCGGCGCAACCAACCCCCAGTCCGACCTCGCGAGAGCACGGACCGTGGTGGCAACTGAGTCGCCTCGACAGGCAATTGTTGGAGGAGGTCGCGATAGTGGAATCTTGGCTGCCCCAGAGCTTGGCGTCTGCAGAAGACGCCGCATCCTGGGCGCAGGGGGCGCTGACGCGTATCTGTGACGCGTCAATGCCTCGTTCCAGGCGCCGCCCTCAGCGGCGGCAAGTGTACTGGTGGTCGTGGGAGATCGCGCAACTGCGTACCATCTGCGTTGACGCGAGACGCCAGTACAGCCACTATCGCAGACGGGTACAGAAGGTGCAGGAGGAGGAAGACCGACTGTACCGCGTCTATGTCGAGGCGAGAACGCAGCTGCAGGAGGAAATCGGTCGTGTGAAAGGCGAGTCGCACGACCAGTTGATCGCGGGGATAGACCAAGACCCGTTTGGCACGCCCTACCGCATGGTACTGGGCAAGCTACGGGCTTGGGCACCACCTCTGACGCAGACACTCCAACCGGATCTCCTCCGAGGGGTTCTGTCGTCGCTAATCCCGCAGCGGGCCCGGCGGATTTTGCCTCTGCCTACCTTTGTCTTGGCGACGGCGGGAGTGGCCGAAGTCGTAGGCCGCATCAGGCGGCTCGGTTTAGAAGTCGCCCTAAACAAGTCCGAGGCTTTATATTTTCATGCTCCTCGAAAGGGCCCACTATCAAGGGCCCACATTACCATCGGTGGCGTTGAAATCGGCGTCACAAAGAGCATGAAATACCTCGGACTTGTTCTGGACGGTCGGTGGAGTTTCCGGGGCCACTTTACATCCTTGGCCCCGAAACTGTTAAAGACGGTGTCGGCATTGGCGCGCCTTTTGCCCAATGTCGAGGGGCCGAGCGCCTCGAGCCGGAGGCTGTACACCGGAGTGGTCCGATCGATGGCCCTCTACGGCGCTCCCGTATGGGCGGACGCCCTGGATCGGCACAACATCGCCCTGCTGCGACGTGCGCAGAGGGTGATGGCCATCCGGGCGATACGGGGGTATCGGACCATCTCCGGCAAGGCGGCGTGCGTGCTGGCCGGAGTCGTGCCGTGGGACCTGGACGCGACGTCTCTGGCGTCGGTCTATTGCCGGCGTCGGGGCCTCGCGTCCGGGGCCGCGGCAAGTCCAGTGCGCACGGAGGAGGAGCGGGAAGCCGCGTTGAATGTGTGGGAATCCCGGCCGGCGACACCATCTGCCGCCCGGTTGACGATCGAGGCTGTTCGTCCAGTCTTCCGTCAGTGGTTAGCGCGGCGTCACGGCGTCCTAACCTTCCGCACGACGCAGGTACTCACGGCGCATGGCTGCTTCGGGGGTTACCTGTGTCGGATCGTCGGGAGGGAGCCCGACGCTCGCTGCCACCACTGCGACGACTGCCTCGATGAGACGGCCCAGCACACGCTGGAGGTGTGCACTGTCTGGGCGTCTCAACGTCGCGCTCTGCGCGACGTCATAGGGGACGACCTCTCCCTGCCGGCCGTGGTCAAGGCCATGGCCGGCAGCGAGACGTCGTGGGATGCGGTCTCCTCCTTCTGCGAGGCAGTGGTGCTCGAGAAGGAGTCTGCGGAACGGGCGAGGGAGGCTATTGCCCAACTCGCCATCCGCCGTAAGAGACCGAGTCGCCGGAGGGCGGCTCACGATCGCCGCCTTCCGCCCTAATGTGCCAGAGGGCGGTCAGCTTGGGGAAGCTGGCCGCCTACCAACCTGGCCCGAGTAGTCGCGCGCAGGTTGCTCCCGCGCGCTACTCCGAGCAGGCCGTCGAGGGTGTCCACACACCCTTGACTCCGCGACGTGCCTTTGCTGGCTCCCGCCGCCGCGTTTCGCGGAAGACTATTGTCCCCGTGTTTCGCGGCCCTAACGGCGGTCGAGGAGGAGCACCGTGAGGTTTTAGTGGGTATGGGGACGGCCTACCATCTGCCGTCCGAGTCCCACATAACCCGCTCGAGTCCCCACTCGGGCCGGTATCCGTAACAGGATTTCCTCACGTAAAAAAAAAAGGTGTGGACTATGCTGGGCACATTATGATAGCTAATCGTAAAGGAAGAGGTTGTAAACCTATAAAATCTTACATTTGTGTGTTTATTTGTCTAGCTACAAAGGCTTTACATTTGGAGCTCGTGTCCGACCTTACAAAGGAAGCATTTATAGCAGCGTTAAATAGATTCACATCACGTAGAGGTAAACCACGAACTATTTATTCCGACAATGGAACTGCATTTGTAGGTACTTTTAACGAGTTAGCTGGACTTCTCAAGAATATCTCACCGGCAGACACGACTGAGGAAGGTATAAATTTCACTTTCATTCCCGCATACACTCCTCACTTTGGTGGTGTGTGGGAGGCTGCTGTTAAGTCAGTAAAATATCACTTGCGCCGTATTTTAAGAATTACTTTCTTAGACTACGAGGAAATGAATAAATACATTATTAGTTCAAGTAGAAGCAATTTTAAATTCCCGTCCTCTTACTTCTTTATCTAACGATCTGTTGTAAGGATTTCGCTTAACTACTTTTTAAAAAAAAGTAAAAGATTTAAAAAGAATAAAATGTTTATTTAGAAACTTATAATGATTACACTGACTTTAATATCTATCTGAGTTGAAGAAGCTCAGCAAAATATGCTGAGAGGGAAAATATGGAATTATAGTACCCAGGAGGGTTATGTTTATGTGACTGTGGTTCGGATTCTGGGTAAGGAAATTGGAATTCTGGCGGACTCGACAGCTTCTGAGAGTTCCTCAGTGTTAGAAGTTATAACATTATTTTTATTAGAAATATTTCGACATTTGCCAGTCTTCACAAAACATTTATAGCAAAAAATTTGAATTATAATTATAATTATGATGCATATTATAATTGTAGTGTATGAATAATATTGTCCATACAAAACTATATGTGGTTTTTCTATTAAACCATCCAATTCTGTTATAATATGATTAATATCAACGTTATGTTTAGATGAGATAGAATCAAGGTTAATATGACTTAAATTATAAGTATGAATATAATAAGGTTTTAATTTAAAAAGTTTTTCTGAATTGCAACAAGAATCATTTAATAAATTGAAATTAGTAGTGATTGGTCGTAAATTAATTAATTTAAAATACCTGTGCCAGATATTATGAATTCTTTAATATTTGAATTTTCACAGTCAATAGAAATTTTAGACGGATTTGAAATTACATATATCCATTTATTATTAGACAAAGGTTGCCAAATTTCTAAGTGACCTTGGAGAAATTTGGTTTTACAATTTAAAGGAACAGATTTTAAAACTTTCAAAATATTTCCGATTCGCAGATCGGTGTAATTAAGCTAGAATAAACATTTGGAATAGTACAAATATAATATAAATAACTTACAACTACTTAGGTTATCTAACATGCATTAATATGATCTATCTCGAGTAAGCTAAATATTTAAACGATGGAATAATTGTTGTATAAGTACTATTAGTTACAGATACGGGATAAGGAATGTTGTGATATAAATTATATATTTTTGTATTTACTAAAGGTAATTTTAGGACAAATATAATTTTATTATTATAATAATCAGAGGCAATCTCGGAAACATTCATTAATATATAAATATTTTCCAAAGATATACTTATAGGAAATTGATGGTAATCGGCTATAAATCTATAATTTTCTACAAGTTCAGTAAATAATTGTTTAGGAGTTATTATGGATGGATATAAAATATTCGTTTTGCTAAACATAATTCCATTTATGACATCTTCTAATTTAAAGGATAAAGCTAACATTGTACTCTCTATTGTATTTAAAATTTCATTAATTTTTGATTTTAAATATAAATTGTCGGATAACAAGCATAAATTGTGCTGGCTGCGAGATAAAGCATCAATTGCGTAATTTAACTGTTGCTCATTCGCATTAAATTTATTTAAAGTCTCTTTTGCAGAAGAAGGAGAGGAAGTAGTGACTAAAATATTTTCCTTAATTAATTTGGACAACTGTGTTTGGTCATTTTCTATGGTTTCAATGGCTTTACTATACTGAATAGCATCATTTTCGTCCATAGTTCCAAATAAATGCTTAAAAACTGCACTAAACACACCACTAATCCAAGCAGACCTTTTTGACCTAAGTTCAATTAAATGTGAAATGGATTCGAAGATGCGAATTATGTCATTATATCTAACTAAAAGCGACTGGTGCATCTTAAGACATTCGATATCAGTGTAGAGAGCACTTTGTTTACATAACAACTTAGAAGTATCTATCACACCGTTCAAGTTTTTTATTTGATGTTCCATGTATGAAATGTCTGTTGGAATTACTACACTTAAATAGCCATCTATTAATTTAATTGAGCCAATGGGGTCGAAATATATTCCGGAAGTATTCGTAGATGTTTCTATGAAGGCTTCATGTGCAGAGGATAGAAAACTGCAATTAGGATATATATATTATTTATTTATTTTAGAATAAAGATAAAAAAGAAAATACTTATTAAACTATATTACATTAGATTATTACTATCTTAGACGGGCTAATTTGACCTCATCAAAATGATGCGTAGTCACTATGTCGAGTGAAAGTCTCTCGAAAGGAGAAGTGGATGTACTGGTTATCTGCATTGGGGCTCTATTTATTTTTCTTAGAGTTTTATTAGTTTGGCAGGAAGTACAATCCTTGGCATAATTCTCTATTTCATTACGCATATTTTTCCAATAATATTGTTCACGGATTTTATTGAACATTCTAGTGGCACCGAGGTGTCCAGCTATTGGAATGTCGTGATTTTCGCGTAAGATTTTTGTTACTTCAGAAGGACTTGGATAATATATTTTATTTCGATAATTATGGATTTCAATGTTAGTATTATGGAATAAATGTGTTATAATATTATATATTTTAACATATGTATACTTATCAAATGGATTTTTGAAGTCAGTAATACTTATTTCACTAACAGGTTCAGTTTCCTTTACAAGATGATCTCTAATACCTTTTATAGATTCATATATATCACTATAGGAACAAGTATCGAAGTGATGTACTTTGATAAAGAGAAAATAATATTTTTTGTTATTATGAACAAGCATTTTAAAAGAAAGCAATATTCTTTCTGAATTAACAAAGGATTCAGAATCTGAAAATTTGACAAGATCTCCTGAACATACGGGTTAGATTCATCCAAGTCTAGGGATGTAGGTATAATTAGAATTTTATTTTGACTTTACAGTATACTATCATTATATTCCACAATTTTCGTGGTATATTTTACTGTTACAGGAATTTTCAAATATTTTGTATAATTACTAGCTGACTCGGGTAAGTTTTCAATAGATTTATTCTCTACATTTAAATTTGGAGTTATATTTTTAGGTTTAGGATATTGAATATTTGAACTTCGATAATTATTTTCACCTAGTATCTCTGGCATAAGAGATGGATTAATGTCATCTACTAACATAGGATCCAGAGGATCAGGCAAGTTTTCAGGACTAGAGAGAGAAAAAGGACTAAAGTCAGCTAATTCCGCATTAAAAGGACTGATATCCAATTGACCAAGATCAATTAAATCATTTTGAGTTTGGTTTTCAGGGTTTTTAGGTAAAACCGTGTTTACTGGATAGCGAGAAAGGGCATCAGCGGCTGAATTTAGCTTCCCTTTTCGATATACGATTTCGTATTCGAATTCTTGTAACTGAAGCCGCCACCGTTGCAATTAGCTACTGGGATCAGTGTGGTTGAAAAGCCACTTTAATGGACGGTGATCAGTTATGATCACAAACTTTCGACCAAATAGATAAGGTCTGAATGTTTTACAACCCCAAACTATAGCTAAAAGCCCCTTTTCAGTAGTGCTATAGTTGACTTCACACTTATTCAACGTTCTAGATGCATAAGCTATAGGATGATCCTTTCCTACAGGACCCTGAGATAGAATAGCGGATATCGCGTAATTGGATGCGTCACATGTTAAATTGAATGGTTTTGTGAAATCTGGGTAAATAAGGACTGGAGCTGTAATTAACTTGTCTTTCAGTTTCTCAAAGGCTAACTGTTGTTCATTTGTCCACACAAAAGGTGTATCTTTCTTTAAAAGTAATGTTAAGGGTTTAGAGAACTTAGAAAACTCCGGTATGAACCGTCTGTAATACGAAATAAGACCTAGAAAAGATTTAATGTCTTTTGGACATTTCGGAACTGGAAATCCTTGGACTGAACTTATTTTATTTGGATCTGGTTTCAATCCATTTTCGGTAATTACGTGTCCAAGGTAACCGACTTCCTTGCGCATAAATTCGCATTTGTCAGGTTGAAGCTTAAGGTTGAAGGATCTTAATTTCTGGAATACCTTTGTTAGGTTTTCGACATGACTTTGCAAGTCATGAGAATAAATGACGATGTCATCCAGGTAAACGAAACATCTTTCACCTTGGAAACCCGTAAGGACATTATTCATTAAACGTTGGAAAGTTGAAGGCACATTTTTAAGCCCAAATGGCATTCTAGTGAATTCAAAGTGTCCTTGAGGTACACTGAAAGCGGAAAACCGCTTGTAAAAACAAGAATCTTGAGGAGCCATATTAATTTGATGAAACCCTGACGCAAGGTCAAGAGTTGAAAAATATTTAGAGTTGCCTAATTGGTCATGGATTTCAACAATGTTGGAAATTGGATATGTTTCACCAATAGTAATGTCATTCAGCTTTCTGTAATCGATTACGATACGCCATTTTTTCTGACCAGATGCGTCTATCTTTTTCGGAACTATCCATATTGGAGAAGACCATGGGGATAAAGAGAGTTGAATAATTTGTTGGTCGAGCATTTTTTGAATTTGAGAGTTAACTTCCTGTTTATGAACTTCTGGGAATCGATAAGATTTAACATTGATTGGTTGATCGGAAGAAGTTCGTATTTCATGTTGTATAGCATCAGTCGATGTAAGGATATCATTAGGGAGGGGGGCATGTCGGATAACCTCCTCGTGTGCTCGCTTACTGCTGGCCCCTTTCGAATGTGTTTGACATTCGGGGGGACAAGCAGTGTAGCGTGCCGGTGCTCCCTGGGCGTCGGGTAATTATTGCCCAGTGGATCTTCCTTGGGTAATGATTGCTCGACGGCGAATTATCCGACGCGACGGCGTTCCTTCACGTGTTCCTCTGACTAGCAGAGGACACAGTGTAAGGAACTGGGAGGGCGTGCGTGGTGTGTATTTACCCTACCGCCACGTAGGTGCAGCAATGTATGTACCAGCGCCGAAATCATCGGAAATCTACTCATGATTGCGGTCATGTCTCGTAATCATGAGTAGAACCGAGGGCCTTGCCTTAACCGGCCGGGCTGCGAGGAAGAAAACCTCTATAAAAAATCACCCCAACCCAAGTGGCGAAGCAGCGCGAGGGGTGCGTGGCTGATGGGAAGATCAGTCGCTACTGCTATCACGCCAGGGTACCGGCCGACACCCGTGGCGTAATTAGGCTTATCCAAGTACAGGGGGCACTGCTTGGACTGACCGTTTTTCCCCCATACTCGTGGGATTAGTATGGATATTGTAAACGAAAAAACCAAAACAAATGACGATGAAGGAGGAGTTATGGAGTCTGCTTCAGACTTGGGAGTCGTGCGGCGCGCTCGGCGAAAACGCATGCCTGTAAAAAGTGGAGAGATTTCTGGGTCGGAAACCGAGGCAGGGCGCGGTTCCAAATGCCACACGGCGAGGAGAGGTAGGCCTCCGAAAGTTGGCGCTGGACTGGCACGAACGCGCAGAGAACAGAGACAAAAGGAGGTAGATTTAGAGAGGAGCCTGTCGGATTGGGCATCACAACATGACAGGTCTGCTCAGACGACGGATGCGGAGAGTGTGTTAGAAGTAGAAGATAACAGAGATACTTCTCGGTGTTCAGCTGAAGAGCTGCGCGCGTACGCCAGAGCGCAGGATTTACTACAGCAATCTATGGCGGAGTGGAGTATTGACATTGGCGTTGTATGTGAGCCGTATTTTGTTTCCCAACATCCTCGTTGGTTGGGTGATTTGGACGGCACTGTAGCTATCACGACAGGAACCATCACCGATATTCCCCTTTCCATTCTAGAAAGAGGCTCGGGATATGTCGTGGCAGAGTGGGGAGAATACGTTATAGTTGGTGTATACTTTTCCCCCAACCGCAGTCTGGCGGAGTTCGAGGTTTTTCTTGACTCCGTCAGAGTTGCCGTTGCTCGTCAGTCGCCGAGGAAAATCATTGTCCTCGGTGATTTCAATGCTAAGTCCCGTGCGTGGGGGAACCCCACATCAAACGCAAAGGGTAATGCGGTACAGGTGTGGGCTTTGCTCTCCGGACTGTCCCTTCTCAACGTAGGGACAGCATTCACTTGCGTGCGGCATAATGGAGGGTCTGTGGTGGACCTCTCTTTTGCCTCTCCATCCGTTGCGTGCCAGGTGAATAACTGGAGAGTAGAGGAAGAAGCGGAGACTTTGTCGGATCACCTTTATATTAGGTTTGAAGTGTCCGCTCAGCCAGCGACGGTGATTCAACGTAGGGGTCCATCTCGAAGGTTCCCGAGATGGGCTCTTAGTCGACTTAACCCAGAGCTGGCCAAAGAGGCTGCGATTGTGGCGAAGTGGAGCTCTCAGGAAAGTATGAGCTCCAGTTTAAGCGTCGAAGCTATGGCAGGTCAGTTGCAGCTCGTAATGAGTAAAATTTGCGACGCTGCAATGCAGAGAGCCCGGCGGCGATCATCCCGTCGCCAAATGTACTGGTGGTCTCCTGAGATTGCTTCCCTGCGTGCCTGTTGCATCCGAGCCCGACGGGCATATACAAGGTGTAGGAGAAGGGACGGTCTCGACCCTGCACTTGAGAATCATCTTCAGGGCATATACAAAGAGAGAAAGAAGGCTCTGCAGCACGCTATTAGCTTAGCGAAGCGTGAGGGTTATCGGGAGCTAATAGCGGGTCTTAACAGATTTCCATGGGGGCGCCCCTATCTGGCTGCGCGTAAAAAGCTCCGCGCGCATAGCGCTCCTCTAACGGAAACTCTGTCACCCGACTTTCTCTCACGACTTTTGGTGGACTTGTTTCCGGAGCCGCCGAGGCACATTCCCCCTAGCATGGCCCCTTCCTCTGTGTGTGAGGAGGTGTCTGTTATCCCTCCCATATCTGAAAGCGAGATGGATATGGCACTCAAGAGACTGAGGGCCAAGAAAACGGCTCCGGGACCAGATGGTGTTCCAGGAAGAATTTTGAGCATTGCCCTGGAATATCTTGGTGACCAACTTCGGAAACTATTTGATCAGTGCTTACTAACTGGACAGTTTCCAAAGTTGTGGAAGGAAGGAGGACTATGCCTACTGCGCAAGGAGGGTCGTCCTCTGGACTCTCCTTCCGCATATAGGCCAATAGTGCTGCTGAATGAGACGGGCAAGATCTTAGAGAAGATCATTGCTGCCCGCCTCGTTCAGCACCTAGAGGAGGTAGGTCCGGGTCTGTCAGAGGCGCAGTTCGGGTTTAGGGCCGGCCGCTCAACCATTGACGCCCTGAACGCCCTGAAGACCCGGTCGTTGGCCGCGACGACAGATAGAGATGTTCTTCTCGCCGTCTCGTTGGACGTAGTCAACGCCTTTAACAGTCTGCCGTTTGAGACGCTTAGGGAGGCACTCCGGTACCATGGGGTGCCTTTCTATCTCCGGCGGCTGTTAGACGACTACCTCCAAGATAGAGTAGTCGTGTGGGTTGGGGGAAATGGCCAGATCGGTCGACGAGGCGTCGGTTGCGGGGTTCCACAGGGGTCGGTTTTGGGCCCGATACTTTGGAACCTCGGCTATGATTGGCTCCTGCGTGGTCTTCTTCCTCCTGGGATGAGCGTCATATGTTATGCGGATGACACTCTAGTGACCGCCAGAGGAACATCTTACCAGGAAGCGGCACACTTGGCTGAAATCGGCACCTGCCTTGTCGTCGACCGTATAGAAGCTCTGGGTCTAAGAGTATCTATGCCCAAGACTGAGGCCCTCCTATTCCACGGCCCACGTAGGGGTCCCCCCCGTGGGGCTACTCTGCGCATCCAGGGACAGGAGGTGGAGGTTCGGACTCAGATGAAGTATCTGGGTCTTACTCTGGATGGACGGTGGTCATTCGCTTCGCACTTCGCTCAGCTTGCGCCGAAGCTAGTGAACGCTGCTGGGGCCCTCGGCAGGCTACTGCCGAATGTCGGAGGGCCGGGGTCACCATGCCGACAGCTTTATGTCGGCGTGTTGAGATCCATGGCTCTGTACGGTGCCCCTGTGTGGGCAGATTCTCTCACCGCTCGCAATAAGACCCAATTGCGCAAAGCGCAGCGTCTCATAGCGGTGAGAGCAATTCGGGGGTACCGTACGGTGTCTTGGGCGGCGGCAACCCTCCTGGCAAGCGATCCGCCTTGGGAGTTACAGGCGGAAGTGCTTGCCAGAGTTCATGCATTCCGCACAAGCGAGCGGTCGCGAGGCGTACAACCATCGTGTGTGGATATCGCACGGATCAGGAGGAGAGCGGATGAAGCCCTGATCCGGCGATGGAGAGGAGACCTGGGGTCTCCGGCGGCAGGCCTAGCGACAGTGGAGGCAGTTCGCCCACACTTGGAACGGTGGGTTAAAAGGAGTTTTGGTGTCCTGACGTTCAGACTGGTGCAGGTGCTGACGGGGCACGGTTGTTTCGGCAAATACCTGCATCAGATTGCACGTCGGGAGATGTCGCCGGTGTGCCATGAGTGTGATGCCCCCGTGGATTCGGCGCATCACACTCTGGCTGAATGCCCCGCTTGGGCCCCACAACGCCATGCCTTGATGGCTGTAGTGGGTAGGGACCTCTCACTGGCCAGTGTGGTAGGGGCTATGCTGGACTGCGAGAGGAACTGGTCTGCAATGGTCTCCTTCTGCGAATCGGTTATCGCACTGAAGGAGACCGCGGAGCGGGTGCGTGAGTCCAGCGCGAATGCAGACTCGCTCCGCCGCCGTAGGCCAGGGGGTAGAAGAAGGCAGTATGCGCATCTTCAACTCCCCTACCTACCTTAGAGGAGCTACTGTGGGAGGGTCATGGTGATCCTCCTGCAAGTCATCGAGGCTGCGGGTGTCCTAGGAGAAACCCCAGGGCACCCTGAAGGCGACGGTGGCCCGCAATAGGCGGGCCTTCCACCGAGGCGTCGTAGTAGTATGCGCGAGCGATCCTGCGGCGTCTCCTTTTGGTGGAGAGGGTTTCCGCTGGGTTTTAGTGGGTAGGAACGGTTTCTCACTGTTGAGTCCCACAGTACTGCTCATCGGTAAGGCACGCCTTCCGTATGAGCAGTCTGCGTAAAGGCATTTCCCAGCGACAAAAAAAAAAAAAAAAAAGGATATCATTAGGGAGATGAAAAATATCAGAATACTTAGAACATACATCATAAAGGAAATCGCGTTCCTCGGAATTTAAGTGTGATACACGAAGAAGTTCAAGAACTTCATTAGTTCTATCTAAGCAAGATTGTTTATTATTATTATACTCGTAAGAATCACTGTAATCAACTGGATGTATCGGTAATAAAAGATTGGAATTTAAATTTACAGGTATTTCTGATGTGTTTAAAACAGTAAGATTAATGCGCTTATTATTTTTTACTTTCACTAGACAATTTGCAATGAATAGTGTGTCACTCAAATGTTGATCAAGAATAAGACCTTTCAATTCAGGATTTGCAACTGAACATTCTACAGTGATTTCAGAACGAGGTGGAATTTTATAAGTCGGATCAGTGAAAATTAGTTTAATTTTAATATTATTCACGTTAAGGGATTTTTGATTA
Organism: Heliconius charithonia; assembly: GCA_030704555.1. NCBI lineage: Eukaryota > Metazoa > Arthropoda > Insecta > Lepidoptera > Nymphalidae > Heliconius > Heliconius charithonia. The sequence continues at coordinate 8,807,789 of CM060828.1, forward strand.
TAATTGATTGAACAATGGAAAAAGATTAATAAATCGTTACCTATTATACCGTCATAGGGTAATTGAAGATTTTCCACTATGTGAAATGTATATTTTATTAATTCATTACCGAATTTAAGATTAATTAAAAGGTTACCGAGAGTGGGTTTAGTGTTTTCTTGGTTATTATCAATTCCCTTTAAATTTATTATTTCATCCCCTAATTTCATATAAGAATAACATGGAATTGAAGATTTTTTCAATAGACAGACGGATGATCCAGTGTCAACTAAGAAAGTGAGAGGTTTATTAGATATAGATGTATGCACTAGTACATGAGGTAAGGATATCTTATAAGGGATGCAAGATATTTTATAAATAATAGTTTCATTATTTGAATTATTTTGGGTGCTTATTTGGGGCTGACTACCCATGTGACCCTTGGGTTTAGAAGTAGGGACGCTTGCTTGGGGCTGGTTACCCGTGTGGTCCTTGGATTTAGAAATAGGGACACTTGCTTGGGGCTGGTTACCCGTGTGGTCCTCGAACATGGAAAAGGTGTCATTAGCTAAGGACTTGGCTAAGAATTGAGTTTTGGGTCTCACGAGACACCTACGTGAGCCCATTATTCGTTTAAATTATCATGATTATTATGAAATTGGGCATCATCTGTGTTACAGGATTCCTGAATTTGAGAGTTATAGAAAGTATCGTCACTAATAACGCAATTAACTCGTGACGGTTTATTAAACTCTTGCCTGGGACGCTGTGAATATTGAGGTATTTGAGGAGATTTAAACCTGCTATTATTATATTCCCTTTTCCTGCAATTTTCAAGGACCTGACCACTGATCTTACAATAACGACAGAATAAAGATTGATTATTTTGACTAACCTGCTGTTGATTGATGTGAGGCCTTGGACTGGTAATTGGAGTAGAAGACCGTGAGTGTATGTGGTGTTGTGACTGAGAATGACCGTTGAAAAGCTATATTATTATTGTATGAATTACGTTTGTTGAAAAAGGCTAATATCTTTTCCTCAGATGTTGCGAAATTAATAGCTTCATTTAAGTTAGTGGGATTCTTACTTCGGACTAAGTTAGAAATCTCTGGTTTAAGGCCTAATAAAAATGAGTTAAGAGCTAAGTCCTCCATAGCTGCTGTTCGTCCAATTAGTTCAACATCATTTTTATTAGATAAGGTAACTTCTGTTAATAATTTGGATAAACAAGTTTCAACACGAAGTCAAATTGGTTAACGGGTTCATTACTTAATTGTCGGCATTCTTGTAAGTCAGTTAGTAAGTGAGCATAATGTTTCCTTTCTCCAAATTGTGTTTTTAGAAATGAGCTTAATTGCTCCTAATCTTTAAATACTTTAATAGAACAGGCAACTTCAGCTTTTCCCTCTAATTGTGATAGAATATATTTAAATAAGATTTTATAGAATATATTTATATAAGAGTTTTTTGACCTTCACTAGCGAGACTTATGGCGTTGTCATAATTTGTTGAAAATGAATTTAATTTTTCTCGTGTGCCAAATGATTCAAATTCAAATGATTTTATAAATTTGAATAAAGTTGCGATTGTTAATTGCTCTACTTTTTCAGTTTTCATTTTTGATTCCTTGACAGACATTTTATACAAGGTAATTAATTACAAATTAAATTAAAAAAAATAAATTCAAATTACAGTGTAATAGTAGGACGGGTATACATTAGCGCTTAGTTGTAATTATTAGTTTTAAATATAAATTGACGTAAAACACGAACACAATCAGAAATCACACGAATTTCTTCTAAAATGTCTGGAACTTGATAAATAACTGAACTTACAGTAGAGTAGATAGTGAATACAGGTACAGGAACATTTTCTTTGACAGGATACAGCGTCGAATACAGCAGAATATAACACAGATGCGCTGGATTTGATTCGACAGGATAATGCGTCGACAGGATGTTGAATTGAGTTCATTTAGCACTTTTGACACTCGCGAAATTATTCTTTCACTTATTCACTGAGCTTCACGTTTCTTTATGGAAAGTGAGACTATATCAGAGACGTCCCAAGGATACCTTCACCTTCGGTATCCCACCGCTGCCACCAAATTTGTTGTAAGGATTTCGCTTAACTACTTTTTTAAAAAAAGTAAAAGATTTAAAAAGAATAAAATGTTTATTTAGAAATTTATAATGATTACACTGAAATGTTAATTAGAATGGCAAGTGTCACGCGCGGATGTTAGAAATGAACTGACTTTAATATCTATCTGAGTTGAAGAAGCTCGGCAAAATATGCTGAGAGGGAAAATATGGAATTATAGTACTATGGGTTATTATATACATAACCAGTATATAACAGATCCGTCCGATCTACATCCGTTGACTCCTGCACACCTCCTTATTGAAAGATCTCTAACGTTTGTACCACAATCCATTGTCAGCGCTGACAGAATCTCTTCTTTGGCTAGATTTAACCGGATTCAATTACTGAAGCAACATTTCTGGCACAGATTTTCTAATGAATACATTACTCTCTTTCAGCAGAAAACTAAATGAATGCAGTCATCTGCAACACTTAAAGAAGGGACACTTGTAGTAATAAAGGACAAATCTAGTCCACCTATATTATGGTTGCTTGGGCGAATCATTCGAATATTGCCTGGGAAGGATGGAGTCACTAGAGCTGCAGATATTCGAACCAAGAAAGGCGTGATCAGGCGTGCCTTTAATACTATATGTCCCCTGCCGACATCAAATCTTGAAGATATCTCTTCAACGCGGGGAGTATGTTGAGGACACTGCGCCTGATATTTGCGCGCGGGCATTGGTCCGCGCGTCTTTAGAGAGGGGCGCGGCGACGGAGCGACGGTGAGGGGAGCAGGGACGGCGAGAACAACTGCGGCAGTCGTCTTCACTTCACTTTCAACCTTTCTAACTTCAAGTCCCATTTTAACTACATTTTACTTACTATTGTCAGGGTACTTTTGTTATGTGAAGTCAATATATAATTAAACAGTCCATTCTTTTATTTCTACAACAATTCAGGAAGGCAGTATTCCCTACCCAAGTGCCTACAGGGCACTGTCCCCAACATCCCCCAATATTATTATTTTTTTTATTAAATATAAATTATTAATTTTCCCCCTCAAATAAATTATTTATTACTTATTTAGAAAACGTATAAAAATTTGAACGCAGCGGGACTCGAACCCGCGCCTCCTGGAAACCGACCAGGCGCTCTGACCACTAAGCCATGCGTTCTCGCCAAGCTACGTCGAAATTTTTATAAAGAACTTGGCGAGAACGCATGGCTTAGTGGTCAGAGCGCCTGGTCGGTTTCCAGGAGGCGCGGGTTCGAGTCCCGCTGCGTTCAAATTTTTATACGTTTTCTAAATAAGTATTTGTCTTTCCTAAGTGTGGAATAACACTTTAAAAAATGTTTAAAAATTATTTATTATAATATCTTTTCAATGTAAATGAAATACTTTTTCAAGCTCTAATTTGATCTTTCTTGAAGCACTTTCCAGTACCTCTACTTTGTTACGACTTATTTCAATTTTTAAATGAAATTTACAGGCAATATGTACATATTTTAATTATTAATAATTTTAATAAACTAATTAAAATTACATTTAAATCCACCTTCAATTTTATTTTACAAAATTATTTTTCGTTTAAATAAAATTATTGTAATCCATCTGTATCTTATTTATAATCTGCATCTTGATCTGAATTAATTTCTATTTTAAATTTTAAAATTATTATTTAAAAATATTTTTTAACAATAGTTAACAATGTGTAAAGACACATTCTCCTGACGCCGCACTTGCAGCTCGTGGGAACAAACAATGGAGTTCAAGATATTTGTTGAATTAACTATTTTCAATAATATAAATTTTTAATTAATATTCTTTGTCTTCAACTTGCTTTGATACAGAAAGGTTCTTTGTAAAATTAAATAAATAAATAATTTTTTAAAAAGCCTTTTTCTCGCCTGCGTAATTTAACTGGCGCAGTCGGTAGGATCGCGGCGTTGGCTATAATATAACTCTTAAAGCCAGCGAACGGTTTCAATCGTTATTACCGCGATCTATTAAGAAGAATCTACGAAGGCGAGACCAGCGGAGCACCCTAAGCATCGGAGGTTCTGCCAAGCAGTTGAGTCCTGGTTGGAGATGCAGAGGTTTCTTTGGTGAGTACTCTTGTTATCCAAGTTCCTTTGCTATATTTCCTTCCGTACTATTTTAATGTATCTGTCTATATAGCTCGAATCGCGTAGACATTTACTATTATGAATTAATTATTGAAAAATAAATAATAATTAAATAAAAATAATTACTTTGAATGAAATCGAATTATTTCAATAAATAATAATAATATATTAAATTGAATTATTGAACTGTTTTATTAAATTAGTTGTTCGTGACTAAAAGATAAAATGTCTTTTGAAAATTGCGACAATTCTAGTTTTAAGCTAATTTCAGATATTATGCCAGGATATGATGGTAATTTAAAAACTTTGAATTTTTATATTAGAGAAGTAGATAATATATTAAGATTTATAGAGGGCACAGCGAAACACCACCCCGCTATCGTTTGTTTAATTAAAAGTAGACTCTGTGGAGCCGCAATAGATGCGATAGCATACGAAGAGTTCTCGATTTATGGGACGCTATTAAACGCGCTTTGATTAGACGATTAGGTGAACCTAGAAATGAAATTCAACTTATGCAAGAGCTAAATCGAACGCGTCGTAATAAAAATGAAGACGCCGAAGCTTTTGGTAAACGCCTTCGAGATATGCTCGACACCCTTTTATCTGTAGGAAATCATAGTAATAAAGAGTATTATGAAAACATGGTTATAGAACAGTATACAAACCAACTAGACTTCCAAATTTCTATAGGTGTACGACTAGCTAGGCCTACCACGTTAGAACTAGCCATTGTAGCCCCTAGACAGGAAGAACCAGGCTCACATACAATAGATTTAATAATAATTTTAATATGTCAACCTCACAAAGTAAAGAGAATCATAGAAATTTTATTCCATTTTCAAATTCACAATTTAAGTTTAACAATCCCCCTATGAACGTAAATTCAAACTTTACCCCTAAGCAAAATAATTGGACACCAGAACAACGTCAACAGTGGATTCAGTCGATGCTACCCTCAGGTTGTCGATTTTTCCATGGTATTATAGACCATTTATGAATTATAGAGGTAACATTCCTCAACAACAATTAAATCCACCACAAAAGATATCGGATGTGACTCAACTAATAAACCCGAGAAGCCACAGTTCGCAGTGGAAGAGATTTTCTACTCTGACGAGCCACAGGAGCAGCAGCTCAACGAGTATTCTCAATATTACACCCCAGGTGAGTATTGTGATAATGTACTAGACGAGCAGAATACTTATGAACCTGTTAACGAGGAAATAAGTAACCAACACGATTTTACGTTAGGCCGAGATCCAGACATAAAGAGGTAATAAAATTAAATAATCAAGACAGAGATCATTTACCCTATATAGAATTACCCGAATTTAAAGGTAAGTTTTTAATTGACACAGGTGCTTCTAGATCACTTATTTCACCAGAAGTTATATTTAATTCTATTTTCCAAAATTGTGTAGAGTATGAACCATTTGAAATAAAAACAGCTCATGCGACCACACAACATAGTCATGTAGTTAATTTACCGTTACCCCCAATCTTTAATAGTGATATTGTTCTAAATTCCTTATTTTTGAATTCGATCCTAAATACAAAGGACTAATAGGTTTAGATTTATTAAAATCATTATCTAGTAATATTCATTTGAAAAATAAAATACTACATACTGCGACAGCCGACATACCTATTTATTTCGACTATTCTAAGAAACTTATTAAAGTAGAACCAAAGTGTGAAAAACTTATCACTTTAAAAACAAATTATACTGACGGATTTTATATTCACGATGACAATGTTTGGTCTAAGGGATTAATATCCCCTGCTGCTATTATTAATGTTATAAACGGAAAATTTATAACCACAGCCATCAATTCCAATTCAGAAGGACGAACCATATGTAACATAGCTAAGTTTAAATTACGTCCCTATAACAGTATATATAAAAAGGGCAAACAAAATACAAATGTCGACGCCCCTTCTAGGACAAAACTATTTCAAAATAGTATAGAATCTTTATCAACCGCGAATTCTAATGATAATAAAGATGACAATTTAATTGACCAAATATTCCAAGACGTAGGTGCACAAACTACTGAAAACATAGCACAGGTTCCTCTTGTACCATGTTATAATAATTATAATAACATGGAGCCTGACAACAATGACAGACATAACATTTCCACATCAGAGACTGATGACAAAACTGACAGTAAGGACATCAGTACAATTGACCCTGATAACTTAGTATTCATTAACCATTCTCAAACAGATAACGAAAATAAAAATTTACTAATTAAATATAACGATAATGACAGACAAGCTAAGCAACTTCACCTTAAAAGAACGCCCAGTTCGAAATATAGAGTAGACAATAGATCAACTGATTCTAAAACATTAGTTAAAAACGTATTTACCAAAGAAAATAATAATGAGAAAAAAATCGCCACATTTTTAAAGAATAACATAAGAAAAATATATAAGGTAGGTGAAACAGTGTATAAGCAAGTTGCTAAAACGGCGCTCAGAGATAAAGCCATACCAGATTTCAAAGGTCCGTATAAAATAATAAATATGCACTCTAATAATATAAAGGAGATTATAAATAATCATCCAAACACTAATTCTAATAGAGTTCATCTTAAGTTGCTACGAAGACCTCATCTTGTTTCAGGACCCTCATTACCGAAGCCCTCGTGTTCCAGGTAGGAGCCAAAATAATCATAGACCCTATAGATAATACACATGGAATTTTATTATTTAAAGAAGGTCAAATTCTCAAACAGAATGATACATTTAACCTTGCTTGTACCTATAATATAACTCATTTGCAGTTCACTTTTAAAGAACTCATATCATTGTACGTGAGTACTAAAAATGCAGAAGTTAATACTTCATCTGAGAGGATACATAAAGCCTACAGAGATCAAATAGAATATAAAAAAAAATCAGCTTCACGCTGTATCCCGCACACAGCAGGGTAGGCAGAGGGAACCTAGTGTTAAGTCACTCGTCCCTATATATATATATATATATATATATATATATATATATATATATATATATATATGGGTACGGGTAGACTGAGATGGTGGTAATTATGTCAACTGACAGACGAATGCCACCTCAGTCTACCCGTGACCACGGACTACTGCAAAGTGTTCGAAACGTCGGGTTTCCAAAAATGTAAAAACTAAATATACGCGATTAATCTGGTTAAAATAGTTTTATTTAAAACCGATATAATATTATAAAAATACTTAATGAGGCTAGTTTCGCCTTTGTAAGCTTATAAGATATATATTAAATAATTCATTACAACTTCATATTATTTTGTACAATATGGTTTCACAGAAAGTTATAATAAGATACAATATTTTCGACTAAATATCGTTTATTGCTTGGGGTAGTTGAAAATTTGCTGTACAAAAGCGAAAATACTCGTTGAGTAGTTCGTAGTGCAACCAATATATTAGTAGCGGTAAGAACTGCCCTGCCTCCCGCGTCTTGCGTGTATAGGACCCGCGAGGGGAGTTAGCGCGAGATCGCGCGTATCTATCGGTCGGTCATGCGCTTGCGCACCGGTTTGTGTGATGTCACTGGGTGGAAACAACAGATAGTGATGGGGCAAGCGATAAGTTCTGTACCTGTCGATGTACGATAAATCTGTGGTTGATGTTTTACATATATTTGATATTAGCGGATTATTACTTTGCTTGTTTTTAGTGTAAAATTTTTTAGTTAGATCAAGAATAAATTGGACTAACAACGGATATTTGATTATTAAATGTAATTTAAATAGATTCGTTCTCCAAGGGGTGTTATATGCAATTTTTAGTGCCCTATTTTTTTGTAACACTTGCAGAAATTGGTAGTTAGTCAAGCGAGTACTGCTTCACACCGGGCACGCATAAGTAATACACGGTCTAACAAGGGTGCCATATATTCTCATCTTGGTTTTGGAACTCAGTTTACTATTACGGTTCATGATCGGACTTAAGGCACCAAGGGCTTGGGCACCTTTTGTACGTAAATTCATAACATGTTTAGTCCAGTTGAGCTTGGAGTCCAAGGTTATACCTAGATACTGGACTGATCGACTCCAAGAAATAGGATAGCATCCGATTTTAAGAGAGCGCTTGGGTAACTGACGTTGACGGGTAAATAAAATAGCTTCCGTTTTAGATTCATTCAATTTAAGTTTCCATCTTGTAAAAAAATAAAATAAAATTAGCTTCACGCTATATCCCGCACACAGCAGGGTAGGCAGAGGGAACTTAGTGTTAAGGACATTCCGTTCCCCACTTTCTGCCGAATTTTGGAGGCGTTGCGTGTTGAGTGGCAGAACTCAACGCCGCGCTTTGCCTCGACACCAGAGCGAAGAAATGAAAATATAAATTTAAGTAAATATTTTATCTCCTCGAGTGGGGATCGAACCCACAACCAATCGGTTTTACAGTCACACTTGGTACCACTGCGCCACGACTGGCCTCCATCTTGTAAAGTACTCAAATAACAGTTCTAATGTAAGTTGCAACCGGGATATTATGAGATCGACATCATTAGAAGATGTGTAAGATGCAGTGTCGTCTGCAAAACATGCAAGGCTGGTACGATGTTGTAACGGCATATCGGAGAGATATAAAATGAACAAGTAGGGCCCAAGGATAAAGCCCTAAAGGTACTAATATATTCGACGACTGAGTATTTCCTATGGACACTGAAAAAGTTCTATTTGTAAGGTAAGATTTAATAAGCTTTACTAAATCTAAAGGAATATTAAGGTTGACCAATTTTTGCAAAAGCCCATCGTGCCAGACAGTATCGAAAGCTTTCTCAATGTCTAATAAAAACATTCCAGTGGACCGTCTGAGGTTAAGGTTATATGCAATGTGTTCAGTCACTCGTGCTAACTGCTGAACGCATGAGTGCTGAGAACGAAAACCAAACAGTTCATTCATAATGCGATGTTTGGAAACAGCAAGGAGTCTAGCGTATATAATTTTCTTAAATAATTTACCAAGAGAAGGTAGTAAACTTATTGGACGGTAGTTTGTAGGGACACCATCATTTTTACCGCTTTTCTTGAGGGCAATAACTTTAGCCTTTTTCCACATATCTGGGAAGTAACCAAGACTTAAGCAGCTGTTAAAAATTGAAGAAAGAAAAACAATTGCTTTTGTCGGATAATGTTTAAGTAAAGAGTTAGTGATTTCATCGTTACTCGGTGACTTGCGTGATTTTAAAGTTTTTAAAATTTTATGAATTTCGGTGGGTCTAACGGGCTTAACAATACCAACAATCGAATGCCCTTCAATTTTTTCTACATTTTCTTATTAAATCGAAAGTGGTTGAGTGACATATTACCTAGAAATGTATTTGCAAGTACTTCACATTGTTCAGCTTCACTAGATGTCGTCGTTTCGACGCTATACATCAAAGGCGGAATCTTATGTGACTTGGGTTTGTGCCAGCCGCCAAATATCATTACTGGGATTATCGACTTTGCAGAGTCTGTCGTTCCACACGTTGTCAGAATGTTTGGTCATTTCAACAGAAATAGTAGCACTTAAGCTATTGATAACGTAGCGAATGCTACGCTTTAATTGGCCTTTTGGGAGCTTGGTATCAAGTCCCCGTAGATAATTTTTATAAGATATTAATCGCTTGATGTAGCGCGGCAATTTACTTGAGCAGCCATTTGTAACTCTCACAGGTATTGCTCTATTTCTGGCCATAATTGTTAGTTTTTGAAGATGGTCGACAGCGTTATCAATACTGTCGACCGATCCAAATTTACCTGGTCTTAAAGAAATGTTTTCATTAATAATGGAACGATAAAGTGGCCAGTCTGCTCTGCTGTAGTAGAAAACGTGCCTTTGCTTGAACATGAGGCTGCCCCCATCAGTAAAGTATATGGGGTAATGATTTGATGAGAGGGCTACTATTTTTTTTTTTTTTTTCCGTGAGGAAATCCCTTTACGGATACCAGCCCGAGTGGGGACTCGAGCGGGTGATGTGGGGCTCGCGGACTGGCAGATGGTAGGCCGTCCGAATACCCACCAAAACCTCACGGTGCTCCTCCTCGACCGCCACTTGCCGCGAAACGCGGGGACATTAGTCGTCCGCGAAACGCGGCGGCGGGAGCCTGCAAGGCACGTCGCGGAGTCAAGGGTGTGTGGGCACCCTCGTCGGCCTGCTCGGAGTAGCACGCGGGAGCAACCTGCGCGCGACTACTCGGGCCAGGTTAGTAGGCGGCCAGCTTCCCCAAGCTGACCGCCCTCTGGCTCGTTAGGGCGGAAGGCGGCGATCGTGTGCCGCCCTCCGGCGACCCGGTCTTTTGCGACGGATGGCGAGTTCGGCCGAAGCCTCCCTCGCTCGCTTCGCCGCCTCCTTCTCGAGCATCACTGCCTCGCAGAAGGAGGAGACCGCATCCCACGACGTCTCACTGCCGGTCATGGCTTTGACCACGGCCGGCAGGGAAAGATCGTCCCCTATGACGTCGCGCAAAGCGCGACGCTGAGACGCCCAGGCTGAGCACACCTCCAACGTGTGCTGGGCCGTCTCATCGAGGCAGTCGTCACAGTGGTGGCAGCGAGCGTCGGGCTCCCTCCCAGCGATCCGACACAGGTAACCCCCGAAGCAGCCATGCCCCGTGAGCACCTGTGTGGTGCGGAAGGTTAGGACGCCGTGACGCCGTGCTAACCACTGGCGGAACACTGGACGAACAGCCTCGATCGTCAACCGGCCGGCAGATGGTGTCGCCAGCCGGGATTCCCACACTTCCACAGCGGCTTCCCGCTCCTCCTCGGCGCGTGCTTGGCTAGCCGGGACTCCAGACGCTTGGTCCCGACGCCGGCAATATACCGACGCCAGAAAAAGCGCGTCCAGGTCCCACGGCATGACTCCAGCCAGCACGCATGCCACCTCACCGGAGATGGTCCGATACCCCCGTATCGCCCGGATGGCCATCACCCTCTGCGCACGTCGTAACAGGGTGACGTTGTGTCGATCCAGGGCGTCCGCCCATACGGGAGCACCGTAGAGGGCCATCGACCTGACCACTCCGGTGTACAGGCGGCGGCTCGAGGCGCTCGGCCCACCCACGTTGGGCAAAAGGCGCGCCAAGGCCCCCGCTGTCTTCAGCAGTTTCGGGGCCAAAGATGTGAAGTGGCCCCGAAAACTCCACCTGCCGTCCAGAACAAGTCCGAGGTACTTCATGCTCCTGGTGACGTCGATATTGACGCCACCGACGATGATATGGGCATCTGGTGGTGGGCCCTTTCGAGGAGCATGAAAGTATAATGCCTCGGACTTGTTTAGGGCGACTTCCAGCCCTAGCCGCCTAATGCGACCGACGACCTCAGCCACCCCCGCCGTAGCTAGGACCGCCGCCTCCCGGTAGGTCCTCTGCTGCGCCAAGAGTCCAGCCAGAGTGCCACCCCGCAGCACCCAGTCGTACCCAATGTTCCAGAGGATCGGACCCAGCACCGATCCTTGTGGAACACCGGCCGACACCCCAAACTCCTGCCATCCTCCTCCTGGAGCCGGAAAGATCACAGACCTCCCGGACAGATAAGCCCCGATGACGCGGCGCAGGTATGGAGGCACTCGGTGATATATGAGTGCCTCCTTAATGCAGGGCCAGGGTAGGGAGTTGAAGGCGTTGGCGATGTCCAAGGACACCGCCAATACTCCTTCGCGCCCCGGGCCACTGCATCCTGCGCATGAGACTTCACCTCCAGTATGGCATCCACCGTCGAGCGTCCCCTGCGGAAGCCATACTGTTGGTCCGAGAGGTCCGGACCTGTCCCCTCCAGATGGAGTTGCAGCCGCCTGGCTACAACACGCTCGAAGAGCTTGGCGATCTCGCTCAAGAGCACGATGGGCCTGTAGGCGGAGGGTGAATCCGCCGGGCGACCCTCCTTTTTGATGAGGACTAACCTGCCTGTCTTCCACCGCTGTGGAATTATGGCTTGAGCCAGACAGGCAGTGAATAGTCCTCGCACTCTGGGCCCCAGGGTGTTCAGGGCCAGAGTAAGCGCCCGGCCAGGGATGCTATCCAGGCCCGGGGCGGTGCTCTTGTGCCGAGATCGGCGTACAGCCTCCTCGAGCTCCTCCTCCTCCACCGGTGGTGCGACATTGTCTTGCTCCTCTTCACGCGCTGCAGGGCGGGCCATATTGGGTGGTGTAAAATTGGCCCGCTGCGGAAATAACGACGACAGAACCCCTCGGAGAACATCCGGGTGGAGTGTCTGCGTCAACGGTGGTGACCAAGCCCGTAACCTACCGAGCACCATTCGGTAAGGTGTGCCATACGGGTCTTGGTCTATCCCCGCAATCATCTGGTCGTGCGACTCGCCTCTCGCACGACCGATTTCCTCCTGCAGTCGCGTTCTCGCCTCGACATAGACGTGGTACAGTCGATCTTCCTCCTCCTGCACCTTCTGTTCCCGTCTGCGATAGTGGCTGTACTGGCGTCTCGCGTCAACGCAGATGAGACGCAGTTGCGCGATCTCCCACGACCACCAGTACACTTGCCGCCGCTGAGGGCGGCGCCTGGAACGGGGCATTGACGCGTCACAAATACGCGTCAATGCCCTCTGCGTCCAGGATGCGGCGTCTTCGGCAGACGCCAAGCTCTGGGGCAGCCAGGATTCCACTATCGCGGCCTCCTCCAACAATTCCCTGTCGAGACGACCCAATTGCCACCGCGGTCCGTACTCTCGCGAGGACGAACTGGGGGTTGGTTGCACCGCTGAATGAGTAGAGATCTCGTACAAGATGTAAAGGTGATCCGAGAGAGTCTCCACATCATCCAGCACTCGCCAACCCTGAACACGACGCGCTAGGGCCGGACTCGCGAACGTTATGTCCACGACGGATCCGCCCAGCCTTCGCACACACGTGTTCTTCGTCCCCTGGTTGAGGACAGACAAACCGGTGTCAATTACCCACTCCGACAATGTCTCACCACGTGCATCCGTCGTTGCGGAGCCCCACACGCTGGACTTCGCGTTGAGATCGCCCGCGACTAGCACCTCCGCCGGACGAACTCGTTCTAACATTTCCCCCAATCGAATGAGAAACTCCTTGAACTCCGTGAGAATTCGATTGGGGGAAAAGTAGACCCCGACGACAACGACGTCGCCGACAAGTGCCGCGACGCATCCCGCACCTTTCTCTACTCGTGAGAAAGGCGGAGAGCCCGTAGCGACCTGGGTGATCAATGCTACCACCCCGGTGTTGTCGGCGACCCAGTTGTCTCTGTCGGGAACGCTGTAAGGCTCCGCAACAACCGCCACCTGAACAGACCACTGCGCCAGACTTTGGGCCAGTAAGTCCTGAGCCCTGGCGCAGTGATTTATGTTTGCCTGCAACACACGGAGAGCCATTATTTGACTTCCATGTGTTGCACCTCCTCACGCCCGGCTGGGGCGTTTGGCTTGTCCGCTGGCCTGCCTCCCCTCCTGCCACCCCTTCTCTTTTTGGCATTGACGCATGCGGTGCTTCCCACCGAATGATCTGAAGGCTTCCCTGCCGCCTCGCAGACCGGGCAGTGCGGTGCGGCCGAGCACTGGTGCTGTTTGTGGCCGTCTTGGCCGCACCTGAAGCACTGCAGACTCCTATCGAGTGCACTGCTGCATTTTGCTGCCACGTGTCCAATGTCGTGACAGCGGAAACATTGTAGGGCTCTTTCTTGCAGCAGATGCACTCGCGCCGAAACAAAATCGACCAAAAGCCGTGAACCACTGACTTTCTTCGCTGCCATAATAGGGCAGCGGACCCACGCTGTGCCCAGTCCACTGCGGTCCTGCCGAATCTCTCCCACCTTAATCAACGAGGCATCGCAGCCACCTACTCGGCTCACGGCTAGTGCCACCTCCTCCGAAGTGGCAGAGTCGTCCAGTTCACTAACACGCAACTCTGCACACTACATTGGTCTGGCGACCAACACATCGTCGGCATTAAGCACCTCTCGTAGGCGCTGGGCCAGAGTATCCGCCTTCTCACCACTGTTAGTGCCGGGTAACTCTAGAACCCTGGCACCAGTAGAGGCAACCCTGAGACGTAGCTCCTCAATGCCCAGATCTTCTAATTTGATCGCCTGCTTGACCTGTGTTAGCACGTCTTTATAGGGCTACTATTGCCCCAACATTGCTTATCTTGTCTATGTTTTGACAAATGACTAAGTCAGGATTAGTGGGATTGTTATCCGCGGAGTAATAGGTATGCTAGGAGCGAAGATAAAATAATCGTTATTAAGCATATGATGAAACAGGACTGCCACGGGTATCAGTATAGCTGCTTAACCAATGACCATGGTTAGCATTGAAATCTCTTGCAATAATTAAGTGAGGTGACAAGTTCAGGAGTACATCGAGATCACTTGGCATGAGAGGCAAATTTGGTGATTGATAAGCACTAACAATAACATGTAGAAATAGAAATAGAAATAGCCTTTATTAACAAACTTAAATGTTTTACAATATATAACAAAATACTTATATCTAGACATCGGTAAATAGTTTGTTTTGCTTTTCAGCATAGGCCTCCCCCAGATCCTTCCACACTTGACGATCGCGTGCTTTCCTCCATGTTGCTCCCACTGCTGCTTTTATGTCGTCTTCCCATCTCCTTAATGGTCGTCCTCTTTTCCGTTTGCCTTCCCTTAGATACCACTCTGTGACGTCTTTAGCCCATTTGTCTAACCTACTCCGAATAATATGCCCTGCCCACTTCCATTTTAATTTTTTTACTGTGTATGTTACGTCTATTATGGTAGTCTTTTTAAATTAAAATCCATAAGGAAGAACTTATGGATTTTAATCTTATTTTATCTTTTCTCCTTATAGACAGTATACTTCTTTCCATGTTATTTTGACATATTTTTAATTTTTGGATATTTTTATTAGTAAGAGTCCATGTTTGGCCATACGTCATGATAGGAAGTATGCAAGAATTATATGCTTGTCGTTTTACCTTAAATGATTTAATATTGCTCCATTTATGTAGATTCCATAACTACTCCAGTCAAGATTACTAAATCCTAATATTAAAGTAGCCGAAAAGAGTTTGGGAGATAATGGATCGCCTTGTCTCACCCCATTCCTTATTTCAAACTTGTAACCTAATCTTTCTGTTTTTACTCTAGCAGTCATATTGCTGTAAATATTTTTGATCAATCGTATATATTTTTTGTGTACGCCTTGGCTCAGCAATGCACTCCAAATGCTTGAGTGTTTCAGAGAATCGAATGCTTTATTGTAGTTTACGAAGGCTATATAGTATGACTTTTGGTATTCATTATATTTTTCAATTATTTGCTTTACAGTATGTATGTGGTCGATTGTCGAAAACCCGCTACGGAATCCCGCTTGCTCCTTTGGTTGATTCTCGCCCAGGACATTTGTTATCCGTGCCAGAATTATCTTAGAAAACATTTTGTACAAATTTGACATCATGCTTATTGGTCTATAGTTATTTATATCCTCTCTACACCCTTTCTTATATAAAAGGATAATTGTTGATGATAGCCACTGATGAGGTATTCTTTCTGTGACAATTATTTCATTAAATAAGCAGTTTAAAGGGCCAAGTATAATATCCGATATGCCTTTCAAGAGTTCGTTGGATATTCCATCTTCACCAGGAGTTTTCCCACTTTTTGTGATTGTAAAGCTTTGCTTATTTCATTATTTAAAATAGGTGGAACATCCTCTTCATTAAGACTATCTTCTAGATTGGATACAAAAGTGAGTTCGTTTTCTTTGTTGTATAGTTTTTTATAGAAATTAGTCGCTATGTCTGATATATCTGTTCTTTTTGATTTGTTTTTGTTACTTTTGTCTAGCAGTTTCGGAATTCAATCTGTTAATTCTTGGAGTTCTTTCAAAGCCTTTTTCAATCCTCCTGTGGCCTTCATATGGGATATGCTTGCTGTTCTCGTCTTTTATTTATGTTTTCTAATACTTTCTTTGATATCTTTGCTGATTTTTGCTATTTTATTTCTATATTTAGGTTTTTGTTGTAGTAATACTTGGCGTTCTATTATTAATTTTCTTGCATTTTTACCTACCCTGTCGGAGTTTCTTTTTATTGATGACATCGATCTTTCCGCTACTTGAAGTTGCTTTTCTAAATAATCGTATTTACTTTGTATAGTTTTTATTTCTTTTAACTTGCCTTTGATGTTTTAATAAATGTCAAAGTTTCGTCGGATAGTGGAAGATGTAATTGTTTTTTTTTGCTTCCCAAATTTTTCCTAGATATTTTAGGTGAAATTCCAAAGATTTTCGCACGGACCATGCGATGGTCAGTGTTGAAATTTAATTGTTTAATTACACTAACATTCATAAATATATTTCGTTTATTTGTAATTATTAGGTCTATTTCATTTTTTACTTTACCGTTTGGAGAAATCCAAGTCCACTTCTTGTGTGTTTTTTTGTTGTAGAAGCTATTCATAATATACAAATGTTGTTCATGTACAAAGTCAGTAAGCCTTTGACCATTCTGGTTACGCTTTCCGGTTGTATATGGACCTATATATTTACTTTTGAAGTTTGGTATTTTACCAATTTGGCTATTGAAATCACCTAGTATTATTTTTGTGCTATGTGAGCAGTCCATTGTTACCTTCAGTTCATTGTAGAAGCTATCTATTGGATACTTCAGTGGGTGCGTAGACTTGAATTAGCGATATTGATTGCTTGTAGCCTGGTAAGGCAATATTTAAAACAGCTATTCTATCAGATACTCCGATGAACTCATCTATCATTGGTTTGAGATGCGCCTTCACTATGAATCCAACTCCATATTGGCCAGGAATCTCGTTCTTATAGCAGAGTAGATAATCGCCGTGGTCTTCTATCTTTTCGCCTGAACGTCTTATTTCGCATAAGCCCACTATGTCCTATTTTAGAGTTTGAAGAGCCTGTTCTAATTCGTGTAATGATTCAGATGATTTTAAAGACCTTGTATTTAAGGTTGAGATATATATATGTTGTTTTTTACGTTTTGATTCTGGGGGGTTGTGGTCAATAGCCCCACAGTGACCAGCCGGAGTGGGGATTTGTAAGGTTTTTATTTGTTTTAATTGTTCTAGTTGAGATTTTCCTAGTTTACCGATGTCCAGTAATTCCTATGCCTTAGATGTTTTCTCACTCAAAGAGTGTGATCTGCACCTCATATACGCAAACGGATCTGTTTTTTGAAGTTTTGCTGGAGCTAAAATAGATTTTGCAGGCCCTTGATGTAAAGACCTAGGTGGAGTTACTGAGTTGTCTCGCTTTCTTTTATCTTTCTGTTTTACTATAAGCTTGTTGTTTTTTATATAAGCTTCGTTACTCTTCTCCTTTTCCTTATTAACTTGTTGCTGTAATTCCTTGCGTATCATTAAAGTCTCTTTCGATAAATCTTCAGTCATATAAGTATTTGGTGGCATTTTGTTTTTGCATTTTATAATTTCAATTTTTTTGTTAAGCGTAGTAAGTTCTCACTTACTACGCTTAACAAAAAAATTGAAATTGAATTATAATTGGTCGGATCTTACCTGTATTTGCTCTTCCGATTCTATGAATTTTATTAATATCATATGATTCCATTTGTATGTTTAGTTTAGAAAATATTTCTGCTATCATATTGCAAAGCTCATTGTAGTTTTTTTCAGTTTCTTTTATTCCATGGAATATAATATTGTTCTTCCTGTTCATATTTTCCAAGTTAATGATTTTTTTATATAATGTTTGTATTTCCAATTTAAGATATTCGTTTTCTTCTTTTAACGGTTTAATCTTTTCATCAATCATTAGCATTACGTTTTCAGATACGGAGTTGGTAATTGCAATAGTTTGTTTTTCGAATTCTTTTTTCATCGTATCAAGCAGAGATGACATATCTGAACTTAGTATATTCTGTGGTGTACTCATTGTTGTAAATTCGTAGCGTGGAACGAAACGTTTTTATTGTTAGATTGGTAGCTTTGAGTTGTGAAGTTGACAGTACTAACTTCGTGATGTTTACAATTTGCTAATGCAGTTGTGACTTAGCAAATTTGTATATATAACGGCTAATCAAAGCTTGCACTTACTTCAAAATTTAGTAAAGTATATTCTTGTTGATTGCTTGCGTTACGTCTTGTCACTTCTTAGTTATTGTGAAATTTGTGGTTGTAACACGTTAATTTGTAATATATTAAAACTTTTTAAAATAAATACAGGGAGCGACCCGACTTTACGTGTTGTATGTACAAGCACCGGAAACGGAAAAAAAAAACAATAACATGTACAACACCAGAAATATTTAAAGATATGCCTATTACTTCAATATTTATAGTGGGGGGTATGTTAATGACCGAGTGCTCAATACCTTGCTTTACTAATATTGCTACCCCTTGCCCTCTGCCACTGTCGTGCTTGTCTTTACGGTAACAAACAAAACCCGGAGTTAAGAGGTAATATTATCAGTAAGTCTAGTTTCGACAACTATGATAATATCAACTGGCACGGAACACACCGCGAGGTCTAAAAGCTCCTGAATTTTTTGCTATGAATTGTGCTGGGTTGTTTGCCGTGCAAAGATGCATTGGTAAACGTTGCATGAGTAGGTGTTCGCTTCGTGACGCCAGCCCACGATTTATTAGATATTGTCTTCGTCATGAACTGAGGTAAGATTGGCCTAATGACTGGGTATTTTCGCTGGGCTTCTTTCTTCTTTTCTTGACGCTCTAGGAAGGCAAGTCTAGCGTTGCAGTTTCGATAATTAGCTGGGTGTTCTCCCTTGTAGTTGCAAGACTGCGCGGCAGTGTCACTTTCCTTTTTTGAACACTCAGCTGTGGAATGAGCACCTGTGCACTTGACGCACCTAGCTGGTAAGTTGCAGTTCTTAGAGGAATGTCCAAAACGTTGGCAACGGAAACACTGCGTGCCCTGATATCGGTTCGGCTTAAATTTTTCAAGGCTTATTACGCAATTGAACAAGTATTTAATCTGTTTGAATTTCGAAATATCGGCTCCCGCAGTAAGTTGTACTAGATAAGGTGGACATGGAAGATTTCCGTGCCTTGACTTGAGTTTAGTTACAGAAGTGGTCAGGAAACCCAGTTTACGGAGTTCGCTGGGTAGGTCTTCACCGATAGTATCTGGTAGCCCTTTAATTACAACCTTGGGCGTCTTCTCGTCCATTCTTGTTTATGTTACAAACGGTATGTCATCTTTTCTAAGGCCCTCTTTTAACGCCTGGTGAGATTCGACAGTGTGACACATAACAGCTATTTTACTACCATTTCTATATTGCATATGATAGTGATTAACGTATCTATTTATAAGTTCTTTTATTGTTTGGTGAGTCCAGACAATCTTCACCTCTAGGATTATTGGGGGAATCGTATGGACTTCCTTACAGGGCCCCCTGCATCTCTGGATTGACTGCCGCTTACCGTTTCTGTATCGATGGGTAGACCTTTATAGGTATTATGGAGTCCTACTTTAAAGTTAGTATGGGGACTTTTATTAGTAGCGTACCTCTTTGGAGCACGCCATTCCTGAGTTTCATTGTCCGCCGGACGTTTCGCATTGGAGCTGTTAGTTGACGGAAGTCGCTCAAGATAACGTTCCATTATAACTTCGACGCCTTTTCTCGTTATCGACACAATATATCAACTACGTCACATCACTATTCCTTCGCATTAGTTGTACGGATTGAATAGGAGCGACCGAACGAGCGCACGCGACGAGTATCGAACGCGTAATGATAATGAATTAATTATTAATATTAATATAATATAATGAATTAATTATTAATATTAATATATTAATAATTAATTAATTATTATTTAATTAATATAATATTAATAATATTTTTTATTTAATTAATTTATAAAAAAATATTATATATATTAATTTTTAATTTTAATATTATGAAAGAAATAAGAGAAATTATTAAAAATGTATTAATTTATATTAAATGAATAACTTAAGTTTTATACATTTCTATAAAAAAAAATTATATAAAAAAAAAATCTATGTAAAATTATAAAATAATAGATAACATTTTATATTTTGTATAATTTATTTTAAATTTATTTTACATATAAATTTTAGTATATATTTTTGATTATTTTAATAATAATAAACTAAATTATGTAGTAATTAATATTAAAAATTTAAGAAATTAAGATTTAGTATTATAAAAATTAATAACTAATTTTGTGCCAGCAGTCAATAATAAACAAAAGTTAAATTAAATTTATTCAGTATATAATAAATAAAAAAAGATTTTTAAAAATATGAAATTATAAGGTGAAATTTTAATTTAATTAAAATTATTATTGAAGTTATGATTTAGTAAATTTTATTATAAACTAGGATTAGATACCCTATTATTAAAAAATTAATTATAAATACTAAAATAGTAAATAATTTATATTGAAACTTAAATAAAATGGCGGTATTTTAGTTCATTTAGAGGAATCTGTCTAGTAATTGATAATCCACGAATAAATTTACTTAATAAAAAATTTTGTATATGATTGACTTAAATTACGCAGGCGAGAAAAAGGCTTTTTAAAAAATTATTTATTTATTTAATTTTACAAAAAACCTTTCTGTAACAAAGCAAGTTGAAGACAAAGAATATTAATTAAAAATTTATATCATTGAAAATAGTTAATTCAGCAAATATCTTGAACTCCATTGTTTGTTCCCACGAGCTGCAAGTGCGGCGTCAGGGGAATGTGTCTTTACACATTGTTAAGTCCTCCCTCCTTAAGATGGAACCTAGTCCTGCAGGTTCCTGAAGCGTCCACGCTGCTGATTTTCTCCGGTACTCTGCGTAAATGCTTGTAGATTTTCCACATAATGAAAATTATTATAAAAATGTATATAATGATCGTGGACCAGCTGGGAACAGCCATGATAATAGCCAATCTATTTCTTTCTATTTATAAATTATATATATATATATATATATATATATATATATATATATATATATATATATACCCTGCTCTGTGCGGGATACAGCGTGAAGCTGATTTATTTTTTTACCTCGATACGTTTACAATACGGACTCGAATATTTTTCGTGCTCGACCCACTGGACATTGGCAGCGCTCCATCAAACTAATATCCGTCCTTTCTCCATATATATATATATATATATATATATATATATATATATATATAAAGCTATAGTGGAGCTTTATATATATATATATATATAAAGCTATAGTGGAGAAAGGACGGATATTAGTTTGATGGAGCGCTGCCAATGTCCAGTGGGTCGAGCACGAAAAATATTCGAGTCCGTATTGTAAACGTATCGAGGTAAAAAAATAAATCAGCTTCACGCTGTATCCCGCACAGAGCAGAGTAGGCAAAGGGAACCTAGTGTTAAGACACTCCGTTCCCCACTTTCTGCCGAATTTTGGAGGCATTGCGTGTTGAGTGGCAGAACTCAACGCCGCCCTTAACCTCGACACCAGAGCGAAGAAATGGAAATATAAATTTAAGTAAATATTTCATCTCCTCGAGTGGGGATCGAATCCACAACCAGTCGGTTTTACAGTTACACCTCGTGCCGCTGCGCCACGACTGGCCACGACGTATCGAGGTAACTATACGATTACAAAGTTCGAAGCACGAACCATAGCGTATCGAGTATCGACTGATGACTCGATATGATTAAGTAGGTGACGTCATGCTAACGAGACTTAGAAAGAATAGTGAATGTTAAAACATTCAATTAAAATGTTTATTTATTTTAATTTACATTACAATTTACGTTGAAAATGAAGAAAAATCTATGAAAATATTACGAAAAATGTAAGTAAGTTATCAAGATTGGAAGAAATTCAATCCTTTTGTATATTTAAAACAACATATATATCTTGCGGTTTCTAAATGAATCCACTTGACGCCCCGCCAATTATACCTAAGTTTGTATTTGTTTTGTAAGCAATTATAGTAAGTTTCATTTCTTTATTATTAAAAAAATAATAATGAAAACGAGCTACTTACAGTATTTAACCATGGTGGAATTCATGGAAGCGTGAGTATAAATTTAGTATGAATTATATTATATTTAAATAGTTGTATTTAATAAGTTCTTTGATTTTCACGATTATTACACATTTTAAATAAAATTATTTTAACCGGATTAATCGCGTATATTTAGTTTTTACATTTTTGGAAACCCGACGTTTCGAACACTTTGCAGTAGTCCGTGGTCACGGGTAGACTGAGGTGGCATTCGTCTGTCAGTTGACATAATTACTATATCAAACTACCGCCAACGATTTCTTAATTTCCTCGCGTACTGCCCTGGATTCTTGCAGAATGAGCTAACTGTATCTTGCCCTCTGGTATGGTGGGTCTGAGACTTCAAAGATTTGATGAGTGGGTCCCAGGTGTTAGAAAGCTTCCAGCCGTCCTCTCTATTGAAATTAGGATATTTTTGTATTTCAATAGCCTCACGGATCATTCTAGGAATATATCTATTTTCCTTAGCGAGGATGAGGGGTTTATCAAACCTTATGTAATGGCTAGGTTTATCCACAGTGTGCTCACATACAGCCGACTTTGATACATGCCCATTCTTTATATCTGAGATGTGTTCCTTCACCCTAACACCGATGCTTCTCTTTGTTTGACCAATGTAGGATAAGCCACAGTCACAATCTAGTTTGTATACACCTGCACACTGTAAAGGAATGTTACTTTTAACTGGTCTCAAGAATTGGCTCACTTTCTTGTTAGGCTTGAAAATAGTTTTTATGGAAGCTCTTCTTAAGATGTTGCCAATCCTGTCCGTAACCCCCTTCACATATGGTAGAAGTGCCGGCTGTCTCTCAGTAAATTACGGAAAAACGAGGATATAACAGTTCTTAAAGCCGATAAAGGTAACGCGACGGTTATACTAGACACCGAAGAGTATATCCAAAAAATGTCATTATTGCTATCGGATCAAAAAACTTATAAAATTGTTGACAAAGACCCTACAACAAAAATACTTAAAAAGACATCCGATTTAATCAAAAAACACGCGAAATCATTACATCTTGACATTAAATCTCTTGTGCCTAGCTGTGTAAAACCTCCGAAGTTGTATGGGTTACCAAAAATACACAAAAAAGATGTACCTCTTAGACCAATAGTCAGCCAAATCGATACACCAACGTATAAACTGGCTCAACATGTCGCTAGAGTACTTTCTCCACTGCGTGGCCACACAACATCTTATGTCAGGGATTCTTACCATTTTGTTAGCGAGCTGAAAGACCTTAAGCTAGCTGACAATGAAACCATGGTCAGTTTTGATGTCCAGTCGCTGTTCACCAGTATACCCATTGAGGACTGCATCAGGATTGTCAAGCGGAAACTAGAGGAAAACAATATGCCCATGGAATATCTTGAACTTTTAGAACATTGCCTCACATCTGGATATCTAATGTTCAATCAAGAATTCTATTTACAAATAGATGGCATTGCTATGGGTTCGCCTGTGTCCCCGGTAATAGCAGATATATACATGGAGGACTTTGAGGAGATGGCTCTTAGCTCTGCGCCTTGTCTACCTAGGATATATAAGCGGTACGTAGATGACACTTTTATAATTTTACCTACGGACTATAGTTATATATTCTTAAACCATCTTAACTCTATTAATAACAATATTCAATTCACAATAGAGTTACAGGCCAATAATTCCCTAGCTTTCCTCGACGTGTTAGTCATAAGAAATCCCAATGGCACAATAGGCCACACAGTATATAGGAAACCCACGCACACCAATAGATACCTCAATGGTGAATCGCATCACCACCCTACACAGTTATCTACCGTTGGCAAATCTTTGTTTCAGAGAGCCCACCACCTCTGTGACGCTGAACATCTAGGGGACGAGCTTCGCCAGGTGAAGAATTCCCTTCATCAGAACAAGCTGCCAGTTCCCCGCCAGCGTTGTCAGAAGACCAACAAGCCACCCACAGTAGAGAGACAGCCGGCACTTCTACCATATGTGAAGGGGGTTACGGACAGGATTGGCAACATCTTAAGAAGAGCTTCCATAAAAACTATTTTCAAGCCTAACAAGAAAGTGAGCCAATTCTTGAGACCAGTTAAAAGTAACATTCCTTTACAGTGTGCAGGTGTATACAAACTAGATTGTGACTGTGGCTTATCATACATTGGTCAAACAAAGAGAAGCATCGGTGTTAGGGTGAAGGAACACATCTCCGTTATAAAGAATGGGCATGTGTCAAAGTCAGCTGTATGTGAGCACACTGTGGATAAACCTAGCCATTACATAAGGTTTGATAAACCCCTCATCCTCGCTAAGGAAAATAGATATATTCCTAGAATGATCCGTGAGGCTATTGAAATACAAAAATATCCTAATTTCAATAGAGAGGACGGCTGGAAGCTTTCTAACACCTGGGACCCACTCATCAAATCTTTGAAGTCTCAGACCCACCATACCAGAGGGCAAGATACAGTTAGCTCATTCTGCAAGAATCCAGGGCAGTACGCGAGGAAATTAAGAAATCGTTGGCGGTAGTTTGATATAGTAATTATGTCAACTGACAGACGAATGCCACCTCAGTCTACCCGTGACCACGGACTACTGCAAAGTGTTCGAAACGTCGGGTTTCCAAAAATGTAAAAACTAAATATACGCGATTAATCCGGTTAAAATAGTTTTATTTAGTTGTATTTAGTCTTAAAAATAAAAACATCTAATAATCTAAGTAAGGTATTATGAAATTTGTATTTTAGGAATGGCGATTTATCTAAACCCTCAGGAGGTCCACGAGGTCGCCATTTTATTCAAAAAAAAATGGAGAGAGTTAATGAATAAATTAAATAGTGATGGAACCGGGGACCCTAGGACTGAGGAGAAATGGCGCAAGGTATTGGAAATTATATTTTAGGTATAAATGCTTGATTATATATAAATGTTTCTTTTATTTAATATTTATATTTGTTAATTAAGGTCTGGAGTGATTACAAAAATAATGCAAAGAAGAAATTTGCAAGAATGAAAAGGGCTGCTAGTGGTACTGGTGGAGGGCCTGCACTCCAATTATCGCTGACTGACTAGGACTGAGGAGAAATGGCGCAAGGTATTGGAAATTATATTTTAGGTATAAATGCTTGATTATATATAAATGTTTCTTTTATTTAATATTTATATTTGTTAATTAAGGTCTGGAGTGATTACAAAAATAATGCAAAGAAGAAATTTGCAAGAATGAAAAGGGCTGCTAGTGGTACTGGTGGAGGGCCTGCACTCCAATTATCGCTGACTGACCTTGAAAGTCGAGTCATTCAGATAGTTGGAGTGCAGTCAGCTATTGGCATTGCAGTGGAGGAAGCTGGATTTCCATTGGTAAGCAATATTTTATATCGTTTTCTTTATAAAAACAATAAAGATACAGTAAAGTTATTATGTCATTTCAGAATAAAGTTATTGAGGCTCCTCAAGCTCAAACAGAAGTCAGTCTCCAAAATCTGTTTGGAAGTGAATGATTCTGGTAAAAAAAAAATATTAATATTTTTTTGAGATGTTTTGCTATAATTCTGTTAGGAATGGTGTATATATTTCATTGTAAAAAATACTTTTTAATACATTTAGAGTTTGGAGTTTTTATTATTTAGCTTCAATTGCAATTAATAGCAGCGTTTTATCTGAAATAAAACGTTTATTAATTTACTTACCTTATTCGAAGCTTATTAAATGGAGATAGGCACTACGTTTCCCGCCGATACTTCCTCCTTAAGCCACGCCTTTTTACCCTGACGTCACTTCCACTTGGCAGCGTCGGCGCATTTTGTCAGTCACAAGTAAAAATATTCATTGGGTTTTAGCAAACACCAGGCAGCGATTAATCGCAAGCTTCGAATAAGGTAAGTAAATGAATAAACGTTTTATTTCAGGTAAAACGCTGCTATTAATTTGACTGTCCCTTATTCGAAGCTTATTAAATGAGACGTGTTTGTTATCGCCTAGTGGAAGTGACGAACGCCAATGTGATAGCAGTATAGGTCACTTGAAGACTGTTTGGTAGCGTGTGGTGATAGTTAGCTTGCAGACGATTAGTAACAATAATCAAGTCTTTTACAACACAAATATTTATTACACTTAAAAATTAAAGTCACATATAACGAAAGAACACAAAGAAAGATAGTCCACACACAGTTTATAAATAGTACAGAAGGAGTGAAAATAAAGAGTGTACATATATCGGAAACAAAACTACAAGAACGTTCACTAGAAGGTAGGTACGTGACGTAGTGGCCGATAGTATAGCAAGTGCAAGGAATCCGCGACGGTTGGGTGTTTGCGACTCACTAGCTGGCGCATTGTATCGCGCGATCAGCTGTGGTCGACCCAAAATGACGTCACACGGCTCAGGTAGCAATTGCCGTGCAGATTATAAATAATTTGAACCGACGTCGGTGATTTATGAGTTGTGTGTTTTGTAATATGGAAAATAATTAAATAAATATTTTTTGTTTGTGTTTGTATAATATAATTGATTTAGATTTAATAAATAAATATGTGAAATTATATTGTGCATAAATAAATTAATTTGAATTAGTGGGAGTAGCCCACATCACTCCCCCCCAGAGACCGTCTTACGGGTGAAAGTAGTCAGGGAAGTGAACTACGCGTCCAGAGCGTGTTTTCACTACATCCTGAGTGGTAGTAGAAGGAGCTTGAAGGCTTGAAGAGGGATCGGGAGTTGGACTGAGGTTGTGGCTGTAGGTAGGGATGGGATTTGGATCTGCTAGTATGTATGCAGGTTTTATGCGATCTATCGATACAGTCACTTTTTTGCCCCTAACCATGATTGTAAATGTTTTATTATTTCTCTCCACAACTTCATAAGGACCAGTATATGGGGGTTGTAATGCACCTCTTACTGAGTCATCCCGTAGAAAGACATGGCTGCACGAACTCAAATCTTTGAATACAAAAATTTTATTTTTGCTATGTCGTGCAGCTGGTGACGGTCGTAACTGGGATGCGATATGCCGGATTCTGGTACCAAAATCAGATAAATCTGTGCTTTGTGGAGGTGTGGGGTGGAAAAATTCTCCCGGAAGTCGTAACGGCTCACCATAAACAAGCTCAGCGGAAGAAGCTTGGAGTTCTTCCTTGTATGAGCTCCTGATTCCCAACAGAACTAAAGGCAGTGTGTCGAACCAATTGCTTTCTGCATGACACATGAGGGATGCCTTCAATTGACGGTGAAACCTTTCCACTAAACCGTTGCAGGCTGAATGATACGCGGTAGTACGGCGGTGTTTGAATCCAATCATTCTTCCAAGATATTGGAAGAGCGTGGATTCAAATTGCCGACCACGATCAGTCACTATATCCGTAGGACATCCAAATCTGGATATCCATGATATGAGTGCCTTGCCAACGGTTTCCGCTGTCATGTCTGGCATTGGTATCACTTCAGGCCATCGTGTAAATCGGTCTACTATTGTAAGACAATAACGATGGCCTTGCGATGGGGGTAGGGGTCCAACTATGTCTACGTGAATAAAAGCAAATCTAGCTCGAGGTAAGTCAAATGTGCCTAAGGGTGACGATACGTGTCGATGCACCTTAGCTTTTTGACACGCTAGACATTTTCGAGACCACTCCCGACAATCTTTACGAATTCCTGGCCACACAAAGCGCTGTGCCACCAGCTTAGCTGTAGCATTGGCACCAGGGTGGCTCAAGTTGTGTAAGCTGTCGAAGAGTGGTTTTCGTAAAGTTTTGGTAAGGAAAGGTCTTGGTGTCTTTGTACTTACATCACAGTAGAGCATAGTTGGACTGTTGGGAAGTGGGAGTTTTTCTAGGCGGAGTGATGATTCACCGTCTAGAAGTTGATTAAGCTCAGGATCTGAGCTTTGGGAAGAAGCGAGCAAGTGTAGGTCGATTGGCATTTGCAGTTCATCGATACGTGACAATGTATCGGCGACAACGTTGTCCTTGCCGGAAATGTGTCTAATATCGGTTGTGAACTGCGAAATGTAATCGAGGTAGCGATATTGCCGAGGCGAACAGTTTACTTTTCTCTCATGAAAAGCAAAACTGATCGGCTTATGGTCAGTATACACTACGAAATGTCTCGCTTCTACCATATGCCGAAAGTGTTTGATACCTTCATATATGGCCAGAAGTTCACGGTCATATGGTGAGTACTTTTGCTGAGCCGGAGTGAACTTCCGTGAAAAGAATGCAAGTGGTTGCCACTCTCCATTATAAAATTGCTGCAAAACTGCACCCATTGCCCAGTCAGATGCATCAGTTACCAATGCTAACTTTGACTGACAATCTGGGTGTGCGAGTAATGCAGCATTGCACAAGCTTTCCTTGCACAGGTTGAAAGCTTCCAACGCGTCGTGAGAAAGATTGATAGGTTGGGACGCTTTAATTGACCCTGTGAGCAAGGCATTCAAAGGTGCTTGAATTTCAGCGGCGTGTGGTATGAAGCGCCTATAAAAATTGAGCATCCCTAGGAAACGCCTGAGCTGCTTGGCAGTTTGAGGTGTGGGGAAATCCTTTACCGCCTGTACCTTGGATTCGAGCGGAATGGTGCCTGACGCAGAGATATGGTATCCTAAAAATGTCACCTCTTTTACGCCAAAAACGCACTTTGAAGTGTTTATGACGATACCATACTCTTTCATACGACGAAAAAGTTCGTGCAGGTGCCGCTCGTGCTCAGTCTCATCCTTGGAAAATACAAGAAAGTCATCAAGGTAGCAGTAGCAAAAGTCAAGGCCTCTGGTCATCTCGTCAACAAACCTTTGGAAGGTTTGTCCTGCATTCCTGAGACCGAAGGTCATGTAGGGAAATTCGAACAAACCAAAGGGTGTGCTTATTGCTGTCTTCTTGATGTCTTCCTCGTTGACTGGTATCTGGTTGTACGCCTTCATTAAATCTATGGAAGAGAATATTTTACAACCAGAGATATTATGAGCAAAGTCGTGAATGTGTCTGATTGGATATCGATCAGGAATAGTACGTGCATTAAGGAGTCTATAGTCGCCACAGGGGCGCCACCCATTTTCTTTTTTGGGTGCGAGATGTAGGGGTGAAGCCCATGAACTCTCGGAAGGGCGCGCAGTACCGCTGTTTAGCATTAGCTGAAATTCTTGTCGCGCAATTTTTAATTTGTCAGGTGCTAATCTGCGGGGATTGCATGAAATAGGGGGACCGGGTGTGGTGCGAATAAAATGTACTGTATTGTGCTTTGGTGTACTTGTTATGCCAGAAGGGCGAGTAATTTCAGGGTACATATCTAAAATTTTATGAAATTTAGTGTCGCCTTTAACAATTTTTACAGAATTAATATTATTGCTAGCATAAGATGCGCTGGTTGAAAGCGTGGTAGCATTGTCGATTAGGCGTTGATTGCGGCAATCTACAATTAAATTATAAAAACTGAGAAAATCAACGCCTATGATTGGTTTAGTAACATTTGCTACAATAAAGCGCCATGAAAAATTACGCCTAAGGCCAAAATTTAAGCTAAGCTCGACAAACCCGTATGTATTTATAATACTTCCGTTGGCGGCGATGAGATGGTAGTCCGTTAGGGCCCGTCGTTCCTTGAGTGCGGAGTGGGGGTAGACGCACAGGTCACTACCGGTGTCAACCAGGAAGTCCAGCTTTGAAGTGTGGTCCTTCACGAAGAGGCGACTCGTAGAGGGCGGGCAATCGTCAGTCGCCATCAGCGACTGCTCCTGGATTTTCCTGCATTGCTTCACACGTGTTGTCGCACTAGATTGTGACTCATTTCTCCGTGGTGAAGCGGAACGACGATGAGGTGATGAACCGCGATGCTTGTACATAGACCGAGTGTGCTCATCCAATTTCAGTGCTAGTTTTTCCACCATGTTTCTGAGCTCAGCGATCTCACTGGGCGAATGTACTAAAGCACTTGTCGATGATGATGCAACGTCGTCAGGTGAAGTAATCTCCTGAATTCGATCCGCCAAATCCGATAATTGTTCAATAGTGTGGGTAGTCTGAGAAGCAAGTATTGCTTGAATATTCTTCGGTAAACGGTCGCACCAAATCGTTTTAATAAAATCTTCTGGGACCGAAGGTCCTGCTAGGTCCTGAAGGTGTCTCAGAAACTGCGATGGTTTCATGTCTCCAAGTTTCTCATGCATGAGCAATTGTGTAATCTTATTTTCTTGAGACGCAGTAAGTCGACGAATTAATTCCGTTTTTATTTTATTATATTTATTTTCCGTCGGAGGGTTGATAATAATTTCTTTAACCGTTTTTGCAATCGACAAGTCCAAGTTAGTAATAACATATGTATATTTAGTATGGTCATTACTAATATTATAATTATAGAATTGACCTTCCAATAATGCAAACCATATCTCTGGATCGTCCGCGGAAAATTGTGGAATTTTGAAATTATTCAGACATCCCAACGAAGAATCGTGTCGTTCACTTGAAACGCGCACTTTACGCGTGCGACGTACGGTGACGTGGTCGCCGTTACGCGAGCCGGCGGTTTTAACGGATTCACTGCTATCACTCATATTGTGCACTGTTCGGGGTCACCAGTTTGGTAGCGTGTGGTGATAGTTAGCTTGCAGACGATTAGTAACAATAATCAAGTCTTTTACAACACAAATATTTATTACACTTAAAAATTAAAGTCACATATAACGAAAGAACACAAAGAAAGATAGTCCACACACAGTTTATAAATAGTACAGAAGGAGTGAAAATAAAGAGTGACATATATCGGAAACAAAACTACAAGAACGTTCACTAGAAGGTAGGTACGTGACGTAGTGGCCGATAGTATAGCAAGTGCAAGGAATCTGCGACGGTTGGGTGTTTGCGACTCACTAGCTGGCGCATTGTATCGCGCGATCAGCTGTGGTCGACCCAAAATGACGTCACACGGCTCAGGTAGCAATTGCCGTGCAGATTATAAATAATTTTAACCGACGTCGGTGATTTATGAGTTGTGTGTTTTGTAATATGGAAAATAATTAAATAAATATTTTTTGTTTGTGTTTGTATAATATAATTGATTTAGATTTAATAAATAAATATGTGAAATTATATTGTGCATAAATAAATTAATTTGAATTAGTGGGAGTAGCCCACAACTGTAATACTAGAGTAGAACATAGTAGTACATTAAATGCATAACTATTAGAAAATTACCAAAAGGTGTATCCTAAAAAATCTACTTGTAGATCAATTACAATGATTGAAACCTCACTTTAGACTGAAAGGAGATTTTATTAGATTTTAATGAATATAACTAGGTATCTATAAATATTATAAAATAGAAACGCTTTTTTTCTCTGTCTGGCCTTTCTAAGCGATCTTCGTCTAAACCACCCAACGGATTTTGATGCGGTTTTCACCATGAGGTAGAATATTTCTCAGAGAACCTACCTACCTACCCGTTGAGAAACTTTCACGCATGCGCTGCTTTAATGGTAAGTCCTACATGAAAATAATGTACTAGAGTATTATTCCTCTTAATAAGATCTACAAAAAAGTCAGCGCCAGCATATTTGTATCTTTTAAGGATAACATACAGTGAGCATATTTCTGTCTAAAAATAATAAATTGAATATATTTTTTATTGTGAGGGATGTGTCCATAATGATATCAATCCTTATCCTTTAAAATACTTTATTAATTTTCTACGTTAAACGAAGATAAAATTTGCTTTTTACACTAATTGGAAATTACGAATAGTTTTAGAGAAAAACGCATTTAATTGTTGACACATCACGCCCGCTATAAACCGCAGATTTGGCTCATGTTTCGTTTATCCCTTACTCATAAAGCATATTAATAAGTATATTAGTTACGTTGGCCATTTAATGGAGATGAAAACTGTCTTTTATTGTTTTTCATTTTAATAAGTACTTTAGAAGTTGTTACAATATCAAAACATCCTTGCTGCGAAACGGCTCACCACACGCCATGCGTCCGCGCCACGCGACGCGTCCGCCGCGCCCGTCTCCCCGCCTGTCTCTGTATCGAAGTAGATTTAGATGCGATTGTACGTATTGGATAATTAGAGTTTAATGTATTATTTCAGCGCGATATATTTAGTTTCATCTTTTTTGATTAATAGTAGGTAGTCTTTCGTGTAAGTTTTTTAGGAAGAGAATAGTAGGTAGTCTTTTGTTTATCATTTCTTTCGTTTAAGTATCCTGTTGTTTAAATTGTTTACTCTCCTTCTTTTTATAATTTTTTTACCTTTTTAAACATTTCCTTTTTTAATTTAATTATGCCACGAAAAAGTCGTTCATAGGTCGTAGAACAAGAAATGCAAATAACAATCGTTTAAATCTTACTAATGAAAGCGTAGAGGAGACGAAAATTAGACGGCAATTTAAATATATTTTCTTATTGTAAGGGATGTGTTCATAATGACATAATCCTTATCCTTTTAAATAAGTTATTAATTTTCTACGTTAATCAAAGATAAACTTTGCTCTTTACAATATTTCGAAATTACAAATAGTTTTAGAGAAAAGCTATTTTGATTTATATCATCCCTTACTCTCAGTATATAAATAAGTATATTAGTTACGAGGCCAGTCGTGGCGCAGTGGCACAAAGTGTGACTGTAAAACCGACTGGTTGTGGGTTCGATCCCCACTCGAGGAGATGAAATATTTACTTAAATTTATATTTCCATTTCTTCGCTCTGGTATCCAGGCAAAGCGCGGCGTTGAATTCTGCCACTCAACGCGCAATGCCTCCAAAAATTCGGCAGAAAATGGGGAACGGAGTGTCTTGACACTGGGTTCCCTCTGCCTACCCTGCTGTGTGCGAGATACAGCGTGAAGCTAATTTATTTATTTAGTTACCTTTTGGCCATTTAATATAGATCAAAATGTTGTTTACTGTTTTCATTTCATTTCAATAAGTACTTTAGAAGATTAGTAACACAGATTTAAAATTACAATTACGGTACTAAAAAAATCTTGCTGTGTAACGGCTCGCCGCCCACCACCCGTCCCCCGCGCCCCGCAACCTTTTGCTTATAACAATGGATCCGCCGCACCCGCCTGTCTTCTTTCCCTCGGGCACGCAAGGAAGGCCTGCTCTTCATGTTGCCTAAGGCTGGGAAGACCCCGCAGCCTGAAGGATACCGATCTATAACCCTCCTTAGCGCGTTCGCCAAGCTATTCGAGAAGATATTCCTCTCACTTCTCCACGAAGCGAGCAGCTTGGCAAGCGGGTATACCACTCTGGTTATACTACGCCGCAACAGCGATCAACAGAAAGGAGAGTGCAATAGTAGTCATCTTCCCCGTAGCACGCATTCGACCGCGTCTGGCACCCGGGCCTACTTCATTAAGTGCTCAGAGCCGGAACCCCCCAGCGCGTCGCGCATGTCTTTGCCTCCCTGCCTGCCTGCCTGCCTGCCTGTCAGACGTAAGACTATTTCCTAGGGACTTTCTATCTTCCTCCAAATCCGACTCATGAGCCTTGCATTGAACCTTGGTCGTTTAAGATGGGCCTCCCTCAGGAAACCGAGGGTCTCTCCTGACTAAGTTGACCGCCTAGATGGCATTTGATAATCCTTCCAATTCCATACTGTGTCAACGCCCAGATGTCGTTCGGAGTGTAACTGTTATCTCAAACTCCTTTGAGAATATTATTTAATAAATAACGCCTTGGCTCGTGATGTGTCTAGTGATTAGAACCGTCTATAGTTGTGATCGTGAAGAACCCAAAATCTTTTAGAGATTCAGAGGTAACAGTATTAAGAACTTTATATTGTGCCATTAGAAGGTATCGCTTTAATAACATATTTGCCATCAGAAGTTGTTCTTGTGTCAGTTATTTAGATAACTGGAAACTCGACAATATAACATTGTCATAACTCGAAGCTCGTCCGAAGAAAAGCCAAGAGCGCGTCCTATCTTCCTCTCCACTATAACTGCGAACTAGTTATAATAAAAGGAAGAAAGAGTACGGGCACCTCCCCGCCCTATACCGTGAATTCCTACCAGACTGCGGCTGCGACAGTCTTATTGAACTCTCCGGGACGTTTGTGTGTGATCAGCCTGAAGGTACTTGTTACGCTTATTTATATTAAGATTATTATATTAGAATTGTGATTCGTGATGTTGATTGATTTGTGAGATCAATATAAGTCGTTGGAACGAACGCACTGCCGCAAGGCGGCCGATATGTTAAATAAACGCACGGCACGCACCCCACAGTCGTGTCTCGAACCGTAGGCGGACACTACTACATACACCAGAGTTCCAGGACATAAAATAGCACCACGCACCCGTATGAGACGAGCGGACAATACTACATACACCGGAGCTGGGACATAAAATAGCACCACACACCTACTAGTCGTATACCAAGTCGTAGAAATGGTATATCAATATATCAATGGCTAACGCCATACAAACACAACTTACGTACCGCGAGCGTACTGCGAGACGGCATCAGCCAAGACATAGTTAATGTCACTGCAACAGTTCGCATAAGCCCATCACGTCAGCTTCCGCGACGTCAAGCAACATTCAATATTATAACATTGGTCAAAGATAACTTTGATCCATAATATGTGTCGCTCCTACACATATAATTCCTTTATAAGGAATTCGATCCTAAAAGATCGTGTCATCATAGACTTCGAATTATCATATTATATTCATTATACATTTGGTACGAGTCTTTATGTGCATCATATATATTAGTACCGTAGTACTTTAGAGTTCGACTCGACCGCTGCCTTCCAGCATCACCACCACCTATATATACGGAACGACGGTCGCGACATTCGGGACGACAATACACGAACTCGTCTCGATTAATATGGTATCAAAAATATATAGTTTGTATTATACATCATTAACTATGTTATTTATGTATATTGCCATGCATATTTTATTTTATTTATTTATTTATTTTCAACTAATATCCGTGGTACATACTGTTACAGGAGCTACTGGAGAGGTTCGGAGATGGACGAGAGAATGCTTCATTTCTGCGCCAGGCTCTATAGGAAAGTTAATTTAGAAGCGTTTGCACGCATTTTGGAGCTATCCAATAATTATGATGTATTTCAACGCGACATAGTTGGTTACATCTTTCGTTTAAGTATTTTTGGGTAAGAGAATAGTATTAGAGGCCAGTCGTGGCGCAGCGGCACAAAGTGTGACTGCAAAACCGATTGGTCGTGGGTTCGATTCCCACTCGAAGAGATGAAATATTTACTTAAATTTATATTTCCATTTCTTCGCTCTGGTGTCGAGGCTAAGCGCGGCGTAGAGTTCTGCCACTCAACACGCAATGCCTCCAGAATTCGGCAGAAAGTGGGGAATGTAGTGTCTTAACACAAGGTTCCCTCTGCCTACCCTGCTGTGTGCGGGATACAGCGTGAAGCTGATTTATTTTTATTTATTTTAGAATAGTATCTAAGTGTGCTGTTGTTTATAATTTCTTTCGTTAAAGTTTTCTGTTGTTTGTGTCATTTGTTTAAGTGGGTTTTTTTAAACATTTGGAACACCCGTATTGGAACTACGAAAATGCGGGTTGCATTAAGGTTTAAATAATTTTCACATTGGTAATCTTAAGTGTTTTGCAAACATAGGTACATTACATAAATAATTCAGTAACTAAAGCGGGCGAAGCCGCGAGCGGGTCGCTAGTTGTAAATAAAAATGAAATAAAATTAATTACAATTATTTATTTACATTTATTATCCAATATAATAAACAAATTTATTTCAAGCATATAAATCACCTAATTTCATTAAATCACGTGATAGGGTCAAAAATTGTGACACTGATTCTGTATTATGATTAGATTTTATCAACCGCAAATAATACTTTGTAAAAGTAGTCTTAGATTGCCAATTTCCTTTAGCTAGAATTTCGTCGACAGTTCGATTGTCAAACCAATTTTTAGAGGCAACTGCAGATCTAATGCTTCCGGCAGTGGCTGACACGCCCGCATTTTTAAGCAAGGATTTGATCCAACCGCCTATTAATGTACGTGACGCGGGTCTGGGCTCGCCTCTAATATTGATAAAAAGGTTAAACGATTTAGCTAATCTTCTACGATCTTCAAGTAATGACTTTGTTAATTTTATCCAGAAAACGGGGTCCAATTTCTCATTTTCCTTATTAGCCAATAATTTCCAACCTGACTGTCTGTACGTAATAGAATCAGTTTTTGACCCAAATAATGGCCAAAAAACGACGGAATTATCGTCAAAAGTGTAATTGGCCGAATCTACTGTTAACAAAGTCAAGTCATGAATTCTTCTTCCTGAACAAAGCAATAGCAGAGCAGCTGTATGCCTTTGCACTTGGAAAACATTGTTTTTGTCAACACTGTAGCTCTCCAAATAAGATACTAAGACGTCAACATTCCAAATTGGGTCCTTCATATGACTGATGGGTTTACGTAACGCTATTGATTTCAAAATGTGCTTTACAAGTACATGGGAACTAAGTTGACCTGATGAGTCCGGATCACATAAGGTAGAAACTACCGATTTATGAAGCAACACAGAGCTATATGATAATTTGAAGACTAAATGCAAATCTGATAAAAATCGAGCAAATTCACTGGCCTTCGGCTTAATGTGATTTATTCTGTAAGATCTACACCAAGAAATCCATCGTTCCCACGCAATATTATAGACCTTACGCATTGAAGGACGCCAAGATTCTCTCAGAAGCTTCAGCTGGTTATTGTTCCATCCATCTAGTGCCCCAGACCACCCCCACATTTCCATTTTGTTCCCCCTTCGTGACGCAGATGCGCTATCACCGACCTGTTGCCGGACTGAATGAGAACAGTACTGCGTTCCAACAATTGGCATTGACTTTCTAGAGCTTTGAGAATTGCCAACATTTCTTTTTGATTGCAATGGAGACGGCGCTCTGCTTCTAACCATGAGCCGGCGAGAGTTACATTGTTTAGGCAGGCTCCCCAAGCCACATCCGATGCATCGGTAGTGAGAAAATGACAGGGTGAATCGCAAAGAATAGGCGTTGACCGCCTGCAATTTTGTAGCCACCAAAGCAGATTTTCCATTGCAGTTAATAGAATGGCGTGAAGCATTTTGGTTCGTAGCTTTAAAATTTTGTTCAAGAATTTTAAAAGAGCGCGATAGTTAAGCTTGCCACTGGGTACTACAAAACTGGCAAAATTGAGAATCCCGACAAGACTTTGAAGATTTTTGAGGTTTGTTTGTTGATCCGTCAACATTCGGTCTATTGCTGACATTAATGTAGGTAACTTGTCTGATGATAGACTCTTTCTGTTTGTCCAGGGATTCCAATGTATCCCCAAAAACACTAAGCTCCTCTCTGCCGCCTTCGATGATTTTTCGAAGTTTGTCCTAGTTTCTTTAAGAAAACTATCACTTTCTCCACATGCTCCTGTAGGATGTTTTTGTCCTGGTTGGCTAACAGAAAATCGTCCAGGTAAACAATAATTCTTATGCCTTGCTCTCTGAAAGTTTGAGTAATCCAATTCGTTATTGCTGCAAACGTTTGTGGAGCCGTACTCAGGCCGAATGGTAAGCAAGTCATTTTTCCAGGAGCTCCTCGCGATAAAAGAGGCGCAGAAATCTCCTGTGGCTTTGGGCAATAGGAAGGTGGAAATAGGCTTGAGAGAGGTCTATTTTGTACAACCAATCTTTCGGTTGTAGGAAATCTGGTATGCGCTGAACATTTATGAGCCTGAAGTGGCGCGTCATGACATATTGGTTTAATGCCTTTAAGTTGAAAATCGGTCGATATGAGCCGTCGCTTTTGGGAACTAGAAACATTGATGATAGAAAGCTTGGAGAGCTCGTTGCCTTTTCTAATACCCCTTGCTCTTTCATCTTGTTTATGATCTGAGTCATGTTCGTTGATTCTGGAACATGTAATTTTGAATTGACGGTACCGGGGTACACGAGAGGTGGCTTTTGACTGAAGGGTATGCGATACCCCTATATTATTTTTAGGATAAAGTTCGGAGCCCCTAGACAAGCCCATTGGTCCCGATACCGCGCCAGGCGACCGGCTTGAAACCGATCCGAGTCAGAATCTCCGCCTTTTATTGTCTCTATTTTGAGGAGACAGTGACAATGGTCGTTTTCGTTCAACCTTACCTTGATCACGTTGCCTCGTGTTTTGTCGAAAGGAACTTCCCTTAACATTACTTTGAAAATTGCGATTATTCTATCAACTAATATGCTTCTTACAGCTCTACCCATCATCAAATCATCTGCTGCATTGTCTTGAAAAATATCTGTTGGTTGGCGAGTAATAATGGAGTTTTGCTGTTCTGGTTCAGGCACATGGAAATTCATGGCTAAATTGTGCAACACGCAACAGGCATTTATTATTTTTGCACACTTCTCTGGTGTATAATGCAGCGTGCGATCTTTGCACAAACAACGCCAACAATTTTTTAAAAGTCCAAAAGTATTTTCTATGGTTACTCTTGTTTTTCCGTGAACTGTGTTATATTTACAAGATGGAGTTCCATCAGCGGCATTAAGATGAATTCAGAGATGGCAGTTTTAAACATATTTAAAAAAGACGAGAAAAATAGAATACATAATCATAATTAGGAAGTAGGTAACATTTTTTTTAGTACTAACCTAATAGCCAAACTAGCTCAATACTTTGATGTATTGCTCGCATGTAATTATTGGCTACACTATTTTCCCAAACAAATGCATCGTGGGTAGCTCCTCCATATTTTGCGTTAACATTAAGGATTTTACAGTCGCTGTCACATATCTGGAATTAAATTATAAGCACATTATCTTGCGGGTAGATGCTGACTTGCGGGTAGATGCTCAAAGTGTACGCACATATTTTTGGTTTTAGCTACTATTTTATTTTACTTATAATATTATATTTAAAGTTATAGTAATGCACTAAAAGTTCCCGCACCTACCAGTGTTTATATCCTCTAGTACAAATCTATAGAGAGAAATCACAACCACTTCCAAAACAGTAAGAAAACTTTATTAATATATCACCTGTTACATTTAATAATAATAATAATAATAATAAGCTTTATTCAATTCCATACACATAACATACATTCATATTTATAAAAAAAATTTAAACATTTTTGTTTTTTTTTTTTTTTAATAAGCAATTGTTAGAATTTAAATTATATATGTTCCTATACTTAATATTGTGTTAAATTATTAATTTGTTTTAATTGTTTATTTAGTGTATGGACCCCTTTCGGGTAAAAGCCTCCCCCAGGAAATGCCACGATTCCCTATCCTTAGCTGTGTCCAGCCAACTTCCACCCGCCATCGCTACTATTTCGTCAACCCATCTGGCTCTTGGTCGGCCTCTGGCTCTGACGCCTCTTGGCCCTGACCACCTTACTGCCCTTAGGGTCCATCTGTCGTCCTGGTATCGAGCTAAGTGTCCCGCCCACCTCCATTTTGCCTTCAGCGAAAAAGACAGAGCATCGCATATTTTCGTCTTTTTTCGAATGTCGACGTTTTTAACCTTATCTTTTAATTTTAGACCTAGGCAACTCCTTTCCATTCTTCTCTGGGTAGTAAGAATTTTATTTTTAGTTTTGACGTCATAGGTCCAAGTTTGACATCCGTAGGTGAGGCATGGTAGTATTGCTGTATCCATCACTATTTTCTTAGTCGACAGGGGAAGTTGAGATTTAAATATTTCCTTATGGTTCCAAAACTTGTTCCAGGTAATTGCAACTCGTCGGTTTATCTCTTCACTATTTCTTTCTTTACTAAAAGACATCTGTTTGCCTAGATATATATAGTTTTTTACAAACTTAAGAGGAGTGTTATTCACTAAGATGGGATGGGTCTCACTGCGATTCGTCATAACTTTTGTTTTTTCTAGATTCATATTTAATCCAATTTTCATGCTGGCCTCGTTTAAGTCGTTAACCATTTTATTTAATTGATAGGGGGTTTCTGAGAATAAAATTATATCATCAGCAAATCTAAGATGACTTAAGAAGTTTCCATTTATATTAATGCCTTGATTTAGCCACGGTAATTTTCCCATTACGTGTTCCAAAACGGCTATAAACAGTTTTGGCGAAATCGGATCTCCTTGCCGGACTCCTCTCTTGATGTGTATTGCTTCGCCCAATTTATCTAGCCTGACTCTACTTATGCTGTTGTTGTAAATATATTTTAGAATGTTAATATATTTTTCTTTTATGTTAAGTGCTTTCAGCGACTCCCATATGCTTTCGTGTGAAATTGAGTCAAAAGCTTTTTTGTAATCTATGAAAGCTACGTATAATGGTTTATTAAATTCTAAATATTTTTCTATCACCTGGTCCACCACTTGGATATGATCAATCGTACTAAAACGACTACGACGACTTCTGAATCCGGCTTGCTCGATAGGTTGGTGTGCATCGATGACTGGGGCAATTCTTTCAAGGAGACAGGAGGCAAATAATTTGTAAAAACAAGACATGAGGCTTATTGGGCGGTAGTTGCCTATGTCAGCTGGGTCGCCTTTTTTATATAGTAGAATAATTTCAGATTCCAGCCAATTATGTGGCACAGCTTCTTCATTGAGTATTTTATTCCACAGTATAGTGATTGGTGTCAATAGTATAGACTTTGCGACCTTTATGCATTCGTTTGTAACCCCGTCTGGTCCTGGACTTTTCTCCGGCTTGAGTCTCATTAGTTGCGTCATGATTTCTTTTTCTGTAAACTGTCGTATAGGAGAGGTATCTGTACAACAGTAAGTAGCCGCATTTTGTATTGGTGTGTCTGGTTCCCTATATAGGTTAGCGTAATATTCGGTAGCAGCATTTATAATTTCTGTGCGAGACTTACATTTTCTATGGCCTTTCTGGAGAAAAGGGATCCATGTTTTGGCTTGCTTTAGTTCTTTATAGGCTTTTTTAGCCGACCTGGAATTATCGAGGTGTCTTTGTATAATTGTTTTTCTGTAAGTAGTGTAGCATCTTTTTATTTCTTTGTTCGTAAGCTTATACAGAGTTTTTAATTTTTGTTTATCGCTTTTATTTAAGCTAGGCTTATTTTGTAATATACTCCTTTCTCTCATGTAATGTAGCGCTTTTGTGGATAGGATTTCGTTCTTTTGAATGCTTTTAATATTTTTTAGGCTTAATTTGACATAGTAATGTATTTGCTGGTAGTATTCTTCCACCCTGTAGCTATGATGAGTCTTTATAAGTTCTGGTATAAATCTATTGAGGTTTGTAAGGTACATTTTCTGCTCCGCTAATGTTTTTAGCTTCTTGTATGTATTACAATAATTACGTCTACTTTTCTTTATCGACTTAATGTTTATGGTTGCTCTAATTAGTCTGTGGTCCGATCCAAACGTGAAAGATTGTAAAACTTCATATTTAGAGATCATGTCGTACTTCGTGGACATAATGTAGTCAATTTCATTTCTAGTGTTACATATAAAAAACTGCTAATTTAACAAAATGGATTCCCTTAAAGACAATATGTGTGAGCTGAAAGAACTTTTCGAGTCCAGAATGGCAGAGTTTCAAAGAAATCTACAGAGCTCCACTATACCCGCAACAAGCCCTACTTCTAATATTGCATCACAATTTAGTTCCTTCAGAAGTTTTGTCTTGGGGGCATTAGAGGCCCTGCAACTGCAGCTTGGTGTTTTGGCTCGTAAACATGATGAATTTGAAATGAGATCACGAAGAAAAATCCTTCTCATTCACGATATTCAATAAAATGTCAGTAATGTACACGTTGCTACTACTGTTGTCAAAACTCTATCGGAGCATCTCAAAATACCAGATATAAAGCTTGAAAGTATCAGCCGCTGTCAACGACTTGGCCGCTCATCCTCTAACAAGCCCAGAGCTATCTTAGTTAAATTTCGTGATCTAGTTCTTAGAAATGAGATATGGTTTGCTAAGACAGGTCTCAAAAATTCAGGAATCACATTATCCGAGTTTCTAACTAAGGATCGGCATGATACTTTCTTGGCGGCTCGGCAGCGTTTAGGAGTGTCCAGGTGCTGGACCAAGAGCGGTCATGTAGTGGTCGTGGGTGTTGACGGTACACACAATCATATTACAACGATGGCTGAATTAAACTCCCTCGCTCCTGCTAGCAGTGAAAATCCTCAATTATGCACCATTGCTGCAGCTGGATCATCAAATGTCTGCCCTAAAGACAGTAAGAACGCCAACGTAAGGGCTAAGAGAGTAGTTAAAAAATAACTCTTCTCTTTACTGTATTTTATTACTATTCATCTTCTTCTTCTTCTTCTTCTACCTGGCATTAGTCCCGGCTTTTGCCAGGGTCTGCCTTCCTACTCAACCTACTCCACTTTGCACGGTCTTTAGCGTCCTCGGTGGTTAGACCATTGGCTCTCATGTCCTGCTTCACGACATCCAACCAGCGCTTCCTTGGGCATTTATTACTATTCATATGATTTGCTTTCTGTATGGTTTTAATTTCCCTTATACTGGTCCAATTTTTTTTTATATATAATTATTATTATATATTTGTTGATAAGTATTGTTAACTTAGTTTTACTAGTTTACGCCTCAAGTACCCACAAAGACAATTGTATTTTATTATTAATATTAAGTTTTATATTTTCGAACTCCGTCAGCTGTCTATTGTCAGTAACGAATTGTCAATGTCAACTGACGTTTGTAAATCGCCACTGAGGCATAGACTAAGTAAATTTTAAAAAGCATTTACAAAGCCAGTTACTAACTTTTGATTTTTAGCACTTTATATGTAATTTTAATTATTTTGCTTCATGTATTAAGTTTGCTATTATTTTCTATTTGTCTTTTTTTTTATTATTATTATTGGTATATTATTATTTTATGCTTCTACTTTCATTTTTCTTTATTACTCATGTGGTTTATAGTATATGTGTGAGAAACTCTTTTACTTCTGTTTTCTTTCTCTTT
Organism: Heliconius charithonia; assembly: GCA_030704555.1. Classification (NCBI taxonomy): domain Eukaryota; kingdom Metazoa; phylum Arthropoda; class Insecta; order Lepidoptera; family Nymphalidae; genus Heliconius; species Heliconius charithonia. The sequence goes on from CM060828.1 coordinate 8,850,892, forward strand.
TCCTACTTAGTTAGAAACATGGCTGTTACAGTGTTTTTTCTTTTGTTATGCTTGTAGTTTTTTTTTATTTTTTTATTTTATTTTTTCTGTTATTATCTTAGGTTACTTATAGTTTTTTTTAGTTTCTTTTTCTGTCATTTTTAATATTTTATAATCTTTTAATTAATTTTTGATTTTTTTTTTGTTGTCATGAATGTCAGTGATTGTACTCTTTTATTTGATACTGGTGGGTGTTTGGGAAAATTGTGCATATATTATTATTATTTTTTTTTTTTATTTTATTTTATAACTTGTTATTTAGTTTTTATTTTATTTGCTATAAGTTAAGTATATTACCTTTTTATTATATTTGTTTCAGCTTAATATTTTTTGTGTATATATTTGTTCATTTAGCTTTATTTATTTTATTTATTTATTTTTGTTTACAAATTTGTATTTATTTATATAATATACTATGAACATCAGTTCCAGTGCTACCGATATAATTACCACTTATGACGACGATGACGTTTGTAGTTTTACCACGGCTTCATCATCGAACGATAGCTTTCACAGCTCTTATATCCCCCTTTGTTCATCTCTTAATTCTACCTTTTCATCCCTTTCCAAAAACTTTAACGTTGTTCATATTAACGCTCAAAGCATTCCTGCACATTTCCATGATCTTATTTCTTCTTTCAGCAACGCCAATATTCACGCGATCCTAGTTTCGGAAACCTTTCTTAAGCCCTTCTTACCTTCCTCTTCCTTCTCACTTCCTAACTTTCACCTAATACGGAACGACCGCATTGGTAAAGGTGGAGGCGGTGTTGCCATTTACCTTCGTAACCATATTCCGTTCTCTATTCTCAGCAAATCAGATTCTAAGTACTCGGAATCGGCTGAACATCTATTCATAGAGGTTCTGCTTGGTCGGGCAAAACTTTTATTGGGTGCTTTTTATAGTCCATCACTCCATATTGACTATTTTGATGGCTTTGAAAATTTATTAGAGTTGTTTGTGTCTAATGCAGACCATACTATTATTATGGGAGATTTTAATACCTGCCTTATCAAGAACGATGAACGTGCCAAGCGTCCACTAAACATCATCAATAGTTCTAATCTAAATACTCTCACATCTAAAGCCACTCATTATTTTCCTAATTGTTCGCCTTCTTTATTAGACCTTAGTTTTGTTTCCTCTTTGAACCACGTTGAGAGCCATGATGGGTTTTCTTACCATGACTTAATTTACTTATCTTATAAAATACGCCCTCCTAAGATAAGACCTACCGTGGTAATGCGCCGTAGTTTTAAGAATTTTAAAAATGATTTATTTTTGAAAGAGTTAAATAGTATTGATTGGAATTTTACCTTTAACGTTGGTACAATAGATGAAAAGCTTGAATTGCTTAACTCTATTTTAACAGAACTGTTCGATAAACACGCCCCTTTCCGTCCTATCAAGTTAAAACACCTTCCCGCCCCGTGACTTACCCAAGAAATAAGAGCCCTTATGTTAAAACGAAACCGAGCTAAATGTAAGTACAAATTGAACCCCAGTGACATCAATCTTACTAAGTATAAACATCTCCGGAATCGCTGCAGTAAAGTATGTAGAGATGCCCAGCGACAGTATATACACTCTTCTATTGAAAACAGTAAACCTTCTAAGATCTGGAAATTTCTGCAGACACTTGGAATTGGCCGGCAACCATCTACCATCTCGCATAACCTTGATCTCGACGCTCTGAACGGATTTTTTGCTACAGCTATTCCACTGGATAGCAGGGAAAAGCTTAATTCTCTTAACCATTTCCTTTCATTACCTATCCCTGGTTATCCTTCTTTTCATTTTACTCCCGTTAATCACAGCGACATCAAATTTCACATATTTTCAATTAAATCGGATGCTACGGGGAGCGATGGAATCAACCGTAAAATGATTCTCTTAATACTTAATACTGTTCTACCTGTACTTTCCCATATTTTCAATTTCTCCTTATCCTCCGGTGAATTTCCGAGTGCCTGGCGTAAAGCTCATGTACTTCCAATCCCTAAAGTTAAAAATAATAAATATATATGTATGTAGTTATGCACTCACCCAAACCCTCAGTATTAGGTTAAGCGAGATTATTCCGCTGGCTCAGCGAGACCACCGGAATATTCCCATTATTGTTATAAGCACTTTCATTGTTTTATATAAATTCATGTTAAATGTCGCAACACATTGTAACTTGTGTATGAGAAATATTTTTAACTTTATAATTCAATAATGTCATGATCTCCGAATCGATCGGACACAATAAATAGTTTTAATTTAAATTTAGTATTTTATTTTTAAAAATATAAAGTCTCAATTAGAAAGTTTAACTGGCGCAGCCGGTAGGATAGTCTATTAAAGGTCTGCGTGTCTTGTAGATTTGGGTGTCCAAATTCGCCCAAAAATCGCGAGTACAGTGCGAATAGACTTAGGCTATCCACGAACCAAAGAAATAAGTTGAACAAGAAGATGGGATCAGCGATCGGTCGGTGAGTAAAACTCTTTGCCTTCCTTTTTCTTATATTCCCACATTCTATTTGAGATTTTTAATAGAGATAAGTGGCGTTATTTTGGGATTGAACGTCTCGCATTATAACGTATCTGGTTTTAATATAAAACTCTATTAAAACTGTAGTTCTAAGAAAAGTATCTCCATAGACTAATTAACGTCTAGAAGTAATATAATTAAAATATTTTAATAATTATAAAAAATAATAATAATTAATGATCTAAAAATCGGTCGTAATTGTTTTTATGTATTGTGAAATTAAAATAAAAAAATTGAATTTTATTGTGTTTTATTTTCCTACTATTTTTATATTTTTAATTTACTGTGTGCTATTTTATACATATTATTGTTTTATGTGTTTTTGATATATTTTATATTTTTGTGTGTTTTAAATTAGTTAAAATAATTGTGATTGATTTAAAACTTCAGAGCTCTCTATTAATTTTTACTCTACAAAATGGAACAATCGCGAGAAATACCTTTAGCGTCAAATAGCGTAGTACCAATACCCAATGAAATGTTACGGTTAATTCCTCTTTTCGGTGGGGACAAAAGAATATTAAATTTATTTTTTAGGAAGTGTGAGTACATTATAAATAAATTTCGTGGTCATCAGCAACAGAATATTTATGTTTTACATGCTATAACCAGTAGATTAATAGATGACGCCGCCGCGTTGTTATCCGAGCGTGAGGATATAGAGACTTGGCCTGAGCTGAAAGAATTATTGGAACAACATTTCGGTGACCCACGTAGCGAAGAATGTATAAAAATTTCTCTCGAATCATGTAAAATTAAAGCAGGGGAAAGTTATTTAGAGTTTTGTAACAGAATACAAAATATTCGGTCCCTGTTAATATCTAAAGTAAATTTATCGGCAGATGAACAAGTTAAAAACGCGAAAATTGCTATTTATAACCATACAGCCTTAAATGTTTTTCTCTATAATTTACCAGAAAATATGGTGCGTATTGTGAGACTTAAATCACCGAGTACATTAGAACAAGCTCTATCAATAGTTTTAGAGGAGGTTAATTTTCATGAACAGTATCAACTACGTAATCGCAGTCTTAATAATTCAACGGCACCGAGGCCAACACTTAACGTCTCAGGGTCGTCATTTATACAAAATAGTCTTACCCCTCAGCAAAAATTTAATTTTGGAATCCATACTACTAGACCTCAATTTACACAGCAACCAAAACTTGAATATAAACCACAGCAAACATTATTAAATAATAAGCCTCAATCGTTTGGGTATAGACCTCCCCAAAATTCACAATTCGGGTATAGGCCTCCCCAAAATTCACAATTCGGGTATAGGCCTCGCCAAAATCCACATTTCGGGTATAGGCCTCACCAAAATCCACAATTCGGGTATAGGCCACTCCAAAATCCACAATTCGGTTATAAGCATCCCCAAAATCCTACTATGACACCACAACAGTTCGGTCAAAGACCACCTCAGAATAACCGCTTAGAATCAACGGACATATCTATGAGAACGGCACCCCCGCGACCTCAAATAGCTCAACAAGGTTTTAGGTTAAACGAAACTGATTTGCAAAATGAAAATTTGGAATACGACTATTACTACGATTATGATCCTTATGATTACATGAATTACGAACCGTATGTTGAGGACGTGCCTTATGCACTTATTGACGAAACAGACAATTATACTGTAGCTCCACTAGTCGAGGAAAATTTTCGAACAGAAGCCTCGCAAAAAAGAGAAATTATAGAATTAAATTGTGACCCGAATCTTAAATTACCTCACGTTTTTATTCCAGAAATTAATGCAAAATTAATGATTGATACTGGCAGCACTCGCTCGTTTATTAGCCCCCGTATTGCTTACCAATATTTTCCTAATTTTATTAAATACGAACCTTTTAAAGTTATTAGCACACATGCTTCTAGCTTACACAATGAAATTATTGAAATTCCGCTATTTCCGAGTTTTAATACTATGGATTATCATAAATTTCATTTATATGATGTAGATGAACGCTATGACGGACTTATTGGAAACGATTTACTTAAACAATTGGACGCAATTATTGACCTCAAACATTTACTACTGAGAACTAAGACCATTGACATTCCTATAATTAATAATTTGAATTATCTCATTCATTTACAACCTCGGTGTGAACAACGAGTAAAGATCCCTACTGATTTACACTCGGGAGAAGCAGTTATTGAATTTAAAGAGTTTACACCTGGTATACGAATGCCTTCTGCATTAGTAAATTGTATTAATGGATATGCATCAACCATAATTCAAAACACTTTAGATAGACCTATGACTTTGACTATTAGCAAAGCGTTTAAAACATCGAATATTAATATTTCAGAATGTAATCTCATACAAAATAATAACGAAACAATGACTGACACCGACGAAATATTGAAACAAAATTTAAAAAAACTTAGATTAGACCACACTAACGAAACTGAACGTACTAGAATACTAGAATTATGTCACGAATATAGGGATATATTTTATTGTGATGAACTACCGTTAAGTTTTACTAACGAAGTTAAACATAAAATTCGTACTAAGAGTGAAGATCCTATTTTTATTAGACCATATAGGCAGGCTCCTGCGCAAGCAGACGAAATTAATAGACAAGTTGAAAAATTGCTCCAAGATAATGTAATAAGAGAATCACATTCCCCGTGGAATGCACCTGTTCATTTAGTTCCCAAAAAGCGTGATGCATCAGGTTTAGTAAAATGGCGTATGGTAGTCGATTATCGACGTCTTAATGAAGTGACTGTTGACGATCGTTACCCACTACCTAATATTACTGACTTACTGGACAAACTTGGTAAAAGCTTATACTTCACTACACTTGACTTGGCAAGTGGTTACCATCAGATAGAAGTAGATGAGCAAGACATAAAGAAAACGGCTTTTAGCACGCAGCACGGCCATTATGAATTCCTTAGAATGCCGTTTGGCTTAAAAACAGCCCCAGCAACATTCCAAAGGGCTATGGACAGTATATTAAGAGGGTTACAGGGAATACATTGTATGGTCTATTTAGATGATGTCATTATATTTTCCGCTAGCTTAGATGAACATATTCAAAAATTAAAAACCATTTTTGACCGACTTAGACGGACTAATTTGAAAATTCAATTAGATAAGTCGGAATTTCTACGAAAAGAAGTAATTTACCTTGGACATACAATAACTAAAGACGGTCTTAAACCAAATGACGATAAAATTTCTGCTGTATTAAATTACCCAATCCCCAAGACGACAACTGAAATAAAATCGTTTTTAGGTCTCATTGGATATTATAGGCGGTTCATTAAAGATTTTGCTCATGTTACAAAACCACTAACGTCTTGTTTGAAAAAACGAAATAAAATTGTATTAGACAAAAATTATATTGATGCATTCAACAAATGTAAAGAACTTTTAACAAATGCACCTCTTTTGCAATATCCTGATTTTGATAAAACTTTTATTTTAACTACTGATGCTTCTAATGTCGCGTTAGGAGCAGTTCTATCCCAAGGTCCCATTGGTGGCGATAAACCAATCGCGTATGCTAGTCGTACCTTAAGTGACACGGAATCTCGATATAGTACAATAGAACGCGAATGTCTTGCTATTGTTTGGGCCATTAAACATTTTAGGCCATATCTTTACGGTAAGAAATTCATGATATACACAGATCATAAGCCTTTATCATGGCTGAACTCACAAAAAGATACAAGTAGTAAACTTACTCGTTGGCGCCTTCGACTTCAGGACTATGATTACGAAATAGTTTATAAAAAGGGAAATCAAAATTTAAATGCGGACGCTTTATCGAGAATTAGAATAAACGCCACACATTCAGAAGATGAAATAGATCTTCCATTAGGAAAAATTATATTTACGAAAGACGTTAATAAACGGAAAAGCAAGGATAAACCGCGATATCATAAGGCCAAAATTATAGGAAAAGACTCAAATAATGTTATACCGATACAAATTGGTCAAAGAAAATCTAAAGTTCCCGTTAAAAACATAAAACGCCCTCCGCAGGTGGTTTTTGCTGACACTGATAATAATCAGACCTGTGCTGGCCCTTCATCTGCAATCTCTTGAAAATAATCCAGGTGTGTATCCTGTAAAAGAAGGTCAGGCGTATCTTCAAACAGATTACTGGACTATAATTAAGGTTTTAAATTTAAATAAAATATATGATGATTTAAACTTTGTTATAAATAAATACAATGAATTTAACAGTTTAATTAATAAAAACATTTCTTACTTACGTGATTTCCAAGTTGCAAGATTTCACGTTGAATATATTCGCGATATCACTATACAGAAATATGAACAGCTAGTTCCCCAAAAACGTTTCAAGAGAGGTCTTTTCAATCCACTGGGTTCTCTTATTAAAATTATTACCGGAAATTTGGATTATAATGACGCTGTAAGATATGAGAAAGTCATTTCTCAGCTCGCAAATGATCAAACTACAATGAGGAATAAATTTACTTTAATATCTAAAATGCTTGATAGTTTTATAAATACTACTGAAGTTTTAATTCAAAATTCTGTTGTATTAGATGAACGTTTGAAAATAGTTGAATCTATGATCAAGGAGTTAGTTTCTAAGGATAATCATTTAATGTATACCACATATATAATAAGTCTTTTTAATTTGTTCGTAAGTAACTTTCGTACTATATTCATTAAGTTAGGAGAAATAGAGACTGCATTAGCTTTCAGTAAAATATCCATATTACATCAAAGTATTATTAATTCAACTGAACTATTACAACACTTAGTTTTAATATCTCAAAATGAACATTTATTATACACGCCGAGTGCGGAAAATTTGGTAAAACTAGAGGAAACAATTAATATTAAATCATATATTAAGCAAAACCAGATTACGTTTATAATGGAGATTCCAATTACGGATAACATTACTTATAACTATTATAAATTATATTCCTTACCTATTTTTCGTAAATCAGATAATAAAACCTTTTCCATTATCCCTAAATATCCCTACCTGTTGGCAAAGGGTACGAAATACTTACCGATTATAAAACCATGCCGGTCACTCGCTGCTGGAGAACAATTCTTGTGTAACGAACATCACCAAACTCTTTATCCTGAAATAACTTGTATCGAGCAACTCTTAAAATTCGAAGATAACTTAACACAATGTGAGCAAAGAGAGATTGACATAGAGAATGTAAGAGTCCAAAGAATCACATCTACAAGTTGGATACTATTTTCGAAATTTAGAAACACTTTAACTAAAACCTGTAATGAGGATGTGAATAAATATTCTATTATTGGGACTTACGTTATGACTTTAGATGAACCATGTACTATTGAGGTAAAGAATATAAAGATTCGTAGTCATGTTAACCTCATAGAGAGTGATCCCGTTGGAACCAAGCAAGATTTAGTTTTGCCACAGCTGCCTATGGGTAGAACCCCTGTATTATCCAGTACACGCGTACTCAATATGAGGGGAATCAATTTGGATGAAGTAAAATATATGTCAGCGTTACTGAAGCAAAGTGTTTTTAGTGATAGTGAAATAATTAGTAGTGAAAGGCATCCTAGTGTCAGTGAAATTTTAATTTACATCTTTATATTTTTATTTCTTTTATGTATACTCTCATTTTTGCTTTATATTTTTCGTTATAAAATCTTACATATAAATTGTTCGCGAAATCATCGGAAAGTTATTAAAAATGAACAACCCGATAATTTCGCACTTGGGGAGGGAGGAGTTATGCACTCACCCAAACCCTCAGTATTAGGTTAAGCGAGATTATTCCGCTGGCTCAGCGAGACCACCGGAATATTCCCATTATTGTTATAAGCACTTTCATTGTTTTATATAAATTCATGTTAAATGTCGCAACACATTGTAACTTGTGTATGAGAAATATTTTTAACTTTATAATTCAATAATGTCATGATCTCCGAATCGATCGGACACAATAAATAGTTTTAATTTAAATTTAGTATTTTATTTTTAAAAATATAAAGTCTCAATTAGAAAGTTTAACTATGTATGTATGTGTGTATGAACATATATTTATATGTTGCGTATATGTAACACCAGAAAGTTACATAAATTAACAAATAAATTCATACAAAAGAATGTGAAAAGGCGGCCTTATCACTAAGAGTGATCTCTTCCAGGCAACCTAATCAAAAGAATCAAAATTTAAAAGAGCGGGCATGGCGCGGTGCAAAGATAAAATAAAATCACATATAGAGATATTAACATAAATAATAATATATATATGTGCTAGGGTTATTTTGGTTTTTATTGGTAATAGATTTTTCCATCTTTTCAACCTACCCATAGCGTGGTACATTCTGCGGCTTAACTCAGATATTTGAGACGTCCACGGGAGAGTGCTGTCTACCTTGATACCTAGATTTCTCACACTGTCGCAATACTCCAATTTACAAACGTCGAAGATTATAGGTGGAAGGGAAGGGACATTGATTTTACTAAGTTGCTTAGGACTGCCAATAATACACACTTGAGACTTTTTAGGATTTACAGACAAGCCATATGATTTGCTCCAGGCACTAATGGTTTGCAGATTGGAGTTAACTAGGCTAATAGCCCTCGCAATATCACCTACGTTGGTGGTCGTGTAAATCTGCAAGTCATCAGCGTATAAGTGAAACGGTAAGGATAAAAGGTTAGCAACGGAACTGATGAAGATGGAAAAAAGTAAAGGAGAAAGCACCCCACCCTGAGGAACACCAGCATTAAGATTGCGCACAGACGACTGCTTATCATTTGACCGAATGTATTGCTCCCGGCCATGTAGATACGAGTAAAACCATTCAATAGCCTCTGCGGAAATATTAATAGATTTTAGGATAGCTAAAAGGATATCGAAATCAACCGTATTAAAAGCATTTGAAAAGTCCAGAAGGGTAAGAATAGTGATTTGTTGATTATCGATTCCATATCTAATATCATCAATAACCTTGTTTAACGCTGTGACAGTGCTGTGTCCAGGGCGGAATCCAGACTGAAAGGGAGATAGGATATGATACTTGGTCAGGAAGGATAGAAGTTATTGGTGGACTATACGTTCTAGTACTTTAGACAGGAATGGCAGGACAGAGATCGGACGATAGTCTGTGAAGGAGGAGGGATTAGATATTTTAGGTATGGGCATAACTATCGCCTGGCACCAGGAATCGGGGAAAGTATTTGAGGAAAGGGAATGGTTAAAAATGTGGCATAGTACAGGAAGTACAGTGTTGATACTTAAAACAATCATCCTTCGACTGATTTGATCGCTACGAGTAGCATCAGATTTAATGGCGAGTATATGTTTCTTTACGTCGTCAGAAGAAACAGAAGTAAAATAGAAAGGAGATGTATAGGAAATAAAAGGAATAGATTTAATGGTATTTATTTTAGTACTACGATTTAATATTCTGACCTGCGTGAAGTGTTTATTCATTTCATCAAGATCCAGTCTGTCGCTTAACGCAGTAGTTTTTCGGAAGCCTCCTATACCCATCGAGTCGAGAAATTTCCAAACTCCAGCTGAATTGCTATTTTCGATGGAATTGTGAATAAAAGTGCGCTGTGCATCCCTACAAATTCTATTACATCGGTTCCTTAGTTTTTTGAACCTATTCAGGTTTTCTTCTGTAGGATTTCTTTTGTACTTTGACTTGGCGGAGATGCGCTTTGCCATAAGTTTTTTAATTTCATCCGTCAGCCAGGGAGCAGGAACGTGCTTAAGTTTTATGGGTCGGAGTGGGGCGTGCACGTCGAAGAGCTCAATTAAAAGGGAATTAAATATATTAATTTTTTCATTAATGGTCGGAGCATTTAATACACGATCCCTATCCAAATGATTTAGATTTTGCAGAAAGGCTACGTTATTAAAATTTTAACTTTATATGTCATGTACACAAGATCATGATACGAGAACGCTTCAGCGCATAGCTGGCTATAAGTGGCGACTCGTTCATCCGAAGAAACGATCATTAAATCTAATTGTGATGGAGTGGTGTTAGGAAAAAAGTGGGTGGCATTAGTGGGTAGTAGTTTAAGGTTAGCACTATTTATAATATTTTTAAGTCGATTAGCTCGCAAATCATTTCTAATTAAACAAGTGTTAAAGTCTCCCATTATAATAGTATGATGGACACATGGCACATACTTGTCCAGCAGTGTTTCTAAGGTGTCAAAATAATTAATATGAAGTGAAGGGCTGTAAAATACGCCAAGCAATAACTTTAAAGTGCCGAAAAGCACTTCAATAAAAATATGCTCAGAAGAATTTGAGTATAATGTAGGAGACTTGTCGAGAATAGAAATCGGTATATGGCTACGTAAGTAGATAGCGACTTCACCACCGACTTTTCCTGTACGGTCATTACGGATGAGATGGAAGCCGGGTAATGAATAGGATATGGATGGTAGGGAAGGTTTCAGAAATGATTCAGAAACTAGGATCGCGTGTATGTTTCTAACATCAAGAGTAGTTAAGAGATCGGGATAATGGGCAGGAATGCTTTGTGCGTTGATATGTACCACGTTAAAGTGCTTACCAGTGTTCGCAAAGGTTGTCTCCAAAATAGTGTTTAGCGGAGCAGAAGTACTGTGGAAACTGACGTTTGACGATAAAGATGTACACTCACAAAATGTATCATCCCCAGAATTGTCTGTATCTAAATTATTCATTATAAGCTAAATAATAATAAGTAAATAAATAAAGATAACAATATAAAATAAATTAAGATAAAAAATATATTAACGTAATGTAAGTATACTAAGTATTTTTCAATTTAAATATAATTATATGTTTCCGCAATATCAATAAATACATACATATAATAATAAATAAATATAATAATAGTGTCAGCTATATATACTATTTCAAGTTTAGAATTATTAAATTTAGTTTACACCTCTGCCAGCATCTTATAATGATATCAAATAAACATACAAAATAGGTACAAGAATAGTAATTTCGATAAAATAACCAAAAGTAGCTTATAAAGTTAAGAAAATTATAATAATAACAACAGTACCAAGCGTGGAGAGAAACGTTATAAGCAAAATAAAATCCTTTGAATTACACACGCAATATTATAGGCTATATATTCTATACAACACTAATATGTCAGATGCTAAAGGACCTGTCAATATTGACATATTGTCAAATCAAGTTATCATTAATTATAAAGTTTAATGGTTCAACAAATTGTGGGTAAATTACAAAAAAATAAGTGATATGAGACGATACAGGATATTAGCATGTGATTTAATGAATATAATGATAGAAATCCTGTATCAGTTTAGTGAATGAACCGAATGGATAATGAAAATAAATATGTTTACTTCCTCACAACGTTTTCACTCTGTTTTCACCAGTGTTTAAGCCTCCGACTGGTGCCTTTACAGCCTGTGTCTCGGGTGTACCGGTAATAAGATCAAGCTCCATACTCGAAGAAATACTATGGCGTTTACCATCAGGCCCCATAACAATGACAAAGCCATCCTTTGTCCAACATTTATTTATTCCTAGGCGTTTTCGGGCTGTCATAAAGGCTTCATGTCGCGATTTCGTTAAGAACTCTGATAGTGTAATGCCAGAGCCTTTTAAATTCGTTTTAGCAAACCAGATTTGACTTTTCAAAGTCATCTTTCGAAATTTTAATAGTAAGCGTTGGCACCGACTCAGATCATCCAGAGCTAAATCAGGCATTTGAAAGTGATCCGATAAGACCTTTAAAACAACAACAGAGGCATTTTCATCTTTCTGCTCGGGGATACCATGTATTAGCAGGATCTTCTTTCTGCTTCTCATTTCAAGGACATCAAACTGTTTCGATAGAATGTTTATCTGTAATTGAAGACCCTCTAATGCACTCAACACAAAAGAACGAAAAGTGCTAAATTGAGCTGCTATATGTGATGTTGGGCTTGCTGCTGGTATCGATGAACTTAGGTTTTGCTGGAACTCAGCCATTTTGGTCTGAAATTGTTGAGAGAGGTCTTGCATCGATTGCTTTTTTTTTTTTTATTTTTTTTTTTTTTTTTTTTTTTTTTATGGAAAAGGACAAGGCAAACGAGCGTTCGGGTCACCTGATGGTAAGTGATTGCCGCCGCCCACGGCCCCGTGCAACACCAGAGGAACTACAGGTGCGTTGCCGGCCTTTTAAGGTGGAGAAAGACGCGCTTTTTGAAGGTACCCATGTCATATCGACCTGGAAACACTGCCGCGGGTAGGCCATTCCACAGTTCCGTGGCGCGTGGAAGAAAGTTCCTACGAAACCGCACAGTAGTGGATTGCCACGTATCCAGGTGGTGTGGATGATATTTTAGCCGATGACGTACGGTGCGGTTAGAAAATTCGGCGGCAGGTAACAGGTCAAACAGTTCTTCAGAACACTCCCCATGGTAAATGCGATAGAGAACGCAAAGCGAGGAAACGTCTCTACGCAAAGCCAAAGTATCAAGCCTTTCACAGATCATTGGGTCCCCAATGATTCGAATGGCTCTACGTTGTATGCGATCAAATGGTTCAAGCTGATACTGGGGTGCACCAGCCCAGAGGTGAGAACAGTACTCCATATGAGGCCGAACCTGGGCCCTATATAGGGCCAAACGGTGTTTTGGCGTGAAGTACCGTCTCGCTCTGTTGATGACCCCCAGTTTCTTCGAGGCCAACTTGGCCTTGCTTTCCAGATGATCGCGATACTGGCAGTCACTCGAAACATTAAGGCCCAATATACTGATACTGGGCGCGGCTGTAAGAGGAGTGTTTTGAAAGACTGGCGATATGATAAATGGGATTTTTTTTGTGGTTAACGCGCAAACTTGTGTCTTCAGGGGGTTGAACTGAACTAAGTTCCTTTCACCCCATGAGGAGACTTTGTTGAGGGATGCCTCAATAGAAGACACAAGTTTATTTCGGCACTGTTCAGCGTTTTCCCGAGAAAGACTTGCTCGGCCGGAGTAAATAGCGTCCACTGTGCTATCATCTGCATAGCAATGAATGCTAGAATCCTCTAACATGTCATTGATATGCAAAAGAAACAGCGTAGGGGACAGCACGCAGCCTTGGGGAACGCCAGCGTTCACGGGCATATGTTTAGAGCAAAAACCGTCGACAGCGACCTTGATGCTACGCCCAGTGAGAAAGCTGGCGATCCATTTGCATAAATTCTCGGGAAGCCCATAGGATGGAAGTTTAGCCAGGAGCGCCTTATGCCAAACTCGATCAAAGGCCTTCGCCATGTCCAAACTAACTGCCAGGCCCTCTCCCTTGCTTTCAATAGCCGCTGCCCAGCGGTGGGTAAGGTAAACCAGAAGATCACCGGTTGAGCGACCATGGCGAAAGCCATATTGTCGGTCATTAATCAATCGGTGATCCTCTAGATAAACCAAGAGCTGGCTATTGATGATGCTCTCCATGACTTTTGAGAGCAGGGAGGTGATGGCAATAGGCCTGTAGTTAGATGGATCGGACCCATCGCCTTTCTTTGGGATCGGGTGGATAAGAGCGCTCTTCCATGAATCTGGGACTACGCCGACTGAGTAAGAGTGCCGAAACAAACGCGTTAGCACCGGTGTCAGCTCAGGAGCACAAGAACGGAGCACTAAGGGAGAAATGCCATCTGGCCCGCTCGACTTGTGGATGTCCAAAGAGGACAGAGCTCGCCTAACAGCTGTTTGGTTAAACTTAACCTCAGGCATTGAGCTCTGGCACCGCGGGATGGTCGGCGGCGATGATCCTTGGTCATCCAAAGTCGAGTTTGAGGCAAAGAGAGCGCCCAGGAGATCGGCTTTCTCTTTTGCCGTGTGGACCAAGATGTCATTTCCCGTGCGTAATGGCGGAAGCGAAGGCTGGCTAAAGTTGCCAAGTGCCGCCTTTGAGAGCGCCCAGAACTGATGAGTTCCGGACGGATAGCTCTCAAGCTTCTCGCCAATTTTGGCGATATGCTCGGACCTTGCTCTGGCAATTTGCCGCTTAAAGAACCTAGAGGCTCGGTTATACTTCCTTTTTGAGGTTTTCACCTCCGGATCCTTAGTAACCAATGCCTCAGCCCAGATTTGATATGCCTCGCGTTTGCTAGAGGCAGCAAGCTTGCAAGACGTATCAAACCAAGGCTGTGACTTGCCACCGATTGGCACTACAGCACTAGGAATATAAAGTTCCATGCCCTGTAGGACCACGTCGGCAACAGCAGCGGCACAGATACTAGGATCATCAGAAGAGAAGCAAACCGGCCCCCAGGGATAAGATGAGTAAAATGTACGCATCCCATCCCAATCTGCTGACTTGTAGTGCCAGACGCGACGAGTTGCGGGTGATCTGCAGCTGTCGCGCTTAATGGGCACGACACTCCGTACCAGGCAGTGGTCAGAGGACCCCAAGGGGGCATCGACGACAACCTGGTACTGCTCTGGATGTGAAGTCAGCAAAAGGTCCAATAAAGAGGCATTGTGGTTGTCCACGTCCGGGAGTCGCGTAGGCGACTCAACCAATTGGAGCAATCCGTTCGCCATAGCAAGGTCAAATGCAGCCCTCCCCGCGTGGTCGGTGGTGCGTGATCCAAGCCAACTGGCATTGTGCGCATTAAAATCGCCAAGTATCACGATCTCAGCGGAGGGGATCTGTGAGAGCATATCGTCGATAGCCGATTGAATGTGCTCCATGAGCCGATCCGTTTCTGCATTACCACTGTGGGACCTGTAAAGGCATGCGTAGACTCGGGCACGATCGTCCGAGTCAACACGGAGCCAGATGGTAGACAGGTCCCGACCTTCAAAATGGGCAAGACGACGGAAACTTAGGTCCTCCCTTACGAACACAGCGACCCCGGCATGAGGCATAAAGTTATGTTCTATTTTGTAGCCGGGGTATTGGAGATAGGCTGTGTCGCTCGGTCGGGCAATTTGAGTCTCCGTCAGGAATAACAAAGCCGGCCGTGCCGTCTCGAGGTGGTGGTGGACGGCATTTAAGTTGGAATGTAGACCCCTGATATTGCAAAAGTCCACGTTGAGCGTGGAAGGGGTTGCCGTGGAGCGTACGTCTCGTTTGCCCTGTCTATAGCGCGGAACTTTGCCCTCCCCAGAATTCGAAGGGCAGCCTGAGTTTAGAGACTCAGGGAGGGATTCTCCAGCACCGGAGGTGCTGGTACCCTCCTGGGGTAGTTTCTCTTTAAGTGCCGCTATCATATTCCAGGGAGGGGTGGGAGGTTGGGCTCCGGAGCCCGGCATTACCTAATGCGAAACGCAGTGGCATAAAGCCACTACTTAACGCCGGTATTAAATGCCGGGGGTGGTATGATCCGGTCGAGTCTGCCCATGCGTGTTGCCATTGCTGGCGACGTGACTCTACCACACGTACTTTAGTCGCCTTTTACGACACCACCAGTACCAGGATGATCCTATTCTTAGCCGGGATCACACGGCGAAAAAATGCTGAAAAAATGCTTAATAGCTTCCATAGTGTTAGTATAGTGTATACACTCACAAATATATAAAACTATTAATATTATGTTTATAGTGAAGAGAATTTTATAAGAATAGTTGCTGACAGGTAGGTGGCAGTTAACACATTATTTATTTATAACTAAAAACTTGTAAATTCTATTTTTAATAAAATATTATTAGGAGCAACTTAAAAAAAACGTTCTTGTATGTATTATCTATTCATAAGGTAATTATTATATTTTCTTTTTTTTGTTATTTTATTTATTTTTATTATTTTAATGTTTTAAATGTGCACTAGCCCGTTTCTATTAAGACTAATTACTTTCTTCAAAGGTTGTCTGTAAGAGATTGCTGTCAGCAATAAGACCACCTTTGCACGCTCTGGAATTATTTTAAGATTGTTCTCTATTTTTATCTAACAGCTTTGTGTGCAATAAAGTTTTTCTATCTATCTATCTGTTCGCGACGTCGCGATATTCTCGCGTTCGCGGACTTGACTTGACATGTCGTTACAAGTTCGTAGTTGCGTGTCGTGACTCGTGACGTCACACAATTATAATAGTTTTAAAGTATTATTTAATATTTTCTAAATTAGTAATATGTTTAATTAATAACATAAATAGAATTATTGATAGATATAAGTATCACCTTTTAGTTTTATATAGTAATTCTCGAGTTTTTATTGTAATTATATAGTTTTAATATAGTTTACCGAGCTAATTGTATTTTTAGATAATAATCACTTTCGTATCGTAAAAACTATTATTAATTATTGTTAATTATAGATTTGTATAGAAAAATAACAGATTTATAAATGTTAAATGTTAGTAAATAATTATTAAGAGATTTTTTATCATAATAACTTGTGTGAATTTCGTCATAGTTACAGTATCTTTCGTAAATTTCTAATAGTAAATAATTTAATAGTATATTAATTTATATTTAATTATATAGATATTTTTGTGTTCTTTTAATATATATAAATTGTAAAATCGTCCGATAGATAGTTATTAAAATATAAGTAAAAACATGTAATAGTGGTAGTGAAAATATTAGCTTAATAATAAAAAATAAAACGGCTCGGTGGCTTGCGGCTCTCTTTACGGTATAGCTCCGCGGTACGTAAGGTAGCAAAGACGCGCAGTCGTTGTGTCGGACAACCAGTTCAAGCATAGTGAAAAGGAAGAAATATAGGAAGAAAAATAGAATAATAGGAAGACACATTTGAAGAAGCCGTCAGTCACCGACCGTTATATTGAAATATCATCTTGTTTCATTCGGCGATCTCCGCGTTCCCACTATCCGGAACCTATAGTGTACAGGGCGTCAGCGGCTCGTTCGCTCGAGATCCGCCCGTCCGGTACACTATCTATATTAAATTCAGAACCCTCCTTAAAATATTTTTTAACCCAATCTATCGCATCAATAATTTTTTTATTTTCTATCCTATTCAATTATTTTTCATAAAAATATTTTTATTTAATGATTTATTATCAATTATTATAAATTCCGCAATATTAATAAAAATAGATTCAATACCATTTCATTTTTGATTCCCTAATATTATAGAAGGATTATCATGACCAAATAGATTCATTTTAATAACATGACAAAAAATCTCCCCAATAATTTTATTATCCTATAATATTAATTTTAATTTTTTAATTTTTATTATAATTTTAAATGTAATAATTGGAGCAATCGGAAGATTTAATCAAACCTCATTACGTAAATTATTAGCTTTTTTCTCAATTAATAATATTGGATGATTAATTTCAGCTTTATTAATTAGAGAAAATTTATGATTAATATATTTTTTATTTTATTCATTATTTTTATTAATTTAATGTTTTTTATTTTATATTACTAATATTTTTTATTTAAATCAATTATTTAATTTTAATTATAATTTCTTAATTAAATTTTCTATTATAATTGAATTGATTTTTCCCTAAATGAATTATTATTAATTATATAATTAATAATCATTTTATTATTATAAATTTTTTATTTATTATAAGAAGATTAATTATATTATTTATTTATATTCGAATTATTTATTTTTCATTTATATTTTTTTCTTTCAAATTAAAATGATTTAAAATTTTAATCAAAAATAATTTATTCTCTTTTATTTATTTTTTTAATATATTTTCCATCTCGGGAATAATTATTAGAACATTTTTTATTTAATTAAATGTTTTAAGTTAAATACACTAATAATCTTCAAAATTATTTGTAAAGAAATTCTTTAAGCCTTAAATTAAATTTAAGTTTTAATAATTAGCATTATACCTTAAAATTTGCAATTTTAAGTCATACTTGAATATAAAACCTAATAAAAGAGATATTTCTCGTTAATAAATTTACAATTTATCGCTTATAACTCAGCCATTTTATTCGCGAAAATGACTCTTCTCAACAAATCATAAGGATATTGGAACTTTATATTTTATTTTTGGAATTTGAGCAGGCATAGTAGGTACATCTCTTAGTATTTTAATTCGTATGGAGTTAGGTAACCCAGGATATTTAATTGGAGATGATGAAATTTATAATACTATTGTTACTAGCTCATGCTTTTATTATAATTTTCTTCATAGTTATACCAATTATAATTGGAGGATTTGGTAATTGATTAGTCCCACTAATATTAGGGGCCCCTGATTATAGCTTTCCCCCGAATAAATAATATAAGATTTTGACTCCTCCCCCCGTCATTAATCTTACTACTTTTCAAGAAGAATCGTAGAAAATGGAGCAGGAACAGGATGAACTGTTTATCCCCCCCTCTCATCTAATATTGCTCATGGTGGTTCAGCTGTAGATTTAGCTATTTTTTCTCTTCATTTAGCCGGTATTTCTTCAATTTTAGGAGCAATTAATTTTATTACCACTATTATTAATATACGAATTCATAATATATCTTTTGATCAATTACCTTTATTTGTTTGAGCTGTTGGTATTACAGCATTATTACTTCTTTTATCTTTACCAGTTTTAGCTGGAGCTATTACTATACTTTTGACTGATCGAAATTTAAATACTTCATTTTTTGACCCCGCAGGAGGAGGTGATCCTATTTTATACCAACATTTGTGAACCAGTACGGACTGGAAAACGCGAATAAAATACGTCGATTTGAGTATCTAAAAACAAAACGTGCTAGATATTTAACATCGATAAATTTCTTAAAAAGGTGCCGCGATAATAATCTCATACCAGCTTGTGTACAAATCGCGCCGAAAAAAGACATAAAATATTGCAAAAAGATACTCAATCAGGCAAGTAAAAAATTATTATGTCAACTCATTAAAGAACACCGTTATGATTTAAATCGATTCGACGAACAAATAAAAGCCTTAAGCAAAGATATTGACACGTGTTTTTCTAAGACAGATTTCAATCAATGTGGAGATTTTACTAATAAACGCGCGCAAACTAAATATAATCAATATAAAATTAGACAAATTCGTAAGTACCAAAATCTCGAATTAAAATCCGAACGGAAAAATGTCTATGGTAACGCTGTACCTTCTACACAGACAACACAAACGTCAGTTGTCAATCTGTCAAAACAAACTATCGATGATTCGACTATTGAAGTGTTAAATAAAGGTTTTAACTTTGCGCCGGCGCCTAGAAAAATACCTATCGAGCAAATAATAACAAACGTTGAGGACTGTTTATATAAAAACCAGATTTTGAAGGAAGATTCTGAAGCTATTCGCCAAGACATATCAGCCTTATTGCGCAGTAGTAAACCACCTCAATCAAATCTTTCTCGTGATGAATCTCAGGCTCTCAGTAAATTACGGAAAAACGAGGATATAACAGTTCTTAAAGCCGATAAAGGTAACGCGACGGTTATACTAGACACCGAAGAGTATATCCAAAAAATGTCATTATTGCTATCAGATCAAAAAACTTATAAAATTGTTGACAAAGACCCTACAACGAAAATACTTAAAAAGACATCCGATTTAATCAAAAAACACGCGAAATCATTACATCTCGACATTAAATCTCTCGTGCCTAATTGTGTAAAACCTCCGAAGTTGTATGGGTTACCAAAAATACACAAAAAAGATGTACCTCTTAGACCAATAGTCAGCCAAATCGATACACCAACGTTAAGCTGGCTCAACATGTCGCTAGAGTACTTTCTCCACTGCGTGGCCACACAACATCTTATGTCAGGGATTCTGACCATTTTGTTAGCGAGCTGAAAGACCTTAAGCTAGCTGACAATGAAACCATGGTCAGTTTTGATGTCCAGTCGCTGTTCACCAGTATACCCATTGAGGACTGCATCAGGATTGTCAAGCGGAAACTAGAGGAAAACAATATGCCCATGGAATATCTTGAACTTTTAGAACATTGCCTCACATCTGGATATCTAATGTTCAATCAAGAATTCTATTTACAAATAGATGGCATTGCTATGGGTTCGCCTGTGTCCCCGGTAATAGCAGATATATACATGGAGGGCTTTGAGGAGATGGCTCTTAGCTCTGCGCCTTGTCTACCCAGGATATATAAGCGGTACGTAGATGACACTTTTACAATTATACCTACGGACAATATTTATATATTCTTAAACCATCTTAATTCTATTAATAACAATATTCAATTCACAATAGAGTTATAGGCCAATAATTCCCTAGCTTTCCTTGACGTGTTAGTTATAAGAAATCCCAATGGCACAATAGGCCACACAGTATATAGGAAACCCATGCACACCAATTGATACCTCACAGTGATCTACCGTTGGCAAATCTTTGTTTCAGAGAGCCCACCACCTCTGTGACGCTGAACATCTAGGGGACGAGCTTCGCCAGGTGAAGAATTCCCTTCATCAGAATTCATCAGAATAAGCTGCCAGTTCCCCGCCAGCGTTGTCAGAAGACCAACAAGCCACCCACAGTAGAGAGACAACCGGCACTTCTACCATATGTGAAGGAGATTACAGACAGGATTGGCAACATCTTAATAAGAGCTTCCATAAAAACTATTTTCAAGCCTAACAAGAAAGTGAGCCAATTCTTGAGACCAGTTAAAAGTAACATTCCTTTACAGTGTGCAGGTGTATACAAACTAGATTGTGACTGTGGCTTATCATACATTGGTCAAACAAAGAGAAGCATCGGTGTTAGGGTGAAGGAACACATCTCCGTTATAAAGAATGGGCATGTGTCAAAGTCAGCTGTATGTGAGCACACTGTGGATAAACCTAGCCATTACATAAGGTTTGATAAACCCCTCATCCTTGCTAAGGAAAACAGATATATTCCTAGAATGATCCGCGAGGCTATTGAAATACAAAAATATCCTAATTTCAATAGAGAGGACGGCTGGAAGCTTTCTAACACCTGGGACCCACTCATCAAATCTTTGAAGTCTCAGACCCACCATACCAGAGGGCAAGATACAGTTAGCTCATTCTGCAAGAATCCAGGGCAGTACGCGAGGAAATTAAGCAATCGTTGGCGGTAGTTTGATATAGTAATTATGTCAACTGACAGACGAATGCCACCTCAGTCTACCCGTGACCACGGACTACTGCAAAGTGTTCGAAACGTCGGGTTTCCAAAAATGTACAAAAAAACGAAATATACGCGATTAATCCGGTTAAAATAGTTTTATTTAAAAGAACAAATTATTTTTGTTCATGATCACACATTAATTATTTTAATTATAATTACAATTTTAGTGGTAATAATAAATTTATTTTTCAGTAATTATATTAATCGATTCTTATTAGAAGGACAAATAATTGAATTAATTTGAACTATTTTACCAGCTATTACCTTAATTTTTATTGCCCTTCCTTCTTTACGATTATTATATCTTTTAGATGATCTAAATAACCCTTTAATTACCTTAAAATCAATTGGACATCAATGATATTGAAGATATGAATATTCTGATTTTAATAATATTGAATTTGATTCATATATAATTCAATCAAATGAAAATTTATCTAATTTTCGATTATTAGATGTTGATAACCGAATTATTTAACCAACAAACAATCAAATTCGTATTTTAGTAACAGCTACAGATGTAATTCATTCCTGAACAATTCCGTCATTAGGGGTAAAAATTGATGCTAATCCAGGACGTTTAAATCAAACTAGATTTTTTATTAATCGTCCTGGAATCTATTATGGTCAATGTTCTGAAATTTGTGGGGCAAATCATAGTTTTATACCTATTGTTGTAGAAAGAATCCCAATAAAAAAATTTATTCATTGAATTAATAATTATTCATTAGATGACTGAAAGCAAGTACTGGTCTCTTAAACCATTCTATAGTAAATTAGCAATTACTTCTAATGATAAAGAATTAGTTAATAAATAACATAAATATGTCAAATTTAAATTATTACTAAAGTAATATTCTTTTATCCCTCAAATAATAATAATAATAATAAATATACTTTATTGCACCTTAAAAAACAAAAATAAAATAAAACAATAAAAAGCTTAGAAATAATAAAAAAGTACAATAAGGCGGCCTTATCGCTTAAAGCGATCTCTTCCAGGCAACCTTTGGATGTTGGATTGGTGTTTTATAAAAGTGGGCGGTACACTAAATAGTATATTTACATAATTATGTAATATTAAAAATACATCAAGTACATAAAATACAAACAAATAACTATATATTTATTAAGATATATACATAAATATTACATACACACATACATATATACATACATACATACTTACATACATATACTATACGTACACACAAAAAATAAACAGCACAATAAAAAAAAAAAAAAAATAATCAATTTAGCATTGTTAAACATTAATATAATATTTCCTTAGCTTTTTCTTAAAAATATATATACTTTTGGCCCGTCTGATATCTAAAGGTAAAGAATTCCATAGTCGGGCAGCTTTTATGGTAAAAGAATTAGTAAAATAGGAAGAAGAATGTAGAGGAATTTCTAGCAGTAAATTGTTGTCGGAGCGTAGGGAACGTGCGTGGGTGTCATGAAGAAACATGAATTGTTTCTTCAAGTAAGGAGGAGTGGAAGGGTTAAACAGCGCAGAATAGAGAACATGAAGTATGAGTATTCCTGCGAAGGCGGATAGGGAGCCACTTAAGCTTATTTCGGAACTCGGAAATGTGATCATATTTACGCACTCCAAATATGAACCTAATGCAAAGATTTTGAAGCCGCTCAAGTTTGTTTAATTGCTCGTCATTAATGTCAAGATAACATACATCCGCATAATCAAGAATTGGTAATAGGAGCGAGTTTGCCAGCGCAATTTTGGTCGGTATTGGTAGGAAATTGCGCAGCCTTCGCAGAGACGCAGAAGCAGCGTAAACCTTTCTACTTACCTCTTTTATTTGTGGTTCCCAAGACAGATGTTGGTCTAAAACTAAACCTCGGTTCCTTACAGACTCACTAACTGGAATAAAAACCCCATTGATTGTTACAGGCGCTATCTGTGATTTATCATTTTTTTTCAATAATCTATTACTGCCGATCAAAATAGATTGAGATTTTGAAGGATTTATCGCCAGTCCTAAGCATTTACTCCAAATTGAAATTTCATTAAGGTCATTGTTTATCTTTTCAATAGTACCAGGGAGCTCAGTGAGAGTACCTTGGGCGTAAATTTGCAAGTCATCAGCATACAGGTGGTAGAGAGAAGAAATTTTAGGACATAAAGAATTAATATAAATTGAAAATAGGAGAGAGACAACACGCCACCTTGTGGGACGCCAGCACTGGTTGAGGACCATTCAGAATAGGAATCATCTACTTGAATGCGCTGTCGGCGTCCGTACAAGTAAGAATGAAACCAATCAACCACCTCAGGAGATATGTTAAGAGAATGTAGTACAGCTAGTAGTATGTCAAAATCAACAGTGTTGAAAGCGTTACTGAAGTCTAACAAAGTCAGCACCGTAACCTTCTGATTATCCATACCCTGCCTGATGTCATCGGTGATCTTGACTAAAGCAGTAGTCGTACCTTGGCGAAAGCCGGATTGCAATAGATTTAAGAGATTATGCTTTGAAAGGAATGTGCTTAGTTGATTGTGAACAAGACGTTCTAGCACTTTTGATAACAGAGGAAGAATGGAAATAAGGCGATACTCAGAATAGGAAGACGGATTATTTTTATTAGGAAGTGGGAGGATTTGGGCGCCTTTCCAAGTGGAAGGGAAATCGCCACTGAGTATTGAGCGATTCAAAATGGATGTGATTACAGGAGCCAACAGGTCTATTATAGGAATGATCATTTTACGACTAATGCTGTCAGCACCGACTGCATCTGACTTAACAGCTATAATAATTCTTTTAACATCACATACAGTGAATTGATTAAATTTAAATGGAGAAACCTCAGGAGTGAATAAAGTAGAAATATAATTTAAGGTGTTCAATTTATTTGTACTATCAATTGTACTAAGAGAAGTGAAATGTTTATTAAGAGAATTGATATCTAGAGATTTTTGAGGAATATTATGATTTGTTTTACCGACTCCAAGGGTTTTAAGAAATTTCCAGACTTTAGCTGGATCATCTTCATCGATTACTGATTTATAGATATGGCGTCGTTGAGTATCTCTACAAACCCTGTTGCAACGATTACGAGCTCTCACAAATTACCTATTAACTGAATAATTTCTTTAATATTCTTTATTATTATTTTTATCTTTTTTATTATTATAAATTACTTTATTTTTAATTTTAAAAATAATTTAAATTAAAAAAAATAATAAAAATAATTTGAATAAAAATTAATGAAAATGATAAATAATCTATTTATTTAATTTAATTATAAATATATTTAATTTTCCACTTAATTGAATTAGAACATTTATTGGTTTAATATTTATCCCTTTTTCTTTTTGATTTATCCCTAATCGTCATTATTTACTATGAAATTTTATCTCAAATAAACTTCATAAGGAATTTAAAACTTTCCTAGGACCTAATAGAATAAATGGATCAACTTTTATTTTTATCTTATAATTTTTTTTATTTTGTTTAATATTCTTTTAGGACTATTCCCTTATATTTTTACAAGAACAAGCCATCTTAATATATCTCTTTCTTTATCATTAACATTATGATTAAGATTTATAATTTATGGGTGAATTAATAATACTCAACATATATTTATTCATATAATTCCTCAAGGAACTCCAACAATTTTAATACCTTTTATAGTATTAATTGAAACCATTGGTAATATCATCCGACCTGGAACCCTAGCAGTTCGTCTAACTGCTAACATAATCGCAGGTCATTTACTTTTAACTTTATTAAGTAATACTGGTATTCTAAAAGTTTTTCAAAGGAGGGGAAGTAATTCAATGAAGGAGAGGGACTGTAAAATACACCTAAAAGGATTTTAGTATAAGAAAGAATAACCTCGATAAGCAAATGTTTAGCGGTACCGGGTGGCGGGGGTTGAGTCGACAGACTAAGGTAAGTGTACCCGTTTTCGGCATATTAAGGCTCTTATAACTTTAAACAATTTTAAATATATTATTAAACGTTATATGAACTTGCAAATTTTACAGTCATCAATGTGGGTATTTTGTCAGTTATGTTATGTATAAATTATGTGGTTTAACTTAAGTTTAGATTTTATAATAATTTATTTGTGGACCTCTTGTTTGAACCCTAATTCGTGATAAAAATTTACTCTGTTTCTAAGTTCGTGAATTTGTGGCTCCTGTTTCGGGATAAAACTTTTACCCCACGAGTAAGGTAATATGTTAAAGGAGATTAGGTAAAGGAGGCCTTTGTATGTCAAAGTTTTTTTATTACAAAATTGTATAATAAAAAAACTTTAACATATAAAGGTTTTTATTGTAAACAATTCGTAAATAAAAAAGAATGAGCAACATCAATTAAACGACATTAAAACTTAATTATTTACAAACATTTCAAAACTACATATATTAATATAGCTTTTATATATATTTTTATAAAAAAGTATCAATTTTGTAGCCATGAATGCCAATTTATTGTTATCTCTTTGATTAATTAGAAAATAAAATTACGAACTTACGTATACGTACGAACTTATATAATTAACCTTACATAAATTTTAATAATAACAATTAAAAAAATAATTACTTCAACAAACGTAAACGTTATTAATAATAAAAATAATAAAATGAAAACTTCCTGTGAAAACAAATCCGATGTATGTATTCTGCCATATCTTTTGTACGGCATTTTATATTTAGTATATTCTTGAAAAAATACTAAGATCTTACTAAGATTAATAATAAGACTAAGATAACCAATACTAATAAATACAGAGAAGTCAATGTGTTAAATTTACGTAGATTAATGTGTCACGAACTTGGGGAAAATAGTGAAATGTAGAGAATCTTGTTTCGTGTTACTGATTTTGGTAACTTCCGCACTTCTATTTATTCAGTATTTTTTACATTACGTAAAGTAATCATTAACTACCATGTATATTCAAAAAAATACACGAAAATAAATAATAAAAGTTAATTAAAAAACAAATTTGCATTGGTAGCACCTATACGAATTTGGCTTAAAATTATCAATTCAGGTTACCTTTAAAGTAGTAATATAGGAATTTAAGTGAATAAAATATATACCGAATTTCGATCACCAGAAACCTTAATAAATACATTAAGTGTTTTAAAGCTTTAAATTTAAATTATTTCAATTATTACATAAATAGAAATTTATTAAAAAGTATCTAAGATCTCCCTAATTCGGTAGTAACACGAACTAGGAGACACATTATAAATAAAATGACTGCTATTTCGTGAATCGATTTATTGCAATTTTAAAAGAATTTAATGCTTCCATCTTATTTTTTTTTCAATTAAATGTTGAGGCCAGTCGTGGCGCAGCGGCACAAAGTGTGACTGTAAACCGACTGGTTGTGGGTTCGATCCCCACTCGAGGAGATGAAATATTTACTTAAATTTATATTTCCATTTCTTCGCTCTGGTGTCGAGGCTAAGCGCGGCGTTGAGTTCTGCCACTCAACACGCAATGCCTCCAGAAATCGGCAGAAAGTGGGGAACGGAGTGTCTAAAAACACTAGGTTCCCTCTGCCTACCCTGCTGTGTGCGGGATACAGCGGGAAGCTGATTTTAAATGTTTTTTTATAGAATACAAAAAAACATATATTCAAAGTTTTATATAAATAACTTACCTTTGTCTTTCTACAACCTTAAGAAATGGTTACGCTAGTCTTACGGTGGTAAGCAACATAAACTCGTAACAGTGCAATTCGTAGTCAACTCTGCGTTTCAAATGTCGCTATACGCTCAATGTTGTCATTAAAATATTGTTACTTATTTTTTTAGATAGTTGAAATCATATAGTTTTTTAACAAATATATAGTTTACGCAAATAATACTTAAATTGCTTATTTTCTGTACCGGAACCAAAACTAACGAAATAACGTACTAGCACGAACTTTGGGCCACTTACCTTAATTATTGAGAAGAGAATATGTGAACGTAGGTAAATTGCAACACCACCTCCACGTCTACCAACTCGATAATTGCGAATCAGACGAAAGCCAGGTAAGGAATAGGACGTGTTTGGCAAACAGGGCTTTAACCATGTTTCAGACACTAGGATGGCATGTATGTTACGAGATTCAAATGACGCAAGCATATCAGGATAATGAGCCGGAATACTTTGAGTATTGATATGAAGAACATTAAAGTTTTTCAGAGAATCAGAGAAACAAGAATCAATGGCGACATTAAGGGAAGGAGTTGTTGTACTGTGGAAACTATCGGTACTCAATGAAGACATAGATAAAAAATTGTCACTAAATTCATTATATATATATATATATATATATATATATATATATATATATATATATATATATCTTCTACCTGGCATTAGTCCCGGCTTTTGCCAGGGTCTGCCTTCCTACTCAACCTACTCCACTTTGCACGGTCTTTAGCGTCCTCGGTGGTTAGACCATTGGCTCTCATGTCCTGCTTCACGACATCCAACCAGCGCTTCCTTGGGCGTCCGAGAGGTCTCACTCCAGGGACTGACATAGCAAGGCACTTGCATCCGACATAGTTCTTAGGCCGGCGCGTAACGTGACCAAACCATCTCAGGCGACGCTCTTGGAGCTTATCCGCTACGTCACGGACTCCAAGACTACCTCGAATGACTGTGTTGCGTATGCGGTCAGACCGCGTTACGCCGCACATCCACCGCAGCATCTTCATTTCCGTGACGTGAAGCTCCTGAGTGTGCCGAGATAGTGCCGGCCAACATTCGCTGCCGTATAAAAGAACCGGTCGGATGATGCTCTTGTATATCAGACCCTTGAGTTTGGGCGGTATCCTGCGATCGCAGACCACACCAGTGACCTCCCGCCATTTGGCCCAAGCAGCGCTTATCCGGCTATAGACATCGTGATCGATGCCTCCAGACTCGTGCATAACGGATCCAAGGTACCTGAACTTTTCCGACTTAACGGCTGGTTCAGGACCTATAAGGATAGTGCTCGAATCCGGGCTCCCGCAGGCCATGTACTCGGTCTTCGACACATTAAGTTTAAGACCGCCGTTCTCAAGCGTACCCTTCCACAGGTTCACTCTACGCTCCAGCATCAGTCGGTTCTCATCAATGAGTGCTATATCATCGGTATACATCATCAGCCATGGAGGCTGGTCGTGGATGTGAGCCGAGACAGTATCGAGCACCACATTGAATAAGAACGGACTAAGAGCCGAGCCCTGGTGAACCCCTACTGTAATGTGGAAAGGTTCAGTGTCGCCAACAGCAGTCCTAACCATAGAAGCGGATTCGTGGTACATATCTCTGATAATCCCAATATAGGCCTC
The DNA here is from genome assembly GCA_030704555.1 of Heliconius charithonia. Taxonomy (NCBI): domain Eukaryota; kingdom Metazoa; phylum Arthropoda; class Insecta; order Lepidoptera; family Nymphalidae; genus Heliconius; species Heliconius charithonia. Next base: position 8,879,768 of record CM060828.1, read on the forward strand.
AGGGATCCCTTTGGATCGCAATGCCCACCAGATACACTCACGAGGCACACAGTCAAAGGCCTTCTGCAGATCTAAAAAGGCCACATGCAGAGCTCTCCTTTTTTCCCTGTATGCCTCCATCAAAGTTCTGAGGGCGAAAACGGCGTCCATAGTGCCCGATCCTGGCTGAAATCCATATTGAGACTCAGAGACAGTACACTCGCGGCGGAGCCTGAGGTCGATCATGCGCTCGAAGAGCTTCATGGTATGACTCATAAGCTTAATGCCCCTATAACTACCACAATCTTGAACACTGCCCCTTCCCTTGTAAATAGGGGTAATGAAGCTGAGCCGCCACTGGTGTGGCATCTTTCCAGTGTTCAAGATATGGTTCAAAAGGACAGTAAGTATGAGGACACCAAGAGAGCCCAACGATTTCCACGCTTCGATCGGAATATCGTCAGGTCCCACCGCTTTTCCGTTCTTCATGCGTCGAAGGCAATTACGAGTTTCGTCAAGGGTTATTGGGGCAATAAGTCCGAGGTTAGGGGGTGGGTCGTGATGAAGACTGCATGGGTGCTGAGTATTCAGCAACTCCTGGAAGTAGCTTCTCCACCTCTCCTTCACAGAGTCATGACTACAGAGCAGCGTGCCCTGGGAATCTCTGACGCAAAGACATTTTGCGATATCTTGCGTCGCTTTATCCCGGGAACGTGCCAGCTTGTAAATGAACTTCTGCCCCTCCACAGTTTCAAGTTTATCATACAATGGTGACAAACTCTCACTGCGGGCTCTGGCTACAGCTCTTTTACTGGCATGTTTAGCTACTATGTACTCCAGTCTGTCTTCAGGAGAGTTGGATTGCTGCCACTTCTTAAAGGCATCCTTCTTTTCACGAGTCACCTCCTGCACCTTGTCATTCCACCACCATGTCTCCTTGTCGATGACACGTCCTCCCTTAGAAAGGCCAAGAACTCGCCTGCCTGCCGCAATGATTGCCGACTGAGCTCGATCCCAAGCATCCTGAGCAGTCTCGGTGTTAGTCAAAAGAAGATGACTTTTCACCTCTGCCAGGAACTCGGTCTGCATCGGTCCATTCAGCAACCACCACTTGATCCGAGGCCTACGTTTCTCGGCTACTTTCTTCTTCGGAGTGACGTTGAAGTCCATGACAAGAAGACGATGTTGGGCCGTTAGGCTTTCGCCTGGAATGACCTTACAGTTAGTTACCCTACCCATATGACACCGTCTGGTCAATAAATAGTCTATTTGAGTTGAGTGGGACCCGCTCTTATACGTGATAAGGTGCTGAGGATTCTTTTGGAAGAACGTATTCACGACGGCCAGATCCGACGCAATACAGGTTCTCAGAATATTTTCTCCCTCTGTATTGCGGAGACCGTACCCGAAACCCCCGTGAACACGTTCATACGGCTCAGCAGCCTTACCAACGTGACCGTTCAAGTCCCCCCCAACTAAGACCACTTCGGTAGACGGTACAGCAAGTAGCACCTCTTCATACTGCTCCCAGAATGTCTCCTTTTCGGACGCGCTACATCCCGCCTGGGAAGCATAAGCACTGATTAAGTTTGTGGTAACGCCCTCAATCAGTACCTTTACTCGCATCAAGCGGTCGCAGCGACGGTCAACTTCAAGGAGCCCATTCTGAAGCTATTCAGAAAGCACTACCGCTACACCGTTTCTACCGGAAGGTGACCCAGTGTATATAAGCCGGTAACCCTGTCCGATGTTACGGGACTTATTGCCCTTCCAGCGAGTTTCCTGGAGGAAAGCACACTGGACCCGACGTCTCATGAGTACATCTGCGAGTTCTCTGCATCGTCCGGTAAGAGAGCCAATATTCCACGTTGCAAAGCGGAGTTTCCGTCTGGGTACTAGCGTCTTTAGCCGTGCCCGTACTTGACACGGTAGCCCTTGCCCACTTGTCGCAGGTGTAGGGCGATGTGCCTGCGCGTCGTTTTACGGCGACGCCCTAGCCGTACCCAGTCTTCTCGTGGTTCGCTCCATATTATGGCAAGTTCTGGTTTTTAATGGAGCGATTGCCATCTGACCTCCAAAACCCCTTTGTGGGGAGAATCCGGGGTCGCGTACCCGTATGCCCAAGAACAAATAACGGACAGATATTAGTCAGGGCACCCTCTGGATACCTGGATATATATATATATATATATATATATATATAAAAAATATATATATAAAAAAATAAATAGTTTATAAATCAATAATATAAAAAAATATATAATCATAATATTAAAAAAATATAATATGTAAAGATATATAAAACTATAATATAACTAAATAATAACACACTAACCTGCCAGCTACTCCGAAAGAAATAATTATAAACTAATTGTTAACATTCCTCTTCCCCCGGACCGCCGAAAGGTGTTAACGTGCACCCAGTTCTGTTATTGTCTTAATTTTTAATAAAATAAAATAATTTTGACAGTTTAAATCACTAACTAAAAATAGAAGTGCATAACTTCAAGAAAATGTCTGCATAACTGCAATAACAAGCTCTGCGGTTGATGTGCGCCTGGTACTTTTGCTCATCGTAGCAGACCGCCGACTCCGCCCCTTCGACCTTGTGTATCACCAGCCTTTCACTTCCGTATTAACTACGCTTCTAACACCGTGCGAGCTTACGTCGTTGTTGGTTCGTACTTAACGTAATACATATCCTTACGTTACTGATAGCCTAGTACATATGGAGCCGCAAATGAACAAATCTTTGTCGGACACAGACTTAGACAAAGTGGAGATGAATACCTCCCCCCTAGCTATGTATTCCAGCGGGTCAAAAGAAGCATTGAACAAGTTGATGAGACAATTGTTAAACAACTTGAAGAGTTCAAAGAGGAGATAAAGAGAATGTTTAGTCTCTTTTCTCTAAAACAAGAAAGAGAGATACAAAGCTTGACTACCACTTTAAAGGAAATTCAGCAATCTAATATTAATATAGAGAGTTCCATTGCCTTTCTCACTGCGCAAAACGATGACCTTAAAATAAAAGTAGGTCTTTTAGAGGACCAGGTAAAGTAGGTCTTTTAGAGGACCTTGTTGCAATGAACCTCTAAGAGCGTCTTCCCTAAGGAACACATGAGAACAAGTTTTGAGATTTTTAAAAACAAATATGTTTTTCTTAGAATGGTTTGAAGTTGTTAATAGTTTTAGATGTTGGGCAAAGTATTCCAAGCGTGAGGAAAAATCTGTAAAATCCGTTAAGTTATTTTTAAAGCTACAATTAAAAAATTCTCCTGGGAGACGTAAAGGTTCTCCATATAATAATTGAGCTGAAGAAGTTTCTATATCTTCTTTAAGAGCACTCCTAATACCTAATAAAATGAAAGGTAATGAGTCAGTCCAGCTCTTGTCACCGTGACACATTATTGAGGTTTTCAATTGACGATGGAATCTCTACTAACCAATTACACTGCGGATGGTAAGCTGTAGTCTTTCGGTGTTTAAAACCTATGTACTTAGCCAAAATTTGGAATAAAGAAGATTCAAATTGTCTACCTCGATCGGTAGTTATAACAGTAGGACAACCAAAACGAGCAATCCACACATTCAAAAATGCTTTAGCAACTGTCTCCGCTGTAATATCAGCGATGGGAGCAACCTCGGGCCATCGTGTGAAGCGGTCAACAGCTGTTAAACAATATTTATAGCCTGATGAAAGTGGTAAAGGTCCGATCAGATCTAAATGTACATGTTTGAATCGTGCTGTTGGTAGGTCAAATGTGCCTATTGGAGAAGAAACATGACGATTTGTTTTAGAGCGCTGACAGGATAAGCATGATTTCGACCATTCGCGACAGTCTTTTCCGACTTGCGGCCATACAAATCTTTGTACTACTAGCTTTGCAGTAGCATTAGCACCTGGATGGCATAATGAGTGAATACTATCAAAAACTTGGCGTCGTAAGGAATGAGGAATGAATGGCCTGGGAGTCGATGTGCTGACGTCGCAGAACAAGGTAGTTCGACTTCCAGGTATATACCTCTTCTCTAGGCGTAATGATGATTCACCTTTAAGATAATTTTGGATTTTAGGATCTGCTGCTTGTAGTTTAGCTATCACTTCCCAATCTACAGGGGATAGCACTTCTCCGATGCGGGAGAGAGTGTCTGCGACAACATTATCCCGACCGGAGATATGCTGTATATCCGATGTAAATTGGGAAATGAAGTCTAAGTGCCTATATTGCCGTGGTGTGCAATTGTTTTTACGACAATGAAAAGCAAAACATAGTGGCTTATGGTCGGTGTAGATGGTAAAATGGGTAGCTTCGAGCATGTGTCGGAAATATTTTACACTCTCATAGATTGCTAACAGCTCTCGGTCGTAAGGAGAATATTTTGTTTGTGATGGACTCAACTTACGTGAGAAAAATGCAAGTGGCTGCCAGGAACCATCTTTAAATTGCTGCAAAACCGAACCTATAGCTAAATCAGAAGCATCCGTTACTAAACCAAGCTTAGCTGTAGAATCAGGGTGAGCAAGTAAAGCAGCGTTACAAAGGCTGTCTTTACAGTCCTGAAATGCTTTTAAAGAATCATCTTTTAAAATTATAGGATGCGAAGCTTTAACAGAACCTGATAAAAGTGAATTTAGTGGTGCTTGAATTTTAGCAGATTGTGGGAGAAAACGTCTGTAAAAATTTACCATGCCTAGAAATCTACGCAGCTGCTTAACATTTGTAGGAACGGGAAAATTCTTACTTTACTTTCTAAAGGCTTAGTGCCTTGCTGCGAAATATGATATCCCAAAAATGTAACCTCTGAGGCACCAAATATGCATTTAGCTGTGTTGATTAAAATACCATAGTCTCGAAACTTGGTAAACAGCTGACGAAGATGATGTTCGTGCTCGACTTCATTCTTTGAAAATATTAAAAAGTCATCTATATAAGGATAACAAAAATCTAACCCACGAGTAAGCTCATCCACAAACCTTTGAAATGTTTGACCCGCGTTCCGTAATCCGAAAGTCATATAGGGAAACTCGTAGAGCCCGAACGGTGTAGTGATAGCCGTCTTCGGAATATCTTCTTCTACTACTGGAATCTGACTGTAGGCTTTAACTAAGTCAATAGTGGAAAAGATTGTACAGCCAGCGATAGCGTGCGAAAAATCATGAATATGACGAATTGGATATTTATCGGGTATAGTTCGTGCGTTAAGTTGTCTGTAGTCGCCACATGGACGCCAACCATTGTCTTTTTTGGGTGCTAAGTGGAGTGGTGACGACCAAGGGCTATCAGAAGGACGCGCTGTTCCATTTGTAAGCATGGCTTCAAATTCAAGCTTAGCAATTTTAAGCTTATCGGGTGCAAGCCTACGAGGAGCGCAGGTTACTGGAGGGCCAGGTGTGGTACGAATATGATGTTGTGTGGTGTGTTTGGTTATGCGTGTGGTGCCGTCTGGACGTATTACCTCAGGAAATTCTGAAATTAACTTACGAAATTTAGTAGCACCAGTGACGATTTTTACACTATGAATGTTTGGCGATGGCAAAGCATGCTACACAATACAAATTTGTTGTGTTATCCAATAAGCGATGATTGCGTACATCTACAATTAAATTAAAGAAAGATAAAAAATCTACGCCTATTATAGCTTTAGTGACATCAGCAATAATAAATTTCCATAAAAAATCACGTCTAAGCCCTAAATTTAAATTAAGCTGTACATAACCATAAGTGTATACTAGAACCATTTGCTGCACACAATTGATAATTCGTTTTCGTACGATATTTGTGTATCGCAGATCGAGGGAAAACACAGAGTTCACTTCCCGTGTCCACTAAAAACTGCACTTTCGATCTACGATCGGTTACGAAAAGGCGACCGTGGGGAGAGGGGCAGTCATCAGTCGCCATTATCGACTGCCCTGCGTGTTTTCCGATATATACTCGCAGGGATGACTGATCTTGATCCCAAGCATCCTGAGACTGCTTAGGATGCTTGGGATCAAGCTCAGTCGGCAATCATTGCGGCAGGCAGGCGAGTTCTTGGTCTTTCTAGGGGAGGACGTGTCATCGACAGGGAGACATGGTGGTGGAATGACAAGGTGCAGGAGGTGACTCGTGAAAAGAAGGATGCTTTTAAGAAGTGGCAGCAATCCAACTCTCCTGAAGACAGACTGGAGTACATAGTAGCTAAACATGCCAGTAAAAGAGCTGTAGCCCGAGCCCGCAGTGAGAGTTTGTCACCACTGTATGATAAACTTGAAACTGTGGAAGGGCAGAAGTTCATTTACAAGCTGGCACGTTCCCGGGATAAAGCGACGCAAGATATCGCAGAATGTCTTTGCGTCAGAGATTCCCAGGGCTCGCTGCTCTGTAGTCATGCCTCTGTGAAGGAGAGGTGGAGAAGCTACTTTCAGGAGCTGCTGAATACTCAGCACCCATGCAGTCTTCATCACGACCCACCGCCTAACCTCGGACTTATTGCCCCAATAACCCTTGACGAAACTCGTAATTGCCTTCGACGCATGAAGAATGGAAAAGCGGTGGGACCTGACGACATTCCGATCGAAGCGTGGAAATCGTTGGGCTCTCTTGGTGTGCTCATACTTACTGCCCTTTTTAATCATATCTTGAACACTGGAAAGATGCCACACCAGTGGCGGCTTAGCTTCATTACCCCTATTTACAAGGGAAGGGGCAGTGTTCAAGATTGTGGTAGTTATAGGGGCATTAAGCTTATGAGTCATACCATGAAGCTCTTCGAGCGCATGATCGACCTCAGGCTCCGCCGCGAGTGTACTGTCTCTGAGTCTCAATATGGATTTCAGCCAGGATCGGGCACTATGGACGCCGTTTTCGCCCTCAGAACATTGATGGAGGCATACAGGGAAAAAGGAGAGCTCTGCATGTGACCTTTTTAGATCTGCAGAAGGCCTTTGACTGTGTGCCTCGTCAGTGTATCTGGTGGGCATTGCGATCCAAAGGGATCCCTGAGGCCTATATTGAGATTATCAGAGACATGTACCACGATTCCGCTTCTATGGTTAGGACTGCTGTTGGCGACACTACACCCTTCCAGATTACAGTTGGGGTTCACCAGGGCTCGGCTCTTAGTCCGTTCTTATTCAATGTGGTGCTCGATACTGTCTCGGCTCACATCCAAGATCAGCCTCCATGGCTGATGATGTATGCCGATGATATAGCACTCATTGATGAGAACCGACTGATGCTGGAGCGTAAAGTGAACCTGTGGAAGGGTACGCTTGAGAACGGCGGTCTTAAACTAAATGTGTCGAAGACCGAGTACATGGCCTGTGGGAGCCCGGACTCGAGCACTATCCTTATAGGTCCTGAACCAGCCGTTAAGTCGGAAAAGTTCAGGTACCTTGGATCCGTTATGCACGAGTCTGGAGGCATCGATCACGATGTCTATAGCCGGATAAGCGCTGCTTGGGCCAAATGGCGGGAGGTCACTGGCGTGGTCTGCGATCGCAGGATACCGCCCAAACTGAAGGGTCTGATATACAAGAGCATCATTCGACCGGTTCTTTTATACGGCAGCGAATGTTGGCCAGTACTATCTCGGCACACTCAGGAGCTTCACGTCACGGAAATGAAGATGCTGAGGTGGATGTGCGGCGTAACGCGGTCTGACCGCATACGCAACACATTCATTCGAGGTAGTCTTGGAGTCCGTGACGTAGCGGATAAGCTCCAAAAGCGTCGCCTGAGATGGTTTGGTCACGTTACGCGCCGGCCTAAGAACTATGTCGGATGCAAGTGCCTTGCTATGTCAGTCCCTGGAGTGAGACCTCTCGGACGCCCAAGGAAGCGCTGGTTGGATGTCGTGAAGCAGGACATGAGAGCCAATGGTCTAACCACCGAGGACGCTAAAGACCGTGCAAAGTGGAGTAGGTTGAGTAGGAAGGCAGACCCTGGCAAATAGCCGGGATTAATGCCAGGAAGAAGAAGAAGAAGACTACGTCTGCTAATTTATCATCCAAAGTACACTCACCCTCTGTGGAAGTATTGAGGCCATTAATAATTGTCCAGTTAACTCTCTCTACCTGTCCATTTGAACGTGGGGAAGCTATTGCATTTAAAATGTGCTTAAATTGCTTTTCAAGTGCAAATTCTTTAAAATACCTGCTCGTAAAAGCCACACCACGATCCGTTATTACGCGTTGAGGATTACCAAATATAGACATTATATCCTTCAAGTGCCTAATTGTTTCAATTGAACTGACACCCCTAACTGATCGGGCAAAGGCAAATTTAGCGAAAGAGTCTATAATTACTAAAATGTAACATTTGCCATTTCTAGTTTTTATAAAAGGACCAATAAGGAGTGATCAATATTGTAACAGTATGTACCTCGAATATAAGTTAAAAATAAATAAATTAAGTTAAATAAAATATGCATGGCAATACATATAAATAACATACTTAATTATAAATAATACAAACTATATAATTTGATACCATGTTAATCGAGACGAGTTCGTGTATTGTCGTCCCGAATGTCGCGACCGTCGTTCTGTCTATATAGGTGGTGGTGATGCTGGAAGGCAGCGGTCGAGTCGAAGTCTTAAGTACTACGGTACTAATAAATATGATGCACATAAAGACTCGTACCAAACGTATAATGAATATAATATGATAATTCGAAGTCTATGATGACACGATCTTTTAGGATCGAATTTCTATTGACGTCGCGGAAGCTGACGTGATGGGCTTATGCGAACTGTTGCAGCGACATTAACTATGTCGTGGCTGATGCCGTCTCGCAATACGCTGGCGGTACGTAAGCTATGCTTGTATAGCGTTAGCCATTGATATATTGTATACCACTTCTACGACTTGGTATACGACTAGTAGGTGTGTGGTGCTACTTTATGTCCCAGTTCCGATGTATATAGTAGTGTCCGCTCGTCTCATACGGGTGTGTGGTGCTATTTTATGTCCTGGAACTCTGGTGTGTGTAGTAGTGTCCGCCTACAGTTCGAGACACGACTGTGGGGTGTGTGCCGTGCGTTTATTTAACATATCGGCCGCCTTACGGCAGTGCGTTCGTTCCAACGACTTATATTGATCTCACAAATCAATCAACATCACGAATCACAATTCTAATATAATAATCTTAATATAAACAAGCGTAACAAGTACCTTCAGACTGATCACACACAAACGTCCCGGAGAGTTCAATAAGACTGTTGCAGCCACGGTCTGGTAGGAATTCACGGTGTAGGGCGGGGAGGTGCCCGTACTATTTCTTCCTTTTATTATAACTAGTTCGCAGTTATAGTGGAGAGGAAGATAGGACGCGCTCTTGGCTTTTCTTCGGACGAGCTTCGAGTTATGACAATGTCATATTGTCGAGTTTCCAGTTATCTAAATAACTGACACAAGAACAACTTCTGATGGTTAATATGTTATTAAAGTGATATCTTCTAATGGGATAATATAAAATTCTTATTACTGTTACCTCTGAATCTCTAAAAGATTTTGGGTTCTTCACGATCACAACTATAAACGGTTCTAACCACTAGACACATCACGAGCCAAGGCATTATTTATTTAATAATATTTTCAAAGGAGTTTGAGATATCAGTTACAATATGAAGAGTATGCATTGGAACATCTAACTTAGGAATGGGATGGAGCTCCCCTTCAGTTTTGCCATAATTACCTTTTGCATAAGCGCAAGCTAAACATGATTTTATGTATTGTCTAATAAATTTTATCATCCCTGGAAACCAGAATTGCGATTTTATAGTTTTCTCACATTTATCAAATCCAATATCGTACTTGATCGTGATACTTTTGTAATAAGCTCCATTTAGATAATTTTGGTATGACGAATCTATTTCCGTTTAACGTTTTACGAAATAAACAATCTTCCACAATTTCGTAATTGTTGATAATATCTGAATTAGTTGTTCCTTCCTTTAGTTGACGCATAATTGATTGAATATGTTCATCCTGTACTTGTAGTGTTAAACGCCAATCTGCCTCATCAATATGTAAGGTAGTTACTGGATTTACTGGATTTCTACTTAGGGCGTCAACATGTTGCATTCTATTACCGGGACGATACTCAATTTCGATATCAGTCTTGAATTGTAAGCCACCATCGCGCAATTCTAGGTATTAAATCTTTTTTACTTAACGTAACGTGGTTCTTAGTGCTGCACAATCAGTAACGACTTTAGCGGGTATGCCAATAAGATAAATACGAAAACGTTTTAGTGTCTCTACGACGGCCAATGTTTCTAATTCGTAACAATGATAATGCTGTTCTTCTCTACTGTTTACGGGACTAAAATATGAAACTGGTTTTAGGTAACCGTCCGTTTGGTATTGCAAGAGAATACCACCTATACCTAACTTACTTGCGTCCGTGTGTACTTCTGTTTTAGCTTTAGGGTCGTAAATAGCAAGTACAGGCCGTGTAGTTAAAATTGCTTTTAAAGAAGTAAAGGCGTGCACCTGGTCAGGTCCCCAAACCCATTGTACATTATTTTTAGTTAGATTTGTAAGAGGTCTGGCTATTACTGCGAAATCTTTAACAAATTTACGAAAATAAGAAGCTAAACCTACAAAATTGTCGTATTTCATGGACATTTCGTGGTCGTTTAAACGCGGATACCGCATTAATTTTATCCTGTCCAGGTTGTATACCGTCTGCCGTAACTTCATTGCCAAGACAATTTACACTTTTTTTTAAAAACGAACATTTATTTAAATTAACGTTAAATTTGCATTTAATAAAAGTTTGAGAACCTCTTCTAAAAGATCTATACCTTCTTCTACAGATGTTGAAGGAATAGTCACATCATCGAGGTATACTGCTATTTTATCAATTAGTTACCGCAAGGCCCTACAAATTAACCATGAGAAAACAGCAGGGGCATTAGCTAAGCCAAAAGGCATTTAAAGAAATTCGTACTGGCCAATAGGAGTCACAAAAGCTGTTTTGGGAATAGATTTTTCAGAGATTCGAACCTGGTAATAACTTTGAGTTAAGTCCAGTACTGTAAAGAAGGTTTTTCCCGTTAACCGGTTAATTTGGTCTTCAATATGTGGTAAAGGGTATCGATCTTTTATAGTTATCGCGTTTAATGCCCTATAGTCTATACAAAGTCTAAAATCACCGCCTTTTTTATGAACAAGAATAACCGGACTAGCATATGGAGACACAAACTCTCTAACTATACCGGCAGATATAAGTTCATCTACCTTCCCTTGCACTATTTGATTTTCTTTGTGAGATAATCGGTAAGGCTTAGAATATACCGGTTTGTTTGTGGTCGTCTGAATGTCCATTTCAATTAATTTACTAGAGCCGAGGTCACTACTGTTACGTGCAAACATATTACTATATTTATTTAATAAGCCTAATAAACGTGATGCATTGTCGTTACTAATTTCACCTAAATCAATATTTGCAAAATCAATTTTATTTTTTACTTGGGAGGGTATATCTGGGTATGAGTTACCTAAAATAGTTAATACGTCTGCGGGTTTATAAACATCTGCACGAGCAATTAGTTTATTAGATGTCCAACTAATAACTGAATCACCTATATTTAACACTGGCACTCGATACGGTTTCATTGTTAACGTAGTTTGCGGGATATAAAAAGAAATTTTACCCAACGAAAATAAAACCGGTCTTGTGACTAGTATTATATTTGTATCGATAAATTCTATTACATAAACATCAATGTCGCGGGTAGAACCTGGGGCGATTTCAACACTGTTAATTGTAAAGAGGTATTTTTGTAATAAAATCGTTACTGTCTAATGTAATGTAATGTAATGTCATTAGTACCTAATAATGTTACCTTCTTTGAATTTGCTACAAGAGTTACATTTGAATGGCTGAGTACGAGCTGTCCAATAATAAGGTTTATATCACAAATTTGAATATCAGTTATCTCTGCACTGGTTTCAATATATAAATCATCAATATGAAGTACAAAGTTTACTTTACCTAATGACTTTGTATAGCCGCCACCAAAACCTTTCATTATAACATTAGAAGGCATATTATTTAATTTTAATTTGCTAGTTACACATGTATTTATGATATTTACTTTGCTGCCAGTATCAATATATACTACTACTGGCTGGCTGTTACAATACACATTTTTTATATATATATCAGATACCAAATTGTTAGAAGTGTATATATTTCGTACCTGTGCCGTTATGGAGTCAATCGCTCGGGACTGCGGAGATAGTTGCGTTGACCTGGGTTGACTCTGCGATGTCCCGGCACCATACCAGCATACCGAGGCAGCATGGCCCAGTCGCTGACAAACCGAGCAGCGCATAGACCTGCACTCCCGTATTACGTGTCCAGTCTTGCGGCAATTGTAGCAAATTTTTAGCGGGGTATTATTGTGACGCGCGCGCTTCCGGTGTGAGAGCACGTCGCTGTGCTCCTTAATTGCTAATATGGCGTCATCTAACATAGTGAAGTGTAACAACTGTAATATAGTTATCTCTGAAATATTAGCATTCATTCAAAACAAAGTGGACATTATGGATGAAGAAAGTATTGTTCGTATTTGCGTCTCGTCCTTCTCTTCAACTGATATTGAAGGTGCGAAATGTTTGTTGTTCGAATCTATAAAAACGACAAAGCGAAAAATTAATCGGAAGAGAAGTGGACGAACTAATCGGGACATGTACGATATAATTGCACTTTTCAAGGAGATTGACCCCGATGAAACTCCGATCTTTGTTGCTAAGGAATTGCATTTTTATTTATTATTTGCACCTCGCAACCAATTTGATCTGATTTCATTTTTCCTTGTTTCTATCCTCTTGAAATTTTCTAGTAGTGATAAAAATCCATAATAAAGTCCTTCCGGTGTATCACAATTATATGCTTTTGCATTTGCTTGTAGTTCTGTTGGTAATCCCCGAATTACACATGATATTGCTGATGTATTGCTTGTATATGCCTTTGCATATATATGTGTACCCTAGATTTAGACCACTGCATTTAGAATAGGAGTCATGAGCCACAGCCATTGTGGATATCCTGAGTAACCTGTAAATTTTATTGATTTAAAGTATTGTTTATAAGGATGCATAATAGATTTATCGATTAATCGTGTATATTTAGTTTTTTTATACTTTTTTGGAAACCCGATGTTTCGAACACTTTGCGTGGTCACAGGTAGACTGAGGTGGCATTCGTTTGTCAGTTGACATAACTACTATATCAAACTACCGCCAACGATTTCTTAATTTCCTCGCGTACTGCCGTGGATTCTTGCAGAATGAGCTAACTGTATCTTGTCCTCTGGTATGGTGGGTCTATAGGGGTTTTTTTTTATCATGCGAATGCGCTGCGTGTGGATGATTTTAATAAATAATAAATATTAACAATTTAGTTTTTAATTAATTTGAAAATAGAATATAGTGTAGTATTTTTATAATTTATTAATTAATTAATTATATAATAGATAATTTTCACTACAGTACTCCCCCCCAGAGACCTGGTTAAGGGCGATAGTAGTCTGGAAATCTAACTCTTCTTCCGCTTTGAGTCCGCTTTTCAGGTTTGTGCTCCATATCAGACTGAGAGATTGCCTTTGGTGCAGTAACTAGTCTGTTTGATACAGGAACGGCCTCTTGCGTAACATATGCGGGCTTGAGCCTGTCCACACTCACGTTGTTAGGCTTACCACATATGTCTATCTTAAAATATTTAGGCGTCCTTTTAAGGACTTTGTACGGGCCTGCATATGGTGATTCCAGTGGCTTGCAGACGTGGTCCTGCCGTAAAAATACGTGTGTCGACTCTGCAAGGTCGGCCGGCATATAAAAAGGACCTGTCCTATGCCATGACGTGGGCTTCGGTGAGAGTCGTGCCATACTAGCACGAAGACGAGTAACCAGATTTGTGATATCGCCTGTCTTGTAATCTTCAGAGGGTGCAAGAAATTGCCCTGGAAGACGAAGGGGCTCCCCGTAGACCAGCTCAGCTGCTGAAGCCTGAATGTCATCCTTCCAGGCGCTACGGATGCCCAAGAGCACTAACGGAAGTGCTTCCGTCCAGGCTGAAGAGGGATGGCACATGATAGCTGCTTTCAGCTGCCGATGGAGTCTCTCGATCAAGCCGTTGGAAGCTGGGTGATATGATGTGGTTCTAAAATGATGTGCACCAATCATGGCTGATAGGGCCTTGAAGAGATGCGACTCGAATTGACGTCCCCTATCAGTTGTAATTCCAAATCTTGCTATCCAACCAGAGAGAAGAGCGGCAGCACAGGAATCTGCTGTGATGTCTGGCATCGTGTGAAACGATCGATGACTGTAAGGCAATACCTGAAATCAGACGAAATATTTAAAGGTCCGACGATGTCGAGGTGGATGTGTGCAAACCTCGACGTAGGAGTTGGAATTGATGATAAGGGAGCAAGGGTATGACGGTAACTTTGCTCTTTTGGCAAAGTATACACTCTCGTGTCCATTCTCTACAGTTCTTGCGAATCCCTGGCCATACGAATCTTTGTGTTACCAGTCGCACTGTAGCTGTCCTACCAGGATGGCTTAAGCTGTGTAACGTTTCAAAAACTTGTCGGCGAAATTTCTCAGTAATGAACGGGCGTGGAGAAGATATTGATACGTCACAGTAGATCTTCTGGTTAGAGTCTGGCAAATCCATTTTAACTAGTTTTAACGATGAGCTCTTTTGAGGCAGACCTAGCAGTTCAGGATCAGTATCTTGAGCAAGTGCCAGAGCCTGGTAATCAATAGAACGACTCACCTCTTCCAGCCGTGACAGTGTATCAGCCACTACGTTCAAACGTCCTGGTAAGTATTGAATACTGGTTGTGAATTGTGAAATATAGTCAAAGTATCGATATTGACGCGGTGAGCATTTCTCCCTGTTATTGTTGAATGCATAAGTGAGAGGTTTATGATCAGTGTGAATCACGAAGTTCCTAGCCTCAACCATATGTCGAAAATATTTAATAGCTTCATAAATAGCTAATAGTTCTCGGTCGTAGGGACTATACTTCTTTTGCGCAGATGTTAATTTCTTAGAAAAGAAACCAAGAGGTTGCCATACGTTGTCTACACGTTGTTGAAGTACTGCTCCAATACCGACATCAGACGCATCAGTGGCTATAGCTAGCTCTGCAGATAAATCTGGGTGAGCTAATAACGTGGCTTAAAAGCATCCATCATTTCAGGTGTCATTGTGATCGGCCTAGCTCCTTTCATCTTGGGTCCTAAAAGCGCAGTGTCTAATGGTGCTTGGATGTTTGCGGCGCCGGGAATAAAACGACGATAAAAATTGAACATACCAAGAAAACGTCGTAATTCCTTAGCAGTTTTAGGCACGCTGTACTCCTGTATGCTCTTTACGTTCGTTTCTAAAGGTTGAGTCCCAGAACCTGACACTAGCTAACCAAGAAATTTTACCTGTCGCTGCCCGAAGACACATTTGGATGTGTTTATCAAAACACCATACTCCTTGAGCCTGGTGAAGAGTAGTCTGATATGGCGCTGATGCTGCTTTTCAGAACTGGAAAATACCAAAATGTCGTCTAAGTAACCAAAGCAAAACTCACTTCAAAGTCACGTAGCACTTCGTCCATGAACCTCTGAAATGTTTGTGCTGCATTGCGCAGTCCGAAGGTCATGTACGGGAACTCAAAAAGTCCAAAAGGAGTTGTAATGGCTGTTTTGTGGATATCATCGACGTGTACCGGTATCTGATTGTACGCCTTAACTAAGTCTATAGTCGAAAATACTGAGCAACCAGAGAGTTGGTAGGAAAAGTCTTGAATATGGCGTATAGGATACCTGTCAGGTACTGTGCGAGCATTGAGTGCTTTGTAATCACCACATGGTCTCCATCCGTCGTCCTTCTTCTTAACCAAGTGGAGAGCGGAAGACCACGAACTGTTAGACAAGCGGGCAGTTCCCTGTGAGAGCATATCATCAAACTCTTTTTTGGCTGCTTTCAGTCTTACTGGATCTAAACGACGAGGTCTACTGGTAACTGGTGGTCCGGGAATGGTTTTGATGTAATGCACCGTATTATGCTTAGGTAGAGAAGACGTACCTGATGGTCTCGTTACCTCTGGAAACTCATGAAGCAGCTGATGGTACTTTGATTCTCCCGAAATGGCTTTGACTGACGCAAGGTCATTGGAGATATTTTCTTGTAGTGCTTGCACTGACAGTGTAGTAGTTCCATCGACGAGGCGCTGATATCTGCAATCTACAAGAAGATTGTAAAATATCAGAAAATCTACGCCGATAATCGGCTTTGAAACATCAGCGATGGTAAACTTCCAGGTGAAAGTACGTCTCAGTCCTAAGTCCAAGTGCAATAATGTAGGACCGTAAGTATGAATGACTGTACCGTTGGCTGCCATAAGTTCATACTTCGTTTTGGTACAGGGCGCCTTGGTAGCCAACCGTGGAAAAACGCAGAGATCAGAACCAGTATCTATGAGGAAAAGCATTTTTGAAATACGGTCGGTAATAAAAAGACGGCCTGTAGGTAAAGGGCAGACGTTGGCCGCTATTTCCGACTGCCCAGAGAGTTTTCCGACTCTCTGTAAGTACATGGCTGCACACATTTCTTCGCATTGGAACCAAATTTAAAATGGTACCAACATTTTTGATGGGAAGTTACCTTCCGACGATGCCTAGAATGGCTCCGGAAACGCTCTCTGAATTTTGCTAGTACTGAATTGTGACGTACCTGGGTCGAGAGTTCAGATACCTGTTTGGTCAGCAGTTGGATCTGCTTGGCCATTTCTTCCAACATAGTGGGTGCAGGGGGTGTGGCCATCGCAGACGTGCTTGCGACTTGTGGTGATGAGGGTGCTATTTCATGCACCTTGTCTGCCAGGTCAGCTAATTTTTCAATAGGTAGATGAGGCTGCGAAGCTTTAACAGTTTGAATATTTTGTGGTAATCTACTGGACCATAATGTTTTTAAAAAATCTTTGGGGACAGACAAACCCGCAAGATCTTGTATGTATCGCAGAAACTGCGATGGTTTGCGATCACCTAGCTGCTCATGCCTCAGCAACTGCATCACCTTCTTTTCCTGAGACGCAGATAATCTTTTAATCAGCTGCGTTTTAAGAGTGATGTATTTATCCGTCTCGGGAGAAGAAATTATTATATCCTTCACCTCGACAGCAAATTGATTGTCCAACTGAGCGGCAACGTAATAAATTTTGTAGCATCACTTGTTATATTAGATAAAGCAAACTGACCTTCAATTTGAGAAAACCAAAGGGCTGGTTGTTCCGGCCAGAATGGTGGAATACGCACGCCAATCCTACAGATGTTGGATGTAGTCGCGCCCTCCATCGTGTACTTGAGGTCACCTTGCAAAGGTCGTCAAAATGGCCTCTTGCCGTTTTTAATCTTCTTGCCAGCAGAAAACGCAGGTATTTAATAGTGTTCACTAATCACGTCGGGGTCAACAATATAGCGGTTTTTTTTTTATCATGCGAATGCGCTGCGTGTGGATGATTTTAATAAATAATAAATATTAACAGTTTAGTTTTTAATTAATTTGAAAATAGAATATAGTGTAGTATTTTTAAATTTAATTAATTAATTTTATAATAGATAATATTCACTACAGGTCTGAGACTTTAAAGATTTGATGAGTGGGTCCCAGGTGTTAGAAAGCTTCCAGCCGTCCTCTCTATTGAAATTAGGATATTTTTGTATTTCAATAGCCTCGCGGATCATTCTAGGAATATATCTGCTTTTCTTAGCGAGGATGAGGGGTTTATCAAACCTTATGTAATGGCTAGATTTGTCCACAGTGTGCTCACATAGAGCTGACTTTGATACATGCCCATTCTTTATATCGGAGATGTGTTCCTTCACCCTAACACCGATGCTTCTCTTTGTTTGACCAATGTATGATAAGCCACAGTCACATTCTAGTTTGTACACCTGTACACTGTAAAGGAATGTTACTTTTAACTGGTCTCAAGAATTGGCTCACTTTCTTGTTAGGCTTGAAAATAGTTTTTATGGAAGCTCTTCTTAAGATGTTGCCAATCCTGTCCGTAACCCCCTTCACATATGGTAGAAGTGCCGGCTGTCTCTCTACTGTGGGTGGCTTGTTGGTCTTCTGACAACGCTGGCGGGGAACTGGCAGCTTGTTCTGATGAAGGGAATTCTTCACCTGGCGAAGCTCGTCCCCTAGATGTTCAGCGTCACAGAGGTGGTGGGCTCTCTGAAACAAAGATTTGCCAACGGTAGATAACTGTGTAGGGTGGTGATGCGATTCACCATTGAGGTATCTATTGGTGTGCGTGGGTTTCCTATATACTGTGTGGCCTATTGTGCCATTGGGATTTCTTATGACTAACACGTCGAGGAAAGCTAGGGAATTATTGGCCTGTAACTCTATTGTGAATTGAATATTGTTATTAATAGAGTTAAGATGGTTTAAGAATATATAACTATAGTCCGTAGGTAAAATTATAAAAGTGTCATCTACGTACCGCTTATATATCCTAGGTAGACAAGGCGCAGAGCTAAGAGCCATCTCCTCAAAGTCCTCCATGTATATATCTGCTATTACCGGGGACACAGGCGAACCCATAGCAATGCCATCTATTTGTAAATAGAATTCTTGATTGAACATTAGATATCCAGATGTGAGGCAATGTTCTAAAAGTTCAAGATATTCCATGGGCATATTGTTTTCCTCTAGTTTCCGCTTGACAATCCTGATGCAGCCCTCAATGGGTAAACTGGTGAACAGCGACTGGACATCAAAACTGACCATGGTTTCTTGTCTTTCAGCTCGCTAACAAAATGGTCAGAATCCCTGACATAAGATGTTGTGTGGCCACGCAGTGAAGAAAGTACTTTAGCGACATGTTGAGCCAGCTTATACGTTGGCTGACTATTGATCTAAGAGGTAAATCTTTTTTGTGTATTTTTGGCAATCCAGACAACTTCGGAGGTTTTACACAGCTAGGCACGAGAGATTTAATGTCAAGATGTAATAATTTCGCGTGTTTTTTGATTAAATCGGATGTCTTTTTAAGTATTTTTGTTGTAGGGCCTTTGTCAACAATTTTATATGTTTTTTGATCCGATAGCAATAATGACATTTTTTGGATATACTCTTCAGTGTCTAGTATAACCGTCGCGTTACCTTTATCGGCTTTAAGAACTGTTATATCCTCGTTTTTCCGTAATTTACTGAGAGCCTGAGATTCATCACGAGAAAGATTTGATTTAGGTGGTTTACTACGGCGCAATAAGGCTGATATGTCTTGGCGAATAGTTTCAGAATCTTCCTTCAAAATCTGGTTTTTATATAAACAGTCCTCAACGTTTGTTATTATTTGCTCGATAGGTATTTTTCTAGGCGCTGGCGCAAAGTTAAAACCTTTACTTAACACCTTTTTTTTTCTTTTTCATTTTGTCCATTTACGATCAGCCCAGCAGCTATAATTAAATTTTATGAGCATCTTAATTGTTGTTTTTTGAGATGAACCCATCCTATGATGCGTCATCTCATTCTACAATAATGATTCTTTAGATTGAAGCCAGTCTTGTTCGCCTTAGTCGATGTATGCTTTCATCGATATTGATCAGTGATCTTGCAAGTTCATTCTTGTGATGTTCCAATCTCGTTTTATATGTGATACATGATATATTTATCTGTTCCTTGACGGTGCGCATTTCAAGATATTCGTGGACTTCTGTATTTCTTATGAACCATGGAGCACTAGCAATTATTTTCAAAGACTTATTTTGGAAACGTTGAAGTATTTCTATGTTGGAGTGGCTTGTTGACCCCCAGAGTTCAATGCCGTAAGTCCAAATTGGTTTTATAATACTTTTATAGATTAAGATCTTATTTTCTAATTTGAGTGAAGACTGTCTTCCTCTTAGCCAGTACATATCCCCAAGTTTCCGATTTGCCTGTTCTCTTTTAGCCCTAATATGGTCTTTCCATGTGAGCTTCCTGTCCAGATGCATTCCCAGGTTGCTGAGGTAAGATAATATCATTTAATTTCACTGGTGGGCACTCTCCTTTTCTAAGTGTGAATGTCACATGTATAGACTTAGCAGGACTTGCTTTTATTCTCCATTTCTTGAACCAAGTTGCGACTTTATCTAAGTGTTCTTGAAGTTTTGCAGATGCTATGTTTGGATCTTTGTGACTTGAGAGAAGTACTGTATCATAAGCGAAAGTAGCAGTGACAGTATTGTCGGAATAAGGCAAGTATAGACTGTGTATAATAAGGGACCCAGCACTGATCCCTGTGGGACTCCAGCTTCTATGCGGAAGATAGATGATAAGCTTTCCTCGACTCTGACTTGAAAAATACGGCCCTGTAGGTAGGATTTTAGGATCATGTACAGATTGTTCGGCAGGTATATTTTTAATTTGCATAACAGTCCTTTATTCCAGACACGATCGAAAGCCTGTTGTACGTCGATGAATGCGGCAGAGCAGTATTTCTTTTTCTCCAGGGTTTGGCGAATAGTGTGAGCAACTCGATGGATCTGCTCTATCGTGTCATGGCACGCTCGGAAACCAAACTGGTGATTTGGTATTATTTTTTTCTCTTCTAGTACTGGATGTAGTCGTTCCAGGAGAAGTTTTTCAAATAGCTTTGAGATTACAGGAAGGAGACTTATAGGTCTGTATGAAGTCACTTCTGTTATAGGCTTCCCAGGTTTCGCAACCATGTTTATAATGGATATTTTCCACAATGAACGAAAATATTGTGACCTTAGCACCGAATTAATAAAGATTGTAAGAAGCACTATGCCTTTTTTGGGGAGTTGTTTCAAGACTTCTGCCGTAATCAGGTCAAATCCTGGCGCCTTCTTAGTTTTTAATCCAAGTATGGATCTTTTTACTTCGGCAGGTGTTATTTATTTTACGGGTTGCGACTCATGTTTATCAGTTTTGTACCTGCGATTTCTGCTTGTTTGCCATTTCCGTCTTAGCCTCCTTTTTTTAGCTATCTTTTCTTTGATCTTTTGCAGCTAAGGAATGGAGTGGATAGTCATGCCGCCTTCTGTATTAAGTTCGTGGCATACAGCGTGGCGTTTTCGATATCTTCCTCTATTTTAGGCCGAATGGATAGATTGCTATTTACTTCAATATATTCTCGGAAGGCTTCCCAATCAGTCTTGCTGTTATACAAAGTATTCGGCGCCTCCTTCCAGATAATGGTAGTACTGACAGTGCAGATCATGGGTGTATGGCCTGAAGTTCCATCCAGACAAGATTCCATGCTAGTGTAGAGCTCTGACATTCCCTTAGAGATAAAGAAATCAATAAGGTCAGGAGTTTTATTGGTATCAGACGGCCAGTAGGTTGGTTCTCCAGTAGAATGGACAACGAGGGAAAGTTTATCTATTGCTTTTTTTCTACTCTCGGCTTCGTGTTGTAATAAGTCTGGAGCCCCAATAGGTGGTTTGGCGTTCCAGTCACCTCCGCTGATGAACCTCTTTCCAAGTCTGCAAAAAAAGTCTGTAAACATTTGTTCATCTATCCTATGTCGAGGTGGGCAATATACCGCAGCAACAGTAAGCGTTCCCTGCCAGTCTTCTATTGCTGCTACTATAGCTTGAAGGTGCGGGTGTTGAAAATTTTGCAATGCGTGTTGTTTAATACATTCTTTGATAATTATTGCAGCTCCACCGTGTGATGTTCCATTGGGATGGTTACAATAGTACACTTTAAAACCATTAATTTTAATCACTCTTTCTTCCGTCAGATGCGTCTCTGAGATTAGTAAGATGTCAATTTTATTATGAGTTAGGAATAATTCTACTTCTAGCTTATTAGGAGCAAGGCCATTGATATTCCATGTGGCAATCCTCAATGTTTTCATTTCTGCTGCCGGGCTATTAGAGTAGTGAGCAATCCTAATAGAGTGCCCATTTGCTGTATTAATATATCTATCTTTTCAGATTGTTTCATAATGATTTGTTCAAGTGAACTTGTTGGCTGAGGCTGTTCATCCTCTATTTTCTTTGCATGTCGTCGTGTAGCTATTGAATATGTCATTTTCTTTTTAAAGTTAGATGTGTTGTCATAATTTTTATCTTCGTTACAGTTTTGCATCTGAGTATAGAGTGGTGGGAACTCTTCAACAGCTGGTGGAATAAGTGACTTATTAGATCTTTGTGTCACTGACTGTTTTTTATTTACAGGGCGGTTAATTTTTCTTGCTCTGATTTCTCTATAGACTTGACAGCCCTTATAGTTGGCTGGATGATCACCAAAGCAGAGTGTACAAGTAGCAGGTGTACTTCTATCCTCCTTAGGACAATCCGTAGTTTTATGTCCTTCTGCACATTTGACACATCGATAAGGACGCATACAATTGTTCTTCGTATGTCTATATTGTTGGCATCTGATACACTGGGGTATGTCGTTAGATTTCCTCGGGTCTTCAATCTTAACTCTTGTATGATAAATAAATTTAATGTTTTTAATATTGTTTGGGCTGGGTTCAATATTTACAAAAAACATATTTAATGGTTTCTTGTTCTTTTTAGATATTGCACATACTATTTCTCCTCTAACTTTGTTGCCAGTCTTTTCTATCCCTTCAATTATGGCTATTTTAGGTGTAGTGTGGTGCAAGTTCTTAACTACGATCCTATAACACTTCTTTTCTTTTTATGTGAAGGTATGACCTATAAGGCCATTTTTTCGAATGTGCTCCATTAGGTCTTTGTAGATTTCAGTTGATAGTGGTACAATTCTTAGTTGTTCTCTATTAACAATTTTGTATGAGTAGGTTCCACTGGATACTGCTTTATTTAGTAGATCAGTTAGATTTGAAAGATCTTCTATACCATAGAGGATGATTGGTGGTGGTTTCGAGCAGTTTGACTTTGTTCTCTAGAGTCTTCATCCGTTAGATCTATCGGGAGTCCACTAAATCTGTTTGAAGTACTTGTATCTTGTGTACAGCTAATGTGTCTTTTTGTATTTAACGGGCTGTTAGTTTGTCTTTTTCTTTTAGAGTTACGTTGAGTTGGTGACCGTTGCCATGCAGGATGGCATGGTTTAACGTCAGTGTCAGTAGCAATTACCTCTGACGATTGGATGGATGGATTTTCTTTGTAACACACTGGGTTTCCTAGTGAAAATGATCTAGGTCTTTGCGTAAATAGGCTTGGATAGAATGCCTGTTGTATATATTTTTTAGTATTGCTTCCAGTAGCATTTCCTGACACAGAGGCCTGGTCGCTCGCGCCTGCGCAGTCTTCGGTAACAGATTTCACACCTGCAGGCCCGGATACCTGCAAGCGCCGGGGGCTAGCCGGATCGCATGACAAAACAATATCTTTTTCATTCATAATCCATAGAAAAGAGGTGGGATATACTGGCAGCACTTTCCCAAGGTACCGCAGTCACTCTTTTAGAGAGGATTTAGTCTCCCAAGGTTTGTGATGAACCAAAGACAGGGTAGTTAACCGCCGCCCATTACTCGGCGTTGCTACTCATTTTGCACCACCCAGGGGGGCACGTGTAGGGTGGGCCTAGGAAAAGGTGGTAAATCCTACGGACGCGAGTAGCAATACCCCCCAATAAATACTTAACACTTCAATAGTCGAATCATCGACAGTTTGTTTTGACAGATTGACAACTGACGTTTGTGTTGTCTGTGTAGAAGGTACGGCGTTACCATAGACATTTTTCCGTTCGGATTTTAATTCGAGATTTTGGTACTTATGAATTTGTCTAATTTTATATTGATTATATTTAGTTTGCGCGCGTTTATTATTAAAATCTACACATTGATTGAAATCTGTCTTAGAAAAACACGTCTCAATATCTTTGCTTAAGGCTTTTATTTGCAATATTTTATGCAATATTTTATGTCTTTTTTCGGCGCGATTTGTACACAAGCTAGTTATGCACTCACCCAAACCCTCAGTATTAGGTTAAGCGAGATTATTCCGCTGGCTCAGTGAGACCGCCGGAATATTCCCATTACTGTTATAAGCACTTTCATTGTTTCATATAAATTCATGTTAAATGTCGCAACACATAATTACTTTTGTATTAGAAATATTTTTAACTTTAATATTTAATAATGTCGTGATTTCCGAATCGATCAGACGTAATAAATAGTTTTAATTTAAAATTAGTATTTTATTTTTAAAAATATAAAGACTCAATTAGAAAGTTTAACTGGCGCAGCGCATTAAAAAAAAATTTTTTTTTAATTTTTAACTGGCGCAGCCGGTAGGATAGTCTATTAATGGTAGATTAGTCTAGGTCTGCGTGTCTTGTAGATTTGGGTGTCCAAATTCGCCCAAAAATCGCGAGTACAGTGCGAATAGATTTAGGCTATCCACGAACCAAAGAAATAAGTTGAACAAGAAGATGGGATCAGCGATCGGTCGGTGAGTAAAACTCTTTGCCTTCCTTTTTCTTATATTCCCACATTCTATTTGAGATTTATAATAGATATAAGTGGCGTTATTTTGGGATTGAACGTCTCGCATTATAACGTATCTGGTTTTAATATTAAACTCTATTAAAACTGTAGTTCTAAGAAAAGTATCTCCATAGACTAATTACTAATTACTTATTACGTCTAGAAGTAATATAATTAAAATAAAAAAAAAAAAAAAATCAGCTTCACGCTGTATCCCGCACACAGCAGGGTAGACAGAGGGAACCTAGTGTTTTAGACACTCCGTTCCCCACTTTCTACCGAATTCTGGAGGCATTGCGTGTTGAGTGGCAGAACTCGACGCCGCGCTTAGCCTCGACACCAGAGCGAAGAAATGGAAATATAAATTTAAGTAAATATTTCATCTCCTCGAGTGGGGATCGAACCCACAACCAGTCGGTTTACAGTCACACTTTGTGCCACTGCGCCACGACTGACCTCATATAATTAAAATATTTTAATTATTACAAAAAAAAAATTAATGATCTAAAACTCGGTCGCAATTGTTTTTATGTATTGTGAAATACAAAAATAAAGTTGAATTCTTATATTCCCACATTCTATTTGAGATTTTTAATAGATATAAGTGGCGTTATTTTGGGATTGAACGTCTCGCATTATAACGTATCTGGTTTTAATATAAAACTCTATTAAAACTGTAGTTCTAAGAAAAGTATCTCCATAGACTAATTAACGTCTAGAAATAATATAATTAAAATATTTTAATAATTATAAAAAATAATTAAATAATATTAATTAATGATCTCAAAATCGGTCGTAATTGTTTTTATGTATTGTGAAATAAAAATAAAAAAATTGAATTTTATTGTGTTTTATTTTCCTACTATTTTTATATTTTTAATTTACTGTGTGCTATTTTATATATATTATTGTTATATGTGTTTTTGATATATTTTATATGTTTGTGTGTTTTAAATTAGTTTAAAATAATTGTGATTGATTTAAAACTTCAGAGCTCTTTATTAATTTTTACTCTACAAAATGGAACAATCGCGAGAAATACCTTTAGCGTCAAATAGCGTAGTACCAATACCCAATGAAATGTTACGGTTAATTCCTCTTTTCGGTGGTGACAAAAGAATATTAAATTTATTTTTTAGGAAATGTGAATATATTATAAATGTGAGGCCAGTCGTGGCGCAGCGGCACGAGGTGTGACTGTAAAACCGACTGGTTGTGGGTTCGATCCCCACTCGAGGAGATGAAATATTTACTTAAATTTATATTTCCATTTCTTCGCTCTGGTGTCGAGGTTAAGGGCGGCGTTGAGTTCTGCCACTCAACACGCAATGCCTCCAGAATTCGGCAGAAAGTGGGGAACGGAGTGTCTTAACACTAGGTTCCCTCTGCCTACCCTGCTGTGTGCGGGATACAGCGTGAAGCTGATTCTGAATATATTATAAATAAATTTCGTGGTCATCAGCATCAGAATATTTATGTTTTACTAATTGTTTTGTAAGAGAATACAAAATATTCGGTCCCTGTTAATATCTAAAGTAAATTTATCGGCAGATGAAGAAGTTAAAAACGTGAAAATTGCTATTTATAACCATACAGCCTTAAATGTTTTTCTCTATAATTTACCAGAAAATATGGTGCGTATTGTGAGAATTAAATCACCAGTACATTAGAACAAGCTCTATCAATAGTTTTAGAGGAGGTTAATTTTCATGAACAGTATCAACTACGTAATCGCATTCTTAATAATTCAACGGCACCGAGGCCAACACCTAACGTCTCAGGGTCGTCATTTACACAAAATAGTCTTACCCCTCAGCAAAAAATTAATTTTGGAATCCATACTACTAGACCTCAATTTACACAACAACCAAAACTTGAATATTAACCACAGCAAACATTATTAAAGCCTCAATCGTTTGGGTATAGACCTCCCCAAAATTCACAATTCGGGTATAGGCCTCCCCAAAATCCACAATTCGGATATAGGCCTCCCC
Organism: Heliconius charithonia; assembly: GCA_030704555.1. Lineage (NCBI taxonomy): Eukaryota > Metazoa > Arthropoda > Insecta > Lepidoptera > Nymphalidae > Heliconius > Heliconius charithonia. Next base: position 8,906,195 of record CM060828.1, read on the forward strand.
AAAATCCACATTTCGGGTATAGGCCTTACCAAAATCCACAATACGGGTATAAGCATCCCCAAAATCCTACTATGACACCACAACAGTTTGGTCAAAGACCACCCCAGAATAACCGCTTAGAATCAACTGACGTATCTATGAGAACGGCACCCCCGCGACCTCAAATAGCTCAACAAGGTTTTAGGTTAAACGAAACTGATTTGCAAAATGAAAATTTGGAATACGACTATTAATTACTACGATTATGATCCTTATGATTACATGAATTACGAACCGTATGTTGAGGACGTTCCTTAGGCACCTATTGACGAAACAGACAATTATACTGTAACTCCACCAGTCGAGGAAAATTTTCGAACAGAAGCCTCGCAAAAAGAGAAATTATAGAATTAAATTGTGACCCGAATCTTAAATTACCTCATGTTTTTATTCCAGAAATTAATGCAAAATTAATGATTGATACTAGGAGCACTCGCTCGTTTATTAGCCCCCGTATTGCTTACCAATATTTTACTATTTTTATTAAATATATGAACCTTTTAAAGTTATTAGCACACATGCTTCTAGCTTACACAATGAAATTATTTAAATTCCGCTATTTCCGAGTTTTAATACTATGGATTATCATAAGTTTAATTTATATGATGTAGATGAATGCTATGACGGACTTATTGGAAACGATTTACTTAAACAATTGGACGCAATTATTGACCTCAAACATTTACTACTGAGAACTAAGACCATTGACATTCCTATAATTAATAATTTGAATTATCTCATTCATTTACAACCTTGGTGCGAACAACGAGTAAAGATCCCTACTGATTTACACTCGGCAGAAGCAGTTATTGAATTTAAAGAGTTTACACCTGGTATACGAATGCCTTCTGCATTAGTAAATTGTATTAAGGGATATGCATCAACAATAATTCAAAACACTTTAGATAGACCTATGACTTTGACTATTAGCAAAGCGTTTAGAACATCGAATATTAATATTTCAGAATGTAATCTCATACAAAATAATAACGAAACAATGACTGACACCGACGAAATATTGAAACAAAATTTAAAAAAGCTTAGATTAGACCACACTAACGAAACTGAAAGTACTAGAATACTAGAATTATGTCACGAATATAGGGATATATTTTATTGTGATGAACTACCGTTAAGTTTTACTAACGAAGTTAAACATAAAATCCGTACTAAGAGTGAAGATCCTATTTTTATTAGACCATATAGGCAGGCTCCTGCGCAAGCAGACGAAATTAATAGACAAGTTGAAAAATTACTCCAAGATAATGTAATAAGAGAATCACATTCCCCGTGGAATGCACCTGTTCATTTAGTTCCTAAAAAGCGTGATGCATCAGGTTTAGTAAAATGGCGTATGGTAGTCGATTATCGACGTCTTAATGAAGGGACTGTTGACGATCGTTACCCACTACCTAATATTACTGACTTACTAAACAAACTTGGTAAAAGCTTATACTTCACTACACTTGACTTGGCAAGCGGGTACTATCAGATAGAAGTAGATGAGCAAGACATGAAGAAAACGGCTTTTAGCACGCAGCACGGCTATTATGAATTCCTTAGAATGCCGTTTGGCTTAAAAACAGCCCCAGCAACATTCCAAAGGGCTATGGACAGTATATTAAGAGGGTTACAGGGAATACATTGTATTTAGATGATGTCATTTAAATACAATGAACATTAAATACAATATTTTTCGCTAGCTTAGATGAACATATTCAAAAATTAAGAACCATTTTTGACCGACTTAGGCAGACTAATTTGAAACTACTAACTAACTTGATTAGATAAGTCGGAATTTCTACGAAAAGAAGTAATTTACCTTGGACATACAATAAATAAAGACGGTCTTAAACCAAATGACGATAAAATTACTGCCGTATTAAATTGCCCAATCCCCAAGACGACAACTGAAATAAAATCGTTTTTAGGTCTCATTGGATATTATAGGCGGTTCATTAAAGATTTTGCTAAAAAAACTAAACTAAACTAACTTCACGCTTTATCCCTAGCAGGGTATTCAGAGAGAACGGAGCGCCAAACGCTACGGTCTCTACATACCTCTTTCGCCTCGTCCACTGTCATCAACCTCTTCATACATGCCCTCCGGGGGATCCTCATGCTTTTTACGTGACCTTCCTCCAGTATCTTTGATACTGTGTTTTCGAAGGTCAAACGAGGTCTCCCCCTACCTCTCTTACCACTCACTTTACAACATAAATCTTTTTTGCCATTCTTTCATCACTCATTCGTTCGACGTGCCCAAACCAGCTGAGCACGTTCTTCTTCATTCTCACCGTGACATCCTCGCTAGTACCTGCCATTCTGTGTACCTCTTCACTGCGGATTCGATCAGCTAAGCTGACTCCGCATATCCTACGAAGAGATCGCATCTCCACAGCATTCATCTTTCTTTCATTCTTCTTCTGTAATACCCACGTTTCGCTGCCGTATAACGAGTCGGTACCAAAACTGCATTGTGTACGGCCAAACGCGCAGCTGTGCTGACGTTTCGCCGTCCCATCAATGCAGCTAAGGCTCCGTTAACCTTGTTACCGGCAGCAATACGCCTTTCCACATCCATCTCGTATCTTCCATCTCTACTGAACATACTTCCCAAGTATACCACCTCATTCACTTGTTCTAATATCTTACTATTTACACTGATCTTGCATTCCGTCCTTTCTTCATCTCTTTCAAAAATCAGAACCTTTGTCTTATTCGCATTGAGGCTTAGACCATTATATTCACACCCTTCTTTCAGAGTGGTGACCAATGCCTGCAACTCGCATTCTGATGATGCAATAAGCACTGCATCATCTGCGTACAGCAGGCAATTCACATTCAGGTCACCTACTTTCACTCTCATATCGCTTAGTTTCACTACTTGGAGACAGCTATCCAGTATTTAACAAATACAAATTGAACAACCAAGCTGACATGGCGCAACCTTGTTGTCAAACACCCGATCGGATGTCAAACCAGGGCCACATGCCAGCTCCTACTCGCATGCAGGCTGAGTGATCTCTGTAAAGAGACTTTACAGCCTGCAGCAAGGGTAAAACTATTTTAACCTGATTAATCGCGTATATTTATTTTTTTGTACATTTTTGGAAACCCGACGTTTCGAACACTTTGCAGTAGTCCGTGTCTTTGCAGTAGACAGATATATTATTTCTTTCTCTATGTCTGATGTTTATAATTTGATCCGCATCTGGTACGTGATTTTCCAGCAATTCTTCAAATGTCTCGAAGTAATTAATTTGAGATGAGAGACTATAAAATACTGACACAATTGTTGAGTTATTGGAGCATTTCAACCATCAAATGGCTGAATTCCAAAAAAATCTCCAAAGTGCTTCAATACCGGCTACAAGTCCCACATCTAACTTAGCTTCGTTATTCAACATATTCAGGGATTTTGTGTTATCATCACTAGAGGCACTGCAAATGCAAGTTACTCTTCTCTCAAAGAAGTATGGTGTATTGGAGATGAGAAGCAGAAGAAAAATACTCTTAATCCATGGAATTCCTGAATCCAAGAATGAGGATGTCACTCAGCTTACTTTAAATGAATTCTCTAGTCGCTTAAAGATAGATGGTATTTCTGCGGAAACTATAAGTCGCTGCTACCGTATGGGAAACATTACCTCAGAGAAGCCACGACCTATACTTATCAAGTTTAAGGATCTAACTATTAGAGATAGTGTGTGGTTTGCTAAATCCAATCTTAAAAATACTGGTATCACCATATCAGAATTCTTAACCAAGGAGCGTCATGGTGTCTTTATGAGTGCACGTCAAAGGTTTGGTGTTTCTAAGTGCTGGACGCGGGATGGCCGAATCTTTATTATTGATGCAAGCGGTAAGCGTCACCAAATATTAACTCACACTGAGCTAGATGCAGTTACAAAAGGTGCTGTGCAGGTTTCTTCACAAAGATCTTTGATGTCTACTGGTGCTGGTGTTAGTAACAACACTAAAGATTATAAACAATTAACTCAAGCCATCAGGTCCAAAAGACTAGTAAAGAAATGATTGGCGTTTGATGTTAAGTACAATAATCCTTTCTATAAGTATATTTCAGTGGTAGTTGACAATAGTTTATCTCAGAATAATTAACTTTTCTTTTTTTTTTATGTATATGTATAGTGCTATCTGGTGTGGTTTACTTTAGCTTGCTTTTTTATTATTTTTAAATTGTTTACCTACTTAGTAACAATAATCACAGTATTTATTGAAAGTGACGTTTGATGTTAATCTAAATGTCAAAAATCATTCTTCATGTCAAAAAACGTACTGACATGCCTAAAAACCCTAAAGATATTTATTAAATAAAAACATGTATGTATACATATATATATTTTTTTTATACAACAATATGTATGTATACATATATATACTTTTTTTGTAAATTAGATTTTATAATTGTTTGGCATTGCTAAATATAGTTGATTATATTTTCTTAGTATAATGTAGGTAAATTTTGAATACTTCTTATTGTATGTTTTATATCTGTAGATGGGTATATTGTATATCGTTATATATTTGTTATCGTTAGTGCTTTTTATTAATTCTATTTTGTTATTATTATTTTATTATTATATTTATTTATTTTAGGTATTTATATATTACTATAATGAGCCATATACTGAATATAAGTAGCAGTTCCATTAATGCCGATAGTATTTATGATTCTGCAACAGATTCAAATGATAGTTTTCACAGTACATCTATGCCTTTAGATGCGATTTTGGAACCCAAATTTTCTACTGCTCCTAAAAACTTCAATGTCATCCATATAAATTCCCAAAGTATTCCTGCACACTACCCTGATCTCCTTTCTTCCCTTAATGTAAAAAATATCCATGCTATACTTGTATCCGAAACCTTTCTGAAACCTTGCCTTCCTTCAACTTCCTACTCCATACCAGGATTCCATCTAATACGTAATGATCGTATAGACAAAGGTGGTGGGGGTGTGGCTATTTACCTTCGTAGTCATATACCCTTCACCATAATTGATAAATCTAACACTCAACACTCAGAAGCTGTTGAACATATATTTATAGCAATTCAGCTTGGTACTTTGAAAATTTTGCTGGGAGTTTTTTATAGTCCATCTTTACACGTTAATTATTTTCAATCGTTTGAAGCATTACTGGAGAAGTATGTACATACAGATCATATAGAACATACTATTTTAATGGGAGATTTCAACACTTGTATAATCAAAAACGATAAGCGTGCTAAGAGTCTTAAAAACATCATGGAAAGTTCAAACCTGCATCTTCTTCCATCTAGCGCTACACACTTTTTCCCCCATTGTTCTCCTGCTCTCCTTGATCTGATTATTGTATCGACCCTAAATCACGTAAATCTCCATGGCCAATTCCCTGCAGAAGCATTTTCCTACCATGACCTCATTTACCTTTCCTATAAAATTAAGCCACCAAAACTAAAACCTACTGTTGTCATGCGTCGTAACTTTAAAAACTTTGACAACAATAAATTTTTATACGATCTGAACTTAATTGATTGGACGAGTGTTTTTGCCGCTTCAACAGTTGACTTGAAAATGGAAATATTTAACTCGATTTTAGTAGAACTTTTTGACATCCATGCACCCTTAAGACCTGTTAAATTAAAGCATTTACCTGCACCATGGCTGATACAAGAAATTAGGGCATTGATGACAAGACGAAATAATGCGAAAAGTAAGTACAAACATAATCCATCTGATGTCAACTTATCTAAATGTAAGCGATTACGCAATGCATGTAACAAGGTGTGTAGGGATGCACAGCGGAATTATATACACCAGTCTTTGGATGCGAAAGATTCTGGGAAAACCTGGCAGTTCCTTAAATCTATGGGCATTGGACGTCAAACGAAAGAAACGCACCATAGTATTGACCTTGACAGTCTAAACAGGCATTTCGCTTCGACAGCTGTCAACATCCCAAACAAATTAAATACAGTTTACGATCTTAAGTCTCGTCCTAAGCGAAATGCAACTGTTCTTGAGTTTGATGAAATTTCAGAAGATGATATCAGGAAAAATATTAAGGCAATACATTCAGATGCCATCGGAAGCGATGGTATTAGTCGTAAAATGTTGACTCTATCCCTTCATACGATCCTTCCAGTCCTGTGCCACATCCTTAACAATTCTTTGTCATCTTGTACATTTCCAAAAGTATGGCGCTCTTCACATGTTATCCCTATTCCCAAAATATCTAGTCCCTCATCATATTCACATTTCCGACCAATTCCTATACTTTCCTTCCTTTCTAAAGTACTGGAGCATATTATACATCAGCAACTAACACAATATTTAGTGAAGAACAACACTCTGAGTCAATTCCAATCTGGCTTTAGGCCCGGACATAGCACAACTACCGCTTTGATTAAAGTTTGTGATGACATTCGTTGTGGTATATATAATAAGCAAGTCACTGTCTTAGTCTTGCTTGATTTTTCTAATGCGTTTAATACCGTAGACTTTGACATCTTGCTTGCTATTCTTGAACACATAAACATCTCAAATATTGCCATTCCTACTTACACAATCGCCCACAAAGTGTTCGATACAATAACAACATTACCACACCCCGTTGCCTTGAAGCAGGCGTTCCACAGGGTGGGGTCTTGTCTCCTTTACTTTTTTCTATATTTATAAATGCCTTAACTGATTTACTTAATGTCCCATTTCACCTTTATGCTGATGATTTACAAATTTACGTATCATCTCCCGTTGATCTCAGAAGCTATTGAACGAATTAATCGCAATCTGCAAATAATATTTGAATGGAGCAAATCTTACGGCTTAAACTTAAATCCCACCAAATCTCAAACTATAATTATTGGCACACAAAAACAAGTAGCAAAATTAAATATTACACATCTACCACCTGTTATGTATGATGGTACCCCTATATCTTACACAAAATCCGTTAAAAATTTGGGTATTGTCATGGATAACACTTTATCTTGGATACCGCATGTTTCAAATATTAGCCGTAAGATATTTGCCACAATGGGTTCTCTAAGAAGATGGAAAATTTTTCTTACACCTAGATAAACTAGAGCGCATACAAAATCTCTGTATCAGATACATTTTTAATCTGAGAAAATTCGATCATATATCTTCATATCGCAATAAGCTACAATGGTTGACGGTTCGGCATCGTCGATATTTCCATGTACTTTGCACTCTCTATTCTATTCTTTTCCATCCTAACACTCCTCACTACCTTAAGGAGCGCTTCGTATTCCTTGGATCAGATACCCCACTTCAAATCAACCTCCGCTCCAAAAGCGACAACAAGTTAAAGGTACCTATGTGTAATACAGTAGGTTTCAACGATTCCTTCACTGTGAAAAGCGTCTTTTTGTGGAATGATTTACCATCTGCTATCCGTCACTGTAAATCAGTTCACGTCTTAAAAAAATCCTTAAAGCAGTACTATTTGGCAAAACAAAATAATATTTAGTATGTGTGTGCGTTTGTTTTTTTTTGTATATATGTAATGAAATGTACGTAATATTAGTATATATATATATATATATATATATTTTATATATATATATATATATATATATATATATATATATATATATATATATATATATATATATATATAACCCGGAGAAAATGCGTGCCCACTGAGCCCCGTCTTTCAATTTACGGCGACATCAGAAGTGGGATCATCTCGAGCACCTCAAAGAAACGAACCTATACCAGCGTCAAGAGATGAGAGGTATGACTTGTTACGAAAATTTATCGAGCTGCAAAATAGTAACATGTTGAGCTTAATTGAGGCTATCAAACGTCCAACTACTACAAGCGATATCAAGCTACCAGAATTTGACCCTGAGAACCTGGCGCCAATGCTCGCGCTTGGTGCAACACAGTTGACCTTTGTTTTAGTGAAAAACCGTTACAAGGAGGACCGTTAATAATTGCCATCAGCAGTGCGCTAAAAGGAAGTGCTTCGCAGTGGTTATCCCAAGTTTCTTTCCCTAAAATGCAGTGGTCGCAGTTCCGCGAACTATTTACTGCCAGGTATGATACCACTGAAACACCGGCAGCCACACTCATCAACCTACAAACTAGCAAACCGAGAGAAAACGAGTGTTTATCGGTGTACGCTGCTAGATTAGTGACATCATTAACCTCGAGATAGCAAAATATGAGTGTAGAAGGGATTGCGGTATCTACTGTGCTTGCACACTTAACACAGTTTGACAAAAGTCTACAACGTTTGGCTGCTTTCATGAAGAGAAAAGCATCGTCAACGGCTGAAGAATACCATACAGAATCTAAGCGAATTGAAATGGGACCACCGTTCAAATTTGCTTTGCTGCTGTCATGCGAAAGAAAGGAAACCGTCGGCGGTGCCATCCTGCTCCACTACGTGTAACCAGCGATCGCGGGTCATATGTTTCCGATGTGGCGAGATGGGTCACTTAGCTGCGAAGTGTTTTCGGAGACCAGTTGCAAGTGGTGGCAGCGAAGGAAGCAATATGCAAGGGACTAAAGTTGCGGGGCCCTCAACTACACACGTGAACATAAGGTTAACCAGTGCAGCGTGAGCAGCCCACGGGGCCAACTTACGCACAACGCCAGGTCGACTTGAAATTCGTTTGATTGATCCTACAAAAGTTAAATACTTATTTAGAAAACGTATAAAAATTTGAACGCAGCGGGACTCGAACCCGCGCCTCCTGGAAACCGACCAGTGTTCTACAAAAGTTGTTCAGCGGCGTCCGTGTCGTCTCGGTGCATATGAGCGACAGGTTGTTCGTAACAAAGTCAATGAATTGTTAGAAGCAGGAGTGATCAGACCTAGTTGTTCTCCATTCTCTAGCCCAGTTCTATTTCTTAAAAAGAAGGATGGGTCAGATCGCATGTGTGTGGATTTCCAGGAATTAAATGAAAATACTGTCGCTGACAGATATCCACTTCCATTGATTGAAGACCAAGTTGCCAGGTTAGGTGGGCCAAATGGTATACCTGTTTAGACGCTGTGAGCGGGTATCATCAAATACCTGTAGATCCGTCGTCGATAGAGAAAACCGCGTTTGTTACACCCGATGGCCAGTGGGAATACTTAGCTATGCCATTTGGTTTAAAGAACGCAACATCGGTCTATCAGCGAGCGGTAATGCAGGCATTGAGAGAATTAGGTCATACGTTTGTCGTAGCTAATGTTGACGATTTGTTGATTTTAGCACCAGATGTAGAGCAGGGGATAGAGCGTTTTCGTTTTGTTTTAGATGTCTTGACAAAAGCAGGATTTTCCTTAAATCTAAGTAAGTGCAAATTCTTGAAGCGTCGCGTTGAATACCTAGGCTTTGTTGTCGAGGATGGTATAGTTATGCCAAATCCGAAGAAGGTAGAAGCTTTAACTCGACTTCCACCTCCGTGTACGATTTCACATCTACGGCAGTTTATAGGTTTAGCTTCCTATTTTCGGCAATTTATTCTCAAATTTTCGAATATTATGGCTCCATTGTTCAAGTTAACAAGTGGCAAAGCCCGTAACATAGATTGGCTGCCAGCTCACGAGCAGATCAGACAGCGAACTATAACTTGTTTGACTTCACATCCAGTTTTATGAATTTTCGATCCGAATTTCCCAATAGAAATTCATGCCGATGCCAGTGCAGACGGTTACGGGGCTGTACTTATCCAGAAGATCGATGGTAAACAGCATCCAGTCGCTTACTATAGTCGTCGCACTTCTGCTCCTGAGTCTAGGTATCATTCCTACGAACTCGAAACACTGGCAGTTGTCAATGCAATTAAACATCTCAAACACTATTTGCAAGGACGAAAGTTTACTCTCTCCGCGCGTTCATTGCATCTGGGTTGGAGTAAAACTCTTGAAAAGATTTATTTATTTATTTATTTATTTATTTATTTATGTATATGGATCTCCAACTGTCGTACATATTGGTTAACATGACATACATTTTTAAGATATATTTATACTATTATGTACAACTGATTATAGGAGAACACATCATTCAAATTATAACAGAGATTAAATTATGCTATATAAAAAAAAAATAACAAAAACATAAAAATTAAAGGTTAACATTGATTGCTTAAAATTAGATATTAATTAAATCTATTAAATATTTGACTGCATTTTCTTAAGAAAGCTGAGAGCCCGTCGCAACCAATGTCTAACGTTACATCTTCTTTTAAGTGCTCGTTAAAAGAACGAGAGATGCGATTAATTGGACTGTTATATCCTAGGTTCGTTTTAGTTTTGTCCGTCTTGAAGAACAGACATGGGTTGCGAGGGGATCTCTGAGGTATTTTAATACTAAATCTACTCAACAGTTCACTATCATCGATCTTTCCATTGAATAAACTATGTAGAAACTTCATGTCTACGAGAGATCTACGGGTTGAAAGCAATTGCAACTTAAAGCGGCCCATTATGTCTTCATAGTGTTCACTATGACTTACAGTCTTAAACCTGTAAACTAAATATTTAATAAATCTTTTTTGGACGCTTTCGAGTCTATTAATATGCTTCCTATAAGTAGGGGACCATACTTGGCAACAATATTCAAGCTTACTACGGATTAAACTGTTGTAAAGGCATACAATTGTTGTTGGATTTTTAAAATCCTTTGATTGCCTAAAAATGAAACCGAGTAACTTGAAGGAAGCTGTCACAACAGCATTAACGTGCTCTTCAAATCGCAATTTGCCATCAAATATTACGCCCAGGTCCCTAATAGAATCTGTTACATTAAGATTTTTACCAGAGATATTGTAGCAGCTCATAATAGGTTTTTTTTTCCTTGAAAATCTTATAAAACTACATTTGCTTGGATTGAGGACCATTCGATTTAAATCACACCATTTAACAAGTTCATTAAGATTGCCTTGCAACGCCACCACGTCTGATTCCTGTGTTATAATTTTTGCTATTTTTAGGTCATCCGCAAACAAATAAATCTGACAATTTTTAAATATATCCGCTATATCATTGATAAATAACACAAAGAATAAAGGCCCCAAATTAGACCCCTGGGGAACGCCAGAAGTAGCACTAAAAGGCTCAGAGTTCTCACCATGTATCACTACTCTGCCACTACGATTAGAGAGGTAGGATTTGCACCAATCAAGAAGAATATCAGATATACCAAAGCTTAACAGTTTTCTCACCAGTATATTATGGTCTACCTTATCAAATGCCTTAGAGAAGTCCGTGTAAATTACATCCACTTGTAGGTTTTTGTCAACTGAATCAATAAGATATGAAACGTAATTAAGCAAATTCGAGTTAGTAGATTTCTTTGGTATAAAGCCATATTGACGTGGATGCAGTTGGTCTTTAACATGATGAAATATGAAGGGGTGAACGATTGATTCAAAAACCTTTGACATGGTTGAGAGTATAGATATTGGTCTATAGTTACATGTAAGTTCCTTTTTTCCATCTTTAAAAATAGGCACAATTCTTGCCTCCTTCCATATTTCTGGAAACCGACCCTGCCTAAGTGAAGCATTATAAATTAATTGCAATGGAAAAGATAGTAAGTCAACGCATTTAAATAGAAATACAGGGGGTATATTATCAGGTCCAGAACTCTGTTTTAAATCAAGTCTTTTTATTTTATTTATTATGGCTTCCTGGGATATATATATATTAGGCATTTCAGAAAACTGCTGGTGCGAATCAAGCATTTGACCAGATGAGTCGACTACAGGAATAAAGACACTGGCGAAATGCTCAGAAAATAAATTACAAGATTCTCTCAGGTCATGCGAGTGCTTGTCACCTAAACACATAGATGATGGGTACCTAGAAGAGTTTCGACGTTTGTTAGAAATGTGGGTCCAAAAATATTTAGAATCTGTACCAATTTGATTTTCCAGAGTGTATATGTATTTCTCATAACACGTTGTTATTAGTATTTCACAGTCATGACGGAGATATTGAAATTCGATTAGGTCTAGGGGATTATTATAAATCTTGTATCTAGTATGAAACTTCTTTTTTTTCTTTAATAGGTATATAAGATAAGAGTTGAACCAAGCTGGATGATTATTGTTATGCTTTTTACTCTTAGGTACGTAAAGATTGATTATTTTATAAAGAATTTGATAGAATCTGCTAATCATGTCATTCACATTATCATATTTTAGGAGTTCATCTTTCCAGGAAATTTCGCTCAGAGCTTTAGTTATTTTATTATAATCACCCTTAAAATAGTTATTCCTTTGTATTTTTAATTGAGGCGAATAGTGAGCAGGGGAAATTGAAATTGAAATCTCTAGTGGTGGATGGTGAGGGTCAACACTTCGTATAGGATTAGAGCATTCCTTAATATTTACTATTTCAGAGTTACAAACAACTAAATCTAAGATTTTATCATTAATATTTTTAATATGATTGAATTGCTTAAAACTATAAAACTCCAAGAAGTCTGACAGTAAGTTGTGAATTCCGCTGTTGTTTAATAAGGGCAGGAGATGTGAGCTAGAGGTATGAATTTCCCAAGGAATATTTGAAATATTAAAGTCACCTGCTATAAGTGTGTATTTAGTGATACACTTATCCATCACTCGGTTTGTGCTTTCAATAAATTTCCCTAATAAGTTAAGATTGAGAGGTGGTGGTAGGTAAGTTGCGCAAATTTTGAGAAATTCAGTTTCTTTCCCAGCAGATACTTTAATTTTTACCCAAAGATCTTCACATTCTGAGTTGCAACTGAACACTCTAGATGAAGTAAAGTTGTTGGAGACGGCGATAAGAACACCGCCACCAAGTGTTTTGTTAATGCGATCCCTTCTATACACAGTATATCTATTATCAAAAATTTCAGAGTCATAAATATTACAATTTAACCACGTTTCCGAAAGAATTATGATATCAAAAGAACTATTCAGAATTTTCAGTGCGACATCTTTTGCGTATGATCTTAGGCCTCGAACGTTCTGATAATAACAAGAAATGTTATCGAAAACAATGGAGACATAACCCAACACATTATTAAAATTTAAATAAATATACTTTAAGGAATTATGGTTAATTTAAACTGTTGAGAGATTCAATATTTTTAATACACTTATGTTCAGATGAATCAGTTTTGCGTACATATATGCGTCCCGACTTAATCCATACATATTTATAGCCCTTTTCTTTGGCTTTTATACGAGTTGCTGCATGAAGAGACTTAACTGATGGAGATAAGTGTTCCATTACAAAAACAGGCCTTCGCTCACCTGATATTCCTATATGACTTGAGTTAAGCTTTTCGTTTCTGTCTTTTTGTTTCTTGTTAAAAAACATTGTCGATGCAAGAAAACCGTCTCGAATTCTGGGACTAGCAAATTTTACGAGAACAGAGCGTGGCTTCGGATTCGTTTTATCCATTTTCGATATTCGGGTGCATAAGTGAATATCCGCTTCGTTTAGTTTAAATTCCGTAACATTTGCTATTTGTTTTATAACTGAGACTAAGTTTTCTGATCTATGTTCGGGTAGACAATGAATTTCAAGGTTGGTAGCCCTTGAGTGGCTTTCCATTTGAGCTAGCCTAGAGTTAAGATATTTATGAACATTATTGGTTCGAAGGCATGTCTAAGTTTGTGCGAAAGTTGTCTAGAATTGCATTACTTGTAAAATTTCTAAGACAAATTCAGGTCGTGTTCAGGTTGAGCTTCACCCAATTCCCAAGGTAAATATTCCTTGGCATACTGTACACATTGATGGCTCTGGAAAGCTTAGTGGTAAAAACGATGTTAAAGAATATGTCTTCGTCTTAATAGATGCCTTCACTAAATTTGTTTTGCTCTATTACTCGTTAAACATCGACAGCAAGAGCAGTATTCGAGTTCTCGAGTCCAGCGTGGCTTTGTTTGGTGCCCCCGTTCGTGCGGTGGCTGATCAAGGCAGATGTTTTGCTAGCAAAGAATTTGCTACCTATTGTGAGGGTCGTAATATCCAGTTGCATCTCATTGCCACAGGAGGTAGTCGGGCTAATGGACAGGTCGAGAGAGTAATGTCTACCTTAAAGGACATGCTAACAGCGGTAGAGTCGAGTAGGAATCGATCATGGCAAGACGCATTGGGTGAGGTGCAGTTGGCTATGAACTCAACCATAAATTGTGTTACCAAAGCCAGTCCATTAGAATTGATGATCGGTAAAGTAGCAAGACCTTCAGGATTAAAATGACAGTTACTAATGACGATGATTTTACGGAAATCGATTTTAGTGCGATAAGGGAACAAGCAGCGCTGAATATAAGCGAAACTGCTTCGTACGATAAGTCTCGATTTGATACAAATAAAACCGCAGTAAAACGTTTCGACGTGGGTGACTATGTTCTCATAGAAAATGAGGAGAGGAATCAAACTAAGCTGGATCAAAAGTTTAAAGGTCCATTTAAGATCATACAGATACTGGATCATGATAGATATCTTTTAAAGTCCTTAAATTCTAAGAGAACGTATAAGTACCCACACGACAGGGTTAGGAAAATACCAGATCATGAAGTTCCAGTCGAGTTGGATGTATGTCAGGAAACAGATGTTAATGATAATCAATTAAGTTGTAAATGATAATCAATGAACGTGATTGCGTATTAGAATTGTAATTAGTTATAAATTAAGGTACTTTTTGTTTATAGACTGAGCCGTTGGTGCGGTACTAGTAGTATTATATCCTCGTTAACGTCGGAGCGAATAACGAGATGAGTCGTTGGAGCGACGCAGTGCTTTTGTAATCTCTATCCTTATTTTCGTTGGTGCGAAAATGAGATGAGTCGTTGATGCGACGCAGTGCTTTTGTAATCTCTATCCTTATTTTCGTTGGTGCGAAAATGAGATGAGTCGTTGATGCGACGAAAATAGTAATGTTTACGTTAAGATGTGATCTAGTGATGGATATTTGTGATTGTAATTAATGAGTTAGTGAGAAAGAAACAATAATTTGCGTGGCTTATTGATTATTAGAATGAAGATAATAAACAGTACACGTATTTTCTTGGTTTTAAAACGAAAGAATAGCCGAACAAAAATGCTGTCCTGTGATTTATTCTTACAGTTAACGCGGAACCCACGTGGACGTGTGAGCCGTCAGCGATGGCCGTGTCGGAGAATCAACTCCGATCACCGTACGCAAGCGTGACGTCATTGTAAACAACACGATCGAGTCATGTTTGGACGCGGCCGTAGAGCGAACCCGCATTCTACAATCGGAGTTCGTACCGAGCGGACGTGTCTGTACGTTCATACTAGTGCTTGAGACATACCCACTATGTCTGAACCCGGAGAAAATGCGTGCCCACTGAGCCCCGTCTTTCAATTTACGGCGACATATATATATTATATTTTTCTGTATTTATTATACAAGTATTATATGTAAACTATATCACACCTTTAATGTTGTATATTTATTTTGGATCTCATAAATATTGTTACTATTAACAAACTAGTCAAGTTTGGGAGCCTTTTGTTATAATAAAAACTATTTACTTGTAAATGAAGTACTTTATTTTAAAATTTTAATTAAAATAATACATTAAAACTATTAAATATCTAAATACGTGTTAACAGAGTGATATGTTAACTACGCCTCGTTTTTCTTTTTTATTCCATGACGCTGGGAACGCAACGCGGAGTCTTCCGCGAAATCTAGCGTGAAAAACAAATATCTCTGGTTACGTTCCCAGGAGCTTGCATAACTCCTC
The DNA here is from genome assembly GCA_030704555.1 of Heliconius charithonia. Lineage (NCBI taxonomy): Eukaryota > Metazoa > Arthropoda > Insecta > Lepidoptera > Nymphalidae > Heliconius > Heliconius charithonia. The sequence continues at coordinate 8,921,961 of CM060828.1, forward strand.
CCTCGTTAAGTACGAAATCATCAGCTGGAGTACTAGACTGAAGATTTCGCTCTACATTAAAAATTTTAACTCTAAACTTATAGACTACATAGCACAACACTAATATCGTTATGAGAATATATAGGGACAGAGAGACAAAACTGATTATTTTTAGGGTTTTCACTTCACTAAGACTTTCAACAATATCACTGGGATTGGATTTACTATTATATTTCAGTACGTGCGATAACTGTTTCACTTCACTGAGATCTACACTCCTCAAGTCGACCGTTGAGAGATTTCCTGTTTTTGTTGAGTTTAGTTTGGGCAAATGGATAAGTGGAACCTTTTTGAAAGTCTATGTTCTGCATACATACTTCTGTGGTATAAATAGATATTCTCTATGAATATGTTGCAATTCTCTTCTAGGGTTAGGATAAGGGTGCCTTGGGGTGCGAAGTCGGATAACCTCCACGTGTGTGCGCTTGCTGTTGGCCCTTTTCGAATGCTTATCATTCGGGGAGGACGAGCAGCATAGTGTCCCGGTGCATCCTGGGCGACGTGTAATTATTACCCACAGGATCCGTTCTTGGGTAATGATTGCTCGTCGGCGAATAATCCGACGCGACGGCGTTCTTCCGCGTGTTCCTCTGATTAGCAGAGGACACAGTGCGAGGAACTGGGAGGGCGTGCGTGGTGTGTACTCACAATACCTCCACGCAGGTGCATACATATGTGCCAGCGCCGACTATATCGGAACTCCACTCGTGGTTGCGGTCATGTCTCGTAATCACGAGTGGAACTGAGGGTCTTGCCTTTACCGGCCGGGCTGCGAGGATGAAAACCTCTATAAAAAATTACCCCAACCCAAGCGGCGAAGCAGCGTGAGGGGTGCGTGGCTGATGGGATGATCAGTCGCTACTGCTGGTCCCGCCAGGGTACCGGCCGACACCCGTGGCGTATTAGGCTTATCCAAGTACAGGGGGCACTGCTTGGATGGACCGTTTTTCCCCCATACTCGTGGGAACAATATAGAATTAAATAAAAATTTTAAAAAAGATGATGAGGGGTTTGTGGTGCCCGTAGTGTGCGGAAGCGTCAAAGACGCGAGAGTAGAGCGGCTGGACTTGGCGAAAATCGCCTCCGCAATCAGCGGGAGGCCCAGGTCGTGCTCTACGCCTTCACAAAGTTGTCTTCGAGCGGCATCTGAATCCGAGACGGACAGCTGTGTCTCGATGGAGTCTCAAAGTGCAACGGTGAAAGAGAGCTCCAAATATCGGAAGAGAACGAGGAGTAAAAACAATAACTCCGGCTCTTCCGATAACGAAGAGCAAGAGAAGCCAAAGAAGCTTACCACGGCGAGGAGAAGAGAACTTCGGCTCCAAGCGGAGGAGGAGGTGATAAGCTTGGCAGAGACGGTCCAACTGAGAGCAAACTCCAGGCTCTCAGATTTGGAGGGACCTAAGGTGGATGGCCCCCTGGTGCAGGATCTGCAGCTCCAGGTCGCGGACAGCTTGGCCATTATCAACAAAGTGGCCTGCAGATCCGGCAACCTTAAGGGTACTTTTACGAAAGCCCTTAAGGAAGCCGCTGGCGCCATCAAGGCAGCCGTGATGATTCTAGTAAATAAATCGGCTAGCGAGGAGGTCACGCAGTTGCGGGAGGTGAATAATCGCTTGTCACAGGAGCTGTCGGAGTTGCGCAAGGAGATGTCGTCGATGAAGGCCGAGCTCGAGCGTTCCCGGGCCGTGCGACAGACTCCTGAGCAAAAGGGAAAGGAGGACGAAATGTCGCGGTCAGTGATGGTGCAGGTGGGCACATTACTGAACACGCGACTGGCAGCGCTGGAGGACAGGCTCCTTCCAGCAAAGCCAGTTCGTCCTCTTTTGGCGGCGGATAGAAGGCGCCAGGCGACCGTCTTAAGGGTAGATTTAGAGAGGCCTCCCGTGACGACCCTGGCAGCGCCTGCCAACCCTGGCCCGACACAGAAGCTGGGCACCAAGAAGGGCAAAGGCAAAAAGAGTGGGCAGAAAGGCTGGAGTGTCGTGGTGCGAAAGGGCACGAAAAAGGCGACAGTAGCAGCCACGCAGAAGCCTGCTCAGAAGAAGAAGACTAGGTCAACTCCTAAGCAGCCCACGTTGCGCCCCCCGCGATCTGCGGCGGTGACGCTTACTCTTAAGCCGGCCGCTGTCACAAAGGAAATGACCTATAAAGACGTGCTAACACAGGTCAAGCAGGCGATCAAATTAGAAGATCTGGGCATTGAGGAGCTACGTCTCAGGGTTGCCTCTACTGGTGCCAGGGTTCTAGAGTTACCCGGCACTAACAGTGGTGAGAAGGCGGATACTCTGGCCCAGCGCCTACGAGAGGTGCTTAATGCCGACGATGTGTTGGTCGCCAGACCAATGTAGTGTGCAGAGTTGCGTGTTAGTGAACTGGACGACTCTGCCACTTCGGAGGAGGTGGCACTAGCCGTGAGCCGAGTAGGTGGCTGCGATGCCTCGTTGATTAAGGTGGGAGAGATTCGGCAGGACCGCAGTGGACTGGGCACAGCGTGGGTCCGCTGCCCTATTATGGCAGCGAAGAAAGTCAGTGGTTCACGGCTTTTGGTCGATTTTGTTTCGGCGCGAGTGCATCTGCTGCAAGAAAGAGCCCTACAATGTTTCCGCTGTCACGACATTGGACACGTGGCAGCAAAATGCAGCAGTGCACTCGATAGGAGTCTGCAGTGCTTCAGGTGCGGCCAAGACGGCCACAAACAGCACCAGTGCTCGGCCGCACCGCACTGCCCGGTCTGCGAGGCGGCAGGGAAGCCTTCAGATCATTCGGTGGGAAGCACCGCATGCGTCAATGCCAAAAAGAGAAGGGGTGGCAGGAGGGGAGGCAGGCCAGCGGACAAGCCAAACGCCCCAGCCGGGCGTGAGGAGGTGCAACACATGGAAGTCAAATAATGGCTCTCCGTGTGTTGCAGGCAAACATAAATCACTGCGCCAGGGCTCAGGACTTACTGGCCCAAAGTCTGGCGCAGTGGTCTGTTCAGGTGGCGGTTGTTGCGGAGCCTTACAGCGTTCCCGACAGAGACAACTGGGTCGCCGACAACACCGGGGTGGTAGCATTGATCACCCAGGTCGCTACGGGCTCTCCGCCTTTCTCACGAGTAGAGAAAGGTGCGGGATGCGTCGCGGCACTTGTCGGCGACGTCGTTGTCGTCGGGGTCTACTTTTCCCCCAATCGAATTCTCACGGAGTTCAAGGAGTTTCTCATTCGATTGGGGGAAATGTTAGAACGAGTTCGTCCGGCGGAGGTGCTAGTCGCGGGCGATCTCAACGCGAAGTCCAGCGTGTGGGGCTCCGCAACGACGGATGCACGTGGTGAGACATTGTCGGAGTGGGTAATTGACACCGGTTTGTCTGTCCTCAACCAGGGGACGAAGAACACGTGTGTGCGAAGGCTGGGCGGATCCGTCGTGGACATAACGTTCGCGAGTCCGGCCCTAGCGCGTCGTGTTCAGGGTTGGCGAGTGCTGGATGATGTGGAGACTCTCTCGGATCACCTTTACATCTTGTACGAGATCTCTACTCATTCAGCGGTGCAACCAACCCCCAGTTCGTCCTCGCGAGAGTACGGACCGCGGTGGCAATTGGGTCGTCTCGACAGGGAATTGTTGGAGGAGGCCGCGATAGTGGAATCCTGGCTGCCCCAGAGCTTGGCGTCTGCCGAAGACGCCGCATCCTGGGCGCAGAGGGCATTGACGCGTATTTGTGACGCGTCAATGCCCCGTTCCAGGCGCCGCCCTCAGCGGCGGCAAGTGTACTGGTGGTCGTGGGAGATCGCGCAACTGCGTCTCATCTGCGTTGACGCGAGACGCCAGTACAGCCACTATCGCAGACGGGTACAGAAGGTGCAGGAGGAGGAAGATCGACTGTACCACGTCTATGTCGAGGCGAGAACGCGACTGCAGGAGGAAATCGGTCGTGCGAGAGGCGAGTCGCACGACCAGATGATTGCGGGGATAGACCAAGACCCGTATGGCACACCTTACCGAATGGTGCTCGGTAGGTTACGGGCTTGGTCACCACCGTTGACGCAGACACTCCACCCGGATGTTCTCCGAGGGGTTCTGTCGTCGTTATTTCCGCAGCGGGCCAATTTTACACCACCCAATATGGCCCGCCCTGCAGCGCGTGAAGAGGAGCAAGACAATGTCGCACCACCGGTGGAGGAGGAGGAGCTCGAGGAGGCTGTACGCCGATCTCGGCACAAGAGCACCGCCCCGGGCCTGGATAGCATTCCTGGCCGGGCGCTTACTCTGGCCCTGAACACCCTGGGGCCCAGAGTGCGAGGACTATTCACTGCCTGTCTGGCTCAAGCCATAATTCCACAGCGGTGGAAGACAGGCAGGTTAGTCCTCATCAAAAAGGAGGGTCGCCCGGCGGATTCACCCTCCGCCTACAGGCCCATCGTGCTCTTGAGCGAGATCGCCAAGCTCTTCGAGCGTGTTGTAGCCAGGCGGCTGCAACTCCATCTGGAGGGGACAGGTCCGGACCTCTCGGACCAACAGTATGGCTTCCGCAGGGGACGCTCGACGGTGGATGCCATACTGGAGGTGAAGTCTCATGCGCAGGATGCAGTGGCCCGGGGCGAAGGAGTATTGGCGGTGTCCTTGGACATCGCCAACGCCTTCAACTCCCTACCCTGGCCCTGCATTAAGGAGGCACTCATATATCACCGAGTGCCTCCATACCTGCGCCGCGTCATCGGGGCTTATCTGTCCGGGAGGTCTGTGATCTTTCCGGCTTCAGGAGGAGGATGGCAGGAGTTTGGGGTGTCGGCCGGTGTTCCACAAGGATCGGTGCTGGGTCCGATCCTCTGGAACATTGGGTACGACTGGGTGCTGCGGGGTGGCACTCTGGCTGGACTCTTGGCGCAGCAGAGGACCTACCGGGAGGCGGCGGTCCTAGCTACGGCGGGGGTGGCTGAGGTCGTCGGTCGCATTAGGCGGCTAGGGCTGGAAGTCGCCCTAAACAAGTCCGAGGCATTATACTTTCATGCTCCTCGAAAGGGCCCACCACCAGATGCCCATATCATCGTCGGTGGCGTCAATATCGACGTCACCAGGAGCATGAAGTACCTCGGACTTGTTCTGGACGGCAGGTGGAGTTTTCGGGGCCACTTCACATCTTTGGCCCCGAAACTGCTGAAGACAGCGGGGGCCTTGGCGCGCCTTTTGCCCAACGTGGGTGGGCCGAGCGCCTCGAGCCGCCGCCTGTACACCGAAGTGGTCAGGTCGATGGCCCTCTACGGTGCTCCCGTATGGGCGGACGCCCTGGATCGACACAACGTCACCCTGTTACGACGTGCGCAGAGGGTGATGGCCATCCGGGCGATACGGGGGTATCGGACCATCTCCGGTGAGGTGGCATGCGTGCTGGCTGGAGTCATGCCGTGGGACCTGGACGCGCTTTTTCTGGCGTCGGTATATTGCCGGCGTCGGGACCAAGCGTCTGGAGTCCCGGCTAGCCAAGCACGCGCCGAGGAGGAGCGGGAAGCCGCTGTGGAAGTGTGGGAATCCCGGCTGGCGACACCATCTGCCGGCCGGTTGACGATCGAGGCTGTTCGTCCAGTGTTCCGCCAGTGGTTAGCACGGCGTCACGGCGTCCTAACCTTCCGCACCACACAGGTGCTCACGGGGCATGGCTGCTTCGGGGGTTACCTGTGTCGGATCGCTGGGAGGGAGCCCGACGCTCGCTGCCACCACTGTGACGACTGCCTCGATGAGACGGCCCAGCACACGTTGGAGGTGTGCTCAGCCTGGGCGTCTCAGCGTCGCGCTTTGCGCGACGTCATAGGGGACGATCTTTCCCTGCCGGCCGTGGTCAAAGCCATGACCGGCAGTGAGACGTCGTGGGATGCGGTCTCCTCCTTCTGCGAGGCAGTGATGCTCGAGAAGGAGGCGGCGGAGCGAGCGAGGGAGGCTTCGGCCGAACTCGCCATCCGTCGCAAAAGACCGGGTCGCCGGAGGGCGGCACACGATCGCCGCCTTCCGCCCTAACGAGCCAGAGGGCGGTCAGCTTGGGGAAGCTGGCCGCCTACTAACCTGGCCCGAGTAGTCGCGCGCAGGTTGCTCCCGCGTGCTACTCCGAGCAGGCCGTCGAGGGTGCCCACACACCCTTGACTCCGCGACGTGCCTTGCAGGCTCCCGCCGCCGCGTTTTGCGGACGACTAATGTCCCCGCGTTTCGCGGCCAGTGGCGGTCGAGGAGGAGCACCGTGAGGTTTTGGTGGGTATTCGGACGGCCTACCATCTGCCAGTCCGCGAGCCCCACATCACCCGCTCGAGTCCCCACTCGGGCTGTTATCCGTAAAGGGATTTCCTCACGGAAAAAAAAAAAAAAAAAGGTAGGTAAAGGGCAGATTTTACTAAACGATCTGCGAAGGACACCACTAGACGTCCTTGCATCGGCAACTCTGATAACTCCATCTGGACCAGGATGCACAGCAATAACTCGACCCATCTTCCATTTTAAGGGGGGTAAATTATCTTCTTTTAAAAGCACCAATGAATTGAGCTGTAGCACACCCTTACATGATCTCCATTTCGTTCTGACCTGCAGCTCTGAGATATACTCCTTACTCCACCGAGCCCAAAAATGTTGTCTTAACTGCTCGATGCGTTGGAATCGGGTAAAAGAATTTATGGAGAAGTCCATTAAGTTATGTGATGGCAACGAAGTCAAGGGACGACCAATTAAAAAATGACCAGGTGTTAGTGACATTAAATCTTCAGGATTTGATGACATTAGCGTCCGTGGTCTGGAGTTTAAAATGGCCTCAATTTGTACTAAAGTAGTAAACAATTCCTCAAACGTGAGATTACAAAGGCCCAGCACTCTAACTAAATGATGTTTGGTTGACTTGACACCAGATTCCGCAAGACCAGCAAAATGAGGAGAATAAGGCGGAATGAAATGGAATTTAACACCTTCCTTTGCCATTTTTTCAGTAATTGAATCACAGCTTGATTTAAGAAATCGCGACAGGTCATTGTACGCACCAACAAACGAAGTACCGTTATCAGAGTATATATTAATGGGTTTACCCCTACGTGCAATAAACCTTCTTAATGCTAAGATAAAACTATTACTAGATAAATCACTTACTAATTCGAGGTGAATCGATTTTGTTGTGAAGCAAACAAAAATCGCAATGTAAACCTTTACTAACCTAGAACCACGGCCCTGACGAACAACTGATTGAATCGGACCTGCATAATCTAACCCTATATTTTGGAAAGGAAAACTCGCTAGAAGCCGCTGCTGTGGTAAATAACCCATAGTGGGAGTAATAGTATATCCTTTCATCCGACAACAACGTATACATTTAAGGTAACACTTTCTAGCTAAATTTCTACCTCGAATTGGCCAATATGTATCTCTGATAGATGATAATAACAGTTGAGGGCCAGCATGAAATAGTCTTTTGTGTTCGTATTCAAAAAGTAGTTCAGTGAAGCGATGATTTGAATGAATTAAAATAGGATGCTTCTTATCATAATTAAAATTAGAATTTTGGAGTCGCCATCCAACACGCATAATATTTTGATCGTCTAAAAATATTTTAAATTTATGAAGCTGACTTTTCTTAGGTAGCTCAGTTTTATTTAGCAACATCTTATATTCATTAAAAGATTCATTTTGAGAAGTGCGAATTATAACATTTAAAGCTCTTTGCAATTCATTAACAGTTAAAACACCAATGTGTAGTAAATTTCTACATTTTCTGTCAACAAAACGCAAAACGAAAGCTATGGCACGTTGAAGCCTTAAAAAATTTGAAAAAACATTAAAATTAATTACACCGTTGAATTCATTTTTTAAATAACTTTTAAGTATTGTAGACACATTTGATTTAATTTGGTCCCGACCACCATTCAAGAAGCAAGTGAAAAAAGAGAGAGAAAAAGGAAATTTTGCATATATAAAATATGATAAGTTAATTGTAAAAGAAGGTTATGCTAACAAAGATAAAAGGAAGCGGGAGCAGTCTACCTCTCCAGAAACGTACACAAATCCTAGAAAGCAAACCTTTACATCTGCAGATAAGAGGAATACTAATAAAACTAATGCTTTTGACATATTGAAAGTAGGATTTAGAGACAAGCAATTATATATAGGCACTTTGAATATACAAGAACGTTAAGAACTGACGAAAGACTTATTGAACTTCAATTAGCTCTTTCAAAGATTAAATGGGATATAATTGGACTTAGTGAAGTAAGACGATCAGGTGAAGAGATCAGGGAATTCACAGATTTTATATTCTATTTCAAGGGAGAAATACAAGGTAGATACGGAATAGGTTTTTTAGTCAGAAGAAATCTGAAGAAATACATAGAAGATTTTGTAGGGATATCAGACAGAATTGCAGTTTTGAATCTAGTCCTACCAGGAACTAAAATTACAATGTCAATAGTACAAACTTATGCCCCCACCGAACAAGCAACAAAGAAAGAAAAAAACCTATTTTATAAAAATCTAACGAAGACAATACGGGAAGCTCATAAGAATGTTATAGTAATGGGCGATTTTAATGGACAGGTAGGAACAAAATCTGAAGTAGGCGAATATGTTTTAGGAAAGTATGGAAGTGGCAAAAGAAGTGAAAACGGACAAAGGCTTATCAATTTTTGTTACGAACACAACTTTAAGGTAATGAACAGCTTTTTTAAACACAAACTCACTCGAAAATGGACATGGATTTCTCCTAATGGCAAAACGAAAAATGAAATAGACTACATAATAACGAACAAACCCAAGATATTTAATAATGTAACTGTAATAAATAATCTCAACTTTAACTCGGACCACAGATTAGTAAGAGGAACTATAGTATGTAAGAAAATGAAACATTCAAGAAGAAAATTTAATACAACAACAGATAAAACAATATCTGAGGAGATCTTAAGGAATTAAAGCAAACCCTGGTAGAAATTATGAAGCAAAGTAATGTACAAGACAAATATATACAAGACAAATATAATACATAGAGCAGGCACTGCATAAAATCAGTAAATGTAAAAACAAAATTTTAATAGACAAATTAGGAACTGAAGCCAGAGCTAGCATTAAGCAAAGAAATGAGATGATTAAAGATAGAAAAAATAATAGAGCAAAAATAGCAGATATCAGCAAAAAAATTTTATCATCTATTAGAGACCATAGAAGACTGACTTGGCTCCACACTGTAAGAGAACATATAAAAAAAAAACGGTGGTCCCAAAAAAGCTCTAAAACAACTCAACGAGTACTCGATGTGGATCCCTAGGATAAACTATCGCGACAAGAAACATAACAAATACACCACCAGCAAAAGACATAAAATCTTAGCAGTTGCTACAGAATTCTATAAAAATCTATACAGAGATGCTAGCAAATCAGAGGAAATCAGTATAGACGAAAGTGATCAGGATGATGAAACCGTTCTATGCATAATACAAAGTGAAATTAGAAAAGCTATCTCAACCCAAAAGGCAGGCAAAGCACCAGGAGAAGATAAGATAACAAATGAACTGCTAAAGCTCACCCTTAATCAAATATTAGAACCACTTACACACATATTTAATGATATACTACAAAGTGAACAAATACCACTACAATGGACATCATCTACTATAACACTTATACATAAAAAGGGAGATAAGGACATCATAAATAATTATAGACCCATTAGTCTTATGTCAAACACGTACAAAGTATTCATCAAGGTCATATTAGAGCGGTTAACTAAACTACTAGACAGTAACCAACCCAAAGAGCAAGCAGGATTTAGATCAGATTATTCCACTATCGACCATATTCATGCTGTTAAACAAATTATAGAAAAATGCAACGAATATAGGAAGCCATACTATCTATCCTTTGTAGACTATAACAAAGCATTTGACTCATTAAACCATAAATATATTTGGACCTCATTAATAAATCAGGGAATGCAAAAAAAGTATATTAGAGTAATAAAAAAGATCTATGATAATATGACAGCCAAGGTTCAGCTAGAGAAATCAGGAAGGACATTCAAAATTCAAAAGGGTGTAAGACAAGGAGACCCATTGTCTCCAAAAATCTTTAACTCTGTGCTGGAAAACGTTTTTAGACAATTAAACTGGGATAAGTTTGGAATTAATATAAATGGTGAAAACTTAAATCACTTGAGATTTGTAGATGACCTTGTACTTTTTGCAGAAGATCATACTACGCTTCAGACGATGCTGCAGCAACTGGTGGAGGAAAGCAAGAAAGCCGGATTGTCAATGAATCCCAGCAAGACAAAACTACTAACCAACCAGGCCAAAGTAAAAATTAAGTTAGGAGAAGACGAGATCGAATATGTGGATGAGTATATATATCTGGGTCAAGTGATAGCAGTTAAAGACCTGTCGACTAAAGAAGTGGATAGACGGGTAAATATTAGTTGGCAAAGGTACTGGTCACTTAAAGAAGTAATGAAGAATAAAAATATACCCATTTCAGAAAAAAGAAGGGTATATGACACCTGCATCCTTCCGTGCCTCACATACGGCTGTCAAACCTGGCCACTAACGAACAAGATCGAACACAAATTACTTACTTGTCAAAGAGGTATGGAAAGAAGCATGTTATTCCTGAAGCTTAATGACAAATGGAAGGCCACAAAAATAAGAGGCATATCTAAAGTAACGGATGTGAAAGTTAAAGTAAGAACTCTTAAATGGAAATGGACTGGTCATATGATGAGAAGCAAAGCGGGTAAGTGGTCTAAGAAAGTTACTGAATGGTATCCTAGAAATGGGAAAAGACAAAGAGGAAGGCAAATCAGAAGATGGGAAGATGACCTACCAAATGGATGGAGACGGTTAGCAAAGTGCCGGGATAAACGGACAGAAATGGAGGAGGCCTATGTCACAAGACAACCTGACCTGGTTGCATATAATGTGCAATGTAAATAATATACTAAAGCTATATAGGAAACGTGGGTTTTACAGAAGAAGAATGAAAGAAAGATGAATGCTGTGGAGATGCGATCTCCTCGTAGGATATGCGGAGTCAGCTTAGCTGATCGAATCCGCAATGAAGAGGTACACAGAATGGCAGGTACTAGTAAGGATGTCACGGTGAGAATGAAGAAGAACGTGCTCAGCTGGTTTGGGCACGTCGAACGAATGAGTGATGAAAGAATGGCAAAAAAGATTTATGATGGAAAAGTGAGTGGTAAGAGAGGTAGGGGGAGACCTCGGTTGACCTTCGAAAACACAGTATCAAAGATACTGGAGGAAGGTCACGTAGAAAGCATGAGGACCCCCCGGAGGGCATGTATGAAGAGGTTGATGACAGTGGACGAGGCGAAAGAGGTATGTAGAGACCGTAGCGTTTGGCGCTCCGTTCTCTCTGACTACACCGCTAGGGATAAAGCGTGAAGTTAAGTTAAGTTAAGTTAAGTTATATAGGTTTAGTAACATAATAAAATATAATAAATAAAATATTGTATAATTAGATATAAGAAACTTGGGTCAGAGAATAAAGGCTAATTTTATTTTATTATTTTTATTAATTGCCAAAAACGTGTGAGTAGCTGTTGTATATTATCATTATATTTTTCATTATGAGCATCTGACATAAGTGTAGAAACATGACATTTATTTTTTGTACAATTTAAATCTATGGTAACACTAGTCGGGCCAGACATAAGCCAGCGAAGCCTAGTCTCATAAAGAATGGGTTGCCCTGGTCCTAGTTTTATCATTTGAGATCCTAACAAGTCCCAAAAGATATCAGCACCGAGTAACATATCTATAGGCCCAGGTCTATTAAAATTAGGATCAGCCAGACTTATGTTTTTAGGAATTTTTAGTCCTAGCAAATCTACGTGCCTACTCGGAACGTTGTCAGTAATGGCATTTAAAATAAAACAGTTAATATTTGCTTTAAAGTTATCATTCATTGACGTTATTGACACGACGGCTCTTTTATGAATAGTGGTCAATGAATTATTAATTCCCATGATTGTGTTGCTTACAGTTTAAGCAGATAAACCTAATTTTTTGTAGAACTCCTCAGTCATGAGACACGACGTACTGCCACTGTCAAGAAGAACGCGGGCTGTGTGTAACGTTTGATTCTTTCCGACTACTTTTATTAATGCCGTTGAGAGCAAAATATCGCCTTGTTTAACATGTGCAGATAACGATAAGCTCGGACCTTGCGTTAAAGTAGTAGACGCAGTAGTACCACTGTTAATGTAATTACTGTTCACGGTGGTTTCGAGAGCTGACGCGGGTTTAGACCTGAAGTGCTCTGTAACATGAACAAGCGTGTGGTGCTTACGACGACATATTTTACATCCTGCTTTTTTACAGTTATTAGCATAATGACCTGAAGAAAAACAATTAAAACATATTTTGTAACTTGGCAAAATTTGCAAGCGAGCTTCACTGGTCAGAGCTAAAAATTGAGGACAAGCGCTTAATTTATGGTCACCATTACAGCTTTGACATAATTTAAATTTAATAGAATTAGATTCTAATTTAGAATGAATATCAGTTGTTTTATATTTATTATTTCCATCTTGCATAATCATTGTTTTAACTTTTACATTTTTAGCATTTGTATGACTAAAATTAGAAGGATTCGAAAGTTCTAAGGTTTCTATTAAATCAGCTCGTTCTCAGAGAAAACTTAAAAAAGTGGAAAATAATATTTTACAATTTTTATCAAGACGGCCTTTATATTCCTCCCATTCACGGAATGTTTTATTGTCTAACTTATGTGTAATAATGTAAATTAGAAGAGTATCCCATTGCTTAACAGGTTCGCCTAATGAATCTAAAGCGCTCAAATTTTTATTAATTTGATCAATTAAATTCTTTAAAATGACTGATGATTCTTTACGAATTGATTCTAAATTGAACAATGTCGAAACATGGTGTTGAATTAACAAATGCTTGTTGTCGAATCGATCACAAGGGAGTTTCCATGCTACCAAATAATTAGCGGCCGAAATCTGAATCGAGTTAACTACCACAGCAGCGGATCCCTCAAGCGAAGACCTTAAATAATGAAATTTATTAATATTATTCATTTCATCGTTACAATGAATAAGGCTTTCGAATTTATCACGAAACTCTAACCAGTTTGTATAAGTCCCACTAAATTTAGGAAGTTGAATAGTTGGTAGCTTTACGCATTTAATATTTGAATGTACACGCACATCGCTATCTTGATAATTTGTTGAGCTAACGATAGTGATTTATAATAAAGAGATTCGAACTCGCTACGTTCTGCTAACTGACTGTCTATATTGTCAGTACTACACTCCAGTGATAATTGCACTTCATCGTATTGTTCGTACATAGCCTCGAGTCTACTCAAACGCAATTGTAATTCATTTACTTCAGAAGAGCTTAATGTTAAATGTTCTAAAGAATTTAAATAATTAGAGAATACCGTTACTCTTCCTTTAAAACTAGTACAGGCAACCTGGAATGTATACAAAATAATAATTACTAACAATATAGGTACAATGCAATAATTACAAAAAACGCGAAATAATGATTTATATTTGACAATAAAAGTATTAACCAAGTGTATTAATATTAAAATTTACCAAATTAAACATAATATTTATTCATTTATTAAGTTACTTTTAACAATAATTGCTTTATTAAACGATATATATAGGTAAATACAAACTTTAGCGATTACATAGATTTTTCTATATAAGTTTATAATTCTATAATAAAATACATAAATATAATTATTACCCTTTTGGATTATATAAACTTTATATAAAAGTAATGCAAATCAAAACAGATAAGCTGCAATAGTATTGTATTAACGCTAAGTATAAAAGTAAAATTAACAAAAATATGTTTAATACTAACCTTAAACAATATTTGAACCTTAAATACTACCTTAAGAGTATTGCGTAAACTAATCATCAATAATTATAAATTTTAAATAAAACTATTTTAACCGGATTAATCGCGTATATTTAGTTTTTACATTTTTGGAAACCCGACGTTTCGAACACTTTGCAGTAGTCCGTGGTCACGGGTAGACTGAGGTGGCATTCGTCTGTCAGTTGACATAATTACTATATCAAACTACCGCCAACGATTTCTTAATTTCCTCGCGTACTGCCCTGGATTCTTGCAGAATGAGCTAACTGTATCTTGCCCTCTGGTATGGTGGGTCTGAGACTTCAAAGATTTGATGAGTGGGTCCCAGGTGTTAGAAAGCTTCCAGCCGTCCTCTCTATTGAAATTAGGATATTTTTGTATTTCAATAGCCTCACGGATCATTCTAGGAATATATCTATTTTCCTTAGCGAGGATGAGGGGTTTATCAAACCTTATGTAATGGCTAGGTTTATCCACAGTGTGCTCACATACAGCCGACTTTGATACATGCCCATTCTTTATATCTGAGATGTGTTCCTTCACCCTAACACCGATGCTTCTCTTTGTTTGACCAATGTATGATAAGCCACAGTCACAATCTAGTTTGTATACACCTGCACACTGTAAAGGAATGTTACTTTTAACTGGTCTCAAGAATTGGCTCACTTTCTTGTTAGGCTTGAAAATAGTTTTTATGGAAGCTCTTCTTAAGATGTTGCCAATCCTGTCCGTAACCCCCTTCACATATGGTAGAAGTGCCGGCTGTCTCTCTACTGTGGGTGGCTTGTTGGTCTTCTGACAACGCTGGCGGGGAACTGGCAGCTTGTTCTGATGAAGGGAATTCTTCACCTGGCGAAGCTCGTCCCCTAGATGTTCAGCGTCACAGAGGTGGTGGGCTCTCTGAAACAAAGATTTGCCAACGGTAGATAACTGTGTAGGGTTCCCCGCCTCTGGTTTGCCTTGATTGGCCGGCAGAGTGGAGCGCAAGAGCTATATGCTCGAAAGGGTGGAAGTGCTCAATCTGCGTAATAGCGGGGAAACCCGCTCACGAGCTCCTCGTGATGGTGAAACCGGTGCACACCTCTCTACACCCTTAGCCGACCACGCCGATGTTGCGCCCAAGGCACTACGCCGCTTTGTGGGGGCCCATCTAGTGGGAGGCGAGTCACCGTCCGCCAACCGTTCAATTTGAGACTATTGTAAAGGCGGACGTCCGTTAGTCTCACTCAATAGCCCAGTAGCTAGTCCATCCAAATTTCATTCCATAGTCCTAGTTTAGATTTCCACATTTTCCATAGTTTCTACGCATTAACCGGCGACCATCTCTGGGCAATTATTTGTGGTTACCTAGAGATGGATCCCGGCTGATGCGTCACAGTAAAACATTTGTATATTCTCTAAGGGGCCTCTACGTGTTGGACCTGTGTCCCCACGCAAGCCTTCCAAAGGACCGGGTTCTTTTGAACCTGAGATACTGTTAGAGAAACAAAATAATAATAATAATAATAATAATAAGCCTTTATTTCTATGACTTGATGATAAAAAAAAAATATTACAAAATCAAAACTATAATAAATACACGTTCAAGACATAGCCCCTTTTTGAGTATAGGCCTCCTCCAAATTTTTCCATACTTTTCTGTCTTGTGCCATCTGTATCCATTCTTTCCCAGCAATTTTGTGAATGTCGTCTACCCAGCGGTCTTTAGGCTTTCCTGACCTTCTTTTACCACTTGGACCCTTCCATTTGGTGACTCTCTATCTCTATTATCTCTTACCCGTGCAACATGACCTGCCCAATTCCATTTGAGATTTTGCATGTATTGTACTGCGTCTATGATATTAGTTTTTCTCCTTATACTCTCGCTTTTTTGTTTATCCCTGAGCTTGATTCCTAGGATGCTTCGTTCCACGGCACGCTGAAAGGAGCGTATTTTTTTTCTTATTTTAAGTTTATAGAAAACTTTATTTACTCAAAAAGAACAATGTTCGCTTATATTGAGCTTACATACTAATATATAACTACTTAAAGTTATCTTAAATAAACAAATTTCCAGTGGTCGCGTGTAACAAACAATTTAATAGGTATTTTTAATAGGAACTTTAATAAATAAATAAGTATTAATTCAGCAACGAGTATACATATGATTTGAGATTTTTCTTAAATTCTTTTACTGTTGTACACGTCTTAATACTATTTGGCAAGTTATTAAATAGTTGAACACCCTCAAACATAATATTTTTAATTCCGTAGCAGGTAGTTCTTGGCTTTCTTGTTTGAATTTTGTGTTTATGTCTCATTGTATGTTTATAAGTTTGAATTGTAAATTTTAGGCTCGAATGTAGATTACCGCACATAATTTTCTTTATTAAGTTACATGTTGCATACGTATATAATTGTTTTATATTAAATATTTTGGTTTCTTTATAAAGAACTAATGTATTTGTAAAGAAATCGTAATGAAATAAGACTTTTACTAATTTGTTTTGAGCCGCCTGGAGCGGTTTAAGATTTGTTCAGGCCAAACGCCTGTTATAATTTTATAGCAATTATTTTTAAATTACACATATGCTCATAGGTGATATAAATAATGTATTTTTGTCTTCCAATTACCCTACCATAGCATTGTAATTTTTTCTTACTTCGGTTCAACTCGAGAATTACACGTGTCCACACCTAAAATTTGCTGTTTTAATTATTACTCTAAGAAGTCAACCTGATAGAGGGAGAATTCCACTACATGGTCCAGCGAGCCGCATTGCCCAAAAATAAGGGAAGTGATCAGTGTTTAATTATAGGAATATTATTAATATTAACCCATTACTCTTTGCTATTCAGGTTCCTAGTATTTGCCTATTACATTAATTTGTGATTTTAAAATAAAACTATGTATATTTGGTGAATTGTTTATTGCCAATTATATTTAATTGTTATTATTTTAACAATATTTCATAGTTTTAACAGGTATGTACTAGATTATTCTTATAAAACAGTAAAAGTTAATTTCTCATATGATCATCGTTTATTTTTAAATAGTATAACTCTAAATATTTAGTACTTCATTATTTAAACATTATTAAATAAAAATGATTTGCCTATTGTGTAATAAGTAATTTGATAAGTGTTAGTTAGTTTTGTTACAGAACAATAATTATATTATGTTTTACAACTTAATAAGAGCCTATGAATAGTTTACATCTTTATTAAATATATTAACTGAATTTTGTAAAAATATTAATTGTTTAATTTTGTTTTAATTGGTAATTGAAAATAAATAAAAACAAAAATAAAATTTACATAACATTAAGACAAATTTTAAATAGTTAAATAGATATTTTAATTAAAATAAAAAGATATATATTTGTGTATTAAAATTAAACAAATTTATTTACATGCTTGTAAGTACATAGAATATATATATAAAAAAAATACTTAAGTCAGTTATACATTGTATACTGTTTCAATTTCAGGCTTGTTCACTCTCGAGATTCCAAAAATGTCGGAGAGAGAGGAAAAAGAACTTATAAAAAAACGAGCTAGTTATAAAGGCCGGTTGACTAATTTTACTAAGTACATAAATGATTTATCTGGTTCATTGAGTCAACAACAGGTAAATGAATTGCAGTTACGAATAGGTAAGATCGAATGTTTATATGACCATTATGATGAAGTACAATTAAAAATTGAGTGTTTAATCGATGACATTGATACCCAGTCAAGTGAAAGAAATGATTTTGAATCTTTATATTATCAATCACTTTCAAAAGCTCAAGAATTAATATCTTCTAATACTAAAATATTACGATGTGATAATGTGGATAACTCTCGTTTAAGTAATCATAATTTAGTTAAGTTGCCTACTATTGATTTGCCAAAATTTCACGGTTCTTATGACAATTAGCTTGAGTTTCATGATATGTTCACCAGTCTCATACATTCGAACGATGCAATGGATGAAATAAATAAATTTCATTATCTTAGGTCGTCTCTGGAAGGGTCTGCGGCTTTGATCATTCAATCCATTGAATTTTCGGCTAGCAACTATACTATTGCATGGGAATTATTATGTAATAGATTTAACAATAAACGTTTGCTAGTACAAAACCATGTTAATAATTTATTTAATGTTGATTTAATTAAAAGTGAATCTTCAATTAATATAAAACGATTGATTGATCAATTTAATAAAAGCTTACGTGCTTTGGAAATGTTAGGTGAGCCGACTCAACATTGGGATACACTCCTCATTCACATCATGACTAGGAAACTCGATCAGAAAACTTTTCGTGAGTGGGAAGAGTGTAAAGGTAGAATAAATAAAAATGACCCTATTTCGATTTCTGTGTTTCTGGAATTTCTTCGTAACCGTGCTGACCTATTGGAAACTATGGAGCTGTCTCGTAATAATGGCATGATAAATCCTAATAGAAACGCGCATAAGCTTAGGGCAATGATTTCTTTAGGTAATAATGTTTCTAGACCACTATACGAAGATCATAATTGCACCTCATCTATAAAGCCATGTCCTAAATGTAAAGGCGATCATAGTTTAATTAATTGTCCTCTGTTTCTTAATTTAACCAATGAGCAACGAGTTGAATTAGTTTCTCAGTATAAAATATGTTATAATTGCCTTCGCCCCGGTCATTATTCAAATAATTGTAAGAAACCTGGCTGCAAGGTTTGTAAGCGCAAACATAATACGTTGATTCACGTATCTAATATTAAAAAGCCCAATCCAAACATTTCAGTAAGAGCCAATGATCATGATTTTAAATCACCATCCCAATCTTCATCCAACAATCAAGCGGAACAAATACTCACGACGCTGACAACATATTCCGATGATGTACATTTAAAAGAGGAACAAGATGTTCTGTTGTCGACAGCTTTAGTTAAAGTATTTGATGTTAATGGATGTGAACGCGTTATACGTGTTTTATTAGATTGTGCAAGTTCATCGTGTATTATTACCGAAAGCTTACGTTCGTCACTGAAATTAAAATATACAAATGTAGATAAGCCTATATATGGAATAAATAAGACAAAGGTAAGCACAACTAAAATGTGCCGCGTTAAAATTTATTCCGTAACTGAGAATTACTCTAAAGATTTACATTGTTACGTTTTGTCAACTATCACAGATAGCATACCATCGCGTTCAATTAATATTTCACATTTAAATATACCGCATAATATTGCTTTGGCAGATCCATATTTCTATAAGGCTGGTGATATTGATATGATTATTGGCGCAAACATATTTTGGGAATTGCTTGGTTCAGAGAAAATTAGTTTAGGCACAAATCAACCCATTCTTTGGGAAACCAGACTTGGATGGCTGGTCTCAGGTCCTATTAATATAAGATGTACGTCGTCCCCCATAATATGTAATTACAGTAAGATGGTAGATAATAATTTTAATAATGAACCCGTTTTATCTGCCTCTGAGAATGACGACATTTATAAAATGATATCACGTTTTTGGCAACTCGAAGAGGTTAGTCACAAGTCATCGTATTCTTTAGAAGAACGAATGTGCGAAGAACATTTTATTAAACATACTTTTCGTTCAGAAGATGGTCGTTTTTGCGTTAGAATTCCGTTGAAAGAATCGCCTGAGGTACTAGGAGACTCATTACAACGAGCAAAACGATGTCTTTTATCTCTGGAACGGAGACTTATCAATCAGCCTACTTTTAAGCGTATGTACGTTGACTTTTTATCGGAGTATGAAGCTCTTGGGCACATGTCTAAGTGTGAAGCTAATTATAATTTAACTCCGTACTTTATTCCTCATCACGGTATATTGCGTGAAGATAGCAGTACTACTAAATTGAGGGTCGTTTTCAACGCTAGTAGTAAAACTACATCAGGGCTGTCCCTAAACGAAATTCAAATGGTAGGTCCTAAGGTACAAGACGATTTGCTTTCAATATTGCTTAGATTTAGGTTTTATAAATTTGTACTGGCTGCTGACGTAGAAAAGATGTATCGGCAAATAATGATTAATCCATCTGACCGACATCTTCAGCAGATAATTTGGCGTAGCCCTCCATCAGATCCTTTTAATGTATATCAACTTAACACGGTCACATACGGTTGTGCGAGCTCTAGTTTTCTTGCAACTAGATGCCTCAAGCAAATTGGCCTTGAATGCAGGGATAAGTTGATATCTAGCATAATAAAACATGATTTTTATGTCGACGATCTACTGACTGGTGCTGATTCCATTCAAGAATCCTTTAATATAAAAAATAAGGTCACTGCTGAGCTTGCTTCAGCTGGTATGCCTTTACGCAAATGGAAATCCAATCATGCTTCACTTGTAACTTCCTCTACAGTTAGTTCGTCTTTGAATTTAAATATAGGAGCTATTGAAAACGCAAAAACTTTAGGACTAGGATGGCAAACAGAATCTGATGAAATTTGTTTTTATATTAATCCTTCAACTCTGAAAGAGCTTACAAAACGAATTGTATTATCAATAATTGCACAAATTTTTGATCCCATGGGGTTAGTTAGCCCATGTGTTATTACAATGAAAATTTTATTGCAAAAATTATGGCTTATTAAATTATCATGGGATGAACCATTGCCCACAGAGACTTTAAGAAATTGGTACGATGTCTTTAAAAATCTTCCTTTATTAAGTAAATTACGCGTACCTCGTCTGGTGGTCTGTGATACATACTCTCTGTTGGAATTTCATATTTTTTCTGACGCATCAGAAAATGCCTATGGTGCCTGCATTTATGTTAAAAGTGAAAATAATCGCGGTGAAACTTCGGTACAGTTATTATTGGCCAAAAGTAAGGTTGCACCTTTAAAGCCAACCACAATACCCAGATTAGAACTCTGCGGTGCGTTGCTAGGTGTACGGTTATATGAAAAAGCTATTTCGTCACTTCGTGTCAAGATTAGGCATACAACATTTTGGACAGACTCAACTATCGTGCTAGGTTGGCTTCAAATGTTACCAGCTAAACTTCAGCCGTTTATTCGTAATCGTACTGTTGAAATATTAGAAAAAACCGTAAGTTGTTCGTGGAGACATGTCCCCTCTGAACAAAATCCTGCCGATTACGTATCACGTGGAGTTGACGTTAATGACTTGCCAACTCTTGAACAGTGGTGGTACGGCCCTAACTATCTTCAGCAAGATAGCTCGTGTTGGCCAGATAATTTTGCAAATATTGAACAACTCCCAGAAACGCGACCTGAAGTTTCGCTTCACACCATGTCTAAGCAGGACATATTAATAAATTTCAATCGCTTTTCTAATCTTCTTAGAATGCAACGTGCTATTGCTTATGTTTTTAGATTTATAGCTTTATGTAAGGGTAATTCTTTAAAGACTACTTATTTAAATACTTCTGAATTACAATGCTCATTAAACTTAATAATAAAACTTTCTCAATTAGAATGTTTCCCTGAGTATAAGATATTGCTTCAAAAAAAACCTATACCGTTAAATAGTAAATTAAGCAAGTTAAATGTTTTTATGGATGAAAATAATATAATGCGTGTCGGGGGTCGGTTAGAAAACGCCTCCATATTTTCGTATGATAAAAAACATCCTATTATTTTACAGTCCACTCATATCGTTACAAAACTTGTATTTAAATCGGAACATATTAAATTATTGCATGCAGGCCCTCAATTATTATTAGCTTCAATAAGAGACAGATATTGGCCTCTTGGTGGTCGTAATTTGGCTAGATGGACTTATTATCAGTGTGTTAGATGTACTCGTATGAGAAGTAAAATAATTACTCCGCTTATGGGAAATTTGCCCACTCAGCGTATAACTCCAGAGGGGCATCCCTTTGACTGCGTAGGGATAGATTATGCTGGTCCTATCTCATCAGCAAGTCGCCAAGGCCGAGGTTGCAGAATTGTTAAAGTGTATATAGCTATTTTTGTTTGTTTCAAAACTAAGGCAATTCATATAGAACTAGTAGGTGACTTAACTAGTAACAGCTTTATGTCTGCTTTACGTAGGTTTATATCGCGGAGAGGAAAGCCAACAGATATTTATTCTGACAATGGCACATCGTTTGTGGGCGCTTATAATGATATCTGTAAATTTTTAAAGACTAACTGCAATTCATTATCTGAGAATTTGGCCAATGAAGGTATAAATTTTCACTTTTGTCCACCTTACTCTCCGCATTTTGGGGGTCTCTGGGAGGCTGGTGTTAAAGCTGTAAAATTTCACTTAAACAGAGTATTGGGAAATTGTCATTTAATTTACGAGGAACTGATCACTGTCCTAACACAAATAGAAGCTATCCTGAACTCTCGACCGCTCACTCCTCTTTCTAGTGACTCAAATGACCTCATGCCGCTTACACCAGGCCATTTTCTTATTGGGAAGCCTTTGACAGCCCTGCCAACACCTGATTATCAAGACAGCCCTACCAGCTATTTGAGCAGATTCCAAAGGTTGGAGCAGCTCCGTCAACATTTTTGGACCAGGTGGTCTAAAGAATATATCAGTGAACTGCAGCAACGAGTAAAATGGCGCTCAAAGAATTCAACGTTGGAACTTAATACTTTAGTTATCATTAAGGATGACAATCTTCCGCCGTTAAAATGGAAGATGGGCCGAATTGTAGCTGTTCATCCTGGAGCTGATGGCATTAACCGTGTGGCTGACGTCAAAACTTCAAACGGTATCATCCGAAGGTCATTTAGCAAGATATGTCCCTTGTTTGACCAAATTGGTTGAAAGGCGAGCTTTCAACGTCCGGGGGCATGTTCAGGCCAAACGCCTGTTATAATTTTATTTAGCATTGTAATTTTTTCTTACTTCGGTTCAACTCGAGAATTACACGTGTCCACACCTAAAATTTGCTGTTTTAATTATTACTCTAAGAAGTCAACCTGATAGAGGGAGAATTCCACTACAGATTTGTTTCAGCGGCACATCCCCATATTTCTACAAGATATTCCAAATGAGATTTAACTAACGAGTTGTAGATGGTCATTCGAACTTCACGAGGTATACAGCCCACTGCCCTGCGTAAAGCTCCTGTAATTGATGATACTTTGGATTTGACGTGGTCGATATGTGCACGCCAATCTAATTTGTCGTCTAGATGCAATCCTAAATATTTTTCCTGGTGTGAGCGATGTATTGATATGTTATTTAAAGTTAAAGGTGTATATTTTGGTATTTTTTTATTTTTTGCACAGAAAATCATGTAGCTTGTCTTTTTAGAATTTATTGACAACAAATTGCTTTGACACCAGATGTTGAATTTAAATAGATCGGTCTGTGCTTGCTTTAGTAAGTCAAGTAAGTTGCGTCCGAAATAAAACAAGCAGGTATCATCGGCATATAGAGTTATGTGTCCAGTGAGGCCTATTTTACTAATATTATTGACATAAATCAAAAACAATAGAGGACCGAGCACTGAGCCCTGCGGTATTCCAAATTTGACGGCCCTTGGGCTACTTTGGAAACTACCAACTTTAACAACTTGAAGTCTATTTCTGAGATACGATTTAAACATTTTTAGTGCTGTACCTGTTATACCCAAATCTCTTAGTTTATTTAACAATATTGTGTGACTAACCGTATCGAATGCTTTTTTTAAATCAATAAATACTCCTAAGCAATAACATTTTTCGTCTATATTTATTTTAATTTTAGTAATTAAATCTATGGTGGCAGATAACGTACTTGATTTTGATCTGAAGCCGTATTGGTGTTCATATAAAAAGTTTAACGTCAGTAAATGCTGCTCTAATCTGGTATATAATATTTTTTCAAACACCTTGGATATAACGGGTAAAACAGAAATAGGCCGGTAATTACCAGGTTCGGTTTTGCTACCGGACTTAAAGATAGGTACAACCTTTGCTAACTTTAAACTATCAGGAAAATCACCCTCACAGATACACTTATTGATACAGTTCGTTAGGACATGGATTATGTTACCAGCTATACTCTTTACAACCTTAGGACTTATACCATCTAGACCGGTACTAGTGTTTGAGTCAAGATTTTTAATAATTTTATCTACTTCGTTAGCAGTGCATAGTCGGAGCTCGCTCATCTCAGAGGCTACATCTTTATTATGGTAGGTCAGAGTATAAAAAGTATTATTTATGTATGTTTTAGGTATTGCGTTGGCTAATTCTTTACCTATAGACGAGAAAAAACAATTAAGGACCTCACAAACTTGAGTGGGGTCTTCTACCATGCTACAATCATTAACAATTAATTTAGAAGGGAGGGAATTAACTTTATTTTTGTCAGTGACCAATGAATCTATTAATTTCCACATATCTTTTGGACCCTTGCAATTTCTAAATTTATGTAAATAATATTTTGCCTTTGTATGTTTTATTAACAAACTTGTTTTATTTCTTTCTATATTAAAATCAGTTCTTAATTTTTCATTTTTAGGTTCTTTTTTAAGTAATTGCCAAAATAAATTTCTATATTCGATGCCTTTCAGTATCGTCTTATTGATCCAATCATTGCGAGGACCATTTTGAATTTTTAATTTAGATACTTTACTATCTTCAATGCATTTGTTCAGAATTTTTTCAAATGTAATATAAGATATGTTTTCATTGTCAAAATGTATAT
This sequence comes from Heliconius charithonia, assembly GCA_030704555.1. Classification (NCBI taxonomy): domain Eukaryota; kingdom Metazoa; phylum Arthropoda; class Insecta; order Lepidoptera; family Nymphalidae; genus Heliconius; species Heliconius charithonia. Next base: position 8,946,478 of record CM060828.1, read on the forward strand.
TATTCATTATATTTTTAAGTTTTTTAAAATCTACGGTTTCATAATTATTTTTTTGTCTTAGAGTATGTCTATGCTGTAATAGTTCTAAAAACAACTGTTTATGATCAGATAGTGAAGAGTCTAGAATTGTCAGATTGCAGGACAAACCTCGAATATTTGTGCTGATGTGATCTAATAAAGTTTTTGTGGTGCTTGTTTCGCGGGTACAATAAATTTCATTAATCATATTTATTATTTCATAGCCCGTTTCTTGTAACATACTAATATATTTAACTGTATCGCTTCTATTCGTTAATAAATCTATGTTAAAATCACCAAAAACTAAACACCTGCTACGTTTTTCTAACAGCGGACAATATGTGTCGATAAAATGCTGCGTTTGAGATTTATTAGGTCTGTATACAACACCTATATTTAGTGCGAAACGATTAAGGTATATCCACATAAAATGAACACCGTCATCATACAATTCCTCTAAAAAATCATATGCTATACTATTATGTACGTAGACCGAAACACCTCCACCCCGTTTTATTGTTCTATAGTTACAAACATGATTATAGTTTGGTAAACAATATAATTTGGCTTCTGCCTCATTTGAAATCCATGTTTCTGTTAAAATAATTATGTGTATTACACAATTTATTGACTTTATTATGCACTTTAACTCATCAAACTTACCCCTAGTACGAACACTGCGCATATTAGCATAAAAAAAATTTAAAGTAGAAGAGTGTTCGGAGATATTTTCGTATTTAGACTTAATATAATAATTGATATTGTTATAAGGGACACTTAAGGGCTTACAAAGGGGTGCACAGGGGGATACAGATGTGACTAGTTGGAGTTTTTTGAAACCTTCTTAACAATTTTTGGAAAACCGTTGATGTACTTTATAATGAGATCTTTTTCACCATTCCGCTCCCGATCCAATAATTTTTTCTTTAGACTATTAAAATAATTTCTCTGTGACAATGTCAAATCAGCGTAAACACGTACGGAACCGGTGAACTTGGACTTAGAACGTAGAACCTGTTTAACGATGTCGGTGGACTGGAAACAAACTCGAAGAGGACGATCCTTTCCATGACTTTTTTCTTCAGCTTTAGAGGAAATTTTGCTTTTAATATCTCTTTTAAACTCCAATATTTTTTCCATGTCATATTAATTCTACGCTCTAGTTCCTCTTCATGCCTCGTTTTCTTGAAAGAAATTTGTTTGCCAAGGTAAATATATTCGTTTACGTATTCAATACTTGTCTCGTCTACTGTTATAGGATGCTGGTAACTGTTTGTAGCAACTTTTGTTTTTAAAGTGTTCAGCTGTAGACCTATAGATTGGCTTGCTCTGTTTATTTCTACGAGCATCGTTTCAAGCTGTTTTGATGTACTTGCGAAGAGTACAATGTCATCCGCAAAACGGAGGTTACTTAGGTAATCTGCGCCAACTGGTATTCCTTTCTGGCTCCAATCTAAGCCCTTCATGACATTTTGAAGTACAGCTATAAATATTTTAGGTGACATTGGGTCGCCTTGCTTTACTCCTTTCCGTAGCTTGGGGAAGCTGACCGCCTACTAACCTGGCCCGAGTAGTCGCGCGCAGGTTGCTCCCGCGCGCTACTTCAAGCAGGCCGTCGAGGGTGCCCACACACCCTTGACTCCGCGACGTGCCTTGCAGGCTTCCGCCGCCGCGTTTCGCGGACGACTAATGCCCCCGCGTCTCGCGGCCAGAGGCGGTCGAGGAGGAGCACCGTGAGGTTTTAGTGGGTATTCGGACGGCCTTCCATCTGCCGGTCCGCGAGCCCCACATAACCAGCTCGAGTCCCCACTTGGGCTGGTATCCGTAAAAGGATTTCCTCGCGAAAAAAAAAAAAAGGTAAATATATTTCTGAACAACTTCGATGCTAACATTTTCGACGATAACTGACCTTGGGTCTACGAATAAATTGAACATGACTTTAGTCTTATCCAAGTTCATTCTTAGACCCACCCGTCTGGAAGAAGCACTTAGGCTTTGCAGCATTTCTGATAACCCTTGCAGCGACTCGGCCATTATAACTATGTCGTCAGCGAATCGAAGGTGTGAAATGTATTCGCCGTTGACATTGATACCCTGTCCACTCCAGTCCAGTGTTTTGAAGACATCTTCTAAAGCGTTAGTAAACAGTTTCGGAGATATTACATCTCCCTGTGTTATTCCACGCTTCAGAGGAATTCGTCTAGTCTGGACATCCTGAATTTGGACAGTCATCGAAGCGGCTTTATATAAACATTTCAACACCTCGATATACCGCCAATCGACTTGACATCGCTGCAGAGAATCGAGAACAGCCCAGGTTTCGATAGAGTCAAAGGCTTTTTCGTAGTCCACAAACGCGAGACACAGAGGGCGATTATATTCCTCGGTCTTCTGTACAATCTGTCGTAGTGTGTGGATGTGGTCTACGGTACTGTAGCCTTTTCGAAACCCGGCCTGTTCAGGAGGTTGGAAATCGTCAAATCTTCGAGCAAGCCTATTTGATATGACTGTTGAGAACAGCTTGTAGACATGGCTCAGTAATAAGTATGCGGATAAATAAGACAACGTTCTTTAGCAGTGGTTACTTTATTACTGATCGTAATTAGCGGTCACGACTTAGGGGCGTGGCCGCATATACATCATTCCTTTGCCATTATTTCGAAAATCTGTAAATTACATTTTAATTATTTTCTAAACAAATACATTTTCTTAAAAACAGCTGGATTATATAAATAAAACAATAACATATTCAAAGTCGTACCTTTAGTTTGAGCTACCTCTGAAAGGTCCCCACTTTCAAGTTAGTGAGTACCCATACCGTGCTCACTACGTATTGGACTAATAATGCAAAAAATTCCAGCTTTGCTAAAATGACGTAGGTCTGGCGGAGCTGAAATCTAGGTCTATTATGCTACCATTTGGCTTAACTACTGGGACAATAAAAGCTGCGTAATCAGAATAATTAATAGGCACCAAAATACAATTTTGAACTAATCTAGCTATTTCTAGTTCTACTTTATCTTTAATTGCAAATGGAAGAGGTCTCGCTTTATAAAATTTTGGCTTTGCACCTTCTTTTAATTGTAATTTTACTTCAAATTGATTAAAGCAACCCAATTCCTCTGTAAATAAATTATTAAATTTTTAGTAACTTTTGTATATCGGTGTCATTACAGCTAGTTCCCGATATTTTATTATTTTCTGATACTAAACTTATATTAAAATTAACCATAAAATCTCTAACCCAATAATGGTGGGCCCCCGTTTTTAATTACATAAAATGTAATTTTTTTTGTTTGATTTAAATAGGTTACATTAACATTAATAGAACCCAGTGGAACGATTTTATGACCATCATAAAAACAAATTTTAATAAAACTATTTTCTAATGGTATCTTATGAAAAACAGTATTGTATAAACTATCCGATATAACACTAGTACTCGATCCTGTGTCTAACTCCATTTTTAAATTAACTGTACTGTTAATAATAACAGGTAACAAAATTGGATTATAGTTACCACACCTTAAATTAAAAAGTTGACACTCTTCACAATTTTCTTCACAACCGTCCAAATCTTTCGGCTCAGATGGCGTGTCCAACCGAATTTTATTAAGATTTATATTTTTAGCTGTACACATTTTTTTTAGATGTCCTTTTTCATTACACTTTTGACACTTATAAAACTTGTAACGACATTTTTCTGCCACGTGGTTCTTAAGGCCACATACTGTGCATTGGCCAATATCTCGTCCGGTCGCAGTACTACTAGCAGAACGCCTCGCGCTCGTCCGGAACAACGGTTCTTCCTTAACGTTAACTTCTTTTCCACTGCTGCTTGCCGTGATCCGCGCTTTACGCGCGCACGCCGTTTGCTGTGCTAACTCTAAGGCGTTAGCAAATGTCAATTTGCTGGCATCTTGCTCGAAGAGACGATCACGCTCTGGTCCCAGGGATAACCCAATAACGAATCGATCTCGTAAAATTGTGTCTAAGGCCGGTCCGAACTCGCAGTATACAGCAAGCCCTCTTAACCTAGCTGCCCAGTCCTCAATTTTCTCGCCTTCTCTTTGTACAGCACCGTAGAAATTATCTTTATCAGCAAAAGTTGATCTTCTTGGAGTAAAATGTTTTTCCAATATTTCGTAAATTTTGCTATACTCAACTGCTTCCACAATTTGCGGGTGTACTAAATTAATTAGTAGGCGGTACGCCTCATCCGAAAAATGTGTCAATAACACGGCCCTTTTTTGATCTTCCGCTTGTACATTGTTAAGAGTCAGAAACTGCTTTAGCTTACTTCCAAATATCTCCCACTCATTGTATTTTGGGTTAAATACGGAAATGTCCAACGAGCAAGCCTTCCAAGATGGAAGGCTTGCTCGTAGCGACCCCTGCCAGCCCTTACGAGGGCTGCAACGTTCCATCCGCCACGTGCATCTCGAGAGAGCGCACTGATAGGGCGTCCCCCCAAGGCGACGCGCACCAGTGCGTCCCCGCTGGTGTGACAAGTGGCGACGAATGCGGCGTTGGGGACCGCCACCCAACACGCCATGTCCGGAACGGCGGGAGGTGGAGAACGGAGCTACAAATAGCTACGTGGAATGTAAGAGGAGGGATGGAAGAAAAGATGAATGAATTATTAGATGTGATGGATGATAGAGATTTGGATGTCGTCTGCGTGACTGAGACCAAGCGGAAGGGTAATAATACTACCGATTTACCGGGCAGTCGGGTCGCTTTCTGGGCCGGCGTACCAGAGAGCGAGCGGGGCTGTCAAGGTGTAGGTGTGTTATTGTCCTCTCGATTGGTTAGTGCAGTGGTGGAATACAAGGCGATCAACCCGAGACTGCTTTGGGTTCGCTTCAAGCTGGGGATAACAAGAGTATTCTTGTTAGTGGCGTATGCGCCAGTATCCTCAGCTCCACTAGGTGAACTTGAAGAGTTTTGGGAGAGTGTCCGGGATGTTCTAGGTAGCGTTAGAGGGAATGAAAAGTTAATAATATGTGGCGATTTGAACGGATGGGTCGGAACTGCACGAAGCGGTTACGAGGGAGTGGTAGGTCAGTATGGTGACAAGAGAATAAATGAGGCTGGTAAGCTTATATTGGAAATTTGCAAGGAAAGGAATTTGTTTGTGGCAAACACTATGTTTGACCACAAACAAATTCACATGTATACATGGGAGCGAACGGAAGGGAAAAGTATGATTGATTTATTCCTAGTGGATCAGCGTATTCGAAGACAAGTCATGGATACACGAGTGTTTAGGGGCTCTGATCTGGGAACAGACCATTATCTAGTCGTTGCTAGAATAAGGGGTCTGTTCGCAGGTTGGCGCAGCTACACGAGGTGTCCAGACTTGCAGTCGAATTACCGCATAAGAAGCTGGAAGCTTCAAGATCCACCGACTAGAAAGGAATATCAAGAAAGAGTTTCCAAAAAGCTAGACAGCAGTGAATCTGGAAATGGAAATATTGAAGTATGCTGGCAGAACCTTAGGGATTGTATGAAGGAAGCAGCGATAGAGGTATGTGGAAAAGGAAAAAGAGGCTTTAGCAAAAAGCGTGACGAATGGTGGGATGATGAAGTGCAAGATGCCGTAGAAAGAAAGAAGAAGGCATGGCAGGATTATAAAGCCTCTGGTAAGGATAAAAGTATGAGAGAGATAAAAAAGAAAGAGTATAAGCTGCAAAAGCACCAGACGAAAGTACTGATAAAGATGAAGCGTGAAAAGGCAGAGAATGAAAGAGATGAAAGGTTAACGAACAACTTCAGGGAAAACACGAAGCTTTTCTGGCGAGAAGTTAGTGCTTCTCGAGGTTGCTCGCTAACCTGTAGAATGAAAGGGGTGCTTTCGAAGGACGGTGAAATACTAACAGAACAACCACACGTTTTGCAGCGATGGGCGGAATTTTACAAGGAGATGTATGAATGTGATGACGCCTCAGTCTCAAGTAACAGCCAAACGCTGAGTCTTGATGTAGCTGATGGCGGAATCAGTGTAAAAGAAGTTGAGAGTGCAAAACGAAGTCTGAAATGTGGTAAGTCAGCGGGAGCAGATGGGGTTACTGCCGAGATGATCAAATATGGTGGTGGCTTTTGTGGACTTGGAAAAGGCATTTGACAGAGTTGTTAGAGCGAAATTATGGGAGATACTACCCCGGTACAATGTGAACGGACCCTTGCTGCAGGCTGTAAAGTCTCTTTACAGAGATCACTCAGCCTGCGTGCGAGTAGGAGCTGGCATGTCGCCCTGGTTTGACATCCGATCGGGTGTCAAACAAGGTTGCGCCATGTCAGCTTGGTTGTTCAATTTGTATTTGGATAGCTGTCTCCAAGGAGTGAAACAAAGCGATATGGGAGTGAAAGTAGGTGACCTGAATGTGAATTGCCTGCTTTACGCAGATGATGCAGTGCTCATTGCATCATCAGAATGCGAGTTGCAGGCATTGGTCACCACTCTGAAAGAAGGGTGTGAATATAATGGTCTAAGCCTCAATGTGAATAAGACAAAGGTTCTGATTTTTGAAAGAGATGAAGAAAGGACGGAATGCAAGATCAGTGTAAATAGTAAGATATTAGAACAAGTGAATGAGGTGGTATACTTGGGAAGTATGTTCAGTAGAGATGGAAGATACGAGATGGATGTGGAAAGGCGTATTGCTGCCGGTAACAAGGTTAACGGAGCCTTAGCTGCATTGATGAGACGGCGAAACGTCAGCACAGCTGCGCGTTTGGCCGTACACAATGCAGTTTTGGTACCGACTCTGTTATACGGCAGCGAAACGTGGGTTTTACAGAAGAAGAATGAAAGAAAGATGAATGCTGTGGAGATGCGATCTCTTCGTAGGATATGCGGAGTCAGCTTAGCTGATCGAATCCGCAATGAAGAGGTACACAGAATGGCAGGTACTAGCGAGGATGTCACGGTGAGAATGAAGAAGAACGTGCTCAGCTGGTTTGGGCACGTCGAACGAATGAGTGATGAAAGAATGGCAAAAAAGATTTATGATGGAAAAGTGAGTGGTAAGAGAGGTAGGGGGAGACCTCGGTTGACCTTCGAAAACACAGTATCAAAGATACTGGAGGAAGGTCACGTAAAAAGCATGAGGACCCCCCAGAGGGCATGTATGAAGAGGTTGATGACAGTGGACGAGGCGAAAGAGGTATGTAGAGACCGTAGCGTTTGGCGCTCCGTTCTCTCTGACTACCCCGCTAGGGATAAAGCGTGAAGTTAAGTAAGTAAGTAAGTATGTTCCCAATAAATGCAGACATTTTTTTTTTGCGTGTGGGTACTCGTCGCCACTAATAAGTATGCGGATAAATAAGACAACGTTCTTTAGCAGTGGTTACTTTATTACTGATCGTAATTAGCGGTCACGACTTAGGGGCGTGGCCGCATATACATCACTCAGAAGTGCTATCGGTCTGTAGTTCTTGAGGCGCGTTTTATCACCTTTCTTGAAGAACAAAATAACAACACTTCTAGACCATGCCTCCGGCGTTGTACCCTTGTTTAGGACGGTATTAAAAATCTTTCGGAACTGCTCCAGGACAACACATCCATCAGCTCTTAAGAGTTCCGTGGTAATACCGTCCTCCCCAGGTGCCTTGTTGTTCTTGAGTTGCTCAAGAGCCATCCCAATTTCGGCAATCTCGATGTCCGGTAGCTCGTCGGTGAAGTGACGGGTTAACTTGGCACGTTTGTCATCCGCGTCTTCAATAGTAAGTTTTGGTGCATGAGAGGAGTACAGTGTTCCATAAAAAGTTTCGGCTTCTAGGAGTAGATCTGGTTTTGATGTGATGACTCGACCGTCGGATGTTGTCAGTTTCGCCAAATGACTCCTTCCCAATCGCTTAGCAAATATTTTGGGGGTTAATGTTGTCCGCGTCCGTAGGCGAAGCCCATTACGGGCTTCATGACTCTAGATACCCTACACGTGACCCCTGGGCAGTGCCAAATGGACAACACTCTTTCCGGTGGTAGGCTTCGGCCGAGGCTGGTTACCACCCTACAAGCTAAATCGTGCCGCCAAACGGGATCACCGCGTTCCGGCACGCAGCTAGTAGTAGCCAAAGTGGAGGTTAAGTCTGTGCAGTTGCATCTTGACAGTAAGCGGTTTGGAGCGGCTGATTGTTGCGGCATCGGGTGCCTGGCTCTGGAGGCTAGCGGGATCCGAAGCACGGTGCACCGCTGGCCGACCGTAGGCAGTTGGGGGCCCAAGTAGCGGGAAAGCCACCCGCGAAAGGCTGCCCCGCCACCTGACGAAAAATCCCGGGTTGTTCCTTCCACCTTGCCGGTTGGCGACCGGATGGGAGGACCAGGTGAACATCCCCGGGGGGGTTCGGGCGTCCCCGCGGTCTCCAAGCCAGCCACTTCTGTCTGTGGTCGCAATCAGCTCACTCCTCTGGCTTAACAAGTGAAGATGCCTCGCACAACTGCCTCCCTCCTGCCTATTCACTTGTGGGGGTTTTGGTTGTGAAAATAAATAAGTCTTTCCTATAGTATATAAGCGTATATTATCACTTCACAATAAGTCCACAAATATAAAATAATATAGAAGGAGAAAGTCAAGAGCACAGTACATATAGGTTTAGAAAGATGAAGAATAGACGCAGGCAAAGGTATAAGAAGTAAAGATGGAAATTCAGCAATTACGTCACAGCACGTGGCAATATTAGATAAAGGATCGAGCGTCACAGGCTTCGCGTGGAACGGTAAGATTGTGACTGTTGCGCGGTCCGGAGCGAATGCGCCGCTATGCACCAGCTAAGGTAAGAGGGGCGCGAGGGCGGCGGGCACGGCGACTCGCCGGGTCACGCTGCGCTCGCGCATTCGCGAATCTTAGGGATCCGTAAATCTATTTTAAAATTATAAATAATATTTTTGTATTTTTATATCGATACATTATTTAATTATATTTTATGTAAGTATACGTGTGTTGTGTATAGTGTATATTGTATATTCTATATATGTATATGTAAGTATATATTTATTATATAATGTGGGTTGCCCACATCACTCCCCTCCGAGAGGCCGTGTCTACGGGCGATAGAAATCAGGAAATCGCACTTGACTACCAGAACGTGTGGTAAGCAGGCTGTAGTGCAAGCCTTAGAGAGTCTTCACGCAAGAAAACGTGCGAGCAGGTGCCAAGGTCTTTGTAAATGAAGACTTTCTGTACGGCGTGGTTTGATGTGGGTATAGGTTGCAAGTTGTTCGCAAATGTTCTGATGCGTACTGAAAAATCAGTAAGGTCAGTTGTACATTTGTCATCTTTGTGGCCAAAAAATTCACCGGGCAGCCGCAGTGGTTCTCCGTATACTAGTTCGGCTGACGAAGTTTGAAGATCTTCCTTAAAACAACTTCGGATGCCGAGCAGAACTAATGGCAGTGCTTCATACCATCCACTCTCAGTGTGACACATGATGGCCGATTTAAGTTGTCGATGGAAACGTTCGACGAGGCCGTTGCACTGGGGGTGGTATGCAGTTGTTCTGCGATGTTTAAAACCAAGAGTTTTTGACAGTTGCTGAAAAGTGGCGCTTTCGAATTGTTTGCCACGGTCGGTTACGACGTCTGTAGGGCAACCGAAGCGAGCGACCCATCCCAGCAAAAATGCTTTGACCACAGATTCCGCAGTTATGTCGGTAAGGGGGACAGCTTCAGCCCATTGCGTGAAGCGATCGACTGCTGTCAAACAGTACCGGTATTCGCGGGAAGGTGGAAGTGGTCCGAAAAGGTCTAAATGGACATGTTTAAATCGCTCTGAAGGTAAATCAACAGTACCTAAAGGAGATCTGACATGTCGGTTTACTTTTGAGCGTTGACAGCATAAACATGCCTTAGACCATGTTCGGCAGCCTTTCCTTATCTGTGGCCAAACATAGCGTTGTGCTATCAATTTTGCGCTTGCGTTAGCTCCAGGATGACTCAATCCGTGAAGACTGTCAAAAACTTTTTTGCGTAAACTTTTGGGTACAAAGGGTCTGGGGATCGGTGTACTTACATCGCAGTACAAATAAATACGACCCCCAGGCACAGCAACCTTTTTAATATGCAATGCAGACTCCTCGGTGAGGTACTGAGCGAGTTCTGCATCTCCTTCCTGTGACTTTGCCAATTCCCCCAAGTCCACTGGTTCGAAAACTTCGTCTACACGAGAAAGGGTATCTGCCACGATGTTGTCTTTACCGGATACGTGGTGTATATCTGTAGAAAATTGCGAAATATAATCTAAATATCTATACTGACGGGGACTGCAGTTACTTTTTCTTTCTCGAAATGCGAAACAGAGTGGTTTGTGGTCAGTATAAATAGTAAAAGAAGTTGTTTCGAACCAATGGCGAAAATATTTGATATTTTCGTAAATGGCGAGGAGTTCGCGATCGTACGTTGAATATTTTCTCTGCGCTGCACTTAACTTGCGGGAAAAGAAAGCAAGGGATTGCCAATATCCATCTTTCAGCTGCTGAACAACTCCACCTATTGCTTCGTCGGAAGCGTCTGTGAAGAGTCCTAATTTGGCCTTTGGATCTAGATGGGCCAACATTGCAGCCTTGCATAAACTGCGTTTGCATTCCTCGAATGCTTTTAATGCGTTTCCATCCATGACAATTGGTTGCGAGGCTTTTATCGATCCAGTAAGCAACGAGTTCAAAGGAGATTGAATTTGGGCGGCATGAGGAATAAATCTCCTATAATAATTAATCATCCCTAAAAATCTCCTCAGTTGCTTTGCTGTTTTGGGAAGGGGCAACTCTTTAACAGATTTGACCTTACTTTCCAGAGGCTTCGTGCCATGCTGAGATATATGGTATCCTAAGAATGTAACTTCTGACATACCGAATTTACATTTTGATGTATTTATCAGCATGCCATTATTTTGCATTCTAGAGAATATTTGGCGGAGGTGATCTTCGTGCTCCTGCTCCGACCTTGAAAAAATTAAAAAATCGTCGATGTATGGGAAACAGAAGTCTAGACCTCTCGTCATTTCATCTACGAACCTCTGGAAAGTTTGACCTGCATTGCGCAACCCGAATGTCATAAATGGAAATTCGTATAACCCAAACGGTGTAGTTATCGCCGTCTTTATAATATCGTCTTCATGTACTGGAATCTGGTTGTAGGCCTTCACAAGATCGATTGTGGAAAAGATTTTACAACCAGATAAACTATGAGAGAAATCGTGTATATGTCGTATTGGGTACTTATCTGGGATTGTCCTGGTGTTGAGTAACCTGTAGTCACCGCAGGGACGCCAACCGTTGTCCTTTTTGGTCGCTAAATGTAACGGGGATGCCCAGGGCGACTCTGAGGGGCGCGCAGTGCCACTCGCCAACATAGCCTCGAACTCACTTTTTGCTATGCGCAATTTTTCGGGTGCTAGTCGACGAGGTGCGCATGAAACGGGTGGGCCGGGTGTGGTACGTATGTGGTGAACCGTGTTATGTTTGGGTATGCCTGGTGTACCTGAAGGTTTTGTAAGCTTCTGAAATTCAGAAAGAAGTTTATGATATTTCGAATCTCCAGTCACAACCTTTACACTTGGTATAGAATTATTATTTATTGCTACAAAAGCTACTGTTGACAATTTAGTTGTACCATCTATTATGCGTTTATTGCGTACATCTACTAGCAAGTTATAATAAGATAAAAAATCTACACCAATAATAGCTCTAGTTACGTCTGCTATAATAAATTGCCAACGAAAATCTCTACGTAAGCCTAAATTAATATTAAATTGTACGTAACCATATGTGTCGATCGTGACACCATTTGCCGCACACAGTTGGTAGTTGGTCTTTTCACGTCGATCACGCAGTGCAGACCGCGGGAAAACGCATAAGTCGCTTCCGGTGTCCACCAAGAATTGAACTTTCGACCTGCGATCTGTCACGAAGAGGCGACCATTTGCAGTTGGAGGGCAATCTTCGGCCGCCATTACAGATTGCCTTGAGCATTTCCCGACTTGAAGTCGCAAGGTCGTATGCATTTCTTAGCTTGCTTTCCAAATTTGAAGTGGTACCAACATTGCGGAAACTTTCTGTAATTCGACTGAGATCGAGAAGATGGTGTTCGCTGTCTCTGCCGGTACGAACTCTGTTTGGTGCGGGAACGGGAACGGTAACAATCATCTACTTTAGTTGTGAGGGAGCTGACCTGCTTGGTTAATTCCACAATGTGGCGAGCCATTACATCCACGGCTGATTCTCCTCCCGAGCTGGTCGTTGCCGCGACTTGAGGTGACGCGGGCGCGATATCATGCACTCTGTCAGCCAAATCCGCTAATTCATTCATCAAAGAGTGAGGCTCATTTGCGATGCAATTACCGTCTGCAGATTGTTCGGCAATCGGCTTGTCCAAATTGTACGCAAAAAAATTTCAGGTATGTTGGGGCCAGCTAAATGACGCAAATGTCGGAAAAATTGTGACGGTTTGCGGTCACCGAGTTCCTCCGACTGCAAAAGTTGTTTAACTTTCCTCTCGCTCGACATCGAAAGCCTTTTAATTAGTGAAGTTATAACATCTTCAACTTCGACGGCATATTGGCGGTCTAGGTGCGAAAGTACATAATAAAATTTAGTGGTGTCATCCGTTATTCTTGCCATTGCGAATTGTCCTTCAATTTGAGAAAACCATATTGTGGGTTTTTCTGGCCAAAACGGGGGTATTTTAACGCCAACCCGAAATGCCTCCGTCATCACCTGATATTGTGCCGGCGAATCAGATTCGTCTGTTTTCTTTGCGTCATCTTTGGGGGCCATTGGTGTTTGATTTTCTTCCGAAACGCTCATTTTTGTATTCTTAACGGGGTCACCAGTTGTAGGGGTTTTGGTTGTGAAAATAAATAAGTCTTTCCTATAGTATATAAGCGTATATTATCACTTCACAATAAGTCCACAAATATAAAATAATATAGAAGGAGAAAGTCAAGAGCACAGTACATATAGGTTTAGAAAGATGAAGAATAGACGCAGGCAAAGGTATAAGAAGTAAAGATGGAAATTCAGCAATTACGTTGCACGTGGCAATATTAGATAAAGGATCGAGCGTCACAGGCTTCGCGTGGAACGGTAAGATTGTGACTGTTGCGCGGTCCGGAGCGAATGCGCCGCTATGCACCAGCTAAGGTAAGAGGGGCGCGAGGGTGGCGGGCACGGCGACTCGCCGGGCCACGCTGTGCTTGCGCATCCGCGAATCTTAGGGATCCGTAAATCTATTTTATAATTATAAATAATATTTTTGTATTTTTGTATCGATACATTATGTAATTGTGTGTTGTGTATAGTGTATATTGTATATTCTATATATGTATATGTAAGTATATATTTATTATATAATGTGGGTTGCCCACACACTTCTTCCCTCTTCTTAAACTAAAAAAAATAAAATAAAACATGAAGCACAAAAACAAGAACAAGGTTAAACAGCGGTTGCACGTCCTCCCATTGAAAGTGCACCTCAGCAATATTCGAGGCTTGCACTCAAATATCAACGCCGTCCACCACCACCTTGAGACCGAAAGACTGCATCTTCTGTTCTTACCTGAGACGCAGATCAAAAGTCCAGCTGACGCTTCGTACCTCAACTACCCTGGCTACTCCTTGGAACATAGGTTCGAACAACGAGCAGGGGTTTGCGTGTACGTTCGCGATGACATCTGCATCAAGCGTTTAAAAAACCTTGAGATACCAGGTTTATCTATACTTTGGGTACTGGTCGATACTGGAGCTACACAAAATGTGTATGCTGGTGTCTACCGATCGCACAGTGGAGATCCGGAGACAACCAGGCTCTTTGCTCACCTCAGTGAAGCTGCTGATGAGGCTCAGCAGAGGTACCCAGCCGCACAGTTATTCGTTCTGGGGGACTTCAATGCTCACCACAAAGAGTGGCTGTTCCCATACCAGACGACTGACCACGCTGGACGTGAGGCGCGCAAATTTGCACTATCGCTAAATCTCGCCCAACTGGTCAACTGTGCGACGAGGGTCCCCGATGTAGAATCTCACACAGCTAATTGCTTAGACCTTCTGCTGACTACAGACCCAGACCGATGCTCTGTGACAGTTACGGCCCCTCTGGGCTCCTCTGACCACTGTCTGGTGAAGTTAGTATCCGTGTACTCACCACCCGATCAGGGCCCTTGCGGTATAAGACGAGTGTGGCGATACATGTCAGCAAACTGGGATGAGATGCGGCATTTCTTTTCGGCTTATCCTTGGAGATCCTGTTTTTCTTCGGGAGAATCGTCGAGCTGCGCAGAAGCCATAACCGAAGTCATACGGCAGTGCATGGAATATTTTATACCATACTCTGATATTCCTTCTGGTAGTAAAGCTCGGCCATGGTTTGACGCTGACTGTGACCGTGCAGAAGCGCGGAAACAGGAGGCGTATAATGCCTGGGCTGATGCTCGCACACGCAAAGCTCCGAATACTCGTGAACTGAAGAAAAATTTCAATATTGCCTCCAGACTAAGCAAAAAAGAATTATGCAGAGCTCGTTTTGACCGCATTCGAAAAGTAGGCGCTAAGCTTGCCTCGTACCCAGCGGGTAGTAAGGCATTTTGGTCACTTGCGAAGGCGGTCGAAGCGAACTTCTGTCGATCCTCTTAGCCGCACTTGCAGAGGCCAGATGGTTCGCTTGCTCACACTGCGGAAGAGAAAGCGAACTTGTTCGCTTCTCTTTTTGCGTAAAATTCACGTCTAGATGATGCAGGTAAAACACCACCATCATTACCTCACGCCAACTGCTCTATGGCAGCTGTCCGCATTCGCCAAAAAGAGGTACGCGTAGCCCTGCAAAATTTAGATGTGAACAAGGCCAGTGGCCCAGATGGCATTCCTGCAATTGTTCTGCGGAACTGTGCGCCTGAATTGTTTCCGGTTCTGACACACCTATTTCGACTCTCATTAGAGACTGGAGTAGTGCCGAAGTCGTGGAAGCTTGCAAACGTGCAACCTGTGCCCAAAAAAGGCAGTCGCGCAGACCCTGCCAACTACAGGCCGATATCGGTCACCTCTATACTCTGCAAGACTATGGAGCGAGTACTGAATAAAAGGCTTGTGGCATATCTGGAGGATAATGATCTCCTAAACGATAGCAAGCCTTATAAGTAAGCTTCCCGCATACGGACTACCGGCTGACCTTTGCAAATGGATATCTGACTTCTTGAGTGAGCGATCGATACAAGTGGTCTTAGATGGTCGCGTATCTGATCAACAGTCTATAAATGCCGGAGTTCCTCAAGGTTCTGTTCTGTCCGCAACCCTATTCCTGCTGCACATCAACGATATGTTAACACCCAGTATCGTTGGGTACGCTGATGACAGCACAGTTATTGACAGATATGTGTCCAATGCAAAGGCTAGCCGGAACGAAATTCAGTCTTGTCGAGAGTCTATGATCGATCGTCTGAACCTGGCACTACAGGGCGTCTCCGAATGGGGTGATGCCAATCTTGTCAGGTTTAACGCTACCAAAACTCAGGCGTGTTTATTTTCTGCAAAACGGAGCCCTTTCGATCTTGCTCCGACTTTCCGAGAAGTACCCGTGCCGATAGCTGATCATCTTGAGCTTCTTGGCATGAACCTTACGTCAGATTTAAACTTTGGACGTTACATTGAGTCTTTAGCTACAACTGCAGCTAAAAAACTAGGTGTCCTCTCAAAGGTTAGGCAGTATTTCACTCCGGGACAGCTTCTTCAACTTTATCAAGCTCAAGTCCGATCGTGTATGGAGTACTGTTGTCACCTCTGGGATACCACCGCGACCCTAGACTCAATTGAAAATCGCGCCAAGAAGCTCATTGGCGACACAGCGATTGTTGAGGCAAAGCTGCATAGCCTTGAACATCGTCGAAAAGTAGCCTGCCTGTCGTTATTTTACAGAATACATTTCGGAGAGTGTGCAGCAGCGCTGCATGACTTAGCACACTCTTCTCCTTTCCATCTGCGGGGCACTAGAGGTAGGCAGGGATTTCACCCATTTGTTGTCGATATACCACCTTTTCGCACGCAGCGCTTCGCCTCCACTTTTATAATGCGAACTGCTAAAGAGTGGAACTCCCTGCCTGCTGAACTGTTCCCCGACACATATAACTTGGCCCTTTTCAAGGCAAGAGTGAATAGGCATTATCTAGGTAAGCATGCTCCACCATCGTTCGAATCGTCACTTACCATCAGGTGAGATAGCGGACAAATGTTTGCCTATCTACAATAAAAAAAAAAATAAAAAAATACTTTAGAGCCTCTATTTCGCTCATCATGCTTTTGCGGAGGTTGAATCGTATTTGCTTCTTTACACGCTTATTGAGAAGGCTGAAATTTGGCGAATCCGCAGACATCTCACGTCTCTGCCTCATCAGATCCACTGTTTCAGCCGAGAGCTTCGATGATTTACTCCTCTGAGTTCGTTGGCAAAAAGCCTCTCCCACTTCTCGGATGACATTCGTGAACTGATTGGTACATTGCTTAACATCCTCCGTGGTTTTCAGCGATTGGAATCGATTTTGGAGTTCCAGCTGAAACTCAACAGATTTAGTGCTGATATGGCGTTGTGACGGTCGGAGCGTAGACTTTATCAGACGATTTCTCTCGAGTCGGAAGCTTATATTCAAAGTTCCTCGTACCAGTCGGTGATCGCTTCCGGTATTAAATCTGTTTATCACTGAGACATCTTTGAATATAAACCTCCTATTCGTCATGATAAAGTCGATCTCAGCCTCCTATTGAGTTTGAGTATGAGGTATGCTACCCGAGTGGAGAAACTGTTGACTTCCATCACATTGCCAGAGAGAACTTTGTTAACCAATATGCCAACCCCGCCTTGTGACGTCTTATCGCCCTCTCGATAGTAGAGTAGGTGGCCCGATTCCAGGGTTATCGTGTCCTCTCCCTGTCTTCGAACTTCTGACAACCCTAGAATGTGCCAATTTATGTGCTTTAACTCCGACACGAGCTCAGCTAGATAGACGTCTTCCTTCAACGAACGAGCATTGTATGTAGCCAAATATAGTCGGTGGTATGTGTGGTGATCGGATCCTACCCGGAGATTCTTCGCACCCTCTGCCCCGCCGTAACCACGACCGTCACCACGATGGTCAGGAATAGCAGGGACACCGGGAACTGAGGGCCGTTTTTTTCGGTGTGTCGGCATGGGAAGTGTTGCCCATACTCACCACGCTGGGCAAGTGCGTGTTGGCGAGCGCAGGGCCGGGCCCCCTTGCACTGATGACGCTGCTGCCCGTCACCAGCCTAATCTTCATCTTCAGGTCTTGCCGGTAGGATGGTTATACCGCCATCGTTCGGTCGTCAGAGCTTCGTTCGTTGATCAGCAGCAGCATCGGGCAGGTGAGGTTGACGGTTTGACGGCACTTGAATGTTATGGCCCCCTTACATCCCATCCCATCAATATATGTAACATATTATTTAAATTAAATCTAATGTCATTTTCTTGTGGCAACTTGTTTATGTAAGGAAATGTAAACATAATATTTTTTCATAATTTGTAAATGGTAGTCTTGTAATATTTTTTTGTTTACATTTCCCCTTCCCCCGATGAAAATAATTAAAACTGTATTGTATGTGAGCCTAGCTTCTTCCTGTCTCGCGGCTACAATGGCTAGCTCTAACGTGGTAAGCCTAGCTAGACCGTACACCTACAGAAACTTGGAAGTCTAGTTGGTTCGTATACTGTTCTATAACCTTGTTTTCACAATATTCTTAATTACTATGATTTCCTACAGATAAAAGGGTGTCGAGCATATCTCGAAGGCGATTACCAAAAGCTTCGGCGTCTTCATTTTTATTACGGCGCGTTCGAGTCAGCTCTTGCATAAGTTGAATTTCATTTCTAGGTTCACCTATTCTTCTAAGCAAAGCGCGTTTCATAGCGTCCCATGAAATCGAAAGACTCTTCGTATACTATCGCATCTATTGCGGCTCCACTGAGTCTACTTTTAATTAAACAAACGATAGCGGGGTGGTGTTTCGCTGTGCCCTCTATAATCTTAATATATTATGTACTTCTCTAATATAAAAATTCAAAGTTTTTGAATTACCATCATATCGTGGCATAAAATCTGAAATTAGCTTAAAGCTAGAATTGTCGCGATTTTAGCGGTAATTTGTAAAAATCTGCCTACAGAGATGCTAACAACATAAATAGGTTGTAACCAGCGTATGGCGAGAACGTATGGTTTAGTGGTCAGAACGCCTGGTCAGTTTCCAGGAGGCGCGGGTTCGAGTCCCGCTATAGAGTACCATACCAGAGGGCAAGATACAGTTAGCTTATTCTGCAAGAATCCAGGGCAGTACGCGAGGAAATTAAGAAATCGTTGGCGGTAGTTTGATATAGTAATTATGTCAACTGACAGACGAATGCCACCTCAGTCTACCCGTGACCACGGACTACTGCAAAGTGTTCGAAACGTCGGGTTTCCAAAAATGTACAACAAAACTAAATATACGTGATTAATCCGGTTAAAATTGTTTTATTTAAAATGAATGACAAATTTAATAAAACAATTCAAATAATTTAATTTATTATTCATTATAAAAATAATTCGATTTAATTCAAAATATTAATTCTTATTTAATTTTTATTTATATATCAATTATTAATTCATACAATACAATATACTTTATTGCACTTAAAATTTAAACAAATTATTTACAAAATAAGTGAAAAACAACATGTACAATAAGGCGGCCTTATCACTTAAAGCGATCTCTTCCAGGCAACCTTTGGTCGCTGGAGTTGTATAAAAAAAAAGAGTGTGGTGGTGGGAAATAACATTGTAGGAGAATATTTAATAACATAGATAAAAATAAATATATACATATACATATATATATATATATATATATATATATATATATATATATATATATATATATATATATATATATATATATATATATATATATATATAATAAATAAATATTTATTTCAATAAATACTAAACAACATTCAATATAAAAATAAATCATACATATAATATTGATACATTCTTAAAAAGTATAAATTTAAAATTTAATTGTAAATTTCTGTAAACTTTTGGCATGTCTGTTCGGTATCGATAAGGAATTCCATAGTCGGGCAGATTTAATAGTATAAGAGTTAGTGAGAAAAGAAGAAGAGTGAGGAGAAATTTCAAGTAATAGATTTTTCTGGGAACGTAGGGAAAGTGAGTGGACATCATGTAGGAATCTGAATTGTTTCTTCAGATAAGGAGGAGTAGAAGGATTAAACAGCACGGAATAGAGAAGATGAAGAATATGCGTATTCCTGCGAAGGCGGATAGGGAGCCACTTGAGCTTATCACGAAATTCTGAAACATGATCATATTTACGTATTCCAAATATGAACCTAATGCAGAGGTTTTGAAGTCGCTCAAGTTTATTCAGTTGCTCCTCTTTAATGTCGAGATAACAAATATCAGCATAATCGAGAATTGGTAATAGACTCCTATTACTTTATTTAGTTTGCTAGCGCAATTTTGGTGGGTATTGGTAGGAAATTACGCAGCCTACGCAGAGATGCAGAAGCAGCATAAATCTTTTTACTTACCTCTTCTATTTGGGGTTCCCAAGACAAATGCTTCAATCGATCAATATAGTTGATATATGTGATAAGTTAATTTTCGACAGTAATCTAGGACTACCGATAACAATTGCTTGACTTTTTAAAGGATTTATAGTAAGTCCAAACCGTTGCTCCAAACTGAAATTTGCTTAAGATCATTATTTATTTTCTGGATGGTATTGGGCATCTCAGTGAGAGTACCTTGTGCGTAGATTTGTAAGTCGTCAGCATACAGGTGGTAGACAGAAGAAATTTTAAGACAGATGGTATTAATAAAAATTGTAAAAAGAAGAGGGGACAACACGCCACCTTGTGGGACGCCCGCACTGGTGAAAGACCATTCAGAATATGAAACATCTATTCGAATGCGCTGTCGGCGTCCGCACAAGTAAGAACGAAACCAATCAATCACCTCAGAAGATATGTTAAGAGAAGTCAGTAAAGCAAGTAGAATGTCAAAATCAACAGTGCTGAAAGCATTACTGTAATCTAATAATGTCAACACCGTTATCTTCTGATCATCCATGCCATGCCTGATGTCATCGATGATCTTGACTAAAGCAGTAGTCGTACTATGACCATGGCGAAAGCCAGACTGTAAGGAGCTTAGGAAATTGTGTTTTAAAAGGAATGTGCTTAGTTGCTTGTGAACAAGGCGTTCTAGCACTTTAGACAACAATGGAAGGATAGAAATCGGTCGATAATCGGAAAAGGAAGACGGATTTATTTTTTTTAGTAATGGCAGAATTTGGGCATCTTTCCAAATGGAAGGGAAGTCACTGCGATGAATGGAGCGATTTAAAATGGATGTAATGACAGGAGCTAATATATCTATTGTAGGAATGATCATTTTACGACTAATGCAGTCCGCACCAACTGCATCAGACTTAATAGCGATAATATTTCTCTTAACATCACATACAGTGAATTGACTCAATTTAAAAGGAGGAACCTGTGGGGTGGGTAAAGAGGAAAGATCAATTAATGTTTTCTATTTATTCGTACTATCAATTGTACTCGAAGAAGTGAAATGTTGATTAAGAGAATTTAAATCTAAATTTGATGGACTAACTTTATGTTTTGTTTTACCAACTCCAAGGGATTTGAGAAATTTCCAGACCTTAGCTGGATCATCTTCTTCGATTACTGATTTATAGATATGGCGTCGTTGACAATCTCTACAAACCCTGTTGCAGCGATTACGAGCTCTCACATATTTATTTCGATTTACGTCACTTCCGTCAGAAATATATTTACTCTTAGCTTTATGTTTTTTGCCTGCAGTTTTTTTATGTCCACACTAAGCCATGGTGCAGGAAGATGTTTCTTTCTGACCGGTCGGACTGGTGCATGAGTATCATAAAGAAATATGAAAAAGGCATTAAATAAATTAATTTGTTCATCTACTGTACGAGCATTGTCAATGACAGTCCAATCATTTTTTCTGGCGTCTTCAGTTAACCGCTCCAAATCCATACCTCCAAAATTGCGCTGCAGAAGAATTCTCGATTTTGCTTTAGGAAGTCTATCTTTGTAAGATACGTAAAGAAGGTCATGATAGGAGAACGCTAGCGCAGGACATTGGCCATGCCTCGCGACATGGTCAATAGAAGATACTAAAATTAAATCGAGAAGAGAAGGATTAGAGTGTGGAAAGTGATGAGTTGGTGCCAGAGGTAGAATATTTAAATTCGCCGAATTTACTAAAGTTTGTAGACGGGACGCTCGACTATCGTTTTTTAAAAGACAAGTGTTAAAATCTCCCATTATCAAAGTATGATAATAGGAGTAAACCATACCAGGATTTCACATGACGAGAAATAGTCAACTGTAAGGTTAGGACTATAAAAAACCCCAAGAAGTAGTTTGGTGTGATTTAATATCACTTCGATTAGTAAATGTTCAGCATATGCGTTGTTTAGTGGTAGTGATGTACTTACAATTGAAAAAGGAATATGGGCACGCAAATAAATTGCTACACCCCCACCAACTCGTCCAATGAGATCATTTCTCATCAAATGAAATCCCGGCAGTGAGAAGGAGGTCGACTGTAAATATGGTTTAAGCCATGATTCAGATATTAAGATGGCATGTATGTCTTTACTAACGAAAGATAACAATAAATCAGGATAATGTGCTGGAATACTCTGAGCGTTAATATGGACAATATTAAAGTTTTTCGGGACATCCGAGAAGTATGAATTAAGATTTTCGTTTAGTGATGGGATGCTGGAAATACTGCCGTTGCTGTCGGTGCCTTCGGAAATAGAAGATAAAGATAGGAAGGAATTAAAACTCGTATCGTTTGTAGCCATTATTTTGTATATAAGATACTAAAAAATAAATATCGATAAATACTAATAAATAAATATAAAAAATAGCAGCATAATATGTAAATATAAATATATATGAAATAATTATAATAAAATCAAGATTTTATACAACATTCCCGCCAGTTGCAAGAAAGACATTAAAAAGAAAACAAAAACAAAATAAAAAACTCACTTTAAAATAGTAAAAGCCAATAAATAAGGACAAAAAAATGAAACGATTTCGAACTACATTAACTGAGAAAAGAATAACAATAAAAAATATATATTGGAAAATTAAGAGTGAGTGAGAATGAGTTGCTAAGTTTAGTAATCATTCAATTTATATAAAGTACAAGAATCCGAACTAAGCTCTTGTCATAAGTTATCTGTACTTCAAACAATGTTATTTGACAGCTATTTACAAAACAAAAACATTCTAGTCTAATAATAAGAATAGCAACCAATACACAAAAAAAATATAAAATGTTTCAATAAAAGTTAACCATCTAAAAAATAAAATACAAAATAATGTTACCTTAAATTTAGTAGTAAACAAAAACTGAAAATAATACTAAAACATGAGGGTAAGCTGGCATTAAATGATAAATAGTACTACATTTACATTAAAATCAACAAAAGTAATATAGAATTAATAAGAGAAAAATATATAAAAGAAAACTATTTTTTTACCACTCGTTTGGCTCGGGGAACCTGATTTTTTTCGGATGTTTTAACAACAGTGTTTTGCACAACAGGAGACTTATTATTATTATTTTTTTTTTATCAGCTTCACGCTGTATCCCGCACACAGCAGGGTAGGCAGAGGGAGCCTAGTGTTTTTAGACACTCCGTTCCCCACTTTCTGCCGAATTCTGGAGGCATTGCGTGTTGAGTGGCAGAACTCAACGCCGCGCTTAGCCTCGACACCAGAGCGAAGAAATGGAAATATAAATTTAAGTAAATATTTCATCTCCTCGAGTGGGGATCGAACCCACAACCAGTCGGTTTACAGTCACACTTTGTGCCGCTGCGCCACGACTGGCCTCAACTTACTTATTATTGGAACAAGAAATTGCAATAACCTCAGCTTTGGTTTCAACTTGGTGTTGGGACCCAACCGGCCCTATGATATGGATCCAGCCTCTCCTTTTTTTTTTTTTTTTTTTAACGTGAGGAAATCCTCTTACGGATACCGGCCCGAGTGGGGACTCGAGCGGGTTATGTGGGACTCGGACGGCAGATGGTAGGCCGTCCCCATACCCACTAAAACCTCACGGTGCTCCTCCTCGACCGCCACTGGCCGCGAAACACGGGGACAATAGTCTTCCGCGAAACGCGGCGGCGGGAGCCAGCAAAGGCACGTCGCGGAGTCAAGGGTGTGTGGGCACCCTCGACGGCCTGCTCGGAGTAGCGCGCGGGAGCAACCTGCG
Organism: Heliconius charithonia; assembly: GCA_030704555.1. Lineage (NCBI taxonomy): Eukaryota > Metazoa > Arthropoda > Insecta > Lepidoptera > Nymphalidae > Heliconius > Heliconius charithonia. The sequence continues at coordinate 8,969,838 of CM060828.1, forward strand.
CGCGACTACTCGGGCCAGGTTGGTAGGCGGCCAGCTTCCCCAAGCTGACCGCCCTCTGGCACATTAGGGCGGAAGACGGCGATCGTGAGCCGCCCTCCGGCGACCCGGTCTCTTACGGCGGATGGCGAGTTCGGCAATAGCCTCCCTCGCCCGTTCCGCCGACTCCTTCTCGAGCACCACTGCCTCGCAGAAGGAGGAGACCGCATCCCACGACGTCTCGCTGCCGGCCATGGCCTTGACCACGGCCGGCAGGGAGAGGTCGTCCCCTATGACGTCGCGCAGAGCGCGACGTTGAGACGCCCAGGCAGAGCACACCTCCAACGTGTGCTGGGCCGTCTCATCGAGGCAGTCGTCGCAGTGGTGGCAGCGAGCGTCGGGCTCCCTCCCGGCGATCCGACACAGGTAACCCCCGAAGCAGCCATGCCCCGTGAGTTCCTGCGTCGTGCGGAAGGTTAGGACGCCGTGACGCCGCGCTAACCACTGGCGGAAGACTGGACGAACAGCCTCGATTGTCAACCGGCCGGCAGATGGTGTCGCCAGCCGGGATTCCCACACTTTCAATGCGGCTTCCCGCTCCTCCTCGGTGCGCGCTGGGCTTGCCGCGGCCCCGGACGCGAGGCCCCGACGCCGGCAATAGACCTACGCCAGAGACGTCGCGTCCAGGTCCCACGGCACGACTCCGGCCAGCACGCACGCCGCCTCGCCGGAGATGGTCCGATACCCCCGTATCGCCCGGATGGCCATCACTCTCTGCGCTCGTCGCAGCAGGGCGATGTTGTGCCGATCCAGGGCGTCCGCCCATACGGGAGCGCCATAGAGGGCCATCGATCGGACCACTCCGGTGTACAGCCTCCGGCTTGAGGCGCTCGGCCCGTCGACATTGGGCAAAAGGCGCGCCAATGCCGACGCCGTCTTTAACAGTTTCGGGGCCAAGGATGTAAAATGGCCCCGGAAACTCCACCGACCGTCCAGAACAAGTCCGAGGTACTTCATGCTCCTGGTGACGCCGATTTTTTATTTATTTATTTATTTATTTATTTAAACTTTATTTTAACAATACAACTGCTATACAGACAAAAACGAAAAAGTAAAATGACAAAGAAAAATAATAATAATAATAATAATAATACAACAAGATTAAGCATGCAAATAATCTTACTATTATACTTTATACTATACATTGACAAAGCAAAAATTAAAACAAAGTGTACAGCAGTGTGACGTTAAAAAAGGTAGGCCACTCAGCATAGATGTTGGTATATGCGTAACAATATACCAACGCTGATTTTCAGTGACCGCCTAGAAAAAGACGCGCCTGCGAACGAAACTGTTTAACAAACACAATACAAGAAACTATTCTGTCCTTTACGTTTTTCACTTTTTTTTAAGTTATTAATATATAATATGAATAAAATATAATATAAATAAAGATATTATCAACATATACATTCTTATAATACCGTATTAGGCTTTCATCATAGATCAATAGAAAATATATATATATATATATATATATATATATATAATAAACATTATTCCTTTTACAAATACATGGCTTTTTGTATAATCAATAGGTTATTTCTTAATTTTAATTTAAAATTGGTAATGGACTTCAATCCGCGCAACGGCGGAGGAAGATCATTCCAACATTTAGAAGCCATATATTTGTAACTTCCTCGGAAAGCTGCTGAGTGGTGCACTGGCACCAGCATCAAGTGTGATGAAGCTCTAGTATCATAGCTGCTATACTCATGTGACCAGCCCAATTTGTTGTATAGATATTTAGGAGTACGATAGTTCACAACACCAAACAGCAAGGTAGCAAAGTGTAGCTGTCTGCGAAAATCCATTTTCAACATACTGGCATTATTAAGATACGGTGTTACATGTGTACGCGGTGGTATATTGAAACAATAATGAGCACAGGCGTTTTGTAGTCTTTGTATGAGGTTCTTGGTTCTAGCTAAAAGCCTAGGCCCTATCATAACATCGGCGTAATTTAATTTGGACAGTACTAAAGATTCACATAGGTGTACTCGTAAATCAGAGCTTAGAAATGGTCTAATGCGATATAGAACCTTTAATCTATAAAAACAATTGCGAACCGTATTGACAACATGTTGTTCGAATCGAAGGTTTTCATCAATTAGCACACCCAGATTCCGAGCTTCGGTTACACGTTCAATTATTTCGTTTTGGATTTTTACTTGAGGTGATCTGCATGAGATTTTTTTTATTTGATTGTAGGAACCCAAAATTAAAAACTTTGTTTTATTCGGATTTAACGCAAGACAATTAGCCTCCGACCACAGGGCTATATTTTTCAAATCATTATTTAATCGATCAACAGCGCTATGCGTTTCACTAGGTTTGAAAGAAATATATAATTGTATGTCATCAGCATATATGTGAAAACTACATGATTTAATATGTGTAACAATATCTGCGCAATATAAAACAAACAGCAGAGGACCAAGTATCGAACCTTGAGGTACCCCACGCCCCACAGAACTGTATTTCGAAGCAGTCACAGAACCATCTTCTTTTTTAATTTCAACTGCTTGAGTTCTAAAGCTTAGGTAACTAGAAAACCATTTGATAGCCGCATGACTAAAACCGTAGTAGTGTAATTTAGAAAGCAAGAGTGGGATATTTATAGTATCAAACGCTCTTGAAAAATCCAACAATACCAATATTGTACCCTCCCCATTGTCCTGAGAACTCAAGATGTCATCCACCACATCCAATAATGCGGTAGCAGTTCCGTGCCGTTTACGAAAGCCCGATTGCTTGTCTGGCAAAATATTATTTAAATTAAGATATTCCGTGACTTGATTATAGATTGTTTTTTCTAAAATTTTTGAAAAACAAGGCAAAATACTAACTGGCCTAAGGTCCTTAGGCTCCAAGGGACTATTTACTTTCGGAATAGGTCGAATTATGGCTTTCTGCCATTCTATTGGAAATGTACAGGAGATTATAGAATTATTGATTATATCGGTGATAATCTGAGGTATATAAAGGAAAATCATTTGCAACATTTCAAGGGAAATTCCATCAGAACCCATCGCATTGGATTTAATCCCACCTATTATTTTACGTACAGTCGTTGTATCAACAGGACTTAGATTGAACTCAGAAGCAGTATAGGTATGAGCATAGAAATATGTTATATTAGTCAAAGATGCATGCTGCTTACCAGGTGCTCTAAGAAAATGTTGATTTAGCTTTTCAGGGTCACCTAGATGATCAGGCAAACATTGGTTTCTATTGGGTTTAAAAGTAAGATAGTTTTCTAATTTTTTCCATAAATAAGGAGAATTAACATTGTTGCTGTTTATAAAGATGGTAAAATACGCACTCTTTTCACTAAAGATAGCTCTTTCCACCACACTTTTCATATCCTTGTAAAACTCTATTTGGGTACTAGCATTTGTTTTCTTTGCTTTGGCATGGGCTTCATTCCGTTTTCTTATCATAAGCTTAATATTATAGGTTATCCAGGGGTAATTTCTATCTTTAAAGTAACGTAACTTAATTGGAGCCAAAAAATTAAATATTTCCAGAACATTATGATTAAAAGCACTTAATACATCATTGACGCTTTCTTTATCCATTATATCTTTCCAAGGCAACGCAGTTATCATTGATTTTAACCTATGCCTATCTACATCACAAATTTGTCTAAAGTAACCTTTTTTCATTATCTGTTTTTCCTTAGCAACTTTAATTTCACACGATATAAAAGCATGATGACTTAGAGTGCATACATAATCGACCCAAATTCCATCAACTTCACAGTTTGAGCAAATAAGATCAATAAGACTCTCACTATTATTTGTGAAATGCGTAGGCCTATCTACAAATTGCCGCATATTAGCGACGGATAAAAATTCGTTGAGAATACCAATATGGGAGTTATCTACATCTAGAAGATTAATGTTAAAGTCACCTAACAAGACAATATGGTCATAGTAACTGAAGGTGCTAAATGTTTCCATTAGAGCATCAACAAAAATTCGGGTGTTTAACCACGGCGGCTTATATGCAGTACCTACTATTATAATTTTGCCATTTGTCTTAAATCTTAACCACATTTGCTCCACTGCTAAAGTTTCAGGGTGTGACAGTGTTTGTACGGAAAAGCCACGTCTAACATAGAAACCTACACCACCCCCTCGCTCACGAAGACCAGACGGACGGGGTTTATGACGTAGAAAGTAGCCTGATACAACAGGCGCGCGTCCTTCCTCCCCATCAATTAACCATGTTTCATTTATGGCCATAATATCCACATTATGTCGATCCATTGCAAAAAGAAATTCGTCATGACCTGTACCCAGCGATCCTGCATTTAAGAAACCAATTCTTAGGTTACGTGGTTTAATCATTGCTAATTAAGATAAGTAGATATTTAATTACGAGAAAAATAAATGATCTAACACTGACTATATTAATAAACAGTAAAGCTATTAATAAATTAAAATATAAAATAAACAAAAAAATATGCAATACGAGTATATAGATTACAATAAAAATATAAAATGTAAATAGATACTGGTCAACCAATAATTTTCTACTCCCAAAACTGGACGACAAACTGTAACACGTCATAAAATAATTATTTACATAGATTTCAATATATTCTTTTAAAACTTCTAAAGGAAACACGATTACAAAAGTTGCAAGTGCCATTCTTACGTTTAAACAAATAAGGTAATAGCATGACACACTAAACAAATTGAGCAACAATAGTATTGTAGATAAAAATAAGAAAAATAATAAGTACAACAAACGATAACAATCAAATACATTTTTCAAATAGATATATTGCCAAAAAACTTGATGACGTCGCTTAAAGAACGAACGCGACGTATTTCTGACAATTCAGTTTGCCTAACATAAATACGCCCTTTGGTCCAAGAAAATTTCCAGCCGACACGACGGCATTCTTCCCGCGCCTTATAAAACAAATGCCGGTTGACAAGTGTCAATCGTTCATTTACGTAAACGCGCTTCGGCTCCGTGGTGGTGATGCCGGCCGAGTCGGTCCCGCGCCGCACGCGCGCCGCCCGCAGCAGGTCGTCGCGCAGTGCGCGCCGCGCCAGACGCACGGCGATGGGGCGCGAGCGCGGAGTCGCGTTCTTATCCGCTGTGATACGTCGCGGGCCCGACCGCTCCGCACTGACTATATCTTGTTCCGTCAATTCAGAGCCAAGCTTTTTTGCTAAAAGTATGACCATATGCGTCACATTTTCTCCACTCTTCTCCTCAAGCCCTGAGATTTCTACGTCATTCAAGAGATTTTCTTGCTCACGTTCATTTAGCTCAGACTGTAAGCGGGTAAAAATTTGAGCAGAGTCACTTTCCTCCGCCGAGATAGGTTGACGGTTTCTACTGAGCGTTTCCAGGTTCGTTAGGCGTTCCTCAACGTTGTCAACTCTGTTGTGAAAATCGGCAACAACCGAATTCAACCGTGACAGTTCCTGTCTAAAAGAGGCCATTTCTCTGCTAACAGATGCAAGTTCGATTCTCAGCAACCTCATTTCTTGAGCAAGGGTCTTATTTTCAATCGCATCTTCAAACGCCTCCTCCGTGTTATCTGAACTGCTTAAGGAATTTTGGATGGCTCCTTTCTCAGAAGCAGGAGCCTTACAACCACGACAGAGCCATTTCAGTGGTGGGCGGCTTGTCGGGCTAACATTTGCACATGCCTTATGATACAGTGAGACACACTTCGTGCACTTGACGCCCTCTATTGTCGCAAGGAATTTACCACAATGGTTGCATTTATTTGCCATTGCGACTGTAGATCGATAATTAGTTTACCCCAAATAATGGCTAGATGGCACTTCAAACAATAAAAAGTTCAATTTAGTAAAAAATAAATGTTTATAGTGACGATTTTATATATGTTTTTATTTCTATCATTTAAATTAATAAGAGTTTAATATTTTTATTATTATCTTTCCTTTTAAAATTATAAAAATAAAATAATGAATAGCAGTTTTGCACTTTTATAATTATGTGTCGGTAGTCAGATGAGCTGAGTCCGGTACACGGTTATTGTTTAGAGGATATTTTGCACTAAAACGTCTGTGTAAAGTTATGATAACACTATATGTTCACTATCACAATCAGTACTTTCACTCACGGCACTTTATATAAAGTTATCATCACTATACATGGTAAATTAAATCGAAAGATACAGAGTACTTAAGCAGACCGTTCGCAGGCAGCGCCCCCTCAAACCCTCCTCCCCTTTCTTGCCACGACATTCCACCCCTCGGACATGTCGGTTGGAGCCGGAGGCAGCGGTCGGGGTTCAACGAGTGCGGCACGTTTAGGGGCCACTTTCGCCGCTCCCTTCTTGCCTTTGCCCTTCTGGACCTTCGGCGCAGGGTTTGCCGGCGCCATTAGTGTGGTCACGGTGGGCTCAACTGTCGCCCGCGTCGGACCATCCTCCTTATTTTTGTCGGCCGCTAGTGGTGGCCGCATCCTCTTCTCCGGAGGGAGTCGTTCCTTGAAGGCCTCCAGCCTTGTACTGACCATAGTGCCCACTTCCACCATCACAGTGCGCACTATGTCATCGACAGTCTGAGACCTCGCCGGTGTCTTTGGCGTCTCTACCGTACGGGAATGCTCCACATCCGCTCTTAGGAGGGCAAACTCTCTCCTCAGGTCCGCCAACTCCGCCTGCAGCCGCGTGTTCGTCGCTCTGAGGAGATGGACTTCCTCCGACGCGGTCCTGTTAGCTAAGGCGTTTACAGCTTTGGATATCGCCACCGCAGCCTCCTTAAGGGCCCTTGTGAAAGTACCCTTTAAGTTCCCTGACTTGCTTGCAACTCGGTTAATAACTGCCAGGCTGTCCGAAACCTGGCTGTGCAAGTCAGAGACTAGAGGCTCATCGAGGCGGTATTCAACCGACGCGTTAGAGAGCCTGGAACTCGCACGGCTCTGCATTGTTGCGGTAATGCCAGCGATCTCCTCCTCCGCCCTAAGACGACGAACTTCACACTTGGCCGCATTTAGCGCCTTTCCAGCGACAGCCAATTTGGTGTTGCCGCCAGGGGTAGATGGTGGGCCCTGGCTTCTTTTGGCTGGCTTCTCCTTTACCTCATCTTCTCCCGAGGACCCATTATTGCCCTCTCTGTTCCGGCGCCTCTTCCTATCCTTTCGGAACAGCGCCGTACTTCCCTCCTTTGGTTGACCGAGCCGAGCACTGGTCGAGCCGATGGACATAACGCTATCCGCATCCGACTCTGATCCCGCCCAAAACCGACCGCGCGACGATACCGACAGCGACCTGGACCTCCCACTAATTATCGAGGCAACCTCCGCCAGGTCCAGTCGTTCCACTACGACACGCGCCTTCCTCAGTACCTCTCCTTTCGGTGTAAGTACCGGACTATCACCCTTCTTGGGTAAACCTCCTTCAGCGACACACAACTCCGTCGCAACCAACTCAGGCTCCACGCCCACAACACTACCCATCTCGGGCAAACCCTCAACCACTCCGCCCTTCGCAGGCTCCATCTCCCCGCCGCCAACCGCGGCCTCCTCAACCACTCCGCCCATCTCGGGCCCCTCCCCCGCAACACATCGGTACTCTTGGCCCCCCCCAGATTCGTGGGGCTTGCGTGCCGTAGCACGGAGGGATTCTCCGGCCTCGTAGAGACCAGTACCCTCCTGGGGTAAAATAATATTCTTTGTTACCGACATGTTTCTCTTTTGCTGTTCCACAGCGGGGCTTTTCTGTCGGGGTGTGCTCCCCTAGGCCGTGTCCATAACAATGGACTAAAGGCACGCCCATGCCTGCTGGTTTTGGTCCGCGCCGGGAATATAAATTCCCGGTCCACTCGCCCGCAAGTGCGAGTGGTTTCCCCTATCCGCCACCCGGGGGACGCGCCCAGTAGGAGTCCAGCAACTTCCTTGGGATCCAGCCTCTCCTCGACCAACACCTATTAACCTCGAAACGCTGTCTTGCCTCTAGGAATGCTTTATGACGTTCTTAAGTGAGGTACTCGGATTGAGTGATACCGCTGCCTTTTAATTTACCTTTGGCAAACCAAACCATGTCCCGTGTCGATACATCAGCAAACTTCACAACTATAGGCCTTGGCTTTTCAGCATATTTACCTAAACGATATGAAGATTTTATACTGGAAGAGGAAAAATTAGGCAACATTAAATGTTTACCTATCAACCCAGTAATACTTGTTTTAATATCTTCGGATTTTTGTTCAGGCACACCGTGAAATAAAAGAACCTTATGCCTTCTTCTCATCTCCTGCCTATCTACTTCAGTAGCAAGAAATTCGACTTGACGCTGCAAAGTGTTCAAGAGCGAAAGTATGAGGCCATTAAATTGATGGAATTCAGCTGCTAATGAAGAAGTTGAGACTGGCGATGCTGTCTTGTGCAAGTCATGTTGAAATTCATTCATTTTCGTTGTGAATAAATCAGTTAATGCAGTCATTGACTCCTTGATTGACTCCATATTTTCGAAAAGTCAGGAAAGTGAAATGTAAAAAGTGAATTTATGTAGGATTCTTCTTGCTGGTGGGTAATGTTAATCACATTGGCATATTTTTGTAAAAACACATTAATTATTATGTTAATTATTAAATTTAATAAATCAGCTGTTATGAACAGATGTTATTAGTTTCACTCCTACCCACAAAAAAATTAATAATAAAAAAGTAAAATAGTTAATGTCTACGCGATTCGAGATATATAGACAGACACATTAAAATAGTACGGAAGGAAATATAGCAAAGGAACTTGGATAACAAGAGTACTCGCTAAAGAAACCTCTGTATCTCCAACCGGGACTCAATCAGTACTGAATAAACTTATACTGGATGCGTTAAATAAAATGCCATCAAAAACATCCTGTAAAAAAACCCAAGTCTCGCAGCTCAGTCTTTCCACCGTAAAAAGTTCGGTGTGCTATGGACAACACCAAAGTCACTGTTATGATTCTGCTGGATTTCAGCAGTGCTTTCAACTCTGTTGATCTCGATATACTTTTTGGCACACTTCGGGCAGTCAATGTTTCCTTCAAAACTTTAAGTTGGTTTCGTTCTTACCTCTTCGGACGCCGGCAATGTATAAAAGCGAACGATATCACGTCGTCATGGCTTGATCTCACTGCCGGCGTCCCCCAAGGCGGCGTTCTTTCCCCACTTCCTTTCTCAGTTTTTATTAATAATATCTCTAGAGTCATTACTTCTCCCTTCCATCTGTATGCTGATGATTTGCAACTTTATCGTCACTGTAACCTAAATGATCTACCTGCAGTTATTGAAGGTTAAAATAGCGATCTGTCTACTATTCAAACTTGGGCCGATTCTTTCGGCTTATTAATCAACCCAAAAAAATCCCAGGCAATTGTAATAGGTAGTAGCAGACTTAGATCTAAAATCAACTGGAATACCGTCCCTGCGATCCAAAACACGGGAGTGACAATTCCTTTTTGTGAAAATGTTAGAAATTTAGGTCTTATAATAGATTCAAACTTATCTTGGGCACCTCATATTAACTCAATCAGCAAGCGTATGCATTTCACATATCTTAGGCGTCTCCAATACTTCCTTCCTCATAAAACCAAAATTATGCTAGCGCAATCTCTTCTCCTTCCAATACTCGACTATGTCGATGTTTGCTATTTGGATGTGACCGAGGAGCTACTTAACAAATTAGAGCGACTTCAAAATCTCGCCATACGCTTTGTTTACGGTTTGCGTAAGTATGACCATGTTTCCCAATTTCGAGCTCAGCTTAATTGGCTCCCAATTCGCCTTCGCCGTGATATGCACATCCTTATATTCCTTTTTAAAATTCTGAATTACTTGAATTATCCTGTTTACCTTCGCTCCCGCTTTAATGTGCTTCCCAGACCCTCACGCTCTAGGCGGTCGTGTGTCATTCCGACGTTGGGCGTACCGAAGAGCAATACCAAATTCCTTCAAAAATCCTTTACTGTGTATGCCGCGTCCCTTTGGAACCAACTTCCCAAACCTATTCAAAAAAGCTCTTCTCTAAAGACCTTTAAATACCAACTTAAAGAGCATTTGCTCAAAAGTGAAAGTAATTTGACATAGCTTTAATCAGTGTTTCTAGTATATATTATATATTATGCATGTATATGTGTTTATATGTAGTCTATTTTATTGTTTATATAATATCTATACTGATGTATGTATTTTTTTGTATGTATGTTTATTTAGTAACTATTGTAGTAGTTGTTGTATATATAGTATGTATGTATTGTGTATATTGTATTAGATAGTCCTTTTTTCTTATATTTTTATGATTGCACTGTAATCTTGTCCCGCTGTTTGTACTCATCCACTTCCATGGGTTGGCTGGAAGAGATTTCTTTTAGAAATAAGCCCGCCGTTGTAAACTTATCTTTTCAACTGTATTTTACTATTTTTATTTATTTGTGCAATAAAGAATATATATAAAGTTGTGAGATCGATGTAATACCAAGTCGGTTAATCTATTTAGTCTCTACTTAAAGGACTCTCTTAAAGGTCTGTCTTAAGTTATTACATAAGTTATTATCAGGCCAATATTAAAAATATTTTACGTTTCAAACAAATAGATCGACTTGGACATCGCATGATTTCATTATTAGTAGGGTAAGGTTGCTTATGTCGTACCACGGCCTAAGTCGTACCCCGGCAAAATATCGAATGCTAATTATAAATTGTGCCATCTAGTGTTATTAATCTAAACTACTTAGACGAGCGAGCAAACGTTCAAAAGTGAGTGACCGACCGACGTCTTGATACGAAAATATTCGAAAAGTAAGTTTTTCCAAAAGTATTGTATAGTTTTTGTTGTTTATTCATAAGCTTTTTATGTCGAGAATGTAATCTTTATATTTTTTCTTTGTAAACATCTATTTGTATTACATATCAGGCAATTATTTAAGCATACCCAAACATTCAAACTTTTGAGGTTATGTGTTTGAATTTTAATTCTAAACTTAGAGTACCTTGCTGCCTAAGTCGTACCTATGCCGAATTCCTTATTCGTACCGGTACGAGTTAGGTAATATGAAAATTGTTAATAATTTACTTTAATTTTATATCAGGTAATATTATGGCGAAACGACATTATAATACTTGGAAGCAGGAGGATATGATTGAAGCCTTACAGAAACATCGGAATGGAGAAATTGGGTTTAATGAAGCCTATAGAAGATATAATATACCAAAACCTACACTGCGTCGACATTTGAAAGGCTTGAATAAAAGTAAAAAAATGGAAAGACCTAATGATATACCACCAGATATGGAAGAAGTATTAGCACAGCATTTGATGAATCTAGAATCTTGTTTCTTCGGATTAACTACCACGGAATTCCGGAAACTTGCTTTCGAGCTTGCTGAAAAATGTTAACTACGTCATCGGTTTAATAAAGAGAAGAAAATAGCGGGCAAAAAGTGGTATTATAGATTTATGAAAGCACATCCTAATTTGTCCTTGCGTGTTCCAGAACCAACATCAATGGCCAGAAGTACAGGGTTTAATAAAGAGCGGGTCAATGAGTTTTTTGATAAATACGAAGAAATTATAGATAAATACAAATTTGCTGCACATCAAATATATAATATGGACGAAACTGCAATTTCCACCGTTCATAAACCTTCCAAAGTTATTGCTCAAAAGGGAAAACACCAAGTAGGCGCAACTACAAGTGGAGAAAGGGGTCTGACCACAACTTGCATATGCGAAATGAATACAGCAGGTGAATTCATCCCACCGATGTTAATATTTAAGCGCAGTAGGCTGAACGATGCATTAAAATCAGGAGCTCCGCCAAATACAGAATTTGGTTGCTCAAAGAACGGGTGGATAACGTCAGAACTCTTCGTTCAATGGCTTCAGCATTTTATTAAATGCACAAGGCTACAAAAAACTGACCAAAAACTAATGTTGCTTTTACTAGATGGTCATAGTACACATACCAAAAATCTAGAAGCAATACTAATGGCTCGCGAATATGGCATAATAATGTTGTCTTTTCCTGCTCACACGACCCACCGCCTACAACCGTTGGACAGATCATTCTTTAAATCGTTAAAAAGTAGTTACAATGAAGTGGCCTCTTCGTGGTTACGCTCAAATCCTGGTTGTTGCATAAAACAAGCTAACGTTGCAGAATTGGTGGGAAAAGCATACCCTCGAGCAGTCCGTATGGATATAGCGCTGAATGGTTTTAAAGCAACCGGATTATGGCCTTGTGACAGATATGTAATTAAAGAAGAGGATTTCGTTGCATCTTCTGTACACATTTCTGATCCATCGAAGCAAGAAATCGATAAAACAACTGAATCAACTACGGAAACTTCATCGCCATCGATATTAATGTCACCAATAGCTGCATCGTTGCCAATAACAGTTGCATCTTCACCAATAGTTCAATCAACCTCTCCACCAAAAATAATGACGACACCCTTAGCAACTGGAGATTCAACACCGCCCATTGTTCAACCAGGACCCTCCATAATATCACGAGATTCTTCACACAATGAAAATATATTAACAGTTAACAAATTGACTCAGTCACACTTGAATATCTTATCTCCTGTACCTTACATAAAAAAAGTTATTAAAAAAGTTACGAAAGGTACTAAGCCAACAATAGAAATAACTTCAAGTCCCTACAAGAGTGAAATAGAAGTCAAAGTAAACATAAATAAAAAAAAGCCTGTACCAGATTTGAAAAGCATTAAAACAGAAAAAGGAGTTAACAAAAATATAAAAAGAAGAAATACAGACATGTAAGAAAAAGAAGGTCAAAAAAATAAAAGAATCATGGTTATGCAAACTTTGTAAGGAAGATCGCGAAGAAAACATGATGAAATGTAAAAAATGTAAAGCTTGGATACACAATCTATGTGCTGGCGTTGAAAATAAAATAAAAAAATATATTTGTGATATTTGTGTTCAAACTCAATAATTTTTGTTTTTTAAACTTTATAATTTTATTTTCCGTTGGCCGTGGTCAAGGCCATGGCCGGCAGTGAGACGTCGTGGGATGCGGTCTCCTCCTTCTGCGAGGCAGTGATGCTCGAGAAGGAGGCGGCGGAGCGAGCGAGGGAGGCTTCGGCCGAACTCGCCATCCGTCGCAAAAGACCGGGTCGCCGGAGGGCGGCACACGATCGCCGCCTTCCGCCCTAACGAGCCAGAGGGCGGTCAGCTTGGGGAAGCTGGCTGCCTACCAACCTGGCCCGCGCGTGCAGGTTGCTCCCGCGCGCTACTTCAAGCAGGCCGTCGAGGGTGCCCACACACCCTTGACTCCGCGACGTGCCTTGCAGGCTCCCGCCGCCGCGTTTCGCGGACGACTAATGCCCCCGCGTCTCGCGGCCAGAGGCGGTCGAGGAGGAGCACCGTGAGGTTTTAATGGGTATTCGGACGGCCTTCCATCTGCCGGTCCGCGAGCCCCACATAACCAGCTCGAGTCCCCACTTGGGCTGGTATCCGTAAAAGGATTTCCTCACGAAAAAAAAAAAAAAAAAAAAGGAGGACGGTACACAGCAATAAGTGTAACAGAGTAGTTTGAGTCAGTTGTAACATTACACATAATACTTTCAAAATGTTTTGTTTTTATATTTATAATTTTGCATTTATGTTTTTGATTTACATATAATATTAAACCACCTCCTTTACGTGATTTTCGTAGCGATGTGAACATTCGATAACCATTAATACCGTATAAATTACTTATTTTATCTGAGATATTAACTTCAGTTAGTATAATAACATCAATAGTTTTGCTTGAAGACATAATACATTGTTCAAGTAATGTAAAGTTTTTTATAATAGATCTAATATTAAGGTGAATACACAAGAGATTTATTTGCTTGTTAGGAAGAAGATTTAAGAACTCATTTATATTTATACAGTCTATAAATTCATTAATTTCATGCGAAAAATTTTCCATAATTAATTTTATAAAAATATATTAAAGTACTTATACGTTTAAGAGTCGTTTAAGCCACGTTGTTCACTAACACCTGTATGTCATTCACGGTTTTTAAAATATAAGTTTTACTTTCTTCATCTCTTCGTGCTGTTACGTAACCTTTCTTGAACCACACATATTTAAATTTTTGATTATTTTTTAGTTCCTGCTTAGCACACCAAAAAAGTTGCTTATTTAATTTTGTCATTGTCCTCCTAACTCAAGCAAAAACTTATTTATACTCGAGCTTCGCGATGCAATCACAAATAATTGTAAAACTAATGAGTTATACCTACTAGGGGATGTAAACATCAGATAATCCTATAAAACATATCTATAGTAACACTCTACACAGCTTAGGCCTTCTATGCGGGATAACAGAACATACTAGGATCGAAATGCGTAATGGTAAACTTAGTAAATCTTGTATTGACCACATATATTCTAGATCCAGCACACAAGACCTATACACTGCGGCCATCGGAACAACACTGGCGGATCACTGTGCTATAATGTTGGCTTGCATAGGCGTACATATACAGGCGGCTCCTAAATATAAATTGTGTCTAAATAATCAAAAAGTCTTTGAAAATTTAAGCTCAATAGATTGGAAACCTATAAGTACTTCTACATGTCCAATAACTATATTCGACTATATTCATTCAAAATTTACGGATTGCTACAAAAAATGTACAGAAAAAATTAAAATAAAATCGAATATAATGCGTATAAACAATACCTGGATAAGTAAAAAAATTATTACAGCATGCAATCACAGAGATGAACTTTTTATACAGTGGATAAAAAATACTAATAACTTTATAATTAAACAAAAATATAATAAGGCGAGAAATTACGCTAATAAAATTATTCGAAAATCTAAAAATCACAATATAAAACAAGACATTATTAGTAACAAAAATAACACTAATAAGCTTTTGCAAATTCTTATTCACCGGCAGAATAAAACTTTCTGTTGACGAAGTTATTCAGAATGCTTTCGAAACTGAAATCAATACATGTAAAAATATAGCAGATAATTTTGCAACAACATTCAAAAATGATATTAAAAAAATTAAACCCAACTGTAGAAAATCACTACTTAACAAATCATCTTATATTTCAGAAGCAAATGTGACTATGCGTTATAAACCTGGAAGTCCCAAATCTATAGGAAAAATTATTACATCTATGAATACTAAAAAGTCTCCAGGAATAGATAAAATTAGAGCTATGGATATAAAATTAATATGCCACAAAATTAAATCAATTATATCAAATTTAATCAATGCGAGCATTCTAACTGGCAAATATCCTCATATGCTAAAGACTGGAATTGTTAGACCGATTCATAAAAAAGGTAGCCGAGAAAATTACGCTAATTATAGACCAATCACAATACTACCTATTATCAACAAAATAGCAGAAAAATACATAAGTCAACAAATATATAAATATTACGCGGCTAACAACATCATAACGCCTAATCAATACGGCTTCCAACCTCATAAGAGCACAATCCAACTGCTATCATCGTTTACGGACAGTATATATAAACATCTCGATAATAAAGAACACGTATTAATTGTATTCATTGACTATACGAAGGCATTCGATACGCTCAGGCATGATAGGCTACTACAATCGCTCTGCGATAGCGGAATCAGAGGAAAGCTACTTGCATGGTGTGAAAACTATCTTTGCAATAGAAAGCACACTGTAAGGGTTGGTAATGCTGATAGCTGTATGGTAAAGTCAACAGTAGGTACGGCACAAGGCTCGGTACTTGGTCCACTACACAACATCACTTATGTAAATAGCCTTGCTAATGCAATTAAAAGAAGCGAGATGTATCAGTTCGCAGATGACACTTGTCTCATAGCCGCTGGACACAATATCACTAATGCTCTTATACAACTACAAGAGGACTTCGACATACACACCAAATGGTCACACGATGCCGGATTATTACTCAACGCTGATAAAACCAAGTTAATGTATATTTGCAGTAGCAAAAATAGAAGTCTCTTTGAACCAGTGCTTATCTTACACAACCACAAATGTTTACACCGGAATACTAAAGCTGTAACTTGTGACTGTACCGAAATAGAATTAGTAAGCAATCATACTTATCTAGGAATGGTCATCGATAGCAACCTAAACTGGAAAATGCACATGTGGGGGTTTTGGTTGTGAAAATAAATAAGTCTTTCCTATAGTATATAAGCGTATATTATCACTTCACAATAAGTCCACAAATATAAAATAATATAGAAGGAGAAAGTCAAGAGCACAGTACATATAGGTTTAGAAAGATGAAGAATAGACGCAGGCAAAGGTATAAGAAGTAAAGATGGAAATTCAGCAATTACGTCACAGCACGTGGCAATATTAGAGATAAAGGATCGAGCGTCACAGGCTTCGCGTGGAACGGTAAGATTGTGACTGTTGCGCGGTCCGGAGCGAATGCGCCGCTATGCACCAGCTAAGGTAAGAGGGGCGCGAGGGCGGCGGGCACGGCGACTCGCCGGGCCACGCTGCGCTCGCGCATCCGCGAATCTTAGGATCTATTTTATAATTATAAATAATATTTTTGTATTTTTATTTCGATACATTATTTAATTATATTTTATGTAAGTATACGTGTGTTGTGTATAGTGTATATTGTATATTCTATATATGTATATGTAAGTATATATTTATTATATAATGTGGGTTGCCCACATCACTCCCCTCCGAGAGGCCGTGTCTACGGGCGATAGAAATCAGGAAATCGCACTTGACGACCAGAACGTGTGGTTTTCTGTATAGGACTCGGAGTAATTTTAGATTCTGTAGTGGTGTCATTGTAAGTGTTGTCGCTCAATACGTAAGCTGGTTTAAGCCTGTCTAACGATATTGTAACGACTTTACTTTTGGCACGGATTTTATAAACTTTTGGCCCTCTCTCTATGACTTCATGCGGGCCCGTGTAAGCAGGCTGTAGTGCAAGCCTTAGAGAGTCTTCACGCAAGAAAACGTGCGAGCAGGTGCCAAGGTCTTTGTAAATGAAGACTTTCTGTACGGCGTGGTTTGATGTGGGTATAGGTTGCAAGTTGTTCGCAAATGTTCTGATGCGTACTGAAAAATCAGTAAGGTCAGCTGTACATTTGTCATCTTTGTGGCCAAAAACCGGGCAGCCGCAGTGGTTCTCCGTATACTAGTTCGGCTGACGAAGTTTGAAGATCTTCCTTAAAACAACTTCGGATGCCGAGCAGAACTAATGGCAGTGCTTCATACCATCCACTCTCAGTGTGACAAATGATGGCCGATTTAAGTTGTCGATGGAAACGTTCGACGAGGCCGTTGCACTGGGGGTGGTATGCAGTTGTTCTGCGATGTTTAAAACCAAGAAATTTTGACAGTTGCTGAAAAGTGGCGCTTTCGAATTGTTTGCCACGGTCGGTTACGACGCCTGTAGGGCAACCGAAGCGAGCGACCCATCCCAGCAAAAATGCTTTGACCACAGATTCCGCAGTTATGTCGGTAAGGGGGACAGCTTCAGCCCATCGCGTGAAGCGATCGACTGCTGTCAAACAGTACCGGTATTCGCGGGAAGGTGGAAGTGGTCCGAAAAGGTCTAAATGGACATGTTTAAATCGCTCTGAAGGTAAATCAACAGTACCTAAAGGAGATCTGACATGTCGGTTTACTTTTGAGCGTTGACAGCATAAACATGCCTTAGACCATGTTCGGCAGTCTTTCCTTATCTGTGGCCAAACATAGCGTTGTGCTATCAATTTTGCGCTTGCGTTAGCTCCAGGATGACTCAATCCGTGAAGACTGTCAAAAACTTTTTTGCGTAAACTTTTGGGTACAAAGGGTCTGGGGATCGGTGTACTTACATCGCAGTACAAATAAATACGACCCCCAGGCACAGCAACCTTTTTAATATGCAATGCAGACTCCTCGGTGAGGTACTGAGCGAGTTCTGCATCTCCTTCCTGTGACTTTGCCAATTCCCCCAAGTCCACTGGTTCGAAAACTTCGTCTACACGAGAAAGGGTATCTGCCACGATGTTGTCTTTACCGGATACGTGGTGTATATCTGTAGAAAATTGCGAAATATAAACTAAATATCTATACTGACGGGGACTGCAGTTACTTTTTCTTTCTCGAAATGCGAAACAGAGTGGTTTGTGGTCAGTATAAATAGTAAAAGAAGTTGTTTCGAACCAATGGCGAAAATATTTGATATTTTCGTAAATGGCGAGGAGTTCGCGATCGTACGTTGAATATTTTCTCTGCGCTGCACTTAGCTTGCGGGAAAAGAAAGCAAGGGGTTGCCAATATCCACCTTTAGCTGCTGAACAACTCCACTTATTGCTTCGTCGGAAGCGTCTGTGAAGAGTCCTAATTTGGCCTTTGGATCTGGATGGGCCAACATTGCAGCATTGCATAAACTGCGTTTGCATTCCTCGAATGCTTTTAACGCGTTTCCATCTATGACAATTGGTTGCGAGGCTTAAATCTCCTATAATAATTAATCATCCCTAAAAATCTCCTCAGTTGCTTTGCTGTTTTGGGAAGGGGCAACTCTTTAACAGATTTGACCTTACTTTCCAGAGGCTTCGTGCCATGCTGAGACATATGGTATCCTAAGAATGTAACTTCTGACATACCGAATTTACATTTTGATGTATTTATCAGCATGCCATAATTTTGCATTCTAGAGAATATTTGGCGGAGGTGATCTTCGTGTTCCTGCTCCGACCTGGAAAAAATTAAAAAATCGTCGATGTATGGGAAACAGAAGTCTAGACCTCTCGTCATTTCATCTACGAACCTCTGGAAAGTTTGACCTGCATTGCGCAACCCGAATGTCATAAATGGAAATTCGTATAACCCAAACGGTGTAGTTATCGCCGTCTTTATAATATCGTCTTCATGTACTGGAATCTGGTTGTAGGCCTTCACAAGATCGATTGTGGAAAAGATTTTACAACCAAATAAACTACGAGAGAAATCGTGTCTTATTGGGTACTTATCTGGGATTGTCCTGGCGTTGAGTAACCTGTAGTCACCGCAGGGACGCCAACCGTTGTCCTTTTTGGTCGCTAAATGTAACGGGGATGCCCAGGGCGACTCTGAGGGGCGCGCAGTGCCACTCGCCAACATAGCCTCGAACTCACTTTTTGCTATGCGCAATTTTTCGGGTGCTAGTGCCGGGGCCGGGTGTGGTACGTATGTGGTGAACCGTGTTATGTTTGGGTATGCCTGGTGTACCTGAAGGTTTTGTAAGCTTCTGAAATTCAGAAAGAAGTTTATGATATTTCGAATCTCCAGTCACAACCTTTACACTTGGTATAGAATTATTATTTATTGCTACAAAAGCGACTGTTGACAATTTAGTTGTACCATCTATTATGCGTTTATTGCGTACATCTACAAGCAAGTTATAATAAGATAAAAAATCTACACCAATAATAGCTCTAGTTACGTCTGCTATAATAAATTGCCAACGAAAATCTCTACGTAAGCCTAAATTAATATTAAATTGTACGTAACCATATGTGTCGATCGTGGAACCATTTGCAGCACACAGTTGGTAGTTGGTCTTCTCACGTCGATCACGCAGTGCAGACCGCGGGAAAACGCATAAGTCGCTTCCGGTGTCCACCAAGAATTGAACTTTTGACCTGCGATCTGTCACGAAGAGGCGACCATTTGTAGTTGGAGGGCAATCTTCGGCCGCCATTACAGATTGCCTTGAGCATTTCCCGACTTGAAGTCGCAAGGTCGTATGCATTTCTTAGCTTGCTTTCCAAATTTGAAGTGGTACCAACATTGCGGAATCTTTCTGTAATTCGACTGAGATCGAGAAGATGGTGTTCGCTGTCTCTGCCGGTACGAACTCTGTTTGGTGCGGGAACGGGAACGGTAACAATCATCTACTTTAGTTGTGAGGGAGCTGACCTGCTTGGTTAATTCCACAATGTGGCGAGCCATTACATCCACGGCTGATTCTCCTCCCGAGCTGGTCGTTGCCGCGACTTGAGGTGACGCGATCGCGATATCATGCACTCTGTCAGCCAAATCCGCTAAGTCATTGAGAGTGAGGCTCATTTGCGATGCAATTACCGTCTGCAGATTGTTCGGCAATCGGCTAGTCCAAATTGTACGCAAAAAATTTTCAGGTATGTTGGGGCCAGCTAAATGACGCAAATGTCGGAAAAATTGTGACGGTTTGCGGTCACCGAGTTCCTCCGACTGCAAAAGTTGTTTAACTTTCCTCTCGCTCGACATCGAAAGCCTTTTAATTAATTCTAATTTTAATTTTTCGTACTTGCCCTTTTCCGGTGGTGAAGTTATAACATCTTCAACTTCGACGGCATATTGGCGGTCTAGGTGCGAAAGTACATAATAAAATTTAGTGTTGTCATCCGTTATTCTTGCCATTGCGAATTGTCCTTCAATTTGAGAAAACCATATTGTGGGTTTTTCTGGCCAAAACGGGGGTATTTTAACGCCAACCCGAAATGCCAATAATATTTTGCCAGACAAGCAATCGGGCTTTCGTAAACGGCACGGAACTGCTACCACATTATTGGATGTGGTGGATGACATCTTGAGTTCTCAGGACAATGGGGAGGGTACAATATTGGTGTTGTTGGATTTTTCAAGAGCGTTTGATACTATAAATATCCCACTCTTGCTTTCTAAATTACACTACTACGGTTTTAGTCATGCGGCTATCAAATGGTTTTCTAGTTACCTAAGCTTTAGAACTCAAGCAGTTGAAATTAAAAAAGGAGATGGCTCTGTGACTGCTTCGGAATACAGTTCTGTGGGGCGTGGGGTACCTCAAGGTTCGATACTTGGTCCTCTGCTGTTTGTTTTATATTGCGCAGATATTGTTACACATATTAAATCATGTAGTTTTCACATATATGCTGATGACATACAATTATATATTTCTTTCAAACCTAGTGAAACGCATAGCGCTGGTGATCGATTAAATAATGATTTGAAAAATATAGCCCTGTGGTCGGAGGCTAATTGTCTTGCGTTAAATCCGAATAAAACAAAGTTTTTAATTTTCGGTTCCTACAATCAAATAAAAAAAATCTCATGCAGATCACCTCAAGTAAAAATCCAAAACGAAATAATTGAACGTGTAACCGAAGCTCGGAATCTGGGTGTGCTAATGGATGAAAACCTTCGATTCGAACAACATGTTGTCAATACGGTTCGCAATTGTTTTTATAGATTAAAGGTTCTATATCGCATTAGACCATTTCTAAGTTCTGATTTACGAGTACACCTATGTGAATCTTTAGTACTGTCCAAATTAAATTACGCCGATGTTATGATAGGGCCTAGGCTTTTAGCTAGAACCAAGAACCTCATACAAAGACTACAAAACGCCTGTGCTCGTTATTGTTTTAATATACCACCGCGTACACATGTAACACCGTATCTTAATAATGCCAGTATGTTGAAAATGGATTTTCGCAGACAGCTACACTTTGCTACCTTGCTGTTTGGTGTTGTGAACTATCGTACTCCTAAATATCTATACAACAAATTGTGCTGGTCACATGAGTATAGCAGCGATGATACTAGAGCTTCATCACACTTGATGCTGGTGCCAGTGCACCACTCAGCAGCTTTCCGAGGAAGTTACAAATATATGGCTTCTAAATGTTGGAATGACCTTCCTCCGCCGTTGCGCGGATTGAAGTCCATTACCAATTTTAAATTAAAATTAAGAAATAACCTATTGATTATACAAAAAGCCATGTATTTGTAAAAGGAATAATGTTTATTATATATATATATATATATTTTTTCTATTGATCTATGATGAAAGCCTAATACGGTATTATAAGAATGTATATGTTGATAATATCTTTATTTATATTATATTTTATTCATATTATATATTAATAACTTAAAAAAAAGTGAAAAACGTAAAGGACAGAATAGTTTCTTGTATTGTGTTTGTTAAACAGTTTCGTTCGCAGGCGCGTCTTTTTCTAGGCGGTCACTGAAAATCAGCGTTGGTATATTGTTACTCATATACCAACATCTATGCTGAGTGGCCTACCTTTTTTTAACGTCACACTGCTGTACACTTTGTTTTAATTTTTGCTTTGTCAATGTATAGTATAAAGTATAATAGTAAGATTATCTGCATGCTTAATCTTGTTGTATTATTATTATTATTATTTTACTTTTTTTTTTTTCTTTGTCATTTTACTTTTTCGTTTTTGTCTGTATAGCAGTTGTATTGTTAAAATAAAGTTTAAATAAATAAATAAATAAATAAATAAAAATGCCTCCGTCATCACCTGAGATTGTGCCGGCGAATCAGATTCGTCTGTTTTCTTTGCGTCATCTTTGGGGGCCATTGGTGTTTGATTTTCTTCCGAAACGGTGCTCATTTTTGTATTCTTAACGGGGTCACCAGTTGTGGGGGTTTTGGTTGTGAAAATAAATAAGTCTTTCCTATAGTATATAAGCGTATATTATCACTTCACAATAAGTCCACAAATATAAAATAATATAGAAGGAGAAAGTCAAGAGCACAGTACATATAGGTTTAGAAAGATGAAGAATAGACGCAGGCAAAGGTATAAGAAGTAAAGATGGAAATTCAGCAATTACGTCACAGCACGTGGCAATATTAGATAAAGGATCGAGCGTCACAGGCTTCGCGTGGAACGGTAAGATTGTGACTGTTGCGCGGTCCGGAGCGAATGCGCCGCTATGCACCAGCTGAGGTAAGAGGGGCGCGAGGGCGGCGGGCACGGTGACTCGCCGTGCCACGCTGCGCTCGCGCATCCGCGAATCTTAGGGATCCGTAAATCTATTTTATAATTATAAATAATATTTTTGTATTTTTATATCGATACATTATTTAATTATATTTTATGTAAGTATACGTGTGTTGTGTATAGTGTATATTGTATATTCTATATATGTATATGTAAGTATATATTTATTATATAATGTGGGTTGCCCACATCACTCCCCTCCGAGAGGCCGTGTCTACGGGCGATAGAAATCAGGAAATCGCACTTGACGACCAGAACGTGTGGTAAGCAGGCTGTAGTGCAAGCCTTAGAGAGTCTTCACGCAAGAAAACGTGCGAGCAGGTGCCAAGGTCTTTGTAAATGAAGACTTTCTGTACGGCGTGGTTTGATGTGGGTATAGGTTGCAAGTTGTTCGCAAATGTTCTGATGCGTACTGAAAAATCAGTAAGGTCAGTTGTACATTTGTCATCTTTGTGGCCAAAAAATTCACCGGGCAGCCGCAGTGGTTCTCCGTATACTAGTTCGGCTGACGAAGTTTGAAGATCTTCCTTAAAACAACTTCGGATGCCGAGCAGAACTAATGGCAGTGCTTCATACCATCCACTCTCAGTGTGACAAATGATGGCCGATTTAAGTTGTCGATGGAAACGTTCGACGAGGCCGTTGCACTGGGGGTGGTATGCAGTTGTTCTGCGATGTTTAAAACCAAGAAATTTTGACAGTTGCTGAAAAGTGGCGCTTTCGAATTGTTTGCCACGGTCGGTTACGACGCCTGTAGGGCAACCGAAGCGAGCGACCCATCCCAGCAAAAATGCTTTGACCACAGATTCCGCAGTTATGTCGGTAAGGGGGACAGCTTCAGCCCATCGCGTGAAGCGATCGACTGCTGTCAAACAGTACCGGTATTCGCGGGAAGGTGGAAGTGGTCCGAAAAGGTCTAAATGGACATGTTTAAATCGCTCTGAAGGTAAATCAACAGTACCTAAAGGAGATCTGACATGTCGGTTTACTTTTGAGCGTTGACAGCATAAACATGCCTTAGACCATGTTCGGCAGTCTTTCCTTATCTGTGGCCAAACATAGCGTTGTGCTATCAATTTTGCGCTTGCGTTAGCTCCAGGATGACTCAATCCGTGAAGACTGTCAAAAACTTTTTTGCGTAAACTTTTGGGTACAAAGGGTCTGGGGATCGGTGTACTTACATCGCAGTACAAATAAATACGACCCCCAGGCACAGCAACCTTTTTAATATGCAATGCAGACTCCTCGGTGAGGTACTGAGCGAGTTCTGCATCTCCTTCCTGTGACTTTGCCAATTCCCCCAAGTCCACTGGTTCGAAAACTTCGTCTACACGAGAAAGGGTATCTGCCACGATGTTGTCTTTACCGGATACGTGGTGTATATCTGTAGAAAATTGCGAAATATAATCTAAATATCTATACTGACGGGGACTGCAGTTACTTTTTCTTTCTCGAAATGCGAAACAGAGTGGTTTGTGGTCAGTATAAATAGTAAAAGAAGTTGTTTCGAACCAATGGCGAAAATATTTGATATTTTCGTAAATGGCGAGGAGTTCGCGATCGTACGTTGAATATTTTCTCTGCGCTGCACTTAGCTTGCGGGAAAAGAAAGCAAGGGGTTGCCAATATCCACCTTTAGCTGCTGAACAACTCCACCTATTGCTTCGTCGGAAGCGTCTGTGAAGAGTCCTAATTTGGCCTTTGGATCTGGATGGGCCAACATTGCAGCATTGCATAAACTGCGTTTGCATTCCTCGAATGCTTTTAACGCGTTTCCATCTATGACAATTGGTTGCGAGGCTTAAATCTCCTATAATAATTAATCATCCCTAAAAATCTCCTCAGTTGCTTTGCTGTTTTGGGAAGGGGCAACTCTTTAACAGATTTGACCTTACTTTCCAGAGGCTTCGTGCCATGCTGAGACATATGGTATCCTAAGAATGTAACTTCTGACATACCGAATTTACATTTTGATGTATTTATCAGCATGCCATAATTTTGCATTCTAGAGAATATTTGGCGGAGGTGATCTTCGTGTTCCTGCTCCGACCTGGAAAAAATTAAAAAATCGTCGATGTATGGGAAACAGAAGTCTAGACCTCTCGTCATTTCATCTACGAACCTCTGGAAAGTTTGACCTGCATTGCGCAACCCGAATGTCATAAATGGAAATTCGTATAACCCAAACGGTGTAGTTATCGCCGTCTTTATAATATCGTCTTCATGTACTGGAATCTGGTTGTAGGCCTTCACAAGATCGATTGTGGAAAAGATTTTACAACCAAATAAACTACGAGAGAAATCGTGTCTTATTGGGTACTTATCTGGGATTGTCCTGGCGTTGAGTAACCTGTAGTCACCGCAGGGACGCCAACCGTTGTCCTTTTTGGTCGCTAAATGTAACGGGGATGCCCAGGGCGCCTCTGAGGGGCGCGCAGTGCCACTCGCCAACATAGCCTCGAACTCACTTTTTGCTATGCGCAATTTTTCGGGTGCTAGTGCCGGGGCCGGGTGTGGTACGTATGTGGTGAACCGTGTTATGTTTGGGTATGCCTGGTGTACCTGAAGGTTTTGTAAGCTTCTGAAATTCAGAAAGAAGTTTATGATATTTCGAATCTCCAGTCACAACCTTTACACTTGGTATAGAATTATTATTTATTGCTACAAAAGCGACTGTTGACAATTTAGTTGTACCATCTATTATGCGTTTATTGCGTACATCTACAAGCAAGTTATAATAAGATAAAAAATCTACACCAATAATAGCTCTAGTTACGTCTGCTATAATAAATTGCCAACGAAAATCTCTACGTAAGCCTAAATTAATATTAAATTGTACGTAACCATATGTGTCGATCGTGGAACCATTTGCAGCACACAGTTGGTAGTTGGTCTTCTCACGTCGATCACGCAGTGCAGACCGCGGGAAAACGCATAAGTCGCTTCCGGTGTCCACCAAGAATTGAACTTTTGACCTGCGATCTGTCACGAAGAGGCGACCATTTGTAGTTGGAGGGCAATCTTCGGCCGCCATTACAGATTGCCTTGAGCATTTCCCGACTTGAAGTCGCAAGGTCGTATGCATTTCTTAGCTTGCTTTCCAAATTTGAAGTGGTACCAACATTGCGGAATCTTTCTGTAATTCGACTGAGATCGAGAAGATGGTGTTCGCTGTCTCTGCCGGTACGAACTCTGTTTGGTGCGGGAACGGGAACGGTAACAATCATCTACTTTAGTTGTGAGGGAGCTGACCTGCTTGGTTAATTCCACAATGTGGCGAGCCATTACATCCACGGCTGATTCTCCTCCCGAGCTGGTCGTTGCCGCGACTTGAGGTGACGCGATCGCGATATCATGCACTCTGTCAGCCAAATCCGCTAAGTCATTGAGAGTGAGGCTCATTTGCGATGCAATTACCGTCTGCAGATTGTTCGGCAATCGGCTAGTCCAAATTGTACGCAAAAAATTTTCAGGTATGTTGGGGCCAGCTAAATGACGCAAATGTCGGAAAAATTGTGACGGTTTGCGGTCACCGAGTTCCTCCGACTGCAAAAGTTGTTTAACTTTCCTCTCGCTCGACATCGAAAGCCTTTTAATTAATTCTAATTTTAATTTTTCGTACTTGCCCTTTTCCGGTGGTGAAGTTATAACATCTTCAACTTCGACGGCATATTGGCGGTCTAGGTGCGAAAGTACATAATAAAATTTAGTGTTGTCATCCGTTATTCTTGCCATTGCGAATTGTCCTTCAATTTGAGAAAACCATATTGTGGGTTTTTCTGGCCAAAACGGGGGTATTTTAACGCCAACCCGAAATGCCAATAATATTTTGCCAGACAAGCAATCGGGCTTTCGTAAACGGCACGGAACTGCTACCACATTATTGGATGTGGTGGATGACATCTTGAGTTCTCAGGACAATGGGGAGGGTACAATATTGGTGTTGTTGGATTTTTCAAGAGCGTTTGATACTATAAATATCCCACTCTTGCTTTCTAAATTACACTACTACGGTTTTAGTCATGCGGCTATCAAATGGTTTTCTAGTTACCTAAGCTTTAGAACTCAAGCAGTTGAAATTAAAAAAGGAGATGGCTCTGTGACTGCTTCGGAATACAGTTCTGTGGGGCGTGGGGTACCTCAAGGTTCGATACTTGGTCCTCTGCTGTTTGTTTTATATTGCGCAGATATTGTTACACATATTAAATCATGTAGTTTTCACATATATGCTGATGACATACAATTATATATTTCTTTCAAACCTAGTGAAACGCATAGCGCTGGTGATCGATTAAATAATGATTTGAAAAATATAGCCCTGTGGTCGGAGGCTAATTGTCTTGCGTTAAATCCGAATAAAACAAAGTTTTTAATTTTCGGTTCCTACAATCAAATAAAAAAAATCTCATGCAGATCACCTCAAGTAAAAATCCAAAACGAAATAATTGAACGTGTAACCGAAGCTCGGAATCTGGGTGTGCTAATGGATGAAAACCTTCGATTCGAACAACATGTTGTCAATACGGTTCGCAATTGTTTTTATAGATTAAAGGTTCTATATCGCATTAGACCATTTCTAAGTTCTGATTTACGAGTACACCTATGTGAATCTTTAGTACTGTCCAAATTAAATTACGCCGATGTTATGATAGGGCCTAGGCTTTTAGCTAGAACCAAGAACCTCATACAAAGACTACAAAACGCCTGTGCTCGTTATTGTTTTAATATACCACCGCGTACACATGTAACACCGTATCTTAATAATGCCAGTATGTTGAAAATGGATTTTCGCAGACAGCTACACTTTGCTACCTTGCTGTTTGGTGTTGTGAACTATCGTACTCCTAAATATCTATACAACAAATTGTGCTGGTCACATGAGTATAGCAGCGATGATACTAGAGCTTCATCACACTTGATGCTGGTGCCAGTGCACCACTCAGCAGCTTTCCGAGGAAGTTACAAATATATGGCTTCTAAATGTTGGAATGACCTTCCTCCGCCGTTGCGCGGATTGAAGTCCATTACCAATTTTAAATTAAAATTAAGAAATAACCTATTGATTATACAAAAAGCCATGTATTTGTAAAAGGAATAATGTTTATTATATATATATATATATTTTTTTTCTATTGATCTATGATGAAAGCCTAATACGGTATTATAAGAATGTATATGTTGATAATATCTTTATTTATATTATTATATTTTATTCATATTATATATTAATAACTTAAAAAAAAGTGAAAAACGTAAAGGACAGAATAGTTTCTTGTATTGTGTTTGTTAAACAGTTTCGTTCGCAGGCGCGTCTTTTTCTAGGCGGTCACTGAAAATCAGCGTTGGTATATTGTTACTCATATACCAACATCTATGCTGAGTGGCCTACCTTTTTTTAACGTCACACTGCTGTACACTTTGTTTTAATTTTTGCTTTGTCAATGTATAGTATAAAGTATAATAGTAAGATTATCTGCATGCTTAATGTTGTTGTATTATTATTATTATTATTTTACTTTTTTTTTTTTTTCTTTGTCATTTTACTTTTTCGTTTTTGTCTGTATAGCAGTTGTATTGTTAAAATAAAGTTTAAATAAATAAATAAATAAATAAATAAAAATGCCTCCGTCATCACCTGAGATTGTGCCGGCGAATCAGATTCGTCTGTTTTCTTTGCGTCATCTTTGGGGGCCATTGGTGTTTGATTTTCTTCCGAAACGGTGCTCATTTTTGTATTCTTAACGGGGTCACCAGTTGTGGGGGTTTTGGTTGTGAAAATAAATAAGTCTTTCCTATAGTATATAAGCGTATATTATCACTTCACAATAAGTCCACAAATATAAAATAATATAGAAGGAGAAAGTCAAGAGCACAGTACATATAGGTTTAGAAAGATGAAGAATAGACGCAGGCAAAGGTATAAGAAGTAAAGATGGAAATTCAGCAATTACGTCACAGCACGTGGCAATATTAGATAAAGGATCGAGCGTCACAGGCTTCGCGTGGAACGGTAAGATTGTGACTGTTGCGCGGTCCGGAGCGAATGCGCCGCTATGCACCAGCTGAGGTAAGAGGGGCGCGAGGGCGGCGGGCACGGTGACTCGCCGTGCCACGCTGCGCTCGCGCATCCGCGAATCTTAGGGATCCGTAAATCTATTTTATAATTATAAATAATATTTTTGTATTTTTATATCGATACATTATTTAATTATATTTTATGTAAGTATACGTGTGTTGTGTATAGTGTATATTGTATATTCTATATATGTATATGTAAGTATATATTTATTATATAATGTGGGTTGCCCACATCACTCCCCTCCGAGAGGCCGTGTCTACGGGCGATAGAAATCAGGAAATCGCACTTGACGACCAGAACGTGTGGTAAGCAGGCTGTAGTGCAAGCCTTAGAGAGTCTTCACGCAAGAAAACGTGCGAGCAGGTGCCAAGGTCTTTGTAAATGAAGACTTTCTGTACGGCGTGGTTTGATGTGGGTATAGGTTGCAAGTTGTTCGCAAATGTTCTGATGCGTACTGAAAAATCAGTAAGGTCAGTTGTACATTTGTCATCTTTGTGGCCAAAAAATTCACCGGGCAGCCGCAGTGGTTCTCCGTATACTAGTTCGGCTGACGAAGTTTGAAGATCTTCCTTAAAACAACTTCGGATGCCGAGCAGAACTAATGGCAGTGCTTCATACCATCAACTCTCAGTGTGACACATGATGGCCGATTTAAGTTGTCGATGGAAACGTTCGACGAGGCCGTTGCACTGGGGGTGGTATGCAGTTGTTCTGCGATGTTTAAAACCAAGAGTTTTTGACAGTTGCTGAAAAGTGGCGCTTTCGAATTGTTTGCCACGGTCGGTTACGACGTCTGTAGGGCAACCGAAGCGAGCGACCCATCCCAGCAAAAATGCTTTGACCACAGATTCCGCAGTTATGTCGGTAAGGGGGACAGCTTCAGCCCATTGCGTGAAGCGATCGACTGCTGTCAAACAGTACCGGTATTCGCGGGAAGGTGGAAGTGGTCCGAAAAGGTCTAAATGGACATGTTTAAATCGCTCTGAAGGTAAATCAACAGTACCTAAAGGAGATCTGACATGTCGGTTTACTTTTGAGCGTTGACAGCATAAACATGCCTTAGACCATGTTCGGCAGTCTTTCCTTATCTGTGGCCAAACATAGCGTTGTGCTATCAATTTTGCGCTTGCGTTAGCTCCAGGATGACTCAATCCGTGAAGACTGTCAAAAACTTTTTTGCGTAAACTTTTGGGTACAAAGGGTCTGGGGATCGGTGTACTTACATCGCAGTACAAATAAATACGACCCCCAGGCACAGCAACCTTTTTAATATGCAATGCAGACTCCTCGGTGAGGTACTGAGCGAGTTCTGCATCTCCTTCCTGTGACTTTGCCAATTCCCCCAAGTCCACTGGTTCGAAAACTTCGTCTACACGAGAAAGGGTATCTGCCACGATGTTGTCTTTACCGGATACGTGGTGTATATCTGTAGAAAATTGCGAAATATAATCTAAATATCTATACTGACGGGGACTGCAGTTACTTTTTCTTTCTCGAAATGCGAAACAGAGTGGTTTGTGGTCAGTATAAATAGTAAAAGAAGTTGTTTCGAACCAATGGCGAAAATATTTGATATTTTCGTAAATGGCGAGGAGTTCGCGATCGTACGTTGAATATTTTCTCTGCGCTGCACTTAGCTTGCGGGAAAAGAAAGCAAGGGGTTGCCAATATCCACCTTTAGCTGCTGAACAACTCCACCTATTGCTTCGTCGGAAGCGTCTGTGAAGAGTCCTAATTTGGCCTTTGGATCTGGATGGGCCAACATTGCAGCATTGCATAAACTGCGTTTGCATTCCTCGAATGCTTTTAACGCGTTTCCATCTATGACAATTGGTTGCGAGGCTTAAATCTCCTATAATAATTAATCATCCCTAAAAATCTCCTCAGTTGCTTTGCTGTTTTGGGAAGGGGCAACTCTTTAACAGATTTGACCTTACTTTCCAGAGGCTTCGTGCCATGCTGAGATATATGGTATCCTAAGAATGTAACTTCTGACATACCGAATTTACATTTTGATGTATTTATCAGCATGCCATAATTTTGCATTCTAGAGAATATTTGGCGGAGGTGATCTTCGTGTTCCTGCTCCGACCTGGAAAAAATTAAAAAATCGTCGATGTATGGGAAACAGAAGTCTAGACCTCTCGTCATTTCATCTACGAACCTCTGGAAAGTTTGACCTGCATTGCGCAACCCGAATGTCATAAATGGAAATTCGTATAACCCAAACGGTGTAGTTATCGCCGTCTTTGTAATATCTTCATGTACTGGAATCTGGTTGTAGGCCTTCACAAGATCGATTGTGGAAAAGATTTTACAACCAAATAAACTACGAGAGAAATCGTGTATATGTCTTATTGGGTACTTATCTGGGATTGTCCTGGCGTTGAGTAACCTGTAGTCACCGCAGGGACGCCAACCGTTGTCCTTTTTGGTCGCTAAATGTAACGGGGATGCCCAGGGCGACTCTGAGGGGCGCGCAGTGCCACTCGCCAACATAGCCTCGAACTCACTTTTTGCTATGCGCAATTTTTCGGGTGCTAGTGCCGGGGCCGGGTGTGGTACGTATGTGGTGAACCGTGTTATGTTTGGGTATGCCTGGTGTACCTGAAGGTTTTGTAAGCTTCTGAAATTCAGAAAGAAGTTTATGATATTTCGAATCTCCAGTCACAACCTTTACACTTGGTATAGAATTATTATTTATTGCTACAAAAGCGACTGTTGACAATTTAGTTGTACCATCTATTATGCGTTTATTGCGTACATCTACAAGCAAGTTATAATAAGATAAAAAATCTACACCAATAATAGCTCTAGTTACGTCTGCTATAATAAATTGCCAACGAAAATCTCTACGTAAGCCTAAATTAATATTAAATTGTACGTAACCATATGTGTCGATCGTGGAACCATTTGCAGCACACAGTTGGTAGTTGGTCTTCTCACGTCGATCACGCAGTGCAGACCGCGGGAAAACGCATAAGTCGCTTCCGGTGTCCACCAAGAATTGAACTTTTGACCTGCGATCTGTCACGAAGAGGCAACCATTTGTAGTTGGAGGGCAATCTTCGGCCGCCATTACAGATTGCCTTGAGCATTTCCCGACTTGAAGTCGCAAGGTCGTATGCATTTCTTAGCTTGCTTTCCAAATTTGAAGTGGTACCAACATTGCGGAATCTTTCTGTAATTCGACTGAGATCGAGAAGATGGTGTTCGCTGTCTCTGCCGGTACGAACTCTGTTTGGTGCGGGAACGGGAACGGTAACAATCATCTACTTTAGTTGTGAGGGAGCTGACCTGCTTGGTTAATTCCACAATGTGGCGAGCCATTACATCCACGGCTGATTCTCCTCCCGAGCTGGTCGTTGCCGCGACTTGAGGTGACGCGATCGCGATATCATGCACTCTGTCAGCCAAATCCGCTAAGTCATTGAGAGTGAGGCTCATTTGCGATGCAATTACCGTCTGCAGATTGTTCGGCAATCGGCTAGTCCAAATTGTACGCAAAAAATTTTCAGGTATGTTGGGGCCAGCTAAATGACGCAAATGTCGGAAAAATTGTGACGGTTTGCGGTCACCGAGTTCCTCCGACTGCAAAAGTTGTTTAACTTTCCTCTCGCTCGACATCGAAAGCCTTTTAATTAATTCTAATTTTAATTTTTCGTACTTGCCCTTTTCCGGTGGTGAAGTTATAACATCTTCAACTTCGACGGCATATTGGCGGTCTAGGTGCGAAAGTACATAATAAAATTTAGTGTTGTCATCCGTTATTCTTGCCATTGCGAATTGTCCTTCAATTTGAGAAAACCATATTGTGGGTTTTTCTGGCCAAAACGGGGGTATTTTAACGCCAACCCGAAATATACCACCGCGTACACATGTAACGCAGACAGCTACACTTTGCTACCTTGCTGTTTGGTGTTGTGAACTATCGTACTCCTAAATATCTATACAACAAATTGTGCTGGTCACATGAGTATAGCAGCTATGATACTAGAGCTTCATCACACTTGATGCTGGTGCCAGTGCACCACTCAGCAGCTTTCCGAGGAAGTTACAAATATATGGCTTCTAAATGTTGGAATGACCTTCCTCCGCCGTTGCGCGGATTGAAGTCCATTACCAATTTTAAATTAAAATTAAGAAATAACCTATTGATTATACAAAAAGCCATGTATTTGTAAAAGGAATAATGTTTATTATATATATATATATATATATATTTTCTATTGATCTATGATGAAAGCCTAATACGGTATTATAAGAATGTATATGTTGATAATATCTTTATTTATATTATATTTTATTCATATTATATATTAATAACTTAAAAAAAAGTGAAAAACGTAAAGGACAGAATAGTTTCTTGTATTGTGTTTGTTAAACAGTTTCGTTCGCAGGCGCGTCTTTTTCTAGGCGGTCACTGAAAATCAGCGTTGGTATATTGTTACTCATATACCAACATCTATGCTGAGTGGCCTACCTTTTTTTAACGTCACACTGCTGTACACTTTGTTTTAATTTTTGCTTTGTCAATGTATAGTATAAAGTATAATAGTAAGATTATCTGCATGCTTAATCTTGTTGTATTATTATTATTATTATTTTACTTTTTTTTTTTTTTTCTTTGTCATTTTACTTTTTCGTTTTTGTCTGTATAGCAGTTGTATTGTTAAAATAAAGTTTAAATAAATAAATAAATAAATAAATAAAAATGCCTCCGTCATCACCTGAGATTGTGCCGGCGAATCAGATTCGTCTGTTTTCTTTGCGTCATCTTTGGGGGCCATTGGTGTTTGATTTTCTTCCGAAACGGTGCTCATTTTTGTATTCTTAACGGGGTCACCAGTTGTGGGGGTTTTGGTTGTGAAAATAAATAAGTCTTTCCTATAGTATATAAGCGTATATTATCACTTCACAATAAGTCCACAAATATAAAATAATATAGAAGGAGAAAGTCAAGAGCACAGTACATATAGGTTTAGAAAGATGAAGAATAGACGCAGGCAAAGGTATAAGAAGTAAAGATGGAAATTCAGCAATTACGTCACAGCACGTGGCAATATTAGATAAAGGATCGAGCGTCACAGGCTTCGCGTGGAACGGTAAGATTGTGACTGTTGCGCGGTCCGGAGCGAATGCGCCGCTATGCACCAGCTGAGGTAAGAGGGGCGCGAGGGCGGCGGGCACGGTGACTCGCCGTGCCACGCTGCGCTCGCGCATCCGCGAATCTTAGGGATCCGTAAATCTATTTTATAATTATAAATAATATTTTTGTATTTTTATATCGATACATTATTTAATTATATTTTATGTAAGTATACGTGTGTTGTGTATAGTGTATATTGTATATTCTATATATGTATATGTAAGTATATATTTATTATATAATGTGGGTTGCCCACATCACTCCCCTCCGAGAGGCCGTGTCTACGGGCGATAGAAATCAGGAAATCGCACTTGACGACCAGAACGTGTGGTAAGCAGGCTGTAGTGCAAGCCTTAGAGAGTCTTCACGCAAGAAAACGTGCGAGCAGGTGCCAAGGTCTTTGTAAATGAAGACTTTCTGTACGGCTTTGTTTGATGTGGGTATAGGTTGCAAGTTGTTCGCAAATGTTCTGATGCGTACTGAAAAATCAGTAAGGTCAGTTGTACATTTGTCATCTTTGTGGCCAAAAAATTCACCGGGCAGCCGCAGTGGTTCTCCGTATACTAGTTCGGCTGACGAAGTTTGAAGATCTTCCTTAAAACAACTTCGGATGCCGAGCAGAACTAATGGCAGTGCTTCATACCATCCACTCTCAGTGTGACACATGATGGCCGATTTAAGTTGTCGATGGAAACGTTCGACGAGGCCGTTGCACTGGGGGTGGTATGCAGTTGTTCTGCGATGTTTAAAACCAAGAGTTTTTGACAGTTGCTGAAAAGTGGCGCTTTCGAATTGTTTGCCACGGTCGGTTACGACGTCTGTAGGGCAACCGAAGCGAGCGACCCATCCCAGCAAAAATGCTTTGACCACAGATTCCGCAGTTATGTCGGTAAGGGGGACAGCTTCAGCCCATTGCGTGAAGCGATCGACTGCTGTCAAACAGTACCGGTATTCGCGGGAAGGTGGAAGTGGTCCGAAAAGGTCTAAATGGACATGTTTAAATCGCTCTGAAGGTAAATCAACAGTACCTAAAGGAGATCTGACATGTCGGTTTACTTTTGAGCGTTGACAGCATAAACATGCCTTAGACCATGTTCGGCAGTCTTTCCTTATCTGTGGCCAAACATAGCGTTGTGCTATCAATTTTGCGCTTGCGTTAGCTCCAGGATGACTCAATCCGTGAAGACTGTCAAAAACTTTTTTGCGTAAACTTTTGGGTACAAAGGGTCTGGGGATCGGTGTACTTACATCGCAGTACAAATAAATACGACCCCCAGGCACAGCAACCTTTTTAATATGCAATGCAGACTCCTCGGTGAGGTACTGAGCGAGTTCTGCATCTCCTTCCTGTGACTTTGCCAATTCCCCCAAGTTCACTGGTTCGAAAACTTCGTCTACACGAGAAAGGGTATCTGCCACGATGTTGTCTTTACCGGATACGTGGTGTATATCTGTAGAAAATTGCGAAATATAATCTAAATATCTATACTGACGGGGACTGCAGTTACTTTTTCTTTCTCGAAATGCGAAACAGAGTGGTTTGTGGTCAGTATAAATAGTAAAAGAAGTTGTTTCGAACCAATGGCGAAAATATTTGATATTTTCGTAAATGGCGAGGAGTTCGCGATCGTACGTTGAATATTTTCTCTGCGCTGCACTTAGCTTGCGGGAAAAGAAAGCAAGGGGTTGCCAATATCCACCTTTAGCTGCTGAACAACTCCACCTATTGCTTCGTCGGAAGCGTCTGTGAAGAGTCCTAATTTGGCCTTTGGATCTGGATGGGCCAACATTGCAGCATTGCATAAACTGCGTTTGCATTCCTCGAATGCTTTTAACGCGTTTCCATCTATGACAATTGGTTGCGAGGCTTAAATCTCCTATAATAATTAATCATCCCTAAAAATCTCCTCAGATGCTTTGCTGTTTTGGGAAGGGGCAACTCTTTAACAGATTTGACCTTACTTTCCAGAGGCTTCGTGCCATGCTGAGATATATGGTATCCTAAGAATGTAACTTCTGACATACCGAATTTACATTTTGATGTATTTATCAGCATGCCATAATTTTGCATTCTAGAGAATATTTGGCGGAGGTGATCTTCGTGTTCCTGCTCCGACCTGGAAAAAATTAAAAAATCGTCGATGTATGGGAAACAGAAGTCTAGACCTCTCGTCATTTCATCTACGAACCTCTGGAAAGTTTGACCTGCATTGCGCAACCCGAATGTCATAAATAGAAATTCGTATAACCCAAACGGTGTAGTTATCGCCGTCTTTGTAATATCTTCATGTACTGGAATCTGGTTGTAGGCCTTCACAAGATCGATTGTGGAAAAGATTTTACAACCAAATAAACTACGAGAGAAATCGTGTATATGTCTTATTGGGTACTTATCTGGGATTGTCCTGGCGTTGAGTAACCTGTAGTCACCGCAGGGACGCCAACCGTTGTCCTTTTTGGTCGCTAAATGTAACGGGGATGCCCAGGGCGACTCTGAGGGGCGCGCAGTGCCACTCGCCAACATAGCCTCGAACTCACTTTTTGCTATGCGCAATTTTTCGGGTGCTAGTGCCGGGGCCGGGTGTGGTACGTATGTGGTGAACCGTGTTATGTTTGGGTATGCCTGGTGTACCTGAAGGTTTTGTAAGCTTCTGAAATTCAGAAAGAAGTTTATGATATTTCGAATCTCCAGTCACAACCTTTACACTTGGTATAGAATTATTATTTATTGCTACAAAAGCGACTGTTGACAATTTAGTTGTACCATCTATTATGCGTTTATTGCGTACATCTACAAGCAAGTTATAATAAGATAAAAAATCTACACCAATAATAGCTCTAGTTACGTCTGCTATAATAAATTGCCAACGAAAATCTCTACGTA
Source organism: Heliconius charithonia (assembly GCA_030704555.1). NCBI lineage: Eukaryota > Metazoa > Arthropoda > Insecta > Lepidoptera > Nymphalidae > Heliconius > Heliconius charithonia. The sequence goes on from CM060828.1 coordinate 9,006,753, forward strand.
AGCCTAAATTAATATTAAATTGTACGTAACCATATGTGTCGATCGTGGAACCATTTGCAGCACACAGTTGGTAGTTGGTCTTCTCACGTCGATCACGCAGTGCAGACCGCGGGAAAACGCATAAGTCGCTTCCGGTGTCCACCAAGAATTGAACTTTTGACCTGCGATCTGTCACGAAGAGGCAACCATTTGTAGTTGGAGGGCAATCTTCGGCCGCCATTACAGATTGCCTTGAGCATTTCCCGACTTGAAGTCGCAAGGTCGTATGCATTTCTTAGCTTGCTTTCCAAATTTGAAGTGGTACCAACATTGCGGAATCTTTCTGTAATTCGACTGAGATCGAGAAGATGGTGTTCGCTGTCTCTGCCGGTACGAACTCTGTTTGGTGCGGGAACGGGAACGGTAACAATCATCTACTTTAGTTGTGAGGGAGCTGACCTGCTTGGTTAATTCCACAATGTGGCGAGCCATTACATCCACGGCTGATTCTCCTCCCGAGCTGGTCGTTGCCGCGACTTGAGGTGACGCGATCGCGATATCATGCACTCTGTCAGCCAAATCCGCTAAGTCATTGAGAGTGAGGCTCATTTGCGATGCAATTACCGTCTGCAGATTGTTCGGCAATCGGCTAGTCCAAATTGTACGCAAAAAATTTTCAGGTATGTTGGGGCCAGCTAAATGACGCAAATGTCGGAAAAATTGTGACGGTTTGCGGTCACCGAGTTCCTCCGACTGCAAAAGTTGTTTAACTTTCCTCTCGCTCGACATCGAAAGCCTTTTAATTAATTCTAATTTTAATTTTTCGTACTTGCCCTTTTCCGGTGGTGAAGTTATAACATCTTCAACTTCGACGGCATATTGGCGGTCTAGGTGCGAAAGTACATAATAAAATTTAGTGTTGTCATCCGTTATTCTTGCCATTGCGAATTGTCCTTCAATTTGAGAAAACCATATTGTGGGTTTTTCTGGCCAAAACGGGGGTATTTTAACGCCAACCCGAAATATACCACCGCGTACACATGTAACGCAGACAGCTACACTTTGCTACCTTGCTGTTTGGTGTTGTGAACTATCGTACTCCTAAATATCTATACAACAAATTGTGCTGGTCACATGAGTATAGCAGCTATGATACTAGAGCTTCATCACACTTGATGCTGGTGCCAGTGCACCACTCAGCAGCTTTCCGAGGAAGTTACAAATATATGGCTTCTAAATGTTGGAATGACCTTCCTCCGCCGTTGCGCGGATTGAAGTCCATTACCAATTTTAAATTAAAATTAAGAAATAACCTATTGATTATACAAAAAGCCATGTATTTGTAAAAGGAATAATGTTTATTATATATATATATATATATATATTTTCTATTGATCTATGATGAAAGCCTAATACGGTATTATAAGAATGTATATGTTGATAATATCTTTATTTATATTATATTTTATTCATATTATATATTAATAACTTAAAAAAAAGTGAAAAACGTAAAGGACAGAATAGTTTCTTGTATTGTGTTTGTTAAACAGTTTCGTTCGCAGGCGCGTCTTTTTCTAGGCGGTCACTGAAAATCAGCGTTGGTATATTGTTACTCATATACCAACATCTATGCTGAGTGGCCTACCTTTTTTTAACGTCACACTGCTGTACACTTTGTTTTAATTTTTGCTTTGTCAATGTATAGTATAAAGTATAATAGTAAGATTATCTGCATGCTTAATCTTGTTGTATTATTATTATTATTATTTTACTTTTTTTTTTTTTTTCTTTGTCATTTTACTTTTTCGTTTTTGTCTGTATAGCAGTTGTATTGTTAAAATAAAGTTTAAATAAATAAATAAATAAATAAATAAAAATGCCTCCGTCATCACCTGAGATTGTGCCGGCGAATCAGATTCGTCTGTTTTCTTTGCGTCATCTTTGGGGGCCATTGGTGTTTGATTTTCTTCCGAAACGGTGCTCATTTTTGTATTCTTAACGGGGTCACCAGTTGTGGGGGTTTTGGTTGTGAAAATAAATAAGTCTTTCCTATAGTATATAAGCGTATATTATCACTTCACAATAAGTCCACAAATATAAAATAATATAGAAGGAGAAAGTCAAGAGCACAGTACATATAGGTTTAGAAAGATGAAGAATAGACGCAGGCAAAGGTATAAGAAGTAAAGATGGAAATTCAGCAATTACGTCACAGCACGTGGCAATATTAGATAAAGGATCGAGCGTCACAGGCTTCGCGTGGAACGGTAAGATTGTGACTGTTGCGCGGTCCGGAGCGAATGCGCCGCTATGCACCAGCTGAGGTAAGAGGGGCGCGAGGGCGGCGGGCACGGTGACTCGCCGTGCCACGCTGCGCTCGCGCATCCGCGAATCTTAGGGATCCGTAAATCTATTTTATAATTATAAATAATATTTTTGTATTTTTATATCGATACATTATTTAATTATATTTTATGTAAGTATACGTGTGTTGTGTATAGTGTATATTGTATATTCTATATATGTATATGTAAGTATATATTTATTATATAATGTGGGTTGCCCACATCACTCCCCTCCGAGAGGCCGTGTCTACGGGCGATAGAAATCAGGAAATCGCACTTGACGACCAGAACGTGTGGTAAGCAGGCTGTAGTGCAAGCCTTAGAGAGTCTTCACGCAAGAAAACGTGCGAGCAGGTGCCAAGGTCTTTGTAAATGAAGACTTTCTGTACGGCGTGGTTTGATGTGGGTATAGGTTGCAAGTTGTTCGCAAATGTTCTGATGCGTACTGAAAAATCAGTAAGGTCAGTTGTACATTTGTCATCTTTGTGGCCAAAAAATTCACCGGGCAGCCGCAGTGGTTCTCCGTATACTAGTTCGGCTGACGAAGTTTGAAGATCTTCCTTAAAACAACTTCGGATGCCGAGCAGAACTAATGGCAGTGCTTCATACCATCCACTCTCAGTGTGACACATGATGGCCGATTTAAGTTGTCGATGGAAACGTTCGACGAGGCCGTTGCACTGGGGGTGGTATGCAGTTGTTCTGCGATGTTTAAAACCAAGAGTTTTTGACAGTTGCTGAAAAGTGGCGCTTTCGAATTGTTTGCCACGGTCGGTTACGACGTCTGTAGGGCAACCGAAGCGAGCGACCCATCCCAGCAAAAATGCTTTGACCACAGATTCCGCAGTTATGTCGGTAAGGGGGACAGCTTCAGCCCATTGCGTGAAGCGATCGACTGCTGTCAAACAGTACCGGTATTCGCGGGAAGGTGGAAGTGGTCCGAAAAGGTCTAAATGGACATGTTTAAATCGCTCTGAAGGTAAATCAACAGTACCTAAAGGAGATCTGACATGTCGGTTTACTTTTGAGCGTTGACAGCATAAACATGCCTTAGACCATGTTCGGCAGTCTTTCCTTATCTGTGGCCAAACATAGCGTTGTGCTATCAATTTTGCGCTTGCGTTAGCTCCAGGATGACTCAATCCGTGAAGACTGTCAAAAACTTTTTTGCGTAAACTTTTGGGTACAAAGGGTCTGGGGATCGGTGTACTTACATCGCAGTACAAATAAATACGACCCCCAGGCACAGCAACCTTTTTAATATGCAATGCAGACTCCTCGGTGAGGTACTGAGCGAGTTCTGCATCTCCTTCCTGTGACTTTGCCAATTCCCCCAAGTTCACTGGTTCGAAAACTTCGTCTACACGAGAAAGGGTATCTGCCACGATGTTGTCTTTACCGGATACGTGGTGTATATCTGTAGAAAATTGCGAAATATAATCTAAATATCTATACTGACGGGGACTGCAGTTACTTTTTCTTTCTCGAAATGCGAAACAGAGTGGTTTGTGGTCAGTATAAATAGTAAAAGAAGTTGTTTCGAACCAATGGCGAAAATATTTGATATTTTCGTAAATGGCGAGGAGTTCGCGATCGTACGTTGAATATTTTCTCTGCGCTGCACTTAGCTTGCGGGAAAAGAAAGCAAGGGGTTGCCAATATCCACCTTTAGCTGCTGAACAACTCCACCTATTGCTTCGTCGGAAGCGTCTGTGAAGAGTCCTAATTTGGCCTTTGGATCTGGATGGGCCAACATTGCAGCATTGCATAAACTGCGTTTGCATTCCTCGAATGCTTTTAACGCGTTTCCATCTATGACAATTGGTTGCGAGGCTTAAATCTCCTATAATAATTAATCATCCCTAAAAATCTCCTCAGTTGCTTTGCTGTTTTGGGAAGGGGCAACTCTTTAACAGATTTGACCTTACTTTCCAGAGGCTTCGTGCCATGCTGAGACATATGGTATCCTAAGAATGTAACTTCTGACATACCGAATTTACATTTTGATGTATTTATCAGCATGCCATAATTTTGCATTCTAGAGAATATTTGGCGGAGGTGATCTTCGTGTTCCTGCTCCGACCTGGAAAAAATTAAAAAATCGTCGATGTATGGGAAACAGAAGTCTAGACCTCTCGTCATTTCATCTACGAACCTCTGGAAAGTTTGACCTGCATTGCGCAACCCGAATGTCATAAATGGAAATTCGTATAACCCAAACGGTGTAGTTATCGCCGTCTTTATAATATCGTCTTCATGTACTGGAATCTGGTTGTAGGCCTTCACAAGATCGATTGTGGAAAAGATTTTACAACCAGATAAACTATGAGAGAAATCGTGTATATGTCGTATTGGGTACTTATTGTCCTGACGTTGAGTAACCTGTAGTCACCGCAGGGACGCCAACCGTTGTCCTTTTTGGTCGCTAAATGTAACGGGGATGCCCAGGGCGACTCTGAGGGGCGCGCAGTGCCGCTCGCCAACATAGCCTCGAACTCACTTTTTGCTATGCGCAATTTTTCGGGTGCTAGTCGGCGAGGTGCGCATGAAACGGGTGGGCCGGGTGTGGTACGTATGTGGTGAACCGTGTTATGTTTGGGTATGCCTGGTGTACCTGAAGGTTTTGTAAGCTTCTGAAATTCAGAAAGAAGTTTATGATATTTCGAATCTCCAGTCACAACCTTTACACTTGGTATAGAATTATTATTTATTGCTACAAAAGCGACTGTTGACAATTTAGTTGTACCATCTATTATGCGTTTATTGCGTACATCTACTAGCAAGTTATAATAAGATAAAAAATCTACACCAATAATAGCTCTAGTTACGTCTGCTATAATAAATTGCCAACGAAAATCTCTACGTAAGCCTAAATTAATATTAAATTGTACGTAACCATATGTGTCGATCGTGGAACCATTTGCAGCACACAGTTGGTAGTTGGTCTTCTCACGTCGATCACGCAGTGCAGACCGCGGGAAAACGCATAAGTCGCTTCCGGTGTCCACCAAGAATTGAACTTTTGACCTGCGATCTGTCACGAAGAGGCGACCATTTGTAGTTGGAGGGCAATCTTCGGCCGCCATTACAGATTGCCTTGAGCATTTCCCGACTTGAAATCGCAAGGTCGTATGCATTTCTTAGCTTGCTTTCCAAATTTGAAGTGGTACCAACATTGCGGAATCTTTCTGTAATTCGACTGAGATCGAGAAGATGGTGTTCGCTGTCTCTGCCGGTACGAACTCTGTTTGGTGCGGGAACGGGAACGGTAACAATCATCTACTTTAGTTGTAAGGGAGCTGACCTGCTTGGTTAATTCCACAATGTGGCGAGCCATTACATCCACGGCTGATTCTCCTCCCGAGCTGGTCGTTGCCGCGACTTGAGGTGACGCGATCGCGATATCATGCACTCTGTCAGCCAAATCCGCTAAGTCATTGAGAGTGAGGCTCATTTGCGATGCAATTACCGTCTGCAGATTGTTCGGCAATCGGCTAGTCCAAATTGTACGCAAAAAATTTTCAGGTATGTTAGGGCCAGCTAAATGACGCAAATGTCGGAAAAATTGTGACGGTTTGCGGTCACCGAGTTCCTCCGACTGCAAAAGTTGTTTAACTTTCCTCTCGCTCGACATCGAAAGCCTTTTAATTAATTCTAATTTTAATTTTTCGTACTTGCCCTTTTCCGGTGGTGAAGTTATAACATCTTCAACTTCGACGGCATATTGGCGGTCTAGGTGCGAAAGTACATAATAAAATTTAGTGTTGTCATCCGTTATTCTTGCCATTGCGAATTGTCCTTCAATTTGAGAAAACCATATTGTGGGTTTTTCTGGCCAAAACGGGGGTATTTTAACGCCAACCCGAAATATACCACCGCGTACACATGTAACGCAGACAGCTACACTTTGCTACCTTGCTGTTTGGTGTTGTGAACTATCGTACTCCTAAATATCTATACAACAAATTGTGCTGGTCACATGAGTATAGCAGCTATGATACTAGAGCTTCATCACACTTGATGCTGGTGCCAGTGCACCACTCAGCAGCTTTCCGAGGAAGTTACAAATATATGGCTTCTAAATGTTGGAATGACCTTCCTCCGCCGTTGCGCGGATTGAAGTCCATTACCAATTTTAAATTAAAATTAAGAAATAACCTATTGATTATACAAAAAGCCATGTATTTGTAAAAGGAATAATGTTTATTATATATATATATATATATATTTTCTATTGATCTATGATGAAAGCCTAATACGGTATTATAAGAATGTATATGTTGATAATATCTTTATTTATATTATATTTTATTCATATTATATATTAATAACTTAAAAAAAAGTGAAAAACGTAAAGGACAGAATAGTTTCTTGTATTGTGTTTGTTAAACAGTTTCGTTCGCAGGCGCGTCTTTTTCTAGGCGGTCACTGAAAATCAGCGTTGGTATATTGTTACTCATATACCAACATCTATGCTGAGTGGCCTACCTTTTTTTAACGTCACACTGCTGTACACTTTGTTTTAATTTTTGCTTTGTCAATGTATAGTATAAAGTATAATAGTAAGATTATCTGCATGCTTAATCTTGTTGTATTATTATTATTATTATTTTACTTTTTTTTTTTTTTCTTTGTCATTTTACTTTTTCGTTTTTGTCTGTATAGCAGTTGTATTGTTAAAATAAAGTTTAAATAAATAAATAAATAAATAAATAAAAATGCCTCCGTCATCACCTGAGATTGTGCCGGCGAATCAGATTCGTCTGTTTTCTTTGCGTCATCTTTGGGGGCCATTGGTGTTTGATTTTCTTCCGAAACGGTGCTCATTTTTGTATTCTTAACGGGGTCACCAGTTGTGGGGGTTTTGGTTGTGAAAATAAATAAGTCTTTCCTATAGTATATAAGCGTATATTATCACTTCACAATAAGTCCACAAATATAAAATAATATAGAAGGAGAAAGTCAAGAGCACAGTACATATAGGTTTAGAAAGATGAAGAATAGACGCAGGCAAAGGTATAAGAAGTAAAGATGGAAATTCAGCAATTACGTCACAGCACGTGGCAATATTAGATAAAGGATCGAGCGTCACAGGCTTCGCGTGGAACGGTAAGATTGTGACTGTTGCGCGGTCCGGAGCGAATGCGCCGCTATGCACCAGCTGAGGTAAGAGGGGCGCGAGGGCGGCGGGCACGGTGACTCGCCGTGCCACGCTGCGCTCGCGCATCCCCGAATCTTAGGGATCCGTAAATCTATTTTATAATTATAAATAATATTTTTGTATTTTTATATCGATACATTATTTAATTATATTTTATGTAAGTATACGTGTGTTGTGTATAGTGTATATTGTATATTCTATATATGTATATGTAAGTATATATTTATTATATAATGTGGGTTGCCCACACACATAAATCACGTATGTGACAAACTGAGAGGGGTACTTGCTAAATTTCATTTAGTGAAACATAAAGTGCCATATAAAACGCTCCTGTTATTGTACATGGCTTTGGCTGAATCAATAATATCGTACGGACTGTCCAGCTACGGAAGAACATATAAAACGCATTTGGATCAAATTTACTACTTACAGTTACGCATTTTGAAAGAAGTTGTCCCATATAACATAAAAAAATCTTTCAATAACAACAACGAAATTTTTTTTGAATTTTGTAAAATTTTACCAATACACGAAAAAACTGAGTTAACACTTTTATCAGAACACTTTTTTAATGATAACTTTAAACACTATAAGGATATGAGCTCAACAAAAATAACAACGCGAAGTATGGTCAATCTAAAACTTATATTACCTAACTATTGTAATATGTATGGCAAAAGATCGTTACAATATATCATACCAAAACTTATCAATCAACTTCCACTGTCAGTAAAAAACACAATAACACACAAAAATATAAAACACATATTAGAACGTCATTACCAAGAAGAACTAACTAAGAAGGTAAAATTATAGGCATATATTCTTAAAAAAAAAAACTTAATTTGTGCAGTCATAAAATACTTGTATGGTGTGAAAATTAATTAAATCAATAATTTATATAAAAAAAATAAAAAAAATAATAATTTATAAATAAATAATATGCATGAATCAACCTGTATACGCTTATACACTCGAAGTCTTTGGTTTATTGATTAGAAATAATTGTTAATTTAAATGTACCCTCGTTTTTGTGATTTAATTTTAAACATGTTATTCTTAGTGCGAGTTATTTGTTAGATATTTATTGTAATATGTTTCTACTCATAGAAATGTTTGATGGCGCTGGTGCACGGTAAAACTCGAATGAGTTTATGATTGCACCTTGAATTTATATTTATCATTATTCTGTAATAGTCTACTTAAATAAATAAAATAAATAAAATTTCGACTATCCTAAGAAACTTATAAAAGTAGAACCAAAGTGTGAAAAACTTATCACTTTAAAAACAAATTATACTGACGGATTTTATATTTACGATGACTATGTTTGGTCTAAAGGATTAATATCCCCTGGTGCTATTATTAATGTTATAAACGGAAAATTTATAACCACAGCCATCAATTCCAATTCAGAAGGACGAACCATATGTAACATAGCTAAGTTTAAATTACGTCCCTATAACAGTATATATAAAAAGCGCAAACAAAATACAAATGCCGACGCCCCTTCTAGGACAAAACTATTTCAAAATAGTATAGAATCTTTATTAACCGTGAATTCTAATGATAATAAAGATGACAATTTAATTGACCAAATATCCCAAGACGTAGGTGCACAAATTACTGAAAACGTAGCACAGGTTCCTCTTGTACCATGTAATAATAATTATAATAACATGGAGCCTGACAACAATGACAGACATAACATTCCCACATCAGAGACTGATGACAAAACTGACAGTAAGGATATCAGTACAATTGACCCTGATAACTTAGTATCCACTAACCATTCCCAAACAGATAACGAAAATAAAAATTTACTAATTAAATATAACGATAATGACAGACAAGCTAAGCAATTTCATCTTAAAAGAACGCCCAGTTCGAAATATAGAGTAGACAATAGATTAACTGACTAAGACATTAGTTAAAAACGTATTTACCAAAGTAAATAATACTGAGAGAAAAATCGCCACATTTTTAAAGAACAACATAAGAAAAATATATAAGGTAGGTGAAACAGTGTATAAGCAAGTTACTAAAACGGCGCTCAGAGATAAAGCCATACCAGACTTCAAAGGTCCGTATAAAATAATAAATCTGTACTCTAATAATATAAAGGAGATTATAAATAATCATCCAAACACTAATTCTAATAGAGTTCGTCTTAAGTTGCTACGAAGACCTCATCTTGTTTCAGGTCCCTCATTACCGGAGCCCTCGTGTTCCAGGTAGGAGCCAAAATAACCATAGACCCTATAGATAATACACATGGAATTTTATTATTTAAAGAAGGTCAAATTCTGAAACAGAATGATACATTTAACCTTGCTTGTTCCTATAATATAACTCATTTGCAGTTCACTTTTAAAGAACTCATATCATTGTACGTGAGTACTAAAAATGCAGAAGTTAATACTTCATCTGAGAGGATACATAAAGCCTACAGAGATCAAATAGAATATAAGTTAGATTTAATTAATAAAAAGTTCTTGTTTCTTAATCCTACTTCTAGAGTTAAGCGTGGTATTATAAATGGTTTAGGTTCAGTAATAAAAGTTATAACAGGAAATCTAGACGCCAACGACGCCATTAGATTTGAAAATGAAATTAGTAAAATTCGTAACTCAGTTAATAATATTCATATTTCATTAGGTGTAATGCACCCTAGTATTTTAAGCCCTAGAAATTTAATTTTAGAATTATTAAATTTGCAAAAAGTATATTCCTTTAAAGCAGTTACAGAGATTAATATTATTGATATTAATAAAATAGAGCAGTCTATTACGGTGAAAGCATATAGTACAGAACATTTCTTAACTTTCATCCTAGAAATTCCTTCCATTGCTCCTGAGATATATGATTATGTACATCTTTATTCCATTCCTGATAAATATAACCTAACAATTATTCCCCAATCCAAGTTCCTTGTACTTGGTAACGAAGGGTCCACATACCTAAACGAAGGATGTAGAAAAATATCAGAAGGGATGCAACTCTGCAAATCACTTGAAATTAAAAGCATAGATAATTCCGAGGACTGCAATATTATAAAGAAATAGATTGGCCTATTATCATGGCTGTTCCCAGCTGGCCTACGATCATTATATACATTTTTATAATAATTTTCATTATGTGGAAAATCTACAAGCATTTACGCAGAGTCCCGGAGAAAATCAACAGCGTGGACGCTTCAGGAACCTGCAGGACCAGCTTCCATCTTAAGGAGGGAGGAGTTAACAATGTGTAAAGGCACATTCCCCTGAGGCCGCACTTGCAGCTCGTGGGAACAAACAATGGAGTTCAAGATATTTGCTGAATTAACTATTTTCAATAATATAAATTTTTAATTAATATTTTTTGTCTTCAACTTGCTTTGATACAGAAAGGTTCTTTGTAAAATTAAATAAATAAATAATTTTTTAAAAAGCCTTTTTCTCGCCTGCGTAATTTAACTAAAGCTCTCCTTTTTTTTTCCCTGTATGCCTCCATCAATGTTCTGAGGGCGAAAACGGCGTCCATAGTGCCCGATCCTGTCTGAAATCCATATTGAGACTCAGAGATAGTACACTCGCGGCGGAGCCTGAGGTCGATCATGCGTTCGAAGAGCTTCATGGTATGACTCATAAGCTTAATGACCCTGTAACTACCACAATCTTGAACACTGCCCCTTCCCTTGTAAATAGGGGTAATGAAGCTGAGACGCCACTGGTGTGGCATCTTTCAAGTGTTCAAGATATGGTTAAAAAAAAAAAAAGGACAGTAAGCATGAGCACACCAAGAGAGCCCAACGATTTTCACGCTTCGATCGGAATGTCGTCAGGTCCCACCGCTTTTCCGTTCTTCATGCGTCGAAGGCAATTGCGAGTTTCGTCAAGGGTTATCGGGGCAATAAGTCCGAGGTTAGGCGGTGGGTCGTGATGAAGACTGCATGGGTGCTGAGTATTCAGCAACTCCTGGAAGTAGCTTCTCCACCTCTCCTTCACAGAGGCATGACTACAGAGCAGCGTGCCCTAGGAATCTCTGACGCAAAGACATTTTGCGATATCTTGCGTCGCTTTATCCCGGGAACGTGCCAGTTTATAAATGAACTTCTGCCCCTCCACAGTTTCAAGTTTATCATACAATGGAGACAAACTCTCACTGCGGGCTCTGGCTACAGCTCTTTTACTGGCATGTTTAGCTACTATGTAGTCCAGTCTGTCTTCAGGAGAGTTGGATTGCTGCCACTTCTTAAAGGCATCCTTCTTTTCACGAGTCACCTCCTGCACCTTGTCATTCCACCACCATGTCTCCCTGTCTATGACACGTCCTCCCCTAGAAAGGCCAAGAACTCGCCTGCCTGCCGCAATGATTGCCGACTGAGCTCGATCCCAAGCATCCTGAGCAGTCTCGGTGTTAGTCGAAAGATTATGACTTTTCACCTCTGTCAGGAACTCGGTCTGCATCGGTCCATTCAGCAACCACCACTTGATCCGAGGCCTACGTTTCTCGGCTACTTTCTTCTTCGGAGTAACGTTAAGGTCCATGACAAGAAGACGATGTTGGACCGTAAGGCTTTCGCCTGGAATGACCTTACAGTTACCCTGCCCATATGGCACCGTCTGGTCAATAAGTAGTCTATTTGAGTTGAGTGGAACCTGCTCTAACACGTGATAAGGTGCTGAGGATTCTTTTGGAAGAACGTATTCACGACGGCCAGATCCGACGCAATACAGGTTCTCAGAATATTTTCTCCCTCTGTATTGCGAAGACCGTGCCCAAAACCCCCGTGAATACGTTCATACGGCTCAGCAGCCTTACCGACATGACCGTTCACGTCCCCCCCAACTAAGACCACTTCGGTAGACGGTACAGCAAGTAGCACCTCTTCATACTGCTCCCAGAATGTCTCCTTTTCGGACGCGCTACATCCCGCCTGGGGAGCATAGGCACTGATTAAGTTTGTGGTAACGCCCTCAATCAGTACCCTTACTCGCATCAAGCAGCGACGGTCAACTTCAAGGAGCCCATTCTGAAGCTATTCAGAAAGCACTACCGCCACACCGTTTCGACCGGAAGGTGACCCAGTGTATATAAGCCGGTAACCCTGTCCGATGTTACGGGACTTATTGCCCTTCCAGCGAGTTTCCTGGAGGAAAGCACACTGGACCCGACGTCTCATGAGTACATCTGCGAGTTCCCTGCATCGTCCGGTAAGAGAGCCAATATTCCACGTTGCAAGGCGGAGTTTCCTTCTGGGTACTCGCGTCTTTAGCCGTGCCCGTACTTGACACGGTAGCCCTTGCCCACTTATCGCAGGTGTAGGGCGATGTGCCTGCGCGTCGTTTAGCGGCGACGCCCTAGCCGTACCCAGTTTCCTACGTGAACTGTCCATTTGTAGCGGCGGATGGCGGTTTTTAAATGGAGCGACTGCCATCTGACCTCCAAAACCCCTTTGTGGGGAGAAACCGCGGGGAGAAGAATAGGACAGATGGAAAAGGGAGGAAGGATAGGTAGAAGGAGAGAGTAGGAAAAAGGAAGAGATTAAAAGAAGGGGACACCACTTTTACGGACTGGACGGAGGTTAAAACAAGTGGTGGCTCGAGGATCTGGGGTCGCGTACCCGTATGCCCAAGAACAAATATCGGACAGATATTAGACAGGGCACCCTCTGGATGAACAGGGCACCCTCTGGATGAACAGGGCACCCTCTGGATGACAGGGCACCCTCTGCATGAACAGGGCACCCTCTGGATGAACAGGGCACCCTCTGGATGAACAGAGCACCTTCTGGATGATAACTCAACTCCATTCAATCTCTTATCAAGTATAATGCCTAAAAATTTTTAAATGGTCCTGACGGGACTAGACACCGAATAGCTTCTGTACTGGAATTAGACAACATACTGTCAGTTGTTCGTTGTTCAGGTGCCTCCAGTGGGTCCAGGTGCTGCAAATACTGTGACTTCAAAAGCAAGGATAGCTTCCTCAACACTAACTCACCGGCCTAAACGTAATATTAAAAAATTATTGTGATCGTGTACAATAATGCGTTAGCGTACGTATTACGTTTTAAGTTTTCCCTATTTTTGTATTTCGACCATACTTGATTACTTTTTATTTATTTTTGCTTGTACTTAGTGTAGCGTTGATTTTATACGGTATTAGTTTAATTTAGTTCATAGTCCTTACCCACTTAAGTTTATTTAGATTATTACATCGACTGATTGGATTTCGATACTGTCAGCTGTCACATCTTGTCATTTATGTTCGGAAATGAGTGCTAAACACTGAATATAATTTCTTATTCTACTCTTTCGTTATATGGTCTGGTGCTCTTTAACAACTTAGTGTGGCGAATATATGAGTATTGTTAGTTTTAGCCATTTTTAAAATTACCTGTGTATGTTTTTTTTTAAATAATAATCCAGAAAATAATAATTTTTACTAGAGATGCGCCGAATCGTGTTTACACCAAATAACCGAATACCGAATACTATTCGGTTTAAACTTTACCGAACCGAATATTCGGCCGAATTATTCGGTTCACCATTTCTTCGTTATTTGCGGGTCTTAACATGCTACCTTTCGTCGCTCGCTCGATAACATTTCAAAAATTGTCCAAATGTACCAGAAATTACCTATCAACAATGTTGGACCCTCGATTTAGAATGAGATTTCTTGCTTCTGAAAATAGCGAACTGGGACTATATATATATATATTGAAGCTGATAAATATATATATATATATATTTATCAGCTTAAAACTGTATCCCGCACACAGCTGGGTAGGCAGAGGGAACCTAGTGTTAAAACTTTCAATCCCCCACTTTCTGCAGAATTCTGGAGTTATTGCGTGTTGAGTGACTCAAGAGTATTATTATTTTGAAGTAAATATTTCATCTCCTGGAGTGGGGATCGGACCCACAACCAGTCGGTTTTACAGTCACACTTCGTGCTGCGCCACGATTGGTCTCAATTTATTTTTTTTAGAGGAATGTTATGTAGCGTTTTATAACTGTTGTAAAGAACTTGCCTCGACGAATCTTGTCATTGCAGAAGATCCTAAAAGCCAAATCACTGTGTAATAAGATAGTTATGCTGGTGAAATTCTTCTACCCAGAGTTCTTTTGATTGGTGGGCAAAGTATAAGTCCAATTTAGCCAGTGTTTTTTTGATATGGAGGACCGTATTAAAAATAAACCATCTCTGCGCTGGTGCACCCCTGTGTCGGCTTGACCCATTTGATCGGATACAACGCAGATCTGTTTTGAATCGTTGGGGACCATAATCTGCGAAGGACTTGACACTTTAGCTCTGCGTAGAGTCTAGCTGTGCGTTCTTTGTCGCATTTATCATGGGGAGTGTTTTGGGAAACTGTTTCACCCGTTACCTGCCGCCGCACAGTACGTAACAAATTAAAATACCATCCTCTGTCTGGATATGTGGCATTCCACTACTCTGTGGTCTTGTAGGAACTACGTTCCACGCGCCGCGCAACTGTAGATTGGCCTACCCGCGGTAATGCTTTCAAGTCAATACGACTTGGGTGTCTTCAAAAAGCTCCTTTATCTCCACCTCAAAGGCCGGCAACGCACTTATAGCTCCTCTGGTGTCATGAGTGCGGGCAAGATTGTGGTGGCGGTGGTCACTCACTATCAGGTGACCCGTACTCTTGTTTCTGTGTCTTTTTTGTGGGGGACTACCCCCATAATCTCTATACATTTGTTACATTCTGATATTAACTTAACAATTCCCTGCTAATAAATAACTTCCCTTTTTGCCTGAATGCATATTTAATTAAAGCCGCCTTGAGCTCTTCATCATCAAATCGTTTTCCACGGACATAATTTTGAAATTTCCGAACAAATAATAATCACTATTTTCTTATATTATCCGTGGAAACACGCGTCATGTAGAACGTTGTCACAGAGAAATAACGCTCCTTTATTTTTATATGCAATCAGCAAAATTTCATTTTAGTCCCAAAACACCGTGGACGCTTCTAGCACTCTGCTAAGCAATTTTATCCACTAACAAGCGCCAAAAACTCCCTACATCACACTCGCAATAACTTCTGAAAGATTAAAACAGTCATGTTTAGTCTTTCAGCGGAGATCCGGAGACAACCAGGCTCTTTGCTCACCTCAGTGAAGCTGCTGATGAGGCTCAGCAGAGGTACCCAGCCGCACAATTATTCTTAGACTTCAATTTAGACTTCAATGCTCACCACAAAGAGTGGCTGTTTCCATGCCAGACGACTGACCACGCTGGACGTGAGGCGCGGAAATTTGCACTATCGCTAAATCTCGTCCAACTGGTCAACTGTGCGACGAGGGTCCCCGATGTAGAATCTCACACAGCTAATTGCTTAGACCTTCTGCTGACTACAGACCCAGACCGATGCTCTGTGGCAGTTACGGCCCCTCTGGGCTCCTCTGACCACTGTCTGGTGAAGTTAGTATCCGTGTACTCACCACCCGATCAGGGCCCTTGCGGTATAAGACGGGTGTGGCGATACAAGTCAGCAAACTGGGATGAGATGCGGCATTTGTTTTCGGCTTATCCTTGGAGATCTTGTTTTTCTTCAGGAGAATAGTCGAGCTGCGCAGAAGCCATAACTGAAGTCACACGGCAGGGCATGGAATATTTTATACTATACTCTGATATTCCTTCTGATAGTAAAGCTCGCCCATGGTTTGACGCTGACTGTGACCGTGCAGAAGCGCGGAAACAGGAGGCGTATAATGCCTGGGCTGATGCTCGCACACGCAAAGCTCCGAATACTCGTGAACTGAAGAAAAATTTCAATATTGCCTCCAGACTAAGCAAAGAAGAATTACGCAGAGCTCGTTTTGACCGCATTCGAAAAGTAGGCGCTAAGCTTGCCTCGTACCCAGCGGGTAGTAAGGCATTTTGGTCACTTGCGAAAGCGGTCGAAGCGAACTTCTGTCGATCCTCTTTGCCGCCCTTGCAGAGGCCAGATGGTTCGCTTGCTCACACTGCGGAAGAGAAAGCGAACTTGTTCGCTTCTCTTTTTGCGGAAAATTCACGTCTAGATGATGCAGGTAAAACACCACCATCATTACCTCACGCCAACTGCTCTATGGCAGCTGTCCGCATTCGCCAAAAAAAGGTACGCGTAGCCCTGCAAAATTTTGATGTGAACAAGGCCAGTGGCCCAGATGGCATTCCTGCAATTGTGCTGTGGAACTGTGCGCCTGAATTGTCTCCGGTTCTGACACGCCTATTTAGACTCTCATTAGAGACTGGAGTAGTGCCGAAGTCGTGGAAGCTTGCAAACGTGCAACCTGTGCCCAAAAAAGGCAGTCGCGCAGACCCTGCCAACTACAGGCCGATATCGGTCACCTCTATACTCTGCAAGACTATGGAGCGTGTACTGAATAAAAGGCTTGTGGCATATCTGGAGGATAATGATCTCCTAAACGATAGCCAGTACGGATTTCGTCAGGGGCGATCGACAGGAGATCTCCTTGTGTATGCCACTCACTTATGGAGCGAGGCTATCGAGAGATATGGCGAGGCCCTCGCCGTGTCTCTCGATATCTCTAAAGCTTTTGACAGGGTCTGGCATGCAAGCCTTATAAGTAAGCTTCCCGCATACGGACTACCGGCTGACCTTTGCAAATGGATATCTGACTTCTTGAGTGAGCGATCGATACAAGTGGCCTTACATTGTCGCGTATCTGATCAACAGGCTATAAATGCCGGAGTTCCTCAAGGTTCTGTTCTGTCCGCAACCCTATTCCTGCTGCACATCAACGATGTGTTAACACCCAGTATCGTTGGGTACGCTGATGACAGCACAGTTGTTGACAGATATGTGTCCAATGCAAAGGCTAGCCGGAACGAAATTCAGTCTTGTCGAGAGTCTATGATCGATCGTCTGAACCTGGCACTACAGGGCGTCTCCGAATTTGGTGATGCCAATCTTGTCAGGTTTAACGCTACCAAAACTCAGGCGTGTTTATTTTCTGCAAAACGGAGCCCTTTCGATCTTCCTCCGACTTTCCGAGAAGTACCCGTGCCGATAGCTGATCATCTCGAGCTTCTTGGCATGAACCTTACGTCAGATTTGAACTTTGGACGTTACATTGAGTCTTTGGCTACAACTGCAGCTAAAAAACTAGGTGTCCTCTCAAAGGTTAGGCAGTATTTCACTCCGGGACAGCTTCTCCAACTTTATCAAGCTCAAGTCCGATCGTGTATGGAGTACTGTTGTCGCCTCTGGGATAGATCTGCTAAATATCAACTAGCGACCGTAGACTCCATTGAAAATCGCGCCAAGAAGCTCATTGGCGACACAGCGATTGTTGAGGCAAAGCTGCAAAGCCTTGAACATCGTCGAAAAGTAGCCTGCATGTCGATATTTTACAGGATACATTTCGGAGAGTGTGCAGCAGCGCTGCATGACTTAGTACCCTCTTCTCCTTTCCAGGGATTTCACCCATTTGTTGTCGATATACTACCTTTTCGCACGCAGCGCTTCGCCTCCACTTTTATAATGCGAACTGCTAAAGAGTGGAACTCCCTGCCTGCTGAACTGTTCCCCGACACGTATAACTTGACCCTTTTCAAGGCAAGAGTGAATAGGCATTATCTAGGTAAGCATGCTCCACCATCGTTCGCATCGTCACTTACCATCAGGTGAGATAGCAGACAAATGTTTGCCTATCTACAATAAAAAAAAAAACTTCATTTGGGCATCTTTACGTACAACAAGTAACTTTTATGACATTTTTAGTGAGAGGCAGTAACTGAGAAGCACGGACGAGGGTCTTCTTCAATGGTCTCTCTGCCCCTTTTAAATTCACTTGACTACATTCAACAGTAGATAATTAAGGTACAGATTTTTGATAAACAGCCATCATCTGTTAATGAATGAAACTTTTTCCTTGTTTAATAAGGAATTTAATCGCAGCCTGGTGCGCAATTTTCTTCAACATTGTGTCAGTCATTGCACAATTTTTTTGAAAAAAAAATTTGTCTAATTACGAATGTAAATCAATTCACTTAGTAAATCAATTCGATACTGAAAAACATTGAATGTTCCTCATTTATTTAATTTCTGCAGTGTACCTCTATCTCTTTATATGTATGTTATAATGTCTATTATTGTCAATGTGCGACTTAAGTGTATTTATTATAAATTTAAAATGTTGATTTAAGACTTAAAATAAATATTGACTAAAGAAATACATATGTTGATTTGTGTCAAAAATTGTGTCAAATAATATTTTTAATTTTGAAAATGACTGCTGATTTAAGATTTAAAGAAATGTTGATTGTATTAACAATAGGTTAATAATAAATATGTTGAATTGAAGTTTCAGAGTAAATATTTATATGAAGTTTAATTGCTATATATTATTAACATTACTCATTTAACTTATAATAATAATTTAATTCTTACATATCTTTCATTTCTACTGTGTCGTGCAGCCAATTAAATAAAAATAATCGAACCGAATGTATTCGGCACTATAACCGAATAATTCGGCCGAATACGAATATTAAAAAAGATGCCGAATACGCCGAATACCGAATACCAAACGAATATTCGGCGCATCTCTAATTTTTACCCATATTAATTCTACTGCTTTCTTTCTGCCGTGTGATCCCGGCTAAGAATAGGATCATCCTGGTACTGGTGGTGTCGTAAAAGGCGACTGAAGTACGTGTGGTAGAGTCACGTCGCCAGCAATGGCAACACGTATGGGCAGACTCGACCGGATCATACCACCCCCGGCATTTAATACCGGCGTTAAGTAGTGGCTTTATGCCACTGCGTTTCGCACTAGGTAATGCCGGGCTCCGGAGCCCAACCCCCCACCCCTCCCTGGAATATGATAGCGGCACTCAAAGAGAAGCTACCCCAGGAGGGTACCAGCACCTCCAGTGCTGGAGAATCCCTCCCTGAGTCTCCAAACTCAGGCTGCCCTTCGAATTCTGGGGAGGGCAATGTTCCGCGCTATAGACAGGGCAAACGAGACGTACGCTCCACGGCAACCCCTTCCACGCTCAACGTGGACTTTTGCAATATCAGGGGTCTACATTCCAACTTAAATGCCGTCCACCACCACCTCGAGACGGCACGGCCGGCTTTGTTATTCCTGACGGAGACTCAAATTGCCCGACCGAGCGACACAGCCTATCTCCAATACCCCGGCTACAAAATAGAACATAACTTTATGCCTCATGCCGGGGTCGCTGTGTTCGTAAGGGAGGACCTAAGTTTTCGTCGTCTTGCCCATTTTGAAGGTCGGGACTTGTCTACCATCTGGCTCCGTGTTGACTCGGACGATCGTGCCCGAGTCTACGCATGCCTTTACAGGTCCCACAGTGGTAATGCAGAAACGGATCGGCTCATGGAGCACATTCAATCGGCTATCGACGATATGCTCTCACAGATTCCCTCCGCTGAGGTCGTGATACTTGGCGATTTTAATGCGCACAATGCCAGTTGGCTTGGATCACGCACCACCGACCACGCGGGGAGGGCTGCATTTGACCTTGCTGTGGCAAACGGACTGTCCCAATTGGTTGAGTCGCCTACGCGACTCCCGGACGTGGACAACCACAATGCCTCTTTATTGGACCTTCTGCTGACTTCACATCCAGAGCAGTACCAGGTTGTCGTCGATGCCCCCTTGGGGTCCTCTGACCACTGCCTGGTGCGGAGTGTCGTGCCCATTAAGCGCGACAGCTGCAGATCACCCGCAACTCGTCGCGTCTGGCACTACAAGTCAGCAGATTGGGATGGGATGCGTACATTTTACTCATCTTATCCCTGGGGGCCGGTTTGCTTCTCTTCTGATGATCCTAGTACCTGTGCCGCTGCTGTTGCCGACGTGGTCCTACAGGGCATGGAACTTTATATTCCTAGTGCTGTAGTGCCAATCGGTGGCAAGTCACAGCCTTGGTTTGATACGTCTTGCAAGCTTGCTGCCTCTAGCAAACGCGAGGCATATCAAATCTGGGCTGAGGCACTGGTTACTAAGGATCCGGAGGTGAAAACCTCAAAAAGGAAGTATAACCGAGCCTCCAGGTTCTTTAAGCGGCAAATTGCCAGAGCAAGGTCCGAGCATATCGCCAAAATTGGCGAGAAGCTTGAGAGCTATCCGTCCGGAACCCATCAGTTCTGGGCGCTCTCAAAGGCGGCACTTGGCAACTTTAGCCAGCCTTCGCTTCCGCCATTACGCACGGGAAATGACATTTTGGTCCACACGGCAAAAGAGAAAGCCGATCTCCTGGGCGCTCTCTTTGCCTCAAACTCGACTTTGGATGACCAAGGATCAACGCCGCCGACCATCCCGCGGTGCCAGAGCTCAATGCCTGAGGTTAAGTTTAACCAAACAGCTGTTAGGCGAGCTCTGTCCTCTTTGGACATCCACAAGTCGAGCGGGCCAGATGGCATTTCTCCCTTAGTGCTCCGTTCTTGTGCTCCTGAGCTGACACCGGTGCTAACGCGTTTGTTTCGGCACTCTTACTCAGTCGGCGTAGTCCCAGACTCATGGAAGAGCGCTCTTATCCACCCGATCCCAAAGAAAGGCGATGGGTCCGATCCATCTAACTACAGGCCTATTGCCATCACCTCCCTGCTCTCTAAAGTCATGGAGAGCATCATCAATAGCCAGCTCTTGGTTTATCTAGAGGATCACCGATTGATTAATGACCGACAATATGGCTTCCGCCATGGTCGCTCAACCGGTGATCTTCTGGTTTACCTTACCCACCGCTGGGCAGCGGCTATTGAAAGCAAGGGAGAGGGCCTGGCAGTTGGTTTGGACATGGCGAAGGCCTTTGATCGAGTTTGGCATAAGGCGCTCCTGGCTAAACTTCCATCCTATGGGCTTTCCGAGAATTTATGCAAATGGATCGCCAGCTTTCTCACTGGGCGCAGCATCAAGGTCGCTGTCGACGGTTTTTGCTCAAAACATATGCCTGTGAACGCTGGCGTTCCCCAAGGCTGCGTGCTGTCCCCTACGCTGTTTCTTTTGCATATCAATGACATGTTAGAGGATTCTAGCATTCATTGCTATGCAGATGATAGCACAGTGGACGCTGTTTACTCCGGCCGAGCAAGTCTTTCTCGGGAAAACGCTGAACAGTGCCGAAATAAACTTGTGTCTTCAATTGAGGCATCCCTCAACAATGTCTCCTCATGGGGTGAAAGGAACTTAGTTCAGTTCAACCCCCTGAAGACACAAGTTTGCGCGTTAACCACAAAAAAAATCCCATTTATCATATCGCCAGTCTTTCAAAACACTCCTCTTACAGCCGCGCCCAGTATCAGTATATTGGGCCTTAATGTTTCGAGTGACTGCCAGTATCGCGATCATCTGGAAAGCAAGGCCAAGTTGGCCTCCAAGAAACTGGGGGTCATCAACAGAGCGAGACGGTACTTCACGCCAAAACACCGTTTGGCCCTATATAGGGCCCAGGTTCGGCCTCATATGGAGTACTGTTCTCACCTCTGGGCTGGTGCACCCCAGTATCAGCTTGAACCATTTGATCGCATACAACGTAGAGCCGCTCGAATCATTGGGGACCCAATGATCTGTGAAAGGCTTGATACTTTGGCTTTGCGTAGAGACGTCTCCTCGCTTTGCGTTCTCTATCGCATTTACCATGGGGAGTGTTCTGAAGAACTGTTTGACCTGTTACCTGCCGCCGAATTTTCTAACCGCACGGTACGTCATAAGCTACAATATCATCCACACCACCTGGATACGTGGCAATCCACTACTGTGCGGTTTCGTAGGAACTTCCTTCCACGCGCCACAGAACTGTGGAATGGCCTACCCGCGGCAGTGTTTCCAGGTCGATATGACATGGGTACCTTCAAAAAGCGCGTCTATCTCCACCTTAAAGGCCGGCAACGCACCTGTAGCTCCTCTGGTGTTGCACGGGGCCGTGGGCGGCGGCAATCACTTACCATCAGGTGACCCGAACGCTCGTTTGCCTTGTCCTTTTCCATAAAAAAAAAAAAAAAAAAAATACTGCACTAGTAGTGACTGTTTTGACGTTGACAGCTGACATTATTTTATATCAAATACGTTTGGATATTTACTGTAACTAAAAATTAAATTAAAATTAAATTAGCTTCACGCTATTCCCGCACACAGCAGGGTAGGTAGAGGGAACCTAGTGTTAAGACACTCCGTTCCCCACTTTCTGCCGAATTTTTGGAGGCATTGCGTGTTGAGTGGCAGAACTCAACGCCGCACTTTTACCTCGACACCAGAGCGAAGAAATGAAAATATAAATTTAAGTAAATATTTCATCTCCTCGAGTGGGGATCGAACCCACAACCAGTCAGTTTTACAGTCACACTTCGTGCCACTGCGCCACGACTGGCCTCTTACTGTAACTAATTATTTAAAGTAAGTAATGAATGTGATGTGGTGTTCTTGTTTGTTCTTTGTTAACTTAACTCATATTTTTCTTTTTTTTTTGTGTTTGTTTATGTTATCTTACTTTTTTTTTTGGCATGCTATTTTCATGCTGTGCTGGTGGGTGTATAAATAATAGACTCTTATTTTTTTTTTTTTTTATATTTATATATATATATACATATTTGTAGACTTTTTTTTTATATATTTATATATTATACATATTATTATTACTATTATAATATACTTTTAGATATGAATAGCGACAGTCTCTCTGATGACGGTAATTCGTTTTTTCCATGTACTTCCAATTCATCGGACGACAGTTTTCAAAGTACCTCTATTTCCCTGAATTCCTTTCTTGAATCTGCCTTTTCACCCTTTCCTAAAAACCTTAACGTAATACATATTAACGCTCAAAGCATCCCTGCCAACTATCCTGACCTTCTGAGCACGTTTGAGACAAAAGATATTCACGCAATCTTGGTTCTCGAAACCTTTCTCAAGCCTCGTCTTCCCTCTACATCATATGCTTTGCCAGGCTTCCACTTAATTAGGAACGATAGAATTGGTAAGGGTGGTGGTGGGGTAGCCCTTTACCTACGTAGCCATATTCCATTTAATATCGTCACTAAATCACCAGCTGTATACTCGGAATCCGCTGAGTACTTATACATCGAACTATTGTTTGGTTCTTTGAAGTTGTTACTCGGAGTGTTCTTTAGTCCCTCGACGCGCATAGATTACTTATCAATTTTTGAAACCTTGCTGGAGAATCATATGCCTCACTCAGATCACACAATTATAATGGGGGACTTTAACACCTGTTTGTTTAAAAATGATTCTCGAAGCAAACGTCTGGTGGATATTATTAAGAGCAGCAACCTAAATACACTCAACATTAAGAATGCGACACACTATTTTCCAGGCTGTTTACCATCTTTACTCGATCTTTCTTTAGTGTCGTCACTTGATTACGTTAGTGCTCATGGACAACTTTCCGCTGAAGCTTTCTCATACCATGATTTACTGTATTTATCATACAAGATACGACCGCCTAAAGTCAAGCCTACAATCGTTATGCGGCGCAGCTTTAAAAATTTTAAAAATGATAATTTCATGTCAGATCTTAGGTTGATTGATTGGGATGCTGTTCTTAACGCTGACACTATCGATAATAAAGTTAATATTTTTAACTCCATTCTTGTCGATCTATTTGATAAGCATGCTCCACTTCGGCCAATTAAACTTAAACATTTTCCCGCTCCATGGCTGACTACTGATATAAGAACTGCAATGGCAACTACAAACTTAGTCCTACTGCTGAAAACTTATCCAAATACAAACATCTACGAAATAAATGCAATAGACTCTGTCGAACAGCCCAGCGCAATTATATAATTCCCTCAATTGTGGTAACTGTGCTAAAGCTTGGAAGTTCTTAAATTCTATGGGGATTAGTCGCGATCGACATACCGCCGCCGTTGCAAGTGACGTTGATATTGAAGCCCTGAAAACATTTCTTAGTAGGGTCCCATTATTAGATCACGTAACGAAATCTGACACCATCAATTCTATATTATCCAACTCGAATCAAAATTTTGAATCTTTTAATTTTACACCTGTATCTTGTAAGGATATTAGGAAACATATAACTGCAGTAACTTCTGAGGCGATCGGTAGTGATGGTGTGAGCCGCAGAATGATATGCTTATCTCTCGATCTAACTCTAACGGTACTTAGTCATATTATAAATTTTTCTCTTTCCTCCGGTTCTTTTCCTAGCATTTGGCGCATCGCTCATGTTTTACCTATTCTTAAAATTACGAATCCTTCTTTCTTTTCTCACTATCGACCTATTTCAATTCTCCCTTTTCTCTCAAAAGTTATTGAACGTGTAGTTTACTGTGAACTTTCATTACACCTTTCTAAGCACCAGTTCCTCAGTCCATTTCAATCTGGATTCCGCCTAGGACACAGCACGACTACTGCACTTATTAAGATCTGCGATGACATTAGATATGGTATCGATAATCAGCAAGTAAGTATTATCGCTCTATTAGATTTCTCTAATGCATTTAATACTGTAGACCACGATATACTTATTGCTATTTTGCGATCTTTAAATCTTTCTCCTATTGCTATCGACTGGTTCCACTCGTATATATGTGGCCGCGAGCAGTGTATCCGAGCAAATAATACATTTTCTTCCTTTTCCGATCTTCGAGCAGGTGTTCCTCAAGGCGGCATTCAGAAGAGGGGAGCTCTTCTCTATTTTCATTAACTCCATTACTAAATCCCTTACTCTACCTTTTCATATTTATGCTGACGACCTACAAATTTATGTTACGGCACCAATCGATAGTCTCCATAGTGCTATTGCTACCCTTAACTCCAATCTCCTTGCCGTTAGCTCACGGAGCAAATCTTTTGGTTTGTCAATAAATGCGGCTAAACCACAAATCGCTCTCTTTGGTAGTCATCAGTTGCTATCCAAAATCCATTTTCCATCCCTTTCTCCTGTGGTGTTCGGGGGAACTTTGCTAGAGTTTCATAGTTCTATTAAAAACCTAGGTCTTACTATGGACAGTTCCCTTTCTTGGGTACCCCATATAACTGAGGTAAGTAAAAATTTGTCGCTATGATCTGTCGTCTGAGACGTTGGAAAAATCTCCTTCCTACTAAAACTAAAATATCCCTTGCCCAAACTCTTCTTCTCCCGCTGCTTGATTACGCCGACGCATGCTACTGTGACCTACCACAAGCTCCCCTCAACAAGTTGGATCGCCTGCAGAATATGGCCATTCGGTTCATATGGTATGGTATGGTAGGTTTAAAAAAATACGACCATATTACCGATTACAGGCTCCAACTTAAATGGCTTACTATCAGGCAGCGGCGTAATCTGCACATCCTCACGCTCCTTTACACTATCCTCTTCCATCCCTACACTCCAAATTATCTTAAAACTAAGTTTACTTACCTTGGATCCAACCACTCTCTTAACCTCAGATCACAGGACGACAATAGGTTAGAATTGCCACTCAGCCGCACACAAGCCTATGGGGATTCCTTCTCTGTCAAAGCTGTGGTCCTTTGGTTTACACTCCCACGCGAGCTGCGCCAATCCAAATCAGTCCACATTTTTAAGCGTCAAGTTAAAAGCTATTTCTTATCGCTATAAATTATGTATGTATGTAATTGTATATTTATCTATGTAAGTATATTGAATTATGTATTTATTTATCAATAGATGTATGTTTTTTATATTACTTTATTTTATATAGGTAACTATGTAATTAAGTTTGTAATATATAGAATGTATTTTTTTTTATGTATATAACGTATTTCATAGCGCGTAGTTTGGCTCGACACGTGTGGAATTTATGTCCCTCACAGCCACAGCGGAAGCAAAGATGCTCCCTCACAACTGCTGAGGGACATCTAGGCCTGGTGTGACCCAACGACAAGCATTTGAAGCAGCGCATAGGTCGCTCTTCAAGCACCTGGACCTTACCCGAGCTCCACCCCACCAAGATCCGTCCCTTATCCACGATGGTTTTTGCCGAGTCGCACGGGCATCGTACCACTGCTGACATCATTCTTCTGGGGCCAAGGAGTAACTCGGAAACAGTAATGGTGTTGACCGGACAACATCCAGTATTTGCAATGGCATTTATCAATTTTTCTTTAGTTACTGAATCATCCAGACCCACTAATCTCAAGAAAGCGTTTTTGTGGGGCCTAGTGACTACAGCAACCCCTTCTAAAACCACTCTTAGCCGCTCAGCTAACATATCGGCCATTTCCGACGAATGTGCAGCCGATAGCTCTAGCAGCCGGTTGTATACCAAAGGACCACAGCTTTGACAGAGAAGGAATCCCCATAGGCTTGTGTGCGGCTGAGTGGCAATTCTAACCTATTGTCGTCCTGTGATCTGAGGTTAAGAGAGTGGTTGGATCCAAGGTAAGTAAACTTAGTTTTAAGATAATTTGGAGTGTAGGGATGGAAGAGGATAGTGTAAAGGAGCGTGAGGATGTGCAGATTACGCCGCTGCCTGATAGTAAGCCATTTAAGTTGGAGCCTGTAATCGGTAATATGGTCGTATTTTTTTAAACCTACCATACCATACCATATGAACCGAATGGCCATATTCTGCAGGCGATCCAACTTGTTGAGGGGAGCTTGTGGTAGGTCACAGTAGCATGCGTCGGCGTAATCAAGCAGCGGGAGAAGAAGAGTTTGGGCAAGGGATATTTTAGTTTTAGTAGGAAGGAGATTTTTCCAACGTCTCAGACGACAGATCATAGCGACAAATTTTTACTTACCTCAGTTATATGGGGTACCCAAGAAAGGGAACTGTCCATAGTAAGACCTAGGTTTTTAATAGAACTATGAAACTCTAGCAAAGTTCCCCCGAACACCACAGGAGAAAGGGATGGAAAATGGATTTTGGATAGCAACTGACGACTACCAAAGAGAGCGATTTGTGGTTTAGCCGCATTTATTGACAAACCAAAAGATTTGCTCCGTGAGCTAACGGCAAGGAGATTGGAGTTAAGGCCTGACATTGCTTGACGCACTGTTAAACCCTCAGTGATGCCCAGCTGCACTAAATTAACGCTCTGCTGCGCCCTTTCCAGGGCCTGGGCATAAGAGACCCTGTCGTTAAGGTGATTATAACCGCCATGGTCCTCGGTTGCTTAGCAACTTAAGGTCTGCGTGGCTGCCTCTTCGCAATTGATAGCGTCTTTGTCTTTACTACAGAGGAGTTAGTAGCGAATTTTTTACCCTTTCTAACCACATTAGTCCAAGATTCGCTCTCCTCTTCTATATCCTCGGCAACAGTGACCTGAGATATGTTGCAGGTCCCAGAGTCTGACTATGGGCCGGCTAGTGGCACATCTTCTCTAACTATAGGAGCTTGATTACGCCCTGTAGTTTTTTTACGCTTTAGCTTATGCCTGATATCGGGATCCGTTTCCGATTCTTTCGTGGTTTTCATTGGTCTTTGGCGTCGCTCATGAGCTAGAGGGGGACGCAAGGGTCTAGCTGGCAATAGGCGATCTTCAATAACGGCAAAGCGGGCATCAATCATAGTTCCCACAGACCTAACTATACTACGCTGTAGTGCCTCAAGCGTATCTTTATTGACGTCGCGTGCCGAGGCTTGCACCGTCTGTGTCGATTTTTGTGCGTCAGCAAGTGCCAACCTCAAGTTCTGTACATCCTTGCTGTGGTCCTGTAATTCGGATCTGAGTGTACTTACCTCCACAGTGAGACGCCGATTTTCCTCACGTACAAGACGCAATTCTTTTGTTGTCCTGTAATTCGGATCTGAGTGTACTTACCTCCACAGTGAGACGCCGATTTTCCTCACGTACAAGACGCAATTCTTCACTCTGTGTACGAGAAACAAGTGTTTCAATAATTTAGGTGAATTCCGCTGCTCCTTCCTTAAGTTTACGTACGTAAGTGCCTTTAAGGTGGCCCGACTTCGTAGCTACCTGTAGTATTTTCTTGGGTGTACAATAAAGAGTTAATTATTATTATTATTATTATTATTAAAGTGACACGTATTCGTGAACAAGTACTTACTAAATTATCTTTTTCCTTACAGTATCAAGAGGATGCTGAAGAACACTATGGCACTCATGCAAGCGCTAGCCAGATTTGTGCCCGAGTAGCATGTGCACTTGCTCAATTGCTTAATTTATTAAAATACCCAGTAATTTTTCTAAAGAGCATATTTGAGACATTGTAAGAAATAGAAATGAACAGTCCAGAGTTCTTAGGGGTACAGTAGTATAAAAACATATATGCTGTTTTATATATTTTTTTAGGATAAATTTTTGTGAGTTAGTTAATAAAAAGAAAACATACATTTCTATAAATTTTATTTGGTCTTATAATATAATTTTATTTTTAAAGATTTCTTCGAAAAGTATTTTGTTTTTCATTGTCCATCTAGGCCTCTTACAGCTCTTTTCTGTAGGCAATTTGCTGAGCGGCACTGTTTTTATTGTCATGGTGTAACCGAAAATGTAATATATTTATTATCTGTATATATATATGTTTATTATTATTATTCTATATATATTTATTATTATTATTCTTTTTAATACAAGTTTTCCAAACAAGTATGTATTAATTATGTCAAAACATAACTTATTTACAAGTTTGTTGTACAAATTATAATATAGCTTGTAGATTGCACCGATTGATTTTTGAGAATTTATTTCTCTTATTAATATGTTATATTGCTTTAATACATTATTATAATTAGTTATTGTAGTTCGGGGGATGGATGTCACTCACGTCCGTAGGATTTACCACCTTCTCCTCGGCCCACCCTACACTTGTCCCCTGGGTGGTGCTAAACGAGTGACTAACGCCGAGTCTCTGGCGGCAGTTAATTAACCAGACCAATGCAGACCTAATAAGCCTGTAAAGTGAACGTAGGAAATGACTTTCACAAGCCGTAAACTCGTGGTCATGTTTCGCGAGAACGGTGATCCTGGCTTCATCGCCCGGGTCACGAGGATGAAAACCTCTCTAAAAAATTACCCCAAATCCTAAGATGGGACACGCGTCGAAAGGATGCATGGCTGTTGGGAAGAACAGTTACTAGCGCCAACTGCAACGCACCTGGCGAACGTTGTAGTATATAGCCTTCACAGTCGGAATGGGAGTAACCCGGTTGTGCGACTTTTATATCTGCCCTACTCGTGGGAACAACAATGGATACATCTCAAACTCAAACCCAAAACAAACAAGGAAAAACCCTAACTCAACAAATATTTCACCCTGGCCTCTTTAATAGGCCACGATCACAATCCCTCTCAGACTGTAACCACCACAATACAGACTTACAAACTGAAACTCGGGTCCAGGATCCTCCGGAAACTGCAAATTGGACCGAAGTCTCCAGCCGCAAAAGACAAAGAAGCAGTCCTGAACTAGACAAGAGCCTGAAACAATCAACGCTCAGTACGTACTGGCTAAGTCAACCAGTAGATATTTCAAACTCCTTCTCTGTGCTCGAAAATGAAGAAAACAATCCCCCACCTCGATCAGTTACTATTACACCAAAACCTCCACCTATATTTGTTGATAAAGTAACAAATATCCGACCGCTAACTAATCTTCTCAATAATACTGTACCAGAACTCTATGAAATTAAGGTTCTACCGAAAGACTAAGTTAGGATTCAATCTAAAACAGTCGATTCCTACCGAACCATTATAAAAGAACTGGGCTCTAAAGGTACTGAATACTACTCTTATAAACCAAAGCAAGAGAGAAGCTTTAAAACCATTCTCAAAAACCTACACCCCTCAACTGATATCGAAGAGATAAGAGATGCTCTTGTTAAGCTTGGTTCCATTAGCTGCAATATATGGAATATGAAAGAAGCTTCGTCAAAAAAACCACTGCGCATGTTTATAGTTGAACTTGAAACAAACTCAAACAACAAAGAAGTCTACAATATTAAAAGACTCTTAAACTGTCGAGTAAGCTTTGAACCGCCCAGACCAAAACGTACAATCCCTCAGTGTAGCAACTGCCAGTCGTATGGGCACACGAAATCCTACTGCCGCCGTAAACCAAGATGCATTAAATGTGCTGGTAACCATGCCTCCTCTGCCTGTCTTAGAAAAGAACGATCTGAGAACGTCAAATGTGTGCTATGCGAAGGCAACCACCCCGCAAATTACAAAGGCTGCATCGTCTTCAAGGAGCTGCAAAGGCAGAAATTTCCTCCGCTACAACAAAAACCACCCAAACCCAACCAAGATGTCCCTACTACACAGCATTTCCAGAAATCGATAAGGTTCGGGACATATCGTATGTCAACGTCGTTCGTAATGCTACAAAAAGGAATGAAAATCCTACTAAAGGGGAGAAAACAACGAAAACTACCCAGTTGCCTCCGCCGCAAGCATCAACGATAAGCAGTTAACTGCAACAAGAGGATAAGCAAGCCCAAAATTCTAATGAACTTAAAGATTTAATAGACATGTTCTAACAAATGATGCATCAAATGACAGCCATGACAAGCCTTTTAGTAACTGTAATAACTGAACTACGCTCGTCAGCTCAAGACTAACCACCTTGCCTGCCCGTCAAATGCCTTCAAACCCATAATCCTTGCTTTATGGAACGCAAATGGGCTGTCAAAACATACCTTAGAAGTAAAATCTTTCTTAGACGAGTACAATGTTGACCTTATGCTAATATCAGAAACACACTATAGTGTTTAACAACAGTTATTTTTAGTTTTTTATGTTAATTTTATTTTAATTTAAATTCATTTTTATTTTATATAATTTAATATTAAAATAATAGCATGAGTAGAACGGGGCGCGTAAGTAGTCGCGCTTGACCTTTTGACCTATTTTTTGTTGCACCGGTCGCGCGCCGAGCTCTGCGTACTGTTATATACAGGGTTTGAACCCTGACATGCAGCATTGCATTAGTTTAACGCTATGTATACATTATATCATTAATATAAAAGTACTCTTTGAGAGACGCGTAGTTAGTCTACCCGGAACTCTCATTACAGCCACACATTCTCCTATCTCCGCTGTATCTCCGCTGTATCACCGCTGTGTCTCCGCTGTATCCATTGTGACTCAATCCTATTAAGTGTTATTTTAAGTGTTTTAAGTATGTTTTTAGAGTACTTTCTCCACTGCGTGGCCACACAACATCTTATGTCAGGGATTCTTACCATTTTGTTAGCGAGCTGAAAGACCTTAAGCTAGCTGACAATGAAACCATGGTCAGTTTTGATGTCCAGTCGCTGTTCACCAGTATACCCATTGAGGACTGCATCAGGATTGTCAAGCGGAAACTAGAGGAAAACAATATGCCCATGGAATATCTTGAACTTTTAGAACATTGCCTCACATCTGGATATCTAATGTTCAATCAAGAATTCTATTTACAAATAGATGGCATTGCTATGGGTTCGCCTGTGTCCCCAGTAATAGCAGATATATACATGGAGGACTTTGAGGAGATGGCTCTTAGCTCTGCGCCTTGTCTACCTAGGATATATAAGCGGTACGTAGATGACACTTTTACAATTTTAACTCTATTAATAACAATATTCAATTCACAATAGAGTTACAGGCCAATAATTCCCTAGCTTTCCTCGACGTGTTAGTCATAAGAAATCCCAATGGCACAATAGGCCACACAGTATATAGGAAACCACACACACAACGCACACCAATAGATACCTCAATGGTGAATCGCATCACCACCCTACACAGTTATCTACCGTTGGCAAATCTTTGTTTCAGAGAGCCCACCACCTCTGTGTGTAATTATGTCAACTGACAGACGAATGCCACCTCAGTCTACCCGTGACCACGGACTACTGCAAAGTGTTCGAAACGTCGGGTTTCCAAAAATGTAAAAACTAAATATACGCGATTAATCCGGTTAAAATAGTTTTATTTAAAAAATAAAATCTTTTTTTAAAAAGAACTCTGAACGGACCCATATAACAGTACGCGCCGGAGCACTAGTCCAATTTCATACCGCGACGGCGAATGCACGCTGCTTTTTGCGCTTCCCGTGAATTACGATATTCTAATATTTATTCTCTTAATTTTTCGCTGCTTATATAAATCTTTCTGTTTCGCCTTACTGTATATATAAACTCTTGTGCTCGCTGTGGTTCTTCCTTAAACTTTTCTTTCGTTGCTTATTGTATTGTTTTGTTCTGTGTCGTGTAATAAACTTTAATTATATATATGGGCTTATAATTTATCTCATATCGTGGCTATTAACTTTCACTATCATAAAAACTATAACACTTCACCGCCAAAAGTCATTTCATTGTCCCGAAATACAAACTATACTGCGCTAATTACCCCGATGGCACAGCACACGCAGGTTTCGCTATTCTAGTCAGAAACAAAATCCAGCATCACGTCCAAAATTTATACTGCAGTGAAGAAGTTCAAGCAACAACTGTCTCTATCGAAAGCTCAAAGGGCCTATTACTGATCTCAGCCCTTTATATACCACCCAAGCATAACTTAAAAACTGATCAATATACGTCCTTCTTCAATCGACTTGGGCTACTCCCAATTCATTGCTGGAGGAGACTATAATGCAAAACACAGAGACTGGGAGTCCAGACTTACTGCTACCAAAGGCCGAGAACTCATGAAGACAATCCAACAAAAACATCTACACGTTGCATCTACTGGAGAACCTACATACTGGCCTACTAACTCAAAAAAGAAACCAGATCTCGTGGACTTTTTCATCACTAAAGGTCTCCCTTTCTCAGCCTTACATTGTCACTCAACCCATGACTTATCCTCTGACCACACAGCGGTTATAGCGGAACTATACAACGACATTGTGGAAGTGGCAAAGCCGTGCAAGCTTCATTCAAAAAACACAAATTGGGAACATTTCAGAGAGGTTTTGGGAAAGAACCTGAATATTAACATGCCTCTAAAATCTGATAGTGATATCACCACAGCAGTTGAGAACCTCACCAAATACATCCAATCAGCCGCCTGGGACTCAACACCCTGTCAAAGAGCCGTTAATATCATTCCTATGTATCCACAGATTGTAATTGACCTGATACAAAAAAAGAGAGTAGCTAGAAAGAAATGGCAATCCACCCGTCACCACAATGACAAAAACAAGTTCAATACTTTGGTCAAACAAGTCAAAAGCACTCTCAATCACATACAAAACAATGATGTTGAAAAACGCCTCTCTAACTTGGATGCTACTTCTGCAATGGACTATTCTCTGTGGAAAATAACTAAATCTTTAAGAGAGATTAAACCAAAAGACCACTTGTGTTTCAATCTCCGCTTCGCCGGAACGATGGCTCTTGGGCAAAGAGTGATGCCGAAAAATCTGAACTGTTTGCTGAGCACCTATCAAGAGTGTTTATTCCAAATCCTGCTATGGATTTGAGAAAAGAAGACGAGGTCATAAAAACCCTCCCTCACCAGCCAGGACTACCCATCAAAAAAGTTACTCTCATGAAGTCTACTCAACCATTAAAAGACTCAGCCTAAATAAAGCCCCTGGTTATGACCTAATCACTACTAAAGCTATGAGAGAACTTCCACATTCGATACTTGAACTGCTTACTACTATATTTAATGCTATTCTGCGACGACAGTTTGTTCCTGACCAGTGGAAAGTAGCAGAAATTATTCTCATACCAAAACCTGGGAAAAATCTTGAAGACGTTTCATCGTATTGGCCCATAAGCTTACTGTAATATCAAAGTTACTTGAAATGTTAATTATGAAACGTCTGACCCCTGAGCTGGCCAAAGCTAATATCATTCCAACCCACCAGTTTGGCTTCCGCGAAGCCCATGGGACAATAAAACAGGTTCATCGCTTGGTAGAAAAAATAAATCATGCTCACGAACACAAGAAATATTGCTCAGCAGCTTTCTTAGACATAACTCAGGCATTTGATCGAGTGTGGCACGAAGGCCTTCTTTTCAAAATCCTGCAAACTCTGCCCATAAATTTCTATCTTATCATTTAATCATACCTCCAAAGTCGGAAATTTTATGTAAAGCACGGTGAGGACAGAACAAGTTTGCGTGAAATTAAGGCAAGCGTTCTTCAAGGCAGCGTGATGGGCCCCGTCTTATACCTCATATATACCTATGATTTACCAACCACAGAGGATGTACTTATAGGAACTTTTGCGGATGACACTGCACTCATCGCAACCCACAAAAATCCCAGAAACGCTTCTTACATGCTCCAGGAAAACTTTGATAAAGTCTCAACGTGGTTGAGGGACTGGAGAATCAAAGCAAATGAGAATAAGTCGGTGCAGGTAACTTTTACTCTCAGACATGACACATGCAATCTCAGACATGAAAATGTGCGCTACTTAGGCATACATTTAGACCGACTTCTGACTTGGAAAAAACACATCTTAACAAAAAGAAAAGCTTTGAGTGTACAATTTCGCAAACTATTCTGGCTCTTGGCGCGAAACTCCAATCTCTCACTTCACAACAAACTCTTGTACAAAATTATCGTGGAACCAGTCTGGTCTTACGGTCTGGAACTTTGGGGAACTGCAGCAAAGTCAAATCTGGACGTTGCACAGCGTTTCCAATCAAAACCTCGACCTAATGGTGCCTACTATGAGAGAAGAAATATTGGGCAGAGTAAAAACATATACCCGTCGCTTGGAAAGCCACCCAAATGAGCTTGCTTGCGACTTAATGAAGCCCTCTCGTGTCTTCACACGTATAAAGCGAAGAGCCCCCCAGGATCTTCTCTTATCATAAAACAGTATCTTTTGTAATACTCCTTCACATTATATGGATATGCCACTGGGTGTATGCACGACAAATGATGCGAGATTCACAACAACCAGCTAAATGCCTACAAAGGGCAGATCGCAGGAATAAAAAGGATTTTAAAAAAAAAAAGGTTATTGTAGTTACAGTTATAATAATAAAAATGAATTCATTCAACATACATGTTTATTTATTTATCTAAAAAGTTTCATGTTTGCTGGTGTAGTACGCAGGATGTGTACAAGTGCTGGTATCTAATAAATATGAGCAGAATTTCTTTCTGAGCATTCTTTAGGTAGTGTAAGTTATTTTACATATTATGATGCAAAATTTGTTTTTGAAAATTTTAAAGTGTTATTCCACACTTCGGTATTAACAAAATTGTGGATGAGTTGCTATGTATAGATGGTACAGAAGGGCTTGGCTGCAAAATCTTAAATAATTAAATGAAATTTCTGGGTATTGTGGTATTTAGTTATTTTATTCATGCAGCACAGTTAATTATGTTTAATATGTCAAATAAGTATAAATAAAACACATAAAAAAAGATAGGATGGGACAGTATTTGTGTGCATCATTTCAATACATTTTTAATATAATACACATACCATTTCTTTTTCTGCTCAGGAATTGTCACATGGAAGTAATAATAATAATAATAATAATAATAATAATAATAATAATAATAATAATAATAATAATAATAATAATAATAATAATAATAATAATAATAATAGGGGTGTAAGGGGGTAGTAATGTAAGTGTTCAAACTATCCTAAATGTCAACCTCACCTGCCCGTGGTACACCCTGCCATTAACTAACGAGGCTCTGGCGACCGTCTGGTGGCGGTATATCTACCAGTTTAAGCTGTCTCTTGGCTCAAAGAACACATACATGTATTGTTCAACAGAGGCTGAGGCAGAACAACCATTATTAGTGTAGGATGATGGTTTAGGGCGGCGGTGGAAGAGTATCTAGCATACCAACAGCGGCGCTCAAAAGCTGTATAGCTTACTACGCACCCTCGTGTCCTGGAAACGCACGTTGGGTTTTAAGTTCCGATTTTTATGATGAAAATGCAACCAATAACCATTCCCCAAGTACCCGGGGGCTCTGACAGTGATACCGATGATGGTAGGCAAATACCTGGAAGAGCCAGGGGAGAGAAGAATCTCCGGGTGGCGGTCTCAAACCATCAAACGACTAGCGCTATTCCATTGGACTCTGATGAAGCAAGCGACCAAAATGAAAAAATGATAAATAGTCAGACTATGCGATATAATCTTAGAAAAAGAAAAATAAGCATAAATTACCATCCACACAGTATACGAACAAATCTTACACAATATGATCAAGCATCAACTTCATCGTCGCGTCATAGTTTATTTACATCCCCCTCATCATCTCCTAATACACATAGTTTAATAAGTAGGTCTGACTCCTTATCAACTTACACTCAAGGTCTAGAGGATGTTATGCAGACGGCACCTGCCGTTAGTTCTGCATCCACCACTGGCCAAAATCGTACGCGAAAAAAGTGGACAACTGATATGAACGAATTCATATGGCGTACATACCTCACTATTACATGTTTAGAAACAAAAAACCGAGGATATCTAGATTTGTTACATAAAAAAATTAGGGAAAAATTTAAAGACTTTGACGTCTCAAAGCAAAGAGTAGGAATGCAACGTAGGGCCATAGTTAAAAATAAACTTTTACAACAGAGTATATTAGATGAAATACGGCAAGATGTTGAAAGAAATACTCACGTAACAAATTCCACAAGACAATTAAGTACACAGAATACAGAACCAGTTTTGACAACATCATCAACAAGAATAAGATGGGCGGACGACATCAATGAAGCTATCATTAGAACATATTTTAAAATAACAAATTTGGAATCAAATAAGACATCATACCGAAAACTTTTACATGTCGCTATTACACAACAGTTCCCAGAAATATCCCATTTATCTGAACAGCGTATCGCTGATCAAAGGCGATCTATTATCCATAATAAATTACTATCAGCAGAAAAAATAGAAGAAATTCGAAATGAGGTAAAACAAACATTGCCAATTATGCCTTTAAGTAACGAACATACTCTACACAGTCCTCCATCACTTGAAATAACTAGTAAATCTCAAAGATGTTCTACTAATGATACTCAACCTTCACATAATTATAATAACGAACGTGGTGAATACCAAACTACACCAGACTTTAATATAAAAATTGAAGAAACCTTCAAAGGCACACATGAGAAGTTTATTAATACTGATCCAACTACCAGACCATTTATACCAAAACAAAAAACGTCAAAAAGATTAACTTATATAGTCCAATATCTTGATAAAAATATTCTTCCTCAATTCATGACGACTGACGCTGATTTTATCACAATGCAAACAATTAAATACTGTGCTGCCTATTCAGCTGCAGTTTGTAATGGCTCCAAAATTAACAATTAAATGCACAATCTACTTTGTTAAATAGAAATAAAACAAATACTCTAGTATGGAAACAAAGACTACAGAAACAGATTGACAACTTGAGACGAGATATTGGTAGATTAACTCAGTACAAGCAAGGAAACAGAAATGATAGGATAATGTCACACGTTGCAGTTATAAAAGAAAAATATAAAATACATTCAAAACATGAAGAACCAAACGTAACAATCGAACAATTCCTTGACAGTTTGAAGCAAAGACTTTCTGCAAAATCTAGTAGACTCAGAAGATATGATAATTGTAGTTTAAGGAAAAAGCAAAATAAACTATTTATGAATAACGAAAGAATGTTTTACAGGCACTTAAATCAACAAACCAGTAATAATAAGTTCTTTGATTTTCACGATTATTATACATTTTAAATAAAACTATTTTAACCGGATTAATCGCGTATATTTAGTTTTTACATTTTTGGAAACCCGACGTTTCGAACACTTTGCAGTAGTCCGTGGTCACGGGTAGACTGAGGTGGCATTCGTCTGTCAGTTGACATAATTACTATATCAAACAACCGCCAACGATTTCTTAATTTCCTCGCGTACTGCCCTGGATTCTTGCAGAATGTGCTAACTGTATCTTGCCCTCTGGTATGGTGGGTCTGAGACTTCAAAGATTTGATGAGTGGGTCCCAGGTGTTAGAAAGCTTCCAGCCGTCCTCTCTATTGAAATTAGGATATTTTTGTATTTCAATAGCCTCACGGATCATTCTAGGAATATATCTATTTTCCTTAGCGAGGATGAGGGGTTTATCAAACCTTATGTAATGGCTAGGTTTATCCACAGTGTGCTCACATACAGCCGACTTTGATACATGCCCATTCTTTATATCTGAGATGTGTTCCTTCACCCTAACACCGATGCTTCTCTTTGTTTGACCAATGTATGATAAGCCACAGTCACAATCTAGTTTGTAAACACCTGCACACTGTAAAGGAATGTTACTTTTAACTGGTCTCAAGAATTGGCTCACTTTCTTGTTAGGCTTGAAAATAGTTTTTATGGAAGCTCTTCTTAAAATGTTGCCAATCCTGTCCGTAACCCCCTTCACATATGGTAGAAGTGCCGGCTGTCTCTCTACTGTGGGTGGCTTGTTGGTCTTCTGACAACGCTGGCGGGGAACTGGCAGCTTGTTCTGATGAAGGGAATTCTTCACCTGGCGAAGCTCGTCCCCTAGATGTTCAGCGTCACAGAGGTGGTGGGCTCTCTGAAACAAAGATTTGCCAACGGTAGATAACTGTGTAGGGTGGTGATGCGATTCACCATTGAGGTATCTATTGGTGTGCGTGGGTTTCCTATATACTGTGTGGCCTATTGTGCCATTGGGATTTCTTATGACTAACACGTCGAGGAAAGCTAGGGAATTATTGGCCTGTAACTCTATTGTGAATTGAATATTGTTATTAATAGAGTTAAGATGGTTTAAGAATATATAACTATAGTCCGTAGGTAAAATTGTAAAAGTGTCATCTACGTACCGCTTATATATCCTAGGTAGACAAGGCGCAGAGCTAAGAGCCATCTCCTCAAAGTCCTCCATGTATATATCTGCTATTACCGGGGACACAGGCGAACCCATAGCAATGCCATCTATTTGTAAATAGAATTCTTGATTGAACATTAGATATCCAGATGTGAGGCAATGTTCTAAAAGTTCAAGATATTCCATGGGCATATTGTTTTCCTCTAGTTTCCGCTTGACAATCCTGATGCAGTCCTCAATGGGTATACTGGTGAACAGCGACTGGACATCAAAACTGACCATGGTTTCATTGTCAGCTAGCTTAAGGTCTTTCAGCTCGCTAACAAAATGGTAAGAATCCCTGACATAAGATGTTGTGTGGCCACGCAGTGGAGAAAGTACTCTAGCGACATGTTGAGCCAGTTTATACGTTGGTGTATCGATTTGGCTGACTATTGGTCTAAGAGGTACATCTTTTTTGTGTATTTTTGGTAACCCATACAACTTCGGAGGTTTTACACAGCTAGGCACAAGAGATTTAATGTCAAGATGTAATGATTTCGCGTGTTTTTTGATTAAATCGGATGTCTTTTTAAGTATTTTTGTTGTAGGGTCTTTGTCAACAATTTTATAAGTTTTTTGATCCGATAGCAATAATGACATTTTTTGGATATACTCTTCGGTGTCTAGTATAACCGTCGCGTTACCTTTATCGGCTTTAAGAACTGTTATATCCTCGTTTTTCCGTAATTTACTGAGAGCCCGAGATTCATCACGAGAAAGATTTGATTTAGGTGGTTTACTACGGCGCAATAAGGCTGATATGTCTTGGCGAATAGCTTCAGAATCTTCCTTCAAAATCTGGTTTTTATATAAACAGTCCTCAACGTTTGTTATTATTTGCTCGATAGGTATTTTTCTAGGCGCCGGCGCAAAGTTAAAACCTTTATTTAATACTTCAATAGTCGAATCATCGATAGTTTGTTTTGACAGATTGACAACTGACGTTTGTGTTGTCTGTGTAGAAGGTACGGCGTTACCATAGACATTTTTCCGTTCGGATTTTAATTCGAGATTTTGGTACTTACGAATTTGTCTAATTTTATATTGATTATATTTAGTTTGCGCGCGTTTATTAGTAAAATCTACACAATGATTGAAATCTGTCTTAGAAAAACACGTCTCAATATCTTTGCTTAAGGCTTTTATTTGTTCGTCGAATCGATTTAAATCGTAACGGTGTTCTTTAATGAAATAAATAAAAATAAATAAATCAGCTTCACGCTGTATCCCGCACACAGCAGGGTAGGCAGAGGGAACCTAGTGTTAAGACACTCCATTCCCCACTTTCTGCCGAATTCTGGAGGCATTGCGTGTTGAGTGGCAGAACTCAACGCCGCGCTTAGCCTCGACACCAGAGCGAAGAAATGGAAATATAGATTTAAGTAAATATTTCATCTCTTCGGGTGGGGATCGAACCCACGACCAATCGGTTTTGCAGTCACACTTTGTGCCGCTGCGCCACGACTGGCCTCAAATCAAAGTGTTCTTTAATGAGTTGACATAATAATTTTTTACTTGCCTGATTGAGTATCTTTTTGCAATATTTTATGTCTTTTTTCGGCGCGATTTGTACACAAGCTGGTATGAGATTATTATCGCGGCACCTTTTTAAGAAATTTATCGATGTTAAATATCTTGCACGTTTTGTTTTTAGATACTCAAATCGACGTATTTTATTCGCGTTTTCCAGTCCGTACTGGTTCACATAATAAGTTCTTTGATTTTCACGATTATTATACATTTTAAATAAAACTATTTTAACCGGATTAATCGCGTATATTTAGTTTTTACATTTTTGGAAACCCGACGTTTCGAACACTTTGCAGTAGTCCGTGGTCACGGGTAGACTGAGGTGGCATTCGTCTGTCAGTTGACATAATTACTATATCAAACTACCGCCAACGATTTCTTAATTTCCTCGCGTACTGCCCTGGATTCTTGCAGAATGAGCTAACTGTATCTTGCCCTCTGGTATGGTGGGTCTGAGACTTCAAAGATTTGATGAGTGGGTCCCAGGTGTTAGAAAGCTTCCAGCCGTCCTCTCTATTGAAATTAGGATATTTTTGTATTTCAATAGCCTCACGGATCATTCTAGGAATATATCTATTTTCCTTAGCGAGGATGAGGGGTTTATCAAACCTTATGTAATGGCTAGGTTTATCCACAGTGTGCTCACATACAGCCGACTTTGATACATGCCCATTCTTTATTTGTGTCCCCGGTAATAGCAGATATATACATGGAGGACTTTGAGGAGATGGCTCTTAGCTCTGCGCCTTGTCTACCTAGGATATATAAGCGGTACGTAGATGACACTTTTACAATTTTACCTACGGACTATAGTTATATATTCTTAAACCATCTTAACTCTATTAATAACAATATTCAATTCACAATAGAGTTACAGGCCAATAATTCCCTAGCTTTCCTCGACGTGTTAGTCATAAGAAATCCCAATGGCACAATAGGCCACACAGTATATAGGAAACCACACACACAACGCACACCAATAGATACCTCAATGGTGAATCGCATCACCACCCTACACAGTTATCTACCGTTGGCAAATCTTTGTTTCAGAGAGCCCACCACCTCTGTGACGCTGAACATCTAGGGGACGAGCTTCGCCAGGTGAAGAATTCCCTTCATCAGAACAAGCTGCCAGTTCCCCGCCAGCATTGTCAGAAGACCAACAAGCCACCCACAGTAGAGAGACAGCCGGCACTTCTACCATATGTGAAGGGGGTTACGGACAGGATTGGCAACATTTTAAGAAGAGCTTCCATAAAAACTATTTTCAAGCCTAACAAGAAAGTGAGCCAATTCTTGAGACCAGTTAAAAGTAACATTCCTTTACAGTGTGCAGGTGTTTACAAACTAGATTGTGACTGTGGCTTATCATACATTGGTCAAACAAAGAGAAGCATCGGTGTTAGGGTGAAGGAACACATCTCAGATATAAAGAATGGGCATGTATCAAAGTCGGCTGTATGTGAGCACACTGTGGATAAACCTAGCCATTACATAAGGTTTGATAAACCCCTCATCCTCGCTAAGGAAAATAGATATATTCCTAGAATGATCCGTGAGGCTATTGAAATACAAAAATATCCTAATTTCAATAGAGAGGACGGCTGGAAGCTTTCTAACACCTGGGACCCACTCATCAAATCTTTGAAGTCTCAGACCCACCATACCAGAGGGCAAGATACAGTTAGCTCATTCTGCAAGAATCCAGGGCAGTACGCGAGGAAATTAAGAAATCGTTGGCGGTAGTTTGATATAGTAATTATGTCAACTGACAGACGAATGCCACCTCAGTCTACCCGTGACCACGGACTACTGCAAAGTGTTCGAAACGTCGGGTTTCCAAAAATGTAAAAACTAAATATACGCGATTAATCCGGTTAAAATAGTTTTATTTAAAACCAGTAATATTCACCAAAAATCTATTGCATCAGCAAAGTCGTTACCAACTGCAAAAGTTCTACAGGATTATTGGTCAAGTATTTGGGCTAACAGTGTTGAACATAATAAAAATGCAGAATGGATACAGTCTCAATCAGATAAACATAGTAACATTCCACAAATGAAGTTGGACAGTATTCCTACAGAAATATTCACAAAAGTTCTCAAAATGGCACATAATTGGAAAACACCCGGCTCTGATCACATTCACAACTACTGGTATAAGAAGTTTACTACATCACATCCATTAATTATCAAACACTTAAATATGTTCATCGAGAATCCTAATTCTATGCCGAAGTATATTACACAAGGAATAACTTTTATGATACCAAAAGATAATAAAGACACCCATAATCCGGCCAAATACCGACCAATAACATGCCTGCAAACTGTTTATAAGATACTCACATCATGTATTGCCCAAATTATAGACAAGCATATTACGACCAATGACTTATTTGCACAAGAGCAGAAAGGTTGTCGTAAAGGAAGCCAGGGATGTAAGGAACAACTTGTTATAGACTCAGTCTTAATGAAACAAGCTCATGCCAATAAACAAGATATATTTACAATGTACGTGGATTACCAAAAAGCCTTCGATTCAGTACCTCATAGCTGGTTACTTAAAGTACTACATCTTTATCACGTTAGCCCAATTTTAATCAAATTTTTAGAACACACAATGCAGCACTGGCGAACTAAACTTAAAGCAAGAAACGACGTGGAATATGTAGAAACAGAAGAAATACCGATTAAACGAGGTATATTCCAAGGAGACGCTCTTAGTCCCCTTTGGTTTTGCCTTGCGTTAAACCCACTTTCATATATGTTAAATAACACAAACTGTGGTATGAAAACTGTCGCAGGAGAGCAGCAATTAATTTCACATCTTCTTTTTTTTTTTTTTTTTTTTTCATTTATTTATGTACCACACAATAAATAAAGTACAGAAATCATATAACAACTGAAAGAATGTGTACAAAGGATAACTTATCTCTAATAGAGATCTCTACCAGAAACCCTTGAATGTAGGAGATGTTAAAAGAAATGATTCGGGTGCGGTATTTAGATATTATGATAATAATAATAATAAACCTACATACAAATATACTTAATATTAGTCAGTATAGCTATACTTACATTAATATATAAACACTATATAAACATACAAAAACATAAATATATACAATAATATAAAGACATTGAAAAAGAATATTAAAATAATAAAGAAATGGACAAAATATAAAAATTCTAATTGAGGTTAAGAAAATGTTGTTTTAATCTGCTTTTAAAAGTACTAAGAGATGGATTGCCAGCCAATATTGACTTAGGAAGCGAGTTCCATAAGCGCGCTGCCTGAACTGTGAAAGATTTTTCATAGAAGGAGGTATTAAATATTGGGAACTCAAGCTTTCTTAGGGTGACACAGGAGCGTACAGGTCTTTCACTTGGAATTGCCAATTGAAAACGCTCCCTCAAATAAGGAGGAGAAGAAAGCTTTAAAATATTAAAAAGAAGAGTGAGAATGTGCAGGTTACGGCGTAAACGCACAGGAAGCCAATTCAGTTGACGTCGAAAATCAGACACGTGGTCAAATTTGTGTAAGCCAAATATAAAACGTATACACATATTTTGAAGTCGGTCAAGTTTGCCAAGAATCTCCTCATTAGCATCCGGA
This sequence comes from Heliconius charithonia, assembly GCA_030704555.1. NCBI lineage: Eukaryota > Metazoa > Arthropoda > Insecta > Lepidoptera > Nymphalidae > Heliconius > Heliconius charithonia. The sequence continues at coordinate 9,051,162 of CM060828.1, forward strand.
TAACAAACATCAGCGTAATCTAGCAGTGGCAGAAGTAGAGTTTGAGCAAGAGTGGTTTTAGTGCGGATGGGTAAAAAATTTTGAAGGCGTCTAAGAGAGTGCAGAGAATAATGTATGCGTTTACTGATTACGTTAACGTTCGCAGACCACGATAAATGTTTATCAATTGTAAGACCCAAATTTCTTGCGGAATCGGATAACGGTATTAATGTCTCGTTTAATTTTATGCGAGGCAAGGAATTAAAATCTATTTTGGCACGTAATTGTCTACTTCCAATTAATAGAGCTTGAGATTTGGAGGGGTTAATAAGAAGGCCAAACAAAGTCGCCCACTCACTGATATGAGCGAGATCAGAGTTTATTTTAAGAATTGCAGTATTCATGTCTTCAAGAGTGGCGTGTCTATATAGCTGCAAATCGTCAGCATAGAGATGGTATTGACAAGATAAGATTTTGGTAATTTCATTTATAAAAATAGAAAAGAGGAGAGGAGAGAGTACGCCGCCTTGGGGAACACCAGTTTCTAAATGAGCCCAGTCAGAGCAAAGCTCCCCGGTGTAGATTCTTTGCTTGCGACCCTGAAGATAAGAGCGAAACCATTCAGTGGCAGCAGGAGAGATGTTAAGTGTGGAAAGGACACCAAGTAACACATCAAAATCCACAGAGTTAAACGCGTTACTAAAGTCGAGTAAGATAAGAATAGTTAATTTTTTATTATCCATCGCGAAACGAATATCGTCAGTCACCTTAATTAATGCTGAACTAGTACTGTGTGATGGACGGAAACCGGACTGGAAAGTATTTAAAAGATCATTTTGAATTAGATAGTTGGAAAGCTGTTGAAATGCGGATTTCTCAAGGAACTTCGAAAGGACAGGAAGGATGGAAATAGGACGAAAATGTGAAAAATGAATAGGATTAGATTGTTTAGGTAACGGAAGAACATGTGACGCATTAACATTTTACCCTTACGCTTAGGTAGTGTTAAACTGTAACTGACGAACAGGAGGTCATGGTACGAGAAAGGGGCCGTAAGTTGACCATGTATACGTACGTTCTCAGGCTTGGAAGCTACAATGATATCAATCAAAGAGGGATCAGAATTTGGAGAAAAATGTGTTTCAGAGAGGGTAAGCATCGAAAGATTAAAAGACGTCATTAAAGATTGTAGCCTTTTAGCTCTGGAGTCTTGTTTTAGAAGGCAGGTGTTCAGGTCGCCCATAATGATTGTGTGTTCATAAGAAGAGACAAGGTTTTCAAGAACTATTTCAAAGGTATGGAAATAATTGATATTCATGGAGGGGCTATAAACGACACCAAGAAGAAGTTTAGTATGGCGACAGTTAATCTCAAGAAAAAGATATTCCAAACTGGCAGAGTACTCATTGGGAGAATGTTGTAAGATCTTATATGATATATCAGTTCTAAGGTAAATACAGATGCCACCGCCTCCTTTATTGACACGATCATTTCTAATTAGATTAAAGTTGGAAATAGAATAAAGAGCAGAAGGAAGAGAAGGTTTAAGCCATGACTCTGAGACCAGAATACAATCGACAGGTACATTGTTAAACGACACAAGAAGGTCGGTGTAGTGTGCTGGTATGCTTTGAGCATTGATGTGCACCAGATTCAAGCAAGAGCTCACATTAAATAATGATTGGAGTTTACAATCTAATGAAAAATTATTAGTTCCAAAATCACTACTATCTGTAGTAACACTATGAAAACTTTCAGACGAGGAACATGAAAAATAATTGTCTTTTAAGATTTCATCAATATCTGACATAATTTATATATATCTATGTCTATATAAAAATATATATACTTACAACAATAATAAAATAATAGTTAAAATAAATATAAAATTAAAATATTTCTAATATATCTACTGTGTACAGTAACACCAAAAATAATACAAAACAAATAAAAAAATAAAAAATCTCTAATATGATCTAACCCACATTCACTGGCAGTTCGGAAGAGAAACTAATTACAATATTAACAATACTTAAAACCTTTATACCTAAATACTTTACAAAATGTGTATGCATAACGTGATATGTTTAGTACAGTACAATCCAATAATATAATAAAAAAAAAAATGTACATATAATCATACAAGAGAATTCTTGAAATAAATTGGTACTAAAGCAAGATTTTGTAATAAACATAACATAAACAAAAAAATATATAGAAATACGTATTTTAATTTTAAGCATTGTATAGACTTAACATAAATATTTTATATCAACTATCCGAACTAGATAACGCTGTGACGTAGCGTTACTACTATAGTACAAGGTCATTGACTGTGAATGTCAAAACAAATATAATACTTTGTTGTTTTGTGTTTTTAAATATATAAATTTAATAAGGCAAGATAAGGAATAGTAGTCTGTAATCCGCTGACAAGATTTGAGTGTTAATTAAGTAAATAAAATAAATCTTAACACAAGAACAATGCTTAGAAATGTGTAGCAGTAAGCACACTATTTAACAAAGTTCTTAACACCACGGCGCAACCTGGGAGGCTTCGGATCTTTAGAACTAGTTGGCTGGGGGTAATTGCTGACAAGGAGCTGAAGTTCCCCTAGTGTCACCACCTTTCTGCGACTTTTGTCAGGCAGAATCACCATGATCACTCCATCAGTTGTCCAGCAATTCTTAATGCCAAAATGCTTTCTAGCTGCACTAAAGATTTCTTGTCTTGGTCTTGTCAAGAATTCTGACATTGTAACACTGGAGCCCTTAAGGGAAGTTTTATTATTCCACACCAAATTTCTCATCTTTAAATTAGAAAAGCGGACCAGTATGGGCCTGGGCTTACTCTTAATCGCACCCAGGCGATGTGATATATCAATCATAGAAGTGTCAATAATTGGTAATTTTAATTGTTCATGAAGTACATTCAGCACTACTGCTTCTGGGCATTCATCTGCAGTCTCAGGCAATCCATGAAATAATAAAATCTTCCTTCGAGAGCATGCTTCTTGCATATCGTAGCCTTCTGTGAGGAGCTGAATTTGTTTACGTAACATAGATAATGTCTTACAAACAAAGTCTTTGAATTTGCAGTAATCGGAAGACAATGTAGCCAGATCACCATATACCATCTGTGAATTCTTGCTTGGACTTTTGTTTTGTGTTTGTGATAGTGCCTTGTCAAAGTTATCCATACGTGCTTGAAACAGTGCCACTATGTCATCCATATTCTTAGAAAGTTGACTGTGGATATCCATCTTGTGGTAACTTCTTATTTTGCACAGTAAATGTTAGGAAAGTATGTATACCAGGTAATGTAGGTTTGACTTATAAACTTTATAGTGAATACATAAGAAAAACTATTATTATATTTAAATTAAAACATTAAAACATAGCACGATTTATTTTGGTGTACACTTTTCGACCTACCCGAAATTTTTCCTATTAATAGAATGATGATGATTCTTGATGATTCTTTATATGGATGATATAAAATTATATAGCAATAACGTTAATTCCTTACACAACTTAGCAGATATAGCTCAGGTATTTTCGAGAGATATTCACATGGAATTCGGTATAGAAAAATGTAAAACATTCTCATTTAGTAAAGGAAAACTACAATTTAATAACTATGTTTTAAATACAGGAGAAACGATAGACTCATTAGATCATAACAGCTCATATAAATATTAAGGATTTCAACAAGATCGTCAAATTAACCAAAAATATACAAAAATAGAACTTACTCGTAAATTTAAGCACAGACTTTCCTCAATATTAAAAACTAATCTTAATTCCAGCAACATTATAAAAGCCATTAATTCTTTTGCTATTCCAATACTCACATACTCTTTTGGTATAATAACGTGGTCGCGAACTGATTTAATAAAATTGCAACGAATTATAAATACTACCATGACAAAGCAACGTAAACATCATCCACGATCATGTATACAACGGCTTACCCTCCCCAGGGAAGAAGGAGGCAGAGGTATTATTGATATTATCAATTTACATAACAGCCAAATCACATCATTAAGAAATTTTTTTTACGCACAATCAGAGGAATCAATTTTGCACAATTTCATAGTAACAGCTGACAAACACTTCACACCACTTAATCTTCAAGATAGAAATAAACAAATCAATGAAAATATAAGTCTAAACAGTGATAAAATAAGGGAATGGAACCAGAAGTCTCTGCACGGAAGACATCGCCATGACTTGCAGCAACCACATGTCGACTTAATTGCGTCGAACGCTTGGCTGAAGCGAGGTGATCTTTTCCCCGAGACAGAAGGTTTTATTCTTGCTATACAAGATCAAGTAGTAGAGACAAAGAATTATTTAAAATATATAATCCGAAAACCAAACATTTTAGATACCTGCAGACATTGCCACAGTAGCTCAGAAACAATACAACATATAACCGGCGCCTGCAAGTCTATAGCCCAGAGTGATTATAAACATCGGCACGACCAAGTGGCGGCCATTATACATCAAAAGTACCACATTATAAATATCAACCACAACAAGTTTTAGAAAATGATAACTATAGAATATACTGGGATAGGACAATAGTAACCGATAAAACAATATGTTATAACCGACCAGATCTTACAATTTTGGATAAAACTCGTAATTCTGTTTATTTTATCGATATTTCTATTTGCAACACACACAATTTAGAATCAACATATACTGAAAAAATAACAAAGTATACAGATCTCGCTATTGAGGTCAAGACGCAGTGGAAAGTTACCACAGCAAAAACAATTCCTATAGTTCTGTCTACCACGGGCGTTATACCTTACGCTCTACACCAAAGTCTTAGTACTCTTCAAATATCACCTTTTACATACACTCTTTTACAGAAAGCAGTAGAATAGTGCGTAAATTTTTGTCTCAAACTTGAACCCTGCAACCCCCCCAATAAGTAGTACATTCAAAACTAAATATAACTTTTCAATTTTTTTATCCTAACTACGCACTTGGCCTAGGCCCGTGCTTAGTTTTTTCATAACCTTCGTGTTTAAAGAGATTTTAAAATAAAATAAAATAATAATAATAATAACAATAAGCCCGCAGGGCAGCTTGTGGCGAGCTGTTGGGGAATGGCGACCCCATGGACCTGAGTCCTCCGGAGGGGAATTGTAATCTATCCCCCGCCTCTGGCTTGCCTTTATTGGCCGGCAGAGTGGAGCGCAAGAGCTATATGCTCGAAAGGGTGGAAGTGCTCAATCTGCGTAATAGCGGGGAAACCCGCTCACGAGTTCCTCGTGATGGTGAAACCGGTGCACACCTCTCTACACCCTTAGCCGACCACGCCGATGTTGCGCCCAAGGCACTACGCCGCTTTGTGGGGGCCCATCTAGTGGGAGGCGAGTCACCGTCCGCCAACCATTCAATTTGAGACTATTGTAAAGGGTGACGTCCGTTAGTCTCACTCAATAGCCCATTAGCCAGTCCATCCAAATTTCATTCCATAGTCCTAGTTTAGATTTCCACATTTTCTATACTTTCTACGCATTAACCGGCGACCATCTCTGGGCCAAAGGACCTGTGGTTACCCAGAGATGGATCCCGGCTGATGCGTCACAGTAAAACATTTGTACATTCTCTAAGGGGCCTCTACGTGTTGGACCTGTGTCCCCACGCAAGCCTTCCAAAGGACCGGGTTCTTTTGAATCCGAGTACTATAAAGGAGAAACATAATAACAATAATAATAATAATAATAACCCCCCACGGGAATTGACCTTGTCGTGGTGGTGGGACTTACAGGGAGGAGGTACAATGTTTTAAGACCATAATATCTGATCTTTTAGTCATACGTGCATACTACTAAAACGCCAATAACATCTAGGCACACCCTCCCTTAACAAACAATTCCCAACCCTTTTATTTTAATGGAGTTACAATGGATAAAAAAGTATACAATTTGCGGCCGCTGCCCAGGGGTCGCCGGGGCGCATCTGGAGCCGATGCTGGATGCTCCAGTATGCGATCCATCGGCGGTATGGAGTTGAACAGGCGGGCTTCTACCGATAAAGATGCTACAGCCAAAATCAACAATCATCTCGCGTTATCACCAAGTAGTTCTTCTTCATCTTCATATTCATCATCGTATTCATCACCATCGAAAACATCATCCACAACACTTTCATCCAGATCACATCAAACAATAGATGTTGTTCAAGGGGCAAAAGCCAAAAATCTTGGACCCACTATTGCTAAAAATTGTGCGAGACAAAAATGGACAACTGAAATGAATATGTTCATATGGCGCACTTACCTCATTACAAGTAAAGTAGAGACTATTCCTCGAGGAATTCCTTCCTACTTAAATTCATTATATCAATCATTTAAACAAAAATATCCAGAAATACAAGCTACAAAACAGAGAATTAGTGATCAGCGCAGAGCAATAGTTAATAATAAATTACTTTCCGACGAAATTTTATGTAATATAAAAGAAGAAGTTACTATAATGCTGAAGAATAACACAAATACAACCCAAACATCAGTCTATAAAAATCCAAAACAGCTTACAGATAGAATGAGTTGGTCAAATGATATTAATGAAGCTATAGTACGCATTTACTTCCTAATAACTGACTTAGAAATGAATAAAACAGCATACCGTAAAAAATTACACAACTTCTTTGTTGAATCATATCCTCATCTTGCCCATATATCAGAACAAAGACTAGCGGATTAACGCAGAGTAATTTTTAACAACAAGATGATAAATGACAATAGAATACAAGAAATAAAAAAAGAAGTAGAAACCGAAATTCAAAATAAGTTACAAAATAATTCAATTATCGATATATTATCCCCATACCATTCAAATAATATATTAAATATCTGACAAGATAGTATAAATATTGACACTCCAGTAGCGTGCGCTGAACATATAGTACAAAAAGAAGATAATAATCAGCCTCATTCTTATAAGTTAAACTATGGAGAAATAGAACAACAATTTTGTATTACATTGAAAAAGTTTAAAAATACTGAACCAGCTTTAAGGCCTCACCTTCCAAAACAAAAATCGTCAAGGAAATTAGCTGCAATAGTCGATTATTTAAATAAAAATATACTCCCTAAATTTCTATCGCTAGAACAAGATTTTGTAACTCTCCAAACAGTAATATATGCAGCAGCGTATACTACAGTTATCAGCAATGGTGCAATAATTAGAACAAATGAAAGTAAAGAACCAAGACATATTTACAAACCAACCTGGCAGAGAAGATTACAAAATAAAATAGCGAAATATAGACGTGAAATAGGGAGATTAACACAGTATATTAATGGAAATAGAAGTAAAAAAATAATCACTCATATACATAAAATTAAAAGTAAATATCAGGTACACGCTCAACATGAAGATTTAAACATAGATATTAATCATTTCTTGGATACTCTTAAACAAAAACTGAATACAGCATCTAGCAGACTAAAAAGATATTTAAATTGTACTAATAGGAAAAAACAAAATTCACCATTCATTAATAATGAAAAAGGATTTTACCGAAATCTTAGGCAATCATCAAATGTAGACAATAAAAATACACCATCAGCAGATATTCTAAAAAATTTTGGGCAGATATATGGGAAAAACCAATGGCAGATAATCTAGATTCTGACTGGATTCAAAACGTTGAGAATACAACAACAGATATCCCAGACATGGAATTCAAACACATATCAATAGAAACGTTGACAAAAGTCATTAAGCGGTTACATAGTTGGAAGTCTCCGGGAACTGACAACATTCATAATTTCTGTTATAAAAAAATCACTAGCACCCACACATTTATACATAATCATCTTAATTCCTTTATACAATTTCCAGAGACCTTGCCAGAATACATCACACAAGGAGTCACCTATATGTTACCTAAATCCAATGACACGCAAAATCCATCTAGTTACAGACCGATTACTTGCCTTCAGACTATCTACAAAATTTTTACAGGATGTTTAAATGAATCTATTTACGAACATTTAGATAAATACAACATACTTGCAGAACAACAAAAGGGATGCAGGAAGAACAGCCTTGTTCTAAATAATGCATTTAAGAAAAAGTACAACATTTATAGAATGTTTATAGATTACTGTATGGTCCTTTATGGTTTTGTTTGGCTTTAAATCCATTATCAAGTTTACTCAACATGGCCGGAATAGGTTATCACTTAAAAACTACTGATAGTGAATATATTTTATCACATTTGTTTTATATGGATGACATCAAATTATTTTCTAACAATAAGAACAACCTTTTCTACTTGGCAGATGTAGTTCCGAAATTTTCAAATGATATAAGTATGCAATTTGGAGTAGAGAAATGTAAAATATTATCAATAAATAAAGGCAAGATAGAAAGTAATAGTTACACATTAATAAATAAAGAAAAAACAGAGTCGATGAATGAAGGAGATATTTATAAATATTTAGGTTTTAAGCAGTCTAGAAGGATAAAGCAAACGGAAACTAAGTTAGAGTTAATGCAGAAATTTAGACAATGGATAAATCTCATTTTGAAGTCTCATCTTTATTCCAGAAATATGATAAAAGCTATCAATACATTTGCCATACCAATTCTTACCTATTCTTTTGGAATAATAAAGTGGTCCCAGACAGATTTAAAAAAGCTACAAAGGATAATTAACACATGTATGACGAAACATAGGAAACATCACCCAAAATCATCTATAGAAAGACTTACAATTCCACGCCGCGAAGGTGGGCGGGGAATAATAGACATCGAAAGTTTACATAACAAAGAAATCATTAGTTTATTATATTTTGAACATAAATCACAAAATTCCTCTCTCCATAAACAAGTAACGAAAATTGACAAACATCTTACACCGCTAAATTTGCAAGATACAGGCACACAAAATAACGATAAACTAACACTATTACACCAAAAAATATCACGGTGGCAAGAAAAGTCTCTTCATGGGAGACACCGAAATGATCTGAACCAGCCTTATGTCGATAAGAATGCATCAAACGACTGGCTCAGACGAGGTGTGTTGTTCCCAGAAACAAAGGCTTTTATGCTTGCTATACAGGATCAAGTCATTGCCACCCGAAGTTATAGAAAATATATTACGAAAGAAATAACAGAAGGTTCTGATTTATGTAGGCCTTGCAATACCTCCCCTGAAACTATTCAGCACATAACAGGCGCATGTAAAACATTAGTACAAACCGACTACAAACACAGGCATGATCAAGTAGCATCTATCATACATCAACATTTAGCACATTCTTATAAATTTGTACAGCAAAAGTTACCCTATTATAAATATAAGCCAAATACCGTTCATGAAAATAGGCATTATAAACTGTATTGGGATCGAACTATTCTTACAGACAAAACAGTATATTGCAATAGACCAGATATTACATTTTACAATAAAATTTCAAATACTGTATACATTATTGACATAGCCGTACCCAATTCCCACAATATTCAGTCTACTATCGCTGAAAAAAACACTAAATACCAAGAACTGGCATTAGCAATAAAAATACAATGGAAAGCAGAAACCATCCATATAGTGCCAATAGTCATATCTACCACAGGATTAGTACCAAAAACTCTACACAACAGTTTAGATCTCTTAAATATTCCACAAGCGGTTATCCACACTATACAGAAAGCAATCATCCTTAACACTTGTCATATAACTCGTAAATTTTTATCAACATCATCTGTACACTCGATCGCCTCTATACTTGGTTAGGGCCCGTATATATGGCAATACACCTCTTTTTAGGAAGAAAGATTTCTAAAAGAAAAATAAATAATAATAATAATCTTTATTTGGAACAAAATAACACAGGTACAAAAATTTAATATGTTCGATAATGACCGCATTAGTAGGAACTGTATTGCAGCCATTAACGCCCACCTGAATAGGACAATAGTGATGATAAAGTTCCAAAACACAATTTAGTGTCTTATTGAAAGTAAAAGCATGCAAGATTTGAATAACAATATAAAAAATTGTTGAGTGTGTTTATGCGTGTCTGTGTGTATGTGTGCGAGTGTGTGTGTGTGCATGTATGCGCGTGCGCTCGCATTTGTGTGTGTGAGAGAGGGAGAGGGTGTGTGTGTACGTCTTTGTGTGGTCTGTGAAAGTGTTCATGATCGTGAGTAATGTATCCATATTCTGTGAGTTATAATAAAAACTTAATGCTTGTAGTTCGCGGCTTACAGCTCTCGTGTGATAAGATTTTCCGTCTCATCATAGGTTAAGCTTAGTAGCCACTGTGTTACAATTTCTTTACATTTCTTTGGTAGTAAAGGATAAATGTTTAATGTTTTGTTAACCTTATTGTATAGAGAAGAAGCGAAGTAATGATAGTGTCTTCTAGCTATCTCCGCCCTACTACTACTGTATGGTACATACTCTGTCTTTCCTACGTTTAGTGGGATTGGTTTTGAATGGCAGTTCAGAGTGCTTTCGTAAGATTACGTTTAATAAGTAAAGTTTTCTAACTGTTAATAGTTTCAACTCATTATATAAGTCGATGGTAGGATAACGAATCGATCTAAAAGACAATACCTTAAGAACTCCTCTTTGAGCCCTTTCCAGAGACAGAAGTCTATTTCTCCCAGTTCCTCCCCAGACGGTTATACAATAGCATAGCACCGTTTGTGCCAGGGCGTAATACACCATTTTCAATGTTATCACGTCAAGGGTCGATCTTAGTTTTTTAAAGAGGAACATAAGCTTTCTGACTCTGGACGTCGTAAGATTTATATGTTGAGTCCATGTCAGATGGTTGTCAATCCAAACACCAAGGTATCTTATTTTCGACACACCAGCAATCCGAGCACAAGTACACGTTCTTAGGTTACAAAAGTTCGTGTGTGCAGTCAAGGAGAGGCCTGTAGGGAGAGATGTAGGAGTTGTGGCAAATGCAATAAAGTTGGTCTTTGATACATTCAAGGTGAGGAGATTTTGAGACAACCAGTCCATAACAGCAGTTAAGGCTGTCTCAGCATGTTCCTGAGCCTCAGGCCAAGTTGCTCCGTGTATATGAAGGGCAATGTCGTCAGCATAAGTAATAATTTTGCAATTTGTCAGCGTCATTTTACAAAGGTCGTTCAGGTAAATTAGGAAGAGGGTAGGCCCGAGCACACTACCTTGAGGTACACCAAACTCTAGAGGTTCTAAATCACTTATGACATCGCCAATTCTAACACACTGATAACGATCTTCCAGATAATTTTTAAATATATCATGCACAATCCCTCTGATCCTATGCGTTCTAACTTCTGTAAAGTGGTGAATTGTGTGGTATATAACATTTTATTTGTGGTTTTTTTTCTCTCCTGTAATATTCCTATATTATATTTTGTTATATACTGAAACAAGAAATAATATAACTACATAAGTATTTATTTACTCAGAATGAACTACTAATTGACCAAATATTCATATTTTATGTGTACCTGATTATCACATTCAAATTAATTTGAGTCTAATATGAAGTCATAAGGAAGCCACATCGTAAGGTCACCTTGACTATTTGCTGGTTCTGCTATAGGTGGTGGACCAACATCTGTTTTTAACATCTGCTTTCTTTCAATGTACTTGTACTTCTTTACATATTTTTCTTTTTTATAATACCTCCATTGGGTTTAAATTTGTAGCAGTTCTGAGTGTGAACTGAAACATTAATAGCTTTGTTAAAATAAGTAAGTATATACACGAAATACTCAATTATATTATCCAAATTTATCAGATTAAGTAGCTATAGTGTAAATCTTGCAAGGCGGCCACCTTTTCCCGTTTTATTTTTAATAATTGAAAACTCTCTCCGACCAAATCTTTCAAGATCAGCTATGGAATAAAAGTATTGAAGTATAATAAGCGTATGAATGTCTCCAAGACAAAACTTACGTGGTCCGTGATCAGCTGTATCAGTAAAAGCAACTTTATCATCCTCCAACCAATTCTCACTCGTTTGCCTTTTTTACTTTCTACAATTTTCGATTCTGATGCTATTTTACAATTATAATTATGTAATATTTAAAATAAAATAAACAAGGCGCACAGATCACTATGTAAACAAATATTAGTATACGCTCGGTTGCATCATCGTAGACGTCACTGAGTGGTAACTTACCATGTAACAAACAACAAAATATAACTGTTTTGCATTACAACAAAACAATTATTATGTGTTGGATAAAACACAGTGTTAGAGTGAAGAAGTCATCCGTGATTTTAGTCTATGGTACTACAAACTTACCAATATGTCCATAGATTATATACTCTTGGCACCCGCAGGCGCCACCTACCGTGACGGATGGCGCGAAAACATCTGTCAACTCATAGTCTTCACGTTTCATTCAGTCACCAGCAAGTCCTACTTGCTAACACTGTGTAGTTATATTATGTGTCTTCTAAAACACAATGTTAGAGTGAAGATCTGTTTGTTATCAAGAATAAAGATGTGTAATAATCGTGAATATCAAAGAACTTATTATGTGAACCAGTACGGACTGGAAAACGCGAATAAAATACGTCGATTTGAGTAGCTAAAAACAAAACGTGCAAGATATTTAACATCGATAAATTTCTTAAAAAGGTGCCGCGATAATAATCTTATACCAGCTAGTTAAACTTTATAATTGAGTCTTTATATTTTTAAAAATAAAATACTAATTTTAAATTAAAACTATTTATTATGTCTGATCGATTCGGAGATCACGACATTGTTAAATATTAAAGTTAAAAATATTTCTAATACAAAAGTTATAATGTGTTGCGACATTTAACATAAATTTATATGAAACAATGAAAGTGCTTATAACAATAATGGGAATATTCCGGTGGCCTCGCTGAGCCAGCGGAATAATCTCGCTTTACCTAATACTGAGGGTTTGGGTGAGTGCATAACTCCTCCCTCCCCAAGTGCGAAATTATCGGGTTGTTCATTTTTAATAACTTTCCGATGTTCATTATTTTCAAAATAAATGAAATATTTGGTTTTTGGTTTTATATACTCCTTTAAAAATTGTTTAACTAAATCTCTATTATAAGTGGGTAAAAATACTTCCAACACCTTTTGCTTTTCACGTGAAAGATCGCGAACTTGTATTTCATTCTTAAAACATGTATATACTAGAATTTGATTTGGCTTTGTGTCTATTGCTTCGTGTAATATTGGTATACCTAACGATTCTACGATATTAGCAGAATGAATTGTGTGTGTTTGGGATGTGATGGGATGGGATGGGATGTGTGACCTAACCGGATAGTCACATGTCCTAGGGGAACTCGGCACTGATAAGGTTTCAGAATCGGAAAGGGTTATAGGTTTTTCACTAGAACATTCTGATATAGTTATTGTACTAGAGTCGTTGCGTTGCCGTAGCCCTTTCTCTTTCTTGTCATAGTTAACTGCCATAGAGTCCTTTTCATCTTCCGAATGTGTGGCGTTTATTCTAATTCTCGATAAAGCGTCCGCATTTAAATTTCACTTTTTATAAATTATTTCGTAATCATAGTCCTGAAGTCGAAGGCGCCAACGAGTGAGTTTACTACTTGTATCTTTTTGTGAGTTCCGCCATGATAAAGGCTTATGATCTGTGTATATCATAAATTTCTTACTGTAAAGATATGGCCTAAAATGTTTAATGGCCCAAACAATAGCAAGACATTCGCGTTCTATTGTACTATATCGAGATTCCGTGTCACTTAAGGTACGACTAGCATACGCGATTGGTTTATCGCCACCAATGGGACCTTGGGATAGAACTGCTCCTAACGCTAAATCGTGCCGCCAAACGGGATCACCGCGTTCCGGCACGCAGCTAGTAATAGCCAAAGTGGAGGTTGCGTCTGTGCAGTTGCATCTTGACAGTAAGCGGTTTGGAGCGGCTGATTGTTGCGGCATCGGGTGCCTGGCTCTGGAGGCTCCGCGGGATCCGAAGCACGGTGCACCGCTGGCCGACCGTAGGCAGTTGGGGGCCCAAGTAGCGGGAAAGCCACCCGCGAAAGGCTGCCCCGCCACCTGACGAAAAATCTCGGGTTGTTCCACCTTGCCGGTTGGCGACCGGATGGGAGGACCAGGTGAACATTCCCGGGGGGGTTCGGGCGTCCCCGCGGTCTCCAAGCCAGCCTTCACTCTGGTGTCGAGGCTAAGCGCGGCATTGAGTTCTGCCACTCAACACGCAATGCCTCCAAAATTCGGCAGAAAGTGGGGAACGGAGTGTCTTAACACTAGGTTCCCTCTGCCTACCCTGCTGTGTGCGGGATATAGCGTGAAGCTAATTTAATTTAATTTATTTTTTTTAACTATTCATATTTATTACAATATTTAATTTAAAACCCTTTTTTAATTGTCAGCTTTGTAAATCGTTGTTTTGTGAGTTAACTATAGTAAAAGTGTAAAATAATATATTTTAATATACCTACCTACCAGTCTTTTATATAACAGCAAAATTAAAATCATAGTTAAACAAATTAATTAATTATAATATCAATTATATCTGTTTAGTAATTTCAGTAATTGTCGAAAAACATTATAATAATTATTACAATATTTAGCGTTATATCCGTTGTAATTCCAGGTTGACCGCACCATCCTTTCAAAATGACCGACATTAAAGAACTTAAAAAGAAACGTGGCAGTCACAAAGGGAGACTCACTGCTTTTGGAACATTTTTAAATCTTTTACAAGGTTCCGAGTTAACCCCTTGCCAGGCGATGGAGTTACAGTTACGTGTCGATAGGTTAGAAAATGTTTATGATGAATTTAACGAAACTCAATTACAATTAGAATGTTTATGTGATAATCTTGATATAGAATCTATTGAAAGAAATAGTGTAGAATCTCAATATTATAGCTTACTTGCTCAAGCCAAAACTATATTAAATAATTATTTTAAATTAAAAGAAGAAGATGCTAAATCTTGCCACAGCCATAGTTCAAAGCATCAGCAGTTAGTCAAGTTACCTACTATTTCTTTGCCGAAATTCTCAGGCTCTTATGTAACCTGGCTTGAGTTTCGCGATACATTTACTAGTCTTATTCACGGTAATGATGATATGGATGAAATTAACAAATTTCATTATTTGCGTTCTTCACTGGAAGGGTCAGCTGCTATTGTAATTGAATCGATCGAATTTTCCGCTCAAAACTACACTACCGCGTGGGAACTTCTTTGTGAACGTTTTGATAACAAACGCTTATTAATTAATAACCACGTAACAGCGTTGTTTGAAATTGAGTCAATTACTAAAGAATCTTCAATTGCATTAAAACGCACAATCGACAATGTAAACAAGAACATTAGGGCATTGAGTACGTTAGGTGAGCCCACTCACAGCTGGGATACTCTTTTAATATATATAATTACTAAGAAATTAGACTTTAAAACATTTAGAGAATGGGAAGAAGTCAAAGGGGGATTTGATAAAACCAAATCAATTTCGTTTCAACAGTTCATAGATTTCTTGCGTAACCGTGCTGACTTATTGGAAACTGTCGAATTATCTCGTCCTTCTTCTAGTAGTATTAAGTCCAGTAATAAAATAAGGGCTATGATTTCCACGGAGCGAATAAATTCTTCAATGGCACGCGGCTGTCCGAAGTGCAGCGGTGATCATAATTTAAGCTCGTGTCCCCAGTTTTTAGCGCTTAGTGTCATCGATAGAATGTTGTCTTTACAAAATTATAAAATTTGCTATAATTGTTTTAATCCAGGTCACTACTCAAATGCTTGTAAAAGATCAGGTTGCAAAATTTGCAAACGAAAACATCACACGCTTATTCACAATAACAATTATAAAAACTATTCCATATCAGGTGATTGTACAGTCAATAAGGTCAAGGACTTATCTATCGCTTCCGAGAAATGTGACAATACGCACGTTACACTATCGGCTAATATTGCGGCGCACGCGCATGCAAGCACTCCGAGCGACGTCTTGCTGTCAACTGCGTTAATTAAATGTTATGATATAAATAATAAAGAACATATAGTGCGTGCTCTTTTAGATTCCGGTAGCTCATCTTGTTTAATGACTGAAAAACTATTTAATAAATTAAATTTACCATTTTTAAAAATCAATAAGACAATTCAAGGAATTAATAATTCATTATCCACTGTGAACAAAATGTGCCGAGTTCATATAGAATCTTTACATGAATCTTATGAAGATAATATAGTTTGTTTTATTTTGCCTACTATCACAGATAGCATTCCCGCTAGACAGTTACATATAGATATTCCTTCGAATATACAATTAGCAGATCCGTGCTTTCATACGCCGGCCTCCATTGATATTATTATTGGAGCTGACGTATTTTGGACCTTATTAGGTTCCGATAAAATTGCATTAGGTGATAGGAAACCAACCTTATATCAAACTAGACTTGGTTGGCTAGTTTGTGGCCCAGTTAACGGCGGCTATAATATATTGTCATCTCATTCCCCACCAATACAGTGCAATTTTACTAATTTTCCAAATAAATTTTCTTCTAGTTCTCATGAGTTAGATGACATTCAAAACCAACTTACGCGTTTTTGGCAACTTGAAGAAGTTTGTAGTGAGTCATCAACGTATTCAATTGAAGAGAAAATGTGTGAAGAACATTTTATTAAAAATACAACACGTTTGCCAGATGGCCGCTTTAATGTCAAAATCCCACTCAGGGAATCTTCAGGCTGTCTTGGCGATTCATTTCATCGTGCAAAACGATGCTTACTTTCTTGAGAACGCAGAAATTTAAAACAACCGATACTCGACAAAATGTATAAAGATTTTATGTCTGAGTACATTTCTTTAGGTCACATGTCAGAGTGTCATATTAATTCAAATTATGTTTCATATTTTATTGTTAGACGTGTGGTTTGTGAATCTTACAAGCAATTCGAATTGCATATCTTTTCCGACGCGTCAGAGCAAGCTTACGGTGCTTGCATCTATGTTCGTAGTTTTAATGATATCGGTGACCTTGACGTGCGTTTATTAATATCGAAAAGTCGCGTCGCACCCATTAAACCAGTGACTATCCCGCGATTTGAATTGTGTGCTGCCTTACTTGGTGCACGTTTATATAAAAAAGTAATTGGTTCTTTAAGGCGTTCGGCGTTGTATTAGGCTGGTTAAAAATGCTACCTATTAAATTAAATACTTTTGTACGGAATCGTGTCTCTGAAATATTAGATGAATCAAGTTCTGCCAATTGGAGGCATATCCCTATACACTGTAATCCCGCTGACCTGTTATCTCGAGGAATAGAACCCTCTGCAATAAAATCATGCAATCTATGGTGGTATGGTCCATCCTTTTTACGTCAAGATCCCATTGACTTACCGCACACGACTACTGATTTAGTTAACTTACCGGAAATTAAGTCAAATATTTGCTATGTGGCGAATGACGCTCATCATAATTCAAATTTTAATATAATAAATTTTGAACGGTTTTCAAATTTTATGCGATTACAACGTAGTGTTTGTTATGTTTTACGCTTTATTAAATTGTGCAAAACGCGTACTCTGTTTACGTCTTATTTTACCACTGAAGAATTACAAAATTCCTTGAATATTATTATTATACAGTCACAAAAAGAGTCATTTAAAATATAATGTATTTCTTGATAATAACAAAATAATTCGTGTAGGGGGACGATTACATAATTCTAACTATTCATTTGAGAAAAAATATCCTATTTTAATACAGTCCACTAGTCATTTTAGTAAACTTTTATTCAGATATGAGCATGTTAAGTTGTTACATGCAGGTCCTCAGCTTTTATTAAGTAACATTACAGACTTATTGGCCACTAGGCGGTCGTAATTTGGCCAGGGCTTGCTTTCGTCAGTGCGTTCGTTGTCAACGTTTAAAGGGCAAAGTGATTGCTCCTCAAATGGGTAATTTACCAATGAGCAGACTGTCACCAGCTGATTTTCCTTTTCAAAACGTTGGGGTCGATTACGCGGGACCTATTCTATCAGCCAGTCGTCAAGGCCGTGGATGTAGGCTAGTAAAGGTATATATAGTGATTTTTGTATGTTTTACTACTAAAGCCATTCACTTAGAATTAGTTGGTGATTTGACTAGCAGTAATTTTCTACAAGCTTTGCAGAGATTCATGTCTCGTCGAGGAAAACCGGTAAACATTTACTCTGACAATGGTACGTCATTCGTAGGAGCCTACAATGAAATTTCGAAGTTTTTAAACCTTAATTGTAACTCCTTGGCTGAGGATACTGCCCAGTTAGGAACTAAGTTTCATTTTATTCCTGCTTATGCTCCACATTTCGGTGGTCTTTGGGAGGCTGGTGTTAAGTCGACTAAATTTCATTTAAACAGAGTGTTGGGAAATTGTAATTTGACGTACGAAGAGCTTAACTCTGTTTTAATTCAAATTGAAGCTATTTTAAATTCGCGGCCACTCACGCCCTTATCTACAGATCCAGATGACTTGCTGCCGTTGACTCCTGGACATTTTTTAATCGGACGTCCACTTACTGCGTTTCCAGTTGAGGATACTAGACAAATTTCCAGCAACCGCCTGAATCGCTTCCAAAGGATTGAGCAAATTCGACAACATTTTTGGACCAGATGGAATAAAGAATATGTTTCTGAGCTGCAACAGCGAACTAAATGGTTCACGTCCAAAGACTCATTAAAGGTCAATTCGCTGGTCGTTGTGAAAGACGATAATCTTCCACCGTTAAAGTGGAGACTAGGTCGAGTTGTTGCACTTCATCCTGGGACCGATAATATCTGCAGAGTTGCAGATATTAGGACTGCCAATGGAGTCATACGAAGAGCTTGCTCAAGAATTTTTACCTATTGGAGGATTCCTGTTGAAAGGCGAGCTTTCAACGGCCGGGGGCATGTTGCAGCCATTTTAATATTAGTTTTTAATGTTAATGTTTAGTATTAAGTTAGTTAAGCATCAGAAGCCTCTTAGCCTTGCATTGCTATTTTTTTATAACAGGCGGTTAATAATATGAGTATGTGTCATATGTGACGGTCGTTTTAATTCTAATTTTGAATTTTAATATATCGTTAGACTGCACGCTGATCGGTCACTAAGTTTGCCTTTTATTTAAATTCCTTTTTTCAAAAACCCTCCTACGCGCCCACAAGTCGAATTCCAAATTTTCATTTTGCAAATCAGTTTCGTTTAACCTAAAACCTTGTTGAGCTATTTGAGGTCGCAGGGGTGCCGTTCTCATAGTGTACGAGCAAGCGCGTACATGTGAGCGCTTAGCTTGCATTCATATGACCTAGATTACTCAATTTGAATATTTTAATTATATTTAATTAGCCAGTTCGTCGCTATCGGTCATCAAGAGTACCGCGCGTGGCTCACCACTCATATTACATCAAAGTCATTATAGTTTTAGATGTTTTATGATTATATTTTTGCAGTTATATAAAACTGTTTTATTTATACACATTCGTACGGCAGCAACCCGTACATATTGGTCCTTCGAGCCGGATCTGAACCAGCGACCTATGGATCTACAGTCCTCCGAGGTAAACCTCCCACGTTCACACTGGAAACACAGAAGCCTAATGAAGGATTGACTCCAAATAATCCACAATCGAGCGGTAGTAGGGCTGCTAAACAGCACTCGCATGCGGATAGCAAAACCGTGGACATGCTGAGAAAACAACAAAGCAACTTCAAGGCCTTCCACCGAACAGTTGAAGGTATAACTTTAGATTTAGTAAGCGAGAGATGGGAATTAGAAGATCTGCTTCGCACGATTCAGGCCCACTGGTCTGCTATCGACACCCTGCACTGGAAGCTAGACAGCGAGCTGAACGGATCGAACGAGGAGTACGAGTGTACTTTCTCAGCGTATGAAAATAAGTACCAGGCCGTAAAAAGGGCCATTAATAAGAAGATATGGTCCGTTGCACACCTTGTAAAATCCACCCCTCAGTTGGAAATTCCTACGTTTAGCGGAAACTACAACACCTGGGTTTCGTTCAAGGACTTGTTCAATGAGACTATCCATAAGAACAATGGCATGTCTGACGTTCAGAAGATGCAGTATCTCAAGTCCAAAGTAAAGGGAGAAACTGAGAGACTCATCCACCATTTAAATGTAACCTCAGATAATTATATAGTCTGCTGGGATATATTAAATCAAAGATATAATAATAAGAAACTTATTTTTCAATCGTATATGAACACTCTTATGAGCCTACCTGTGATGCAGCAGCAGTCAGTCGCTCTAATTAAACGAATGCATGATACTGCACACGAATGTCTTAATGCAATAAAAAATTTAGGGGTCGACATTAGCTCTTGGGACCCTATAATTGTATATTTATTAACTCAAAAACTAGATACCGCGTCTTATACTGATTATATGGAATCGGTAAATAACCCACGCGAATTGCCATCCCTTAAAGAATATTTACAGTACTTAGAAGCTAAATTTACTTCATTAGAGTCGTCACATAGGAAATAAGACAACGCTATACAAAAGAATATTGTAAGTAATAAAAATCAATATCCTAGTACGCATCTTAACAAATCATATTATCAAAAAACGTCCTTAATTAATAGTAAAGTAATTTCACCAGTTCTTAACGATAAAAATAATCTCATGTCAAAATATAGGTGTTCATTGTGTCGTAGTAATGATCACGGAATCTATTACTGTCAAAAATTTCTAGAGATGCTACCTAGCGATAGGCTAAAAACTGCAACTAAATTAAATTTATGTATAAGTTGTTTATCAAATCATCAAGGTAAGCAGTGCAAGTCAAATAAAGCTTGTCGCGAGTGCAATAAGGCACATAATCGACTTTTACATGAAGCATTTATGCAATCGCAATACACGCGCGCATCGTCGGAAGTCGGTCATAGCGGTGAGGGCACGTGCGTGCGCGGGGGCAACTCTGCTTATACGAAGGAATATGCCAGCGCAGAAAAACAACTCCCTCGCAACTCACACGTGTCAGTTCAGGAGGACCCAAACGAGGTCTTACTCCCTACTACAATGTTAAAGGTGCGAGCCGTTAATGGATCCTTTTGTATCCTGCGGGCACTGCTAGACCAGGGCTCACAAACTAGTATTATTACAGAGCACGCAGCACAGGCCCTGAAAATCCCACGGCAACGGTGTAAGGGGATTATTTCAGGCGTCGGCGATAAGGAAAGCAATAGTAAGGGTATGGTCACCCTACAATGTTCATCTTTAATAAACGAGTTTTCCTTTGAAACCGACGCACTAATAATGAAACAACTTATTAAAAACTTACCCAGTTGTACATTAGAAAAATCGAACTGGACATACCTGGATCACATTACACTGGCGGACCCGGAGTTCTATAAAAGTCGCCCGGTAGATATTTTATTAGGCGCAGATACATATTCTATTGTTATTATGGATGGAATATGCAGGGTAAATTCGACCTTACCGACCGCTCAACAGACGCAGCTTGGTTGGATTTTGAGTGGCAATACTAAAACCGTTCATTGCAATGTAGTTTTACATAACATCGAAGAAATACAAAAATTTTGGGAAATTGAGGACCTTGCGGAAAAGTCTGACTTATCTTTGGAAGACAGAAGGTGTATGGAATTCTACCAGTCAACTACAAAAAGACGAGATGACGGGCGATACGAAGTTAGGTTGCCACTGAAACCCGAGTATGAGGAAAAATTAGGAAATTCTAAATCAAAAGCATTAGCTCAATTTTATAATTTAGAAAGAAAACTTCAATTAAATAAATCAATTAAAAATGATTATTTGACATTTATTCAAGAATATTTGTCGCTCGGACATATGACACCCGCAGCTGTTGACCGTAATGCATTCCTTAGATGTTATTCACCTCACCATTGTGTCACCCGAAACGATTCGACGACAACAAAATTACGCGTTGTATTTAATGCATCGAGTAAAACGTCATCGGGCTTAAGTTTAAATGACGTTATGTTGCGGGGACCGAATCTTCAACAAGATTTAATGAATCTCATTCTTAAATGGAGACAATTTAAATATGCATTTACTGCCGACATCGAAAAGATGTTTAGGCAAATATGGGTTAGTAATAAAGATCAGAATTTGCAAATGATTCTGTGGAGAGATAATCCAAATAAAAAATTGCTGGAATATCACTTAGCTACAATCTCATACGGAACTAAAGCGGCTCCGTTTCTTGCAATGATGACGCTTAAACGATTAGCTCACGACGAGAGGCCGAACTTTCAAGATAGTTTAGCACCTAGCGTATTAGAAGAATCATTTTACATGGATGACCTAATTCATGGGGCCCACTCGCTTCAAGCTGCCAAACAGCTACAGACAGACATGACTAACTTATTGAAGACGGGTGGTTTTCATTTAAGAAAATGGAAGTCAAACTCGCCTGAACTACTGAAGCACGTCAATGTACCTGTTCAACAACAAGATCCCTTTGACTTCAAGCAAGTGGAGTCAACGAAGACCTTAGGGCTCGGGTGGGACCCGCAGACTGATAACTTTACATTTCAGTCTCAATTACTTACACCATCCAAGCTTACGAAAAGAACGCTTTTATCGGAGATATCTAAGATCTTTGATCCGTTAGGTTGGCTTTCTCCTCTCACTACAAAGCTTAAGATATTGTTTCAAGACGTTTGGAGGGAAGACCTTGCATGGGATCAACTGGTACCACAACACATAGCTGAAGAATGGTACAAGATTAAAAGAGATATCGACTCAATAAGCCAGTTTCAAGTACCAAGGTGGTTGCAAAGTCACGAGGGTGATATCATAGATCTACATGGCTTTTGTGATGCAAGTACTAAAGCTTACAGTTCTGTCGTATTTTGTAAAATAACACATAATAATAATTGTACAGTAATTTTAGTGGCAGGGAAAACAAAATTAGTGCCACTAAGTCAAAAATGCTCATTACCTCGGTTAGAACTATGCGGCGCAGTATTACTGTCAAAATTAATGGCAAAAATTATAAAATGCCTCGTCCACCATAATATCACCGTTCATGGCTGGGTGGACTCGATGGTCGTCCTAGGCTGGCTCTACAGCCAGGTCGACAGATGGAAGCCTTTCGTAGCGAACCGCGTGAAATAAATCACAGAGGCGATGCCCGCTACCTGTTGGCGATATGTAGCGTCTAAAGAGAATCCAGCTGACTGCGCGAGCCGAGGACTTATGGCCTCACAACTTCGTGAACATAAATTATAGTGGCATGGACCGGCATGGCTAACGACCTATATACCTGAAAAGGATACGAGGAAACAAAACTATAGTACAAATCAAGACATGAAAAGTAATAAGCAAGTTAATGTTTTATTAAGCGTTAGCGAAATTATTAAGAAAATAATTGAAAAGCAAACCTCACTGACAAAAGCTATAAGAATTTTGGCGTGGATATTAAGATTCACTACAAAAAATAAAAAACAAAGTTATTTAAGCATACTAGAGTTAAATAAGGCTAGGAATTTAATTATAAAAAATTGTCAAATTGAAAACTTTTCACAAGAAATATATAGTTTAAAGCAAAAAAAGGCTGTGAGGAAAGAAAGCAAATTATTTAGTTTAAATCCTGTAATAGATGAAAACGACATTTTACGAGTCGGCGGTCGACTTAGGCATGCGAACATCGATACTGAGATAAAACATCCTGCCATTATACCCTGTAACACGAGATTAGCGGAACTCATCATCGACCAAGCA
Source organism: Heliconius charithonia (assembly GCA_030704555.1). Taxonomy (NCBI): domain Eukaryota; kingdom Metazoa; phylum Arthropoda; class Insecta; order Lepidoptera; family Nymphalidae; genus Heliconius; species Heliconius charithonia. The sequence continues at coordinate 9,074,868 of CM060828.1, forward strand.
TATGAGCTCACTTACCATGGAGGTGCGCGACTAACAACCGCGATAATTCGGCGCAAATACTGGATCATCGGTGGCAACAGCGCTACGAAGAAGCGGCTTCGCATGTGCGTTAAGTGTAGGCGGCAAAGTCCTGTCCTTCAGCAACAGATAATGGGAGATTTGCCCTCAGACCAGACAGACAAACCTTTCGCGCCCATTCTTTAATTGCGGTATTGATTACACTGGACATGTAAACGTCAAATCCAGCAAGGGCCGTGGTATTAAGACCACAAAGGGTTATATAGCAGTGTTTGTGTGTATGGCAACAAAGGCTGTACACTTGGAAGTCGTCTCTGACTTATCCACGCCTACTTTCATTGCGGCGTTGCGCAGGATGATAGCTAGAAGAGGCGTTCCCGGTCACATATACAGTGATCAAGGAAAAAAATTCATTGGAGCAAATAACGTATTAAGACAACAGTTGACAGAGCTACAAGAAAGTCAACAATTTAAGATTGAAATTGTAGATATGGGTATAGAATGGCACCATAATTGCCCCTCTTGGCCATCCGCAGGTGGACTGTGGGAGGCTGCAGTTAGGTCTCTGAAACACCATCTGAAAAGAGTTATCGGTGAACAAAATCTGACGTTCGAAGAGTTCACTACACTGCTCACTCAATTGGAGGGATGTTTGAACTCGCGCCCGCTCTGTCCCTTAACCGAAGACCCTGATGATTTGAATTTTTTAACTCCCTCACACTTCTTGAGTAGCGGTCCTATTCTAACTTTATATGATACAGAGACAGACCTTAGAACTAGGTGGCATCTCAACCAAAAAATATTAAATGACATATGGAATAGGTGGCGCCAAGAATATTTAACTTCACTTACCGCTCGTAGTAAATGGAGGGAGCCTAAATCAAATATAAAACTAGACGATATTGTCATCATTAAGGAAGACAATCTCCCACCGGGGAAATGGGCCTTAGGTCGCGTAGTAGAGCTGTATGGCTCGTAATAGTGTTGAGTTGATATAAACCACAAGATTAGCGAGTAAAAGTTTATTAAGTTAGTTACAAAGTTTTAAGTTTAAGTTGGATGCCAATCCGCGGTAAGAGCCGCCCGTCAACTGCCCCCTTTATTGTATAAAAAATTGACTTAAATATATTTCGTTCTAATGCGTCATAAACGAGGTCGCGGTGTCAGCTATATAAAATCTGTACATAAACCGTACATGCTCCCGAGACAAGATAATAGGATGGGCATCCAGTACAGCAAAACAAATACAAGAGAAAAAATTAAATGATAAAAATAAAGATTAAAAGCTTAAACATTAAAAGTAAAAATGAAAAAGAACTAATATGATTTGAAATGCAACAAGGTAATTTCACTTTGAGATATCTTCAAAAGCAAATCTTTGTGGCAGCTCCAGAGATGCCGAATGTCGTATCTCACGCATTTCGATTTCTTCCCTACTCTTTTTCGGTTCTTCGAACAATTGTGTTTCTTTTGCTTTTTTCTTAATCCATCTTTTTACTATGTAATAAAGAAGAAACGTAGCAATCGCTCCCAACAGCAAAGAAGTCACTGAGTAAAAGTATACATCGTGAGATGTGATATTTGAGGTCACGGGCAAAGTTTCGTGCTGCTTTTGATAAGCTAGTTGTCGTTCGACTTTTTTAACATCTGTAGCTGGAATATCTAACTGCGTGATATTCAACTGTACGTTCTTCCAACTAAGATGAAATATGTTGTTAATAGTGGAGTTTAGAGTAGGAATTGTAATATTCGAGTTCATGTTCAATTTGCTTCCCAGATGATTGTACGTAAACAATGTTGCGTCTTTTTTCTGTAGTAAGCATTTAGGCTTTAATACGATGACTCCAGTCCCGTCAATGACCGCCGGCGTAACGTGATCGCCGCATATGACGCGCATCAGCTGTTTGTCGCACAATGTAAATAGCCAGACGTTCGGTCTGTGCAATTTTATCCAAGTTTCTTTGCATGTTGTATCCTTGATGATGCACGATAATAACGTTTGTTGACTGAATACCTTCGCTTCACAGGGTGCATCCTTATTGTGGAAGCTGTATACAGGCTGGCTCGAAATACACGTGAATTCATCTTCTCCGTAAGAAGTGCAATGTTGCATATCTTCTTCTTTTAACGTTATATAGGAGTTTTTTATCAAGTTAATCGCGATGAAATCCGAGAAGAGTTGTACTATTTTTAAACGACCTTCTCTTAAAAATGGTATAGGTATTATTCGATATATAATGTAATTATCATCACTCAGCAACGGAATGTGCAATTCAAAAAGTAAATAATTATTTGTGATTCGAGCCTTCACATGAATTAACTGGAAAATGGTTTGAAAATCTCGCTGTATATCCTTTATTGGTAAAGATAATCCTTGCGGTAATCTTCCAGATATAATGTTCAGTTGTTCTATCAGTTGAGATGCGGGAAATAGATGTGTGTCGAGATGTCCTTTGAAGATGTCAGCGAGAGCGTTCATGAGTAGTTCTTGAATTCGATGTAATTCGGTTAAAATTAAAGATGACGTCACCGCAGCGGAATTAATATCATTTATTGTGTACAATATATGTGCTCTATTTTCAATTTTTGCAATAGTGCTGCAAGTTTGATTCAAGTAGGCATTTATTGCTTGAAATTGTTTATCAATAAAGTCAGTATTTCTTTTCACTAAGTTATTTTCTGCTTCTAAAATAAGCGTTTGGTTTTTTATAAGTTGTAATAAATAATTATCGTTATTTTGTAAGTTTTGAATATCCCTTTCATATTTTTGAGCGAAATCTGCGTCTAACACTCCAAAAAGTGTTCTTGATAATTTTCCAACTCCATCGAAATAGCCTCTCTTCTGCCGTGCATGCGATGACAATATCATTGTATTATATTCAAGTAAATGATGCAATTCATGACGTAATTGATCGACGACTGTTTCGCATGGCTTATACTCATGTGATATTCTTTGACAAAGTCTGTCTATCTGATCAATATAAATGTTAATTTTACTCGAAGCTTTCCAGTATGATGTTAAGTTATAATAAATCAAGAGCGTCCATTCGTCATGTATTAACTGTAGTTTTCCTGCCTCGTCGAAATACATTGGATGGTTATTTTGTATGAGTGTGACCTCATAGTTATTAATTGTTGGTGCTGAATTTGCAATTCCCATAGTTATTATTGTCATAAGGAATAAGGACAATAAATTTGCTTTCTTTATTTTTGTACAACCTCGCTTTCGTTGCTTTTTAAGATTTTCAGTTTGTATTTCATCTTTGTTATTTATATTATTATTTTTGTCTTCATCTTTATTACGTAAGTTTGTTTGTTGTGGCAATGGTGACAGTTTTGTTATAGGTCGTTTCAGTAATCCCTTTTTGGTTTTAATGGTGACTACTCGGACCCTGTCGTCAGCGCCTTTATGTAGCTCTATAACTCTTCCAATGGCCCATCTCCCTGGAGGTACGTGTTCATCCTTCACTAGCACCAGATTTCCTTTTTCTAAGTTTTCTCTTGATTGTTTCCATTTGCTTCTTACTTGCAATTGATGTATGTATTCATTCGACCAGCGTTTCCAAATGTGTAAGTTCATTTGTTCTATCAATCTCCATTTATTTCTTAAATCAATTTGATTAAGGTTTTCTTCTTCCTGTGGTGGGGACAATAAGGAACCACCGATGAGAAAATGACCTGGTGTGAGATATTCCAGGTCTTCCACATCTTCAGTTAATGGACAAAGTGGGCGTGAATTTAAACAAGCCTCAATCTGAGTAAGTAATGTATAAAATTGTTCATAAGTCAGCTTCTGCTCTCCTAGAACTCTTTTTAAATGATATTTCATTGATTTAACGGCAGCCTCCCAAAGTCCACCAGCGGTTGGCCAAAAAGGTGCGTTAAAATGCCATTGAATTTTCATGTTACTCATTTCATCATAAAATTCAGATGACCGGAAGGTGTGGGTTCGATCAGTCTTCTTGAAGTAGTTTAGCAGCTCCTACAAAATTCGTACCATTGTCTGAATACATCTGTTTTGGTGTACCCCTGCGTGCACACATTATTTTGAAAGCGGCGAGAAATGCTTGCGTAGTTAAATCCGAAACTAATTCAAGGTGCACAGCTTTTGTAACCATGCAAATAAAAATAGCTATGTAAGCTTTGCATGTTTTGACTCCTCTCCCTTTGTTAATCTTCACATCAACGTGCCCGGTGAAATCTACACCAGTGTTTGTAAAAGGTCTCGTTGGAGTTACTCTCTCTTTCGGCAAGTCTCCCATAATTTGTTCGTTCCGATGGGTTTTGAAACGATGACATCTTACGCACTGCCGCAACTCTTTCTTCACTGTCCTGTTACCCCCTATGATCCAGTATTTGAGACGTATATAAGCTAAAGTTAACCGAGCGCCGCCATGCAGCGTGCTGCGATGTGCTTCTTGAATAATAATCTCCGTTAATCTTCCTGTAGAAGGAAGTATAATGGGATGCTTTGTTTCAGGAGGTAAATATGCGTTAATAAGACGCCCTTTGACGCGTAATAACCCCTTCGCATCAAGAAATGGAGTCAACTTCAATATGTTACTTTTCGACGGTATTATTCTATTCTTCTCCAAGTGTTCAATTTCTTCTCCAAAATATTCCCGTTGCACATTTTTAATAATTATATCTTCCGCTTCAGTAATTTCTGATACAGTTAAACTCATAATCCTATTTTTATTGTTGTCACAGTCGGCTAAGTTATAATTAAAGTTTATTGACTTCTTGCGAATATGGATATTTATTATTCGTATTATCCAGCCAAGTACTCGAATTACGCGCTTGTAACTGCTATATTTATGTAATATAATGTTTACAATTTCACACGTTTTGTAAATTGCCACGCAGCATTTTGTTGACTGGCCATTGTTTGTTAAGTAGGTCAGGTTATTATCTTGACAATCTTTAATACTATATGTTTTTAACCAAGCTGGCCCTTCCCACCAAAGTTTGAATTTTTTAAGTTGTGTAGGGTATAGCCCCCGAGTGGCACAGTCAGCAGGATTTTCTTCCGATTTTACATAACTCCATTGATTAGGTGATATTATATTATTTATTTCGGAAACTCTGTTAGCAATATATCGCTCCCATCGGTTGATATCTCCTCGTAGCCACGCTAATACCACTTTCGAGTCACTCCAACAATTTATTTTTAGATGATTATCGAATAGCGTCTTCTTGACTTTATCTATTAACTTGGCTAGTAATAAAGCTCCACAAAGCTCCATTCTCGGTAAAGATATTTTCTTATTCAGCGGCGCGACCTTTGTTTTCGCAGTTATTATGGTAATAATGTAGGTATCGTTTATAAGTTTCACTCGACCATATATAATGCCCGCGTACGCCTTTTCGCTGGCATCGCAAAAACCCAAAATTTCGAGATTTTTATTTGTACATTGCAACCATCTTGGTATTGAAATTTTACTTATTGATGGGAGGTCTCTTTTTATTGTCTCCCACTCCATAGTTAGTTCAGAGGGTAGAGGTCCATCCCAGTCGATTTTACTGATCCAGATTTTTTGAAACAGTAATTTTGCCTTTATAGTTACCGGTGACAAAAAACCAAGAGGGTCGTAAAGCTTGCTTATTTCACTCAGTAAAACACGCTTCGTAAGATTTTTCTTGTGAGGTAAACTCCAGCTGTAGGTAAAAGTATCTTGAGTTCGATTCCAGTTCATACCTAACATTTTTGTATTTGAGATTTGTTCTGGGTTAAAGTTAAGGTTATTTTCCATGCTTCTTTGATCATCTCGCAAATCTTCCAATATAGTTTTTTCATTGCTTTTCCATTTTCTTAAGTTAAATCCTCCTTTTTTGAGCAATTTGATTAAGTTAAGAATCAGTTGCTTCGCCTCTTCTATATTATTGTGCCCATAGACTAAGTCATCCATATAAAAATAGTTTTGTAAAATTTTCACAGCTTCCGGATAACTATCTTTCTCATCTATTGCAAGCTGATGTAAAGTTCGCATGGCTAAGTAGGGTGCGCTTTTTATCCCATAGGTTACAGTACATAATTGCCACTCCTGGAGAGGATGCTTTGGGGAAGATCTCCAAATTATAGTTTGAAAGTTTTGTTGTTGTTCATCTATCCAAATATTACGATACATTTTTTCTATATCCGCCGTAAAAACGTATTTAAAAATTCTCCAGTTAATAAGTAGTGTGAACATATCTTTTTGTAAGTTAGGACCGGAGTACATTAAATCGTTGAGGCTGTTGTTATTCTTCGTTTTAAAAGATGCGTTAAAAACTACTCTTAATTTTGTAGTAGTGGACTCCTCCCTAAGTACGCCGTGGTGAGGTAAGTAGACTTGACTCTTACTCTTCGTTTCTTCTGTTACAGGTTTCATATGACCCAGTGCAATATAATCGTTCATAAAAAGGTTGTATTCCTTAGATAAGTCGGAATTCAACCGCATTTTTCTTTCGAGTTGTAAAAATTGTGCTTGAGCCTGTGGCTTTGTTGCTCCTAAACACGTGTCATCAATCAGTTTCATAGGCATCTGAACCACGTATTTTCCGTCGTCCAATCTTCTAGTAGTTAAGTTGAAAAAACCTTCACAGTATTGTTCCTCGTTTTTTAAAGTTGTAGAATGAGTAATTTCTTCAGTTTCCCAAAACCGTGACATATTTTCAAGGTCATTAAGTGTTACACAACAGTTGAACGTTTTTACATTTCCACATAAAATCCAACCCACTTTAGTTTTTTGAGCTACAGGGAAATCCTTGCCCCCTCGTATGACTCCATTTAATAAGAGTTCTGAATATATCTCGGCACCCAAAAGTAAGTCGATCTGGCCCGACACATTGAAATGTGGATCGGCTAGTTGTAAGTTTTTTATATAATTCCAATTTTGTATTGAAAAAGATGAAGTAGGTAGTTTGTTGATAAGTTTTTTCATTATTAAAGTTTGTATGTTGAATTCGTATTCCGATTTAATTGATTTGCATTCTAAGTTAATAGAACCTTTGCAATTACCGGACAATGATCCGATTCCCGACACGACAGCGCTCATTTTTCGCCGCGGTAATCTGAGAAGTTGTGCGGCATGCTCCGTAATAAGGCTAACTTGTGAACCTTGATCAAGTAAACCTCTTAAGTTGATACAATTTCCATCGATCGTCTTCACTTTTAAAAGTACAGTCGCTAACAAAACTTCTTTTTCCTCATTAATAATATTGTTCACAGCATGAGATGTAGATGGTGTCGATAGGAATTTATTCATTCGGTGCTCGCTGCTGCTGGGTTGCTCATGTTCCCCATCATGCATGAGAGTGTGATGTGGCTTATCACATTTTTTGCACTTTTTTGTCGAAAAACATCGCTGTTCTCCATGACTGTATAAACAATTCGAACAAACACGTAAATTGCTTACTGTGTTTTTGCGTGCATTTCCGTTCATTGCAAGGAATTTGTCACAGTTCATCAACACGTGATCTCTTTTGCAAAGCGGGCAGATTTTTGTTGTTGCGAAGTGTGTATTTGCTGTCTTTTGAAACCTATTAAAGTACGATGACCTCGGCGTATTATATTTATAATTATTATTGCGATTTGTTGATAAATTATTGAAGTATTTATTTGGTGGCGTATATTTAGTTGGAGATGATTTTTGATGATAACTTCCTTGTAATGCTTCCAAAGCCATAAATTTTGATTCTAAAAAGTTTATAAATTCTTCCAAATTAGGGAAATCTCTCGGTTGCTTGAGGTCTTTGATGTATTCGTTGTAGGTTGGTTTATCCAGTTTTTGCATTAATAAATGAACAATAATCGGATCCCAATTGGTTATGTCCAAACCAATGTTACTAAGCCCGTTTAAACATTCTAACATGACGTCATGTAGCTTTCTTATGCTGGCTGCGCTTGCTTCTTGTATTGAATTTTGGTTCAATAATGTATTTATGTAAGATGTAAATAAAAGTCGTTTGTTGTCATAGCGGTGAGTAAGAATCTCCCAGCAAGATGTGTAGTTTTCAGCACTGATCCCGAGATGTTGAACTAGTTTCTCCGCTTCGCCCTTTAGTTTAGTTTTAAGATGCTGCATTTTTTGAGCTTTAGACAACATGGGATTGTTATGCACGCTTTCGATGTAGAGATCTTTAAATGTTAACCACTGGTTGTAATTACCATTGAAATCCGGGATAACAATTTTCGGTGTAGCCCTTTCGTAATGCGAGTTATTCCAGATATTATGTTGCAGCTTCTTACGTAGGTTATCGTAGATATTTTCTATATTTTCATATTTTTGTTTGTACGTTAAATCTTCATCCCGTGATATATAGTCGAGTTCCCAGTTAGTTTTTTCGATTTGATCCCATTTTATTTTCAACATGTTTAAGTTATCTTCAAGTTCCCATTTTTCCTTCACTGAATCAAAGTTAATTTTCTCCACAGTCCGCTCGAAAGCTCGAAAGTTACAGAATTGTTGCCGTAAAAGATCCTGTTGTTTTTCAGTTGACTCATTAGTTTCCCGTGGAGGTGCGTGAAATTTAATATCTTCGAAATTAAATTTCGACTTGTTTTCTTTGACTTCTTTAGGTGACGCCGGAGGAGTATTTTGAATTTGCTTGCTTGTAGATGCCGATGGTAGCCCCGCTTTTCTCTTTAGTATGTCTTGCAAAATATCTTCGTACATCCTCTTTGTTTTTTTGAAAACATCATCGTTGAAGTATTGATTATCCGTCTTTTCAGTTTTTTCCAATAGTTGATGGTTGTATACAAATTTCTCCCAATTTGAGTTCAGACGGGAAAGACGATCTTCTAAGTAAGCCAAGGTCTTCCTGCTTGGACTATCTTTTTTATAATTGTTGTTTAGTTGTTTCAGTTCTCCAAAAATAATTTCTTGGCGGCTAATGATATCCTGGACGTTCTGAGCCATTGTTGTTTGCAGTTAAGCAGATAAGTTGTAAATTATTAAGTTAAGTTTGTTTACCGTAGAACTGTTTCGTCGCAGTATCGTTAGTTCAGTTTAATCCCGAAATTGTTTCGCAGGTCTTGATTTCTCGAAGGTCCACTTTTTCGTTATCTTGAGCTAGTAGGACCAATTCGTTGATCTTGAAGCTCGATGGACCAAATTTCGTGATCTTGAAGCTCGAAGGACCAAATTTTCATGTATGGCTCGTAATAGTGTTGAGTTGATATAAACCACAAGATTAGCGAGTAAAAGTTTATTAAGTTAGTTACAAAGTTTTAAGTTTAAGTTGGATGCCAATCCGCGGTAAGAGCCGCCCGTCAACTGCCCCCTTTATTGTATAAAAAATTGACTTAAATATATTTCGTTCTAATGCGTCATAAACGAGGTCGCGGTGTCAGCTATATAAAATCTGTACGTAAACCGTACAAGAGCTACACCCCGGCAGCGACGGCTACGTACGAGTAGTGACGCTTAAAACAAAAAATGGTTTCATGAAAAGGCCAGTTATAAAGTTATGTAGGCTACCCGTAAATGAAAACCTAAATCAAAACAGTAGAGAGGATATAAATAAGAAACAATATTCAATTAAATCTATAACAAAAAATAAACCCTTTAGCTTGGCTACCGTAGCACTTTCTTTATTATTATTTTTTATAACAATCCCAGTAGGTCAGTCCTTTCATAACATACGTCCCTTACCAAGTAACAATAGTCTTTATTTCGATCACATTAAAGACATGCAAATAATTAGAGACGACTGGCGGTTAGTAGTGTATTACGATACTCAACCGTATTTAGAAGGCACTAAGGCTATTGGGAAATACATAAAATACCTGGAAAATATATGTGAAAAAATACAATTACGATCACATTGCAACGGCGTCTTATTGCAGTTACGGCATGAGGTGAGCGAACTGCAACACTATACCAGCCTGTTAGTGACGCACAATGTAAACAATAACAAACGTCACAAACGCGGGTTAATCAATGGGGTCAGATATATTGCAAACAGCTTGTTTGGGGTCTTAGATGATAGTTTCGCTCAAAAATATGAGAGTGACATAGATCTAATAAGAAAAAATCAAAATCATCTAGCTCTGCTATGGAAGAATCAGACGTCGGTGGTAGAGGCAGAGTTTACTTTACTAAAACGCACTGAGGAAGTCATCGATGAAAATCATAAGTTAATTCATAAGAAACTGAACGTTATAGAAGGAGCCATCAATCAAGTAAGCCTTGAAATTCAAAATACATCACTCGTTAATGACTTTTTGGCGACTTCTGTGATAGCAAATAGCTTAATATTTAGCCTCAATAACATGGTTTTTGGAGGGGGCGCTGCCTGCGAACGGTCTGCTTAAGTACTCTGTATCTTTCAATTTAATTTGCCATATATAGTGATGATAACTTTATATAAAGTGCCGTGAGTGAAAGTACTGATTGTGATAGTGAACATATAGTGTTATCATAACTTTACACAGACGTTTTAGTGCAAAATATCCTCTAAACAATAACCGCGTACCGGACTCAGCTCATCTGACTACCGACACATAATTATAAAAGTGCAAAACTGCTATTTATTATATTATTTTTATAATTTTAAAAGGAAAGATAATAATAAAAATATTAAACTCTTATTAATTTAAATGATAGAAATAAAAACATATATAAAATCGTCACTATAAACATTTATTTTTTACTAAATTGAACTTTTTATTGTTTGAAGTGCCATCTAGCCATTATTTGGGGTAAACTAATTATCGATCTACAGTCGCAATGGCAAATAAATGCAACCATTGTGGTAAATTCCTTGCGACAATAGAGGGCGTCAAGTGCACGAAGTGTGTCTCACTATATCATAAGGCATGTGCTAATGTTAGCCCGACAAGCCGCCCACCACTGAAATGGCTCTGTCGTGGTTGTAAGGCTCCTGCTTCTGAGAAAGGAGCCATCCAAAATTCCTTAAGCAGTTCAGATAACACGGAGGAGGCGTTTGAAGATGCGATTGAAAATAAGACCCTTGCTCAAGAAATGAGGTTGCTGAGAATCGAACTTGCATCTGTTAGCAAAGAAATGGCCTCTTTTAGACAGGAACTGTCACGGTTGAATTCGGTTGTTGCCGATTTTCACAACAGAGTTGACAACGTTGAGGAACGCCTAACGAACCTGGAATCGCTCAGTAGAAACCGTCAACCTGTCTCGGCGGAGGAAAGTGACTCTGCTCAAATTTTTACCCGCTTACAGTCTGAGCTAAATGAACGTGAGCAAGAAAATCTCTTGAATGACGTAGAAATCTCAGGGCTTGAGGAGAAGAGTGGAGAAAATGTGACGCATATGGTCATACTTTTAGCAAAAAAGCTTGGCTCTGAATTGACGGAACAAGATATAGTCAGTGCGGAGCGGTCGGGCCCGCGACGTATCACAGCGGATAAGAACGCGACTCCGCGCTCGCGCCCCATCGCCGTGCGTCTGGCGCGGCGCGCACTGCGCGACGACCTGCTGCGGGCGGCGCGCGTGCGGCGCGGGACCGACTCGGCCGGCATCACCACCACGGAGCCGAAGCGCGTTTACGTAAATGAACGATTGACACTTGTCAACCGGCATTTGTTTTATAAGGCGCGGGAAGAATGCCGTCGTGTCGGCTGGAAATTTTCTTGGACCAAAGGGGGGCGTATTTATGTTAGGAAAACTGAATTGTCAGAAATACGTCGCGTTCGTTCTTTAAACGACGTCATCAAGTTTTTTGGCAATATATCTATTTGAAAAATGTATTTGATTGTTATCGTTTGTTGTACTTATTATTTTTCTTATTTTTATCTACAATACTATTGTTGCTCAATTTGTTTAGTGTGTCATGCTATTACCTTATTTGTTTAAACGTAAGAATGGCACTTGCAACTTTTGTAATCGTGTTTCCTTTAGAAGTTTTAAAAGAATATATTGAAATCTATGTAAATAATTATTTTATGACGTGTTACAGCAGTTTGTCGTCCAGTTTTGGGAGTAGAAAATTATTGGTTGACCTGTATCTATTTACATTTTATATTTTTATTGTAATCTATATACTCGTATTGCATATTATTTTGTTTATTTTATATTTTAATTTATTAATAGCTTTACTGTTTATTAATATAGTCAGTGTTAGATCATTTATTTTTCTCGTAATTAAATATCTATTTATCTTAATTAGCAATGATTAAACCACGCAACCTAAGAATTGGTTTCTTAAATGCAGGATCGCTGGGTACAGGTCATGACGAATTTCTTTTTGCAATGGATCGACATAATGTGGATATTATGGCCATAAATGAAACATGGTTAATTGATGGGGAGGAAGGACGCGCGCCTGTTGTATCAGGCTACTTTCTACGTCATAAACCCCGTCCGTCTGGTCTTCGTGAGCGAGGGGGTGGTGTAGGTTTCTATGTTAGACGTGGGTTTTCCGTACAAACACTGTCACACCCTGAAACTTTAGCAGTGGAGCAAATGTGGTTAAGATTTAAGACAAATGGCAAAATTATAATAGTAGGTACTGCATATAAGCCGCCGTGGTTAAACACCCGAATTTTTGTTGATGCTCTAATGGAAACATTTAGCACCTTCAGTTACTATGACCATATTGTCTTGTTAGGTGACTTTAACATTAATCTTCTAGATGTAGATAACTCCCATATTGGTATTCTCAACGAATTTTTATCCGTCGCTAATATGCGGCAATTTGTAGATAGGCCTACGCATTTCACAAATAATAGTGAGAGTCTTATTGATCTTATTTGCTCAAACTGTGAAGTTGATGGAATTTGGGTCGATTATGTATGCACTCTAAGTCATCATGCTTTTATATCGTGTGAAATTAAAGTTGCTAAGGAAAAACAGATAATGAAAAAAGGTTACTTTAGACAAATTTGTGATGTAGATAGGGATATGTTAAAATCAATGATAACTGCGTTGCCTTGGAAAGATATAATGGATAAAGAAAGCGTCAATGATGTATTAAGTGCTTTTAATCATAATGTTCTGGAAATATTTAATTTTTTGGCTCCAATTAAGTTACGTTACTTTAAAGATAGAAATTACCCCTGGATAACCTATAATATTAAGCTTATGATAAGAAAACGGAATGAAGCCCATGCCAAAGCAAAGAAAACAAATGCTAGTACCCAAATAGAGTTTTACAAGGATATGAAAAGTGTGGTGGAAAGAGCTATCTTTAGTGAAAAGAGTGCGTATTTTACCATCTTTATAAACAGCAACAATGTTAATTCTCCTTATTTATGGAAAAAATTAGAAAACTATCTTACTTTTAAACCCAATAGAAACCAATGTTTGCCTGATCATCTAGGTGACCCTGAAAAGCTAAATCAACATTTTCTTAGGGCACCTGGTAAGCAGCATGCATCTTTGACTAATATAACATATTTCTATGCTCATACCTATACTGCTTCTGAGTTCAATCTAAGTCCTGTTGATACAACGACTGTACGTAAAATAATAGGTGGGATTAAATCCAATGCGATGGGTTCTGATGGAATTTCCCTTGAAATGTTGCAAATGATTTTCCTTTATATACCTCAGATTATCACCGATATAATCAATAATTCCATAAACTCCTGTACATTTCCAATAGAATGGCAGAAAGCCATAATTCGACCTATTCCGAAAGTAAATAGTCCCTTGGAGCCTAAGGACCTTAGGCCAGTTAGTATTTTGCCTTGTTTTTCAAAAATTTTAGAAAAAACAATCTATAATCAAGTCACGGAATATCTTAATTTAAATAATATTTTGCCAGACAAGCAATCGGGCTTTCGTAAACGGCACGGAACTGCTACCGCATTATTGGATGTGGTGGATGACATATTGAGTTCTCAGGACAATGGGGAGGGTACAATATTGGTATTGTTGGATTTTTCAAGAGCGTTTGATACTATAAATATCCCACTCTTGCTTTCTAAATTACACTACTACGGTTTTAGTCATGCGGCTATCAAATGGTTTTCTAGTTACCTAAGCTTTAGAACTCAAGCAGTTGAAATTAAAAAAGAAGATGGTTCTGTGACTGCTTCGGAATACAGTTCTGTGGGGCGTGGGGTACCTCAAGGTTCGATACTTGGTCCTCTGCTGTTTGTTTTATATTGCGCAGATATTGTTACACATATTAAATCATGTAGTTTTCACATATATGCTGATGACATACAATTATATATTTCTTTCAAACCTAGTGAAACGCATAGCGCTGTTGATCGATTAAATAATGATTTGAAAAATATAGCCCTGTGGTCGGAGGCTAATTGTCTTGCGTTAAATCCGAATAAAACAAAGTTTTTAATTTTCGGTTCCTACAATCAAATAAAAAAAAATCTCATGCAGATCACCTCAAGTAAAAATCCAAAACGAAATAATTGAACGTGTAACCGAAGCTCGGAATCTGGGTGTGCTAATTGATGAAAACCTTCGATTCGAACAACATGTTGTCAATACGGTTCGCAATTGTTTTTATAGATTAAAGGTTCTATATCGCATTAGACCATTTCTAAGTTCTGATTTACGAGTACACCTGTGTGAATCTTTAGTACTGTCCAAATTAAATTACGCCGATGTTATGATAGGGCCTAGGCTTTTAGCTAGAACCAAGAACCTCATACAAAGACTACAAAACGCCTGTGCTCGTTATTGTTTTAATATACCACCGCGTACACATGTAACACCGTATCTTAATAATGCCAGTATGTTGAAAATGGATTTTCGCAGACAGCTACACTTTGCTACCTTGCTGTTTGGTGTTGTGAACTATCGTACTCCTAAATATCTATACAACAAATTGGGCTGGTCACATGAGTATAGCAGCTATGATACTAGAGCTTCATCACACTTGATGCTGGTGCCAGTACATCACTCAGCAGCTTTCCGAGGAAGTTACAAATATATGGCTTCTAAATGTTGGAATGATCTTCCTCCGCCGTTGCGCGGATTGAAGTCCATTACCAATTTTAAATTAAAATTAAGAAATAACCTATTGATTATACAAAAAGCCATGTATTTGTAAAAGGAATAATGTTTATTATATATATATATATATTTTATTTTTCTATTGATCTATGATGAAAGCCTAATACGGTATTATAAGAATGTATATGTTGATAATATCTTTATTTATATTATATTTTATTCATATTATATATTAATAACTTAAAAAAAAAGTGAAAAACGTAAAGGACAGAATAGTTTCTTGTATTGTGTTTATTAAACAGTTTCGTTCGCAGGCGCGTCTTTTTCTTTTTCTAGGCGGTCACTGAAAATCAGCGTTGGTATATTGTTACTCATATACCAACATCTATGCTGAGTGGCCTACCTTTTTTAACGTCACACTGCTGTACACTTTGTTTTAATTTTTGTTTTGTCAATGTATAGTATAAAGTATAATAGTAAGATTATTTGCATGCTTAATCTTGTTGTATTATTATTATTATTATTTTTTTTTTTTTTCTTTGTCATTTTACTTTTTCGTTTTTGTCTGTATAGCAGTTGTATTGTTAAAATAAAGTTTAAATAAATAAATAAATAAATAAATAAATAATTCAGAAAACCCTTCTAGGTGCTGTAACTAATATTTATAATGGGAAATTTAACTTTCACCTCCTCACACCCGACCAACTAAGGCACGAACTGGAAGTTATCTCCGAGCAGCTTCCTAAGGACTCGTCACTGCCGATTAAGACGTCGGAGAGTCTATCAGAAATTTATAATTTATTGCAAGTTCGTACAAAGGTGACTGGCAGATTTGTTATATTTGAGATAATGATTCCCCTAATGGATGACAACGTTTATGAAATATTAAGAATTTTCCCCATACCGCACCGCATAGATACCAACAATGAGGTGGTTGTGGTGCCGGTGGCCTACTACGTGGCCGTCAATCTGAAGCATGACTCCTTCTTATTGCTTACAGAATGGGATTTAAAATTATGCTTACAAAGAAAACCAGAGTTAATATTATGCCATCTTAGTAAGTTAGTCCATGTTATTAAAGATGACTATAGTTTTTGTGAAACGATGCCAAAGGAAAGAAAATGTAAAACAATAATTTCCACTTGCAGCAACAGATGGCTGGAATTAAGTAGCTTAAATAAATATTTATTCTTTTGTTGTGAACCTTGTCATATGAAACTTGTATGTGACGATCAAATTACGCCTCTACAATTAACTAACTCTGGATTTTTCAGCGTCAATGGAGGATGTACTATAAAATTTTCCGACCTCTTTTCTGTCTCACATCGTCAAAGGGAGAGTAAACTCAATATTTCCTCTAATATACCATCGTTCAAAATATCACAGATTAACAACATAATAAACATCTCCTTACCGAGTGTGTCTATAAATAATACCTCTGACTTATCTCGTAACTACACCGTTCAGCTTCAAGATATTCAGAGAAATATCGAATTGATGAAAAATACCGAACCCTTAGCAGAAATGTATTTTCACGACGTCCACCACTATGCAGCGATATACATATTATTCGCTTTAGCGGGCATCCGTGGAGCAGTATGGGTGTACAATTGCAGCAGCAGGCGAGCGCAATGGGCGCCGGAGCGAGGGCCACGGGCGGCCCAGACCCGAGAGGCGCCCCAGCCGATTCAGTCCACAGTGCGGCCAGTTCAGTGTAGTGAAGTGATAGATGTTAACGACACAAGTGCAAGTGTATTAGTGAAAGAGACACCTAGATTTAGTGTTCCCGATGGATATTTGAACACTTCTCCGATATAAGTTATAGGTTAAGGAAAATGTAATCATATTGTTAATCATTATTACTAATTATGGGGTTCATGGTAGTTAAGCAACTTTGTAATAATCACCTTATTATCATCGCAGCATCTCATCTCTTCCACTAACCCTCATCTTTCCCGCCCGGGAATATGTACGAGCAAGCGCGTACATGTGAGCGCTTAGCTTGCATTCATATGACCTAGATTACTCAATTTGAATATTTTAATTATATTTAATTAGCCAGTTCGTCGCTATCGGTCATCAAGAGTACCGCGCGTGGCTCACCACTCATATTACATCAAAGTCATTATAGTTTTAGATGTTTTATGATTATATTTTTGCAGTTATATAAAACTGTTTTATTTATACACATTCGTACGGCAGCAACCCGTACAATATTATATTATATTATATTATATTATATTATATTATATTATATTATATTATATTATATTATATTATATTATATTATATTATATTATATTATATTATATTATATTATATTATATTATATTATATTATATTATATTATATTATATTATATTATATTATATTATATTATATTATATTTTGTTGTCGGCTTGCCTACACTCGACTTTTCGTCGGATTATCTGTATATCCCGTCCTGAGGCCTTCAGAAAAAAGGATATACAGTCTTTCTACCTCCTTCCCCTTCTACGTGCATTTATTGTTTTTTCGTTGAAATAAATTAGTATGTAAATTTTGTTAGATGATGAGTCATAGGATCCTACTGTATGTGGTGTTTGTAGAGTTGGTGGTGCGTCTGATGTGGTTTGTGGTGTTATTAGTGTGTCATTCACAAACACAGTATCTCCCAATACCTTACTTAGAATGGTAGTTGTGTGAAAGGCTGCTTGTTTTTGGAGTATTGTTATATCTATTGTAGCATTAAGTTCGTCTATATATCTGTGTAAGCTGTTACTGATGATACCGGTCGCTCCTATTATAATTGGAATCACTGTGCTTTGTGTTCCAGAGGCGTCAAATCTCTATTTTTAAAAGGTGATATTTGCTCAATTTTTCTATTTCTTTTGCTCCTATATTATAGTCGGATGGTACTGATATATCTATTAAGTAAGTCTTATTGTTTGCTTTGTCAATGTAAATTAAATCTGGTCTATTGTGTGTTACTGTTACGTCAGTTTGAATAGGTAGTTCCCACATGATTTTAGCTTGATTGTTTTCCTTTACATGCGGTTCCATAAGGGTTTCTTTCCACCAAAGACTCGCCACCTCAAAGTTATGTTTTTGTGCCAGACACCAATACACGTACTGAACCAAACTGTTGTGACTCCTGACATAATACGCGCCCGCTAACTTCTCGCAACCTGAGATGATATGTTGCGTCGTCTCATCTTTGCAGGCGCATAGGCGACATTTCCCATCCACTCCTAACTTAAGAATATCGCGTTGATGCTGTCTCGTCATAACAGCTTGGTCTTGGATAGCGAATACTGAAGATTCTACAGAGGGTGTTATTTGTTGTTTTTTTATCCATTTGAATGTGCCTTCTTTATCTATATTAGCCTGACCCAAAACTGCTTTAGGAAACTGCCCATGCAATTGTTTGCCTCTCCATTTATCTTTCTGCTGCTTAAGTATTGCTTGCTTAATTTCTTTATTTGTATATGTACTATCTTGTGGCAATTGTAGTTCTATTTCTATTTCTTGTGCTTCTCTTATTATTGAATATTTATTTTTATTCTTGTCATGTTTAATAATTTTTTTTAAACATTTTTTAAAGTGTTATTCCACACTTAGGAAAGAAAAATACTTATTTAGAAAACGTATAAAAATTTGAACGCAGCGGGACTCGAACCCGCGCCTCCTGGAAACCGACCAGGCGCTCTGACCACTAAGCCATGCGTTCTCGCCAAGCTACGTCGAAATTTTTATACGCTTGTTACAACTTATTTATGTTGTTAGCTTCTCTGTAGGGAGATTTTTACAAATTTCCGCTACCCAAAGATAATTACTAAGAATTATCGTTTGGCAAGAGAGAAACTATTTTTAAATATTTTTAAACATTTTTTAAAGTGTTATTCCACACTTAGGAAAGAAAAATACTTATTTAGAAAACGTATAAAAATTTGAACGCAGCGGGACTCGAACCCGCGCCTCCTGGAAACCGACCAGGCGCTCTGACCACTAAGCCATGCGTTCTCGCCAAGCTACGTCGAAATTTTTATACGCTTGTTACAACTTATTTATGTTGTTAGCTTCTCTGTAGGGAGATTTTTACAAATTTCCGCTACCCAAAGATAATTACTAAGAATTATCGTTTGGCAAGAGAGAAACTATTTTTAAATATTTTTAAACATTTTTTAAAGTGTTATTCCACACTTAGGAAAGAAAAATACTTATTTAGAAAACGTATAAAAATTTGAACGCAGCGGGACTCGAACCCGCGCCTCCTGGAAACCGACCAGGCGCTCTGACCACTAAGCCATGCGTTCTCGCCAAGCTACGTCGAAATTTTTATACGCTTGTTACAACTTATTTATGTTGTTAGCTTCTCTGTAGGGAGATTTTTACAAATTTCCGCTACCCAAAGATAATTACTAAGAATTATCGTTTGGCAAGAGAGAAACTATTTTTAAATATTTTTAAACATTTTTTAAAGTGTTATTCCACACTTAGGAAAGAAAAATACTTATTTAGAAAACGTATAAAAATTTGAACGCAGCGGGACTCGAACCCGCGCCTCCTGGAAACCGACCAGGCGCTCTGACCACTAAGCCATGCGTTCTCGCCAAGCTACGTCGAAATTTTTATACGCTTGTTACAACTTATTTATGTTGTTAGCTTCTCTGTAGGGAGATTTTTACAAATTTCCGCTACCCAAAGATAATTACTAAGAATTATCGTTTGGCAAGAGAGAAACTATTTTTAAATATTTTTAAACATTTTTTAAAGTGTTATTCCACACTTAGGAAAGAAAAATACTTATTTAGAAAACGTATAAAAATTTGAACGCAGCGGGACTCGAACCCGCGCCTCCTGGAAACCGACCAGGCGCTCTGACCACTAAGCCATGCGTTCTCGCCAAGCTACGTCGAAATTTTTATACGCTTGTTACAACTTATTTATGTTGTTAGCTTCTCTGTAGGGAGATTTTTACAAATTTCCGCTACCCAAAGATAATTACTAAGAATTATCGTTTGGCAAGAGAGAAACTATTTTTAAATATTTTTAAACATTTTTTAAAGTGTTATTCCACACTTAGGAAAGAAAAATACTTATTTAGAAAACGTATAAAAATTTGAACGCAGCGGGACTCGAACCCGCGCCTCCTGGAAACCGACCAGGCGCTCTGACCACTAAGCCATGCGTTCTCGCCAAGCTACGTCGAAATTTTTATACGCTTGTTACAACTTATTTATGTTGTTAGCTTCTCTGTAGGGAGATTTTTACAAATTTCCGCTACCCAAAGATAATTACTAAGAATTATCGTTTGGCAAGAGAGAAACTATTTTTAAATATTTTTAAACATTTTTTAAAGTGTTATTCCACACTTAGGAAAGAAAAATACTTATTTAGAAAACGTATAAAAATTTGAACGCAGCGGGACTCGAACCCGCGCCTCCTGGAAACCGACCAGGCGCTCTGACCACTAAGCCATGCGTTCTCGCCAAGCTACGTCGAAATTTTTATACGCTTGTTACAACTTATTTATGTTGTTAGCTTCTCTGTAGGGAGATTTTTACAAATTTCCGCTACCCAAAGATAATTACTAAGAATTATCGTTTGGCAAGAGAGAAACTATTTTTAAATATTTTTAAACATTTTTTAAAGTGTTATTCCACACTTAGGAAAGAAAAATACTTATTTAGAAAACGTATAAAAATTTGAACGCAGCGGGACTCGAACCCGCGCCTCCTGGAAACCGACCAGGCGCTCTGACCACTAAGCCATGCGTTCTCGCCAAGCTACGTCGAAATTTTTATACGCTTGTTACAACTTATTTATGTTGTTAGCTTCTCTGTAGGGAGATTTTTACAAATTTCCGCTACCCAAAGATAATTACTAAGAATTATCGTTTGGCAAGAGAGAAACTATTTTTAAATATTTTTAAACATTTTTTAAAGTGTTATTCCACACTTAGGAAAGAAAAATACTTATTTAGAAAACGTATAAAAATTTGAACGCAGCGGGACTCGAACCCGCGCCTCCTGGAAACCGACCAGGCGCTCTGACCACTAAGCCATGCGTTCTCGCCAAGCTACGTCGAAATTTTTATACTCTTGTTACAACTTATTTATGTTGTTAGCTTCTCTGTAGGGAGATTTTTACAAATTTCCGCTACGTTGTACGAGTTGTAACAAGCGTATAAAAAATTTCGACGTAGCTTGGCGAGAACGCATGGCTTAGTGGTCAGAGCGCCTGGTCGGTTTCCAGGAGGCGCGGGTTCGAGTCCCGCTGCGTTCAAATTTTTATACGTTTTCTAAATAAGTATTTTTCTTTCCTAAGTGTGGAATAACACTTTAAAAAATGTTTAAAAATATTTAAAAATAGTTTCTCTCTTGCCAAACGATAATTCTTAGTAATTATCTTTGGGTAGCGGAAATTTGTAAAAATCTCCCTACAGAGAAGCTAACAACATAAATAAGTTGTAACAAGCGTATAAAAATTTCGACGTAGCTTGGCGAGAACGCATGGCTTAGTGGTCAGAGCGCCTGGTCGGTTTCCAGGAGGCGCGGGTTCGAGTCCCGCTGCGTTCAAATTTTTATACGTTTTCTAAATAAGTATTTTTCTTTCCTAAGTGTGGAATAACACTTTAAAAAATGTTTAAAAATATTTAAAAATAGTTTCTCTCTTGCCAAACGATAATTCTTAGTAATTATCTTTGGGTAGCGGAAATTTGTAAAAATCTCCCTACAGAGAAGCTAACAACATAAATAAGTTGTAACAAGCGTATAAAAATTTCGACGTAGCTTGGCGAGAACGCATGGCTTAGTGGTCAGAGCGCCTGGTCGGTTTCCAGGAGGCGCGGGTTCGAGTCCCGCTGCGTTCAAATTTTTATACGTTTTCTAAATAAGTATTTTTCTTTCCTAAGTGTGGAATAACACTTTAAAAAATGTTTAAAAATATTTAAAAATAGTTTCTCTCTTGCCAAACGATAATTCTTAGTAATTATCTTTGGGTAGCGGAAATTTGTAAAAATCTCCCTACAGAGAAGCTAACAACATAAATAAGTTGTAACAAGCGTATAAAAATTTCGACGTAGCTTGGCGAGAACGCATGGCTTAGTGGTCAGAGCGCCTGGTCGGTTTCCAGGAGGCGCGGGTTCGAGTCCCGCTGCGTTCAAATTTTTATACGTTTTCTAAATAAGTATTTTTCTTTCCTAAGTGTGGAATAACACTTTAAAAAATGTTTAAAAATATTTAAAAATAGTTTCTCTCTTGCCAAACGATAATTCTTAGTAATTATCTTTGGGTAGCGGAAATTTGTAAAAATCTCCCTACAGAGAAGCTAACAACATAAATAAGTTGTAACAAGCGTATAAAAATTTCGACGTAGCTTGGCGAGAACGCATGGCTTAGTGGTCAGAGCGCCTGGTCGGTTTCCAGGAGGCGCGGGTTCGAGTCCCGCTGCGTTCAAATTTTTATACGTTTTCTAAATAAGTATGTTTAATAATTACTTTAATTAAATCATCGCACTCATTTTTCAAGTATGTTTTATATTTAAGTATCTGTGTATTATACATATTTTCTACATTTATTAACCCTCTACCTCCCTCTACCATAGGTAAGTAAACTCTTTCCACATCGGCTTTTTGTTGTTGTGCTTTTTTTATTGATAATAATTTTCTAGTTTTTATGTCTATTGCTTTTAAATCTCTTTTCTTATAGTTAATTATTCCAAATGAGTAAAGTAAAACCTTGTTCAATTGTATCTCCGCTCAGTAATACGTGTCCTTCACCTATAGTATTATTTCTATGGCCTGCTTTAACGTGTAGTGTATTACATTTGTCCAAACCAAAAGTCATGCCAATATCTTTTGTGAATATTTCTATACTATCTAATAGACTTCTAAAATTCAAAAAAAGACTTCTAAATTATTTCTATTGTTTGCGTATATCTTTAAGTCATCCATGTATAGTAAGTGATTTACCCAGAAGCTATCTTTGAGTTTATATCCTTTGACTTTGTATTTATTTAAGATTAATGAAATTGGATTAATTGCCAGACAAAACAACAAAGGCGACAGTGAGTCCCCCTGAAATATGCCACGCTTAACATGAATCGGTTCAGTAGTCAATGATTCGTTAGTCCCTCGGGCGGTCATAATGACTTTCCACGTAGGCATAGCAATATTAAGAAAGGCTTTGATCGTGGGTGGACACTTATAAATATCTAGGACTTTCAGAAGCCATTTATGAGACACGCTATCAAATGCCTCCTGATAGTCTATCCACGCCATACTTAATTATTTCTGGGATAGATGTGCATCTTCTAGAATTGCCTTGTTGATCATAAGGTGGTCTTTACATCCCCGAACTCCACGACGGCAGCCTCTCTGTTCTATGGCCATGATGTTATTCTCCTGACAATGATTGTAGAGTAAATTGGCTAATATAGATGTTAATAATTTGTAAGTACTAGGTAAACAGGCAATTGGTCTCCAATTTTTAGCGTTTTCTGTATTTTCGGTCTTTGGAATTAAAATAACCTGCCCTGTAGTAAACCACTCTTCTAGCTGTTCCCTACCCCTTATAAGATTTGTAAATACTATAGCTAAATATTTGTGCGTACTTGTAAGATATTTTAAATAATAATTTTGTATTCTATTCAACCCTGGAGTTTTCCAGTTTTTAAATTTCGTTAGTGCACATGTTACTTCCTCCTCGGTTATAGCCTGTGGATCTTCTGTGATTATCTTTTCTGATGAAACTTCTATTTCCTCTATCCATTTTGCATTTTTATTGTAATTTGTGGGCTTAGACAGTATCAGCTTCCAAAATTCTTCAACATTGTTTCTACTAGGCAGTTTTATATCATAAGCGGCACTATTATTTCCTAAGTTTCTATATAACCTATGCTCATTTTCATTGAATAATTTATTTTGTTCTTTTCTGTTATTACTTTCTTCATATCTTTTTATTCTACCAGCAAGTGCTTTGACCTTTTGCTTCAGAATCTCTACTGTGTTGCTTCGATCATTTTCATTTTTAATATTGTATTTACTGTATAGTTTAGTTCTTATATTTATCATTCTATTTTTAAACATTTTTAAAGTGTTATTCCACACTTAGGAAAGAAAAATACTTATTTAAAAAACGTATAAAAATTTGAACGCAGCGGGACTCGAACCCGCGCCTCCTGGAAACCGACCAGGCGCTCTGACCACTAAGCCATGCGTTCTCGCCAAGCTACGTCGAAATTTTTATACGCTTGTTACAACTTATTTATGTTGTTAGCTTCTCTGTAGGGAGATTTTTACAAATTTCCGCTACCCAAAGATAATTACAAAGAATTATCGTTTGGCAAGAGAGAAACTATTTTTAAATATTTTTAAACATTTTTAAAGTGTTATTCCACACTTAGGAAAGAAAAATACTTATTTAAAAAACGTATAAAAATTTGAACGCAGCGGGACTCGAACCCGCGCCTCCTGGAAACCGACCAGGCGCTCTGACCACTAAGCCATGCGTTCTCGCCAAGCTACGTCGAAATTTTTATACGCTTGTTACAACTTATTTATGTTGTTAGCTTCTCTGTAGGGAGATTTTTACAAATTTCCGCTACCCAAAGATAATTACAAAGAATTATCGTTTGGCAAGAGAGAAACTATTTTTAAATATTTTTAAACATTTTTAAAGTGTTATTCCACACTTAGGAAAGAAAAATACTTATTTAAAAAACGTATAAAAATTTGAACGCAGCGGGACTCGAACCCGCGCCTCCTGGAAACCGACCAGGCGCTCTGACCACTAAGCCATGCGTTCTCGCCAAGCTACGTCGAAATTTTTATACGCTTGTTACAACTTATTTATGTTGTTAGCTTCTCTGTAGGGAGATTTTTACAAATTTCCGCTACCCAAAGATAATTACAAAGAATTATCGTTTGGCAAGAGAGAAACTATTTTTAAATATTTTTAAACATTTTTAAAGTGTTATTCCACACTTAGGAAAGAAAAATACTTATTTAAAAAACGTATAAAAATTTGAACGCAGCGGGACTCGAACCCGCGCCTCCTGGAAACCGACCAGGCGCTCTGACCACTAAGCCATGCGTTCTCGCCAAGCTACGTCGAAATTTTTATACGCTTGTTACAACTTATTTATGTTGTTAGCTTCTCTGTAGGGAGATTTTTACAAATTTCCGCTACCCAAAGATAATTACAAAAATTATCGTTTGGCAAGAGAGAAACTATTTTTAAATAAGTGTGGAATAACACTTTAAAAATGTTTAAAAATATTTAAAAATAGTTTCTCTCTTGCCAAACGATAATTCTTTGTAATTATCTTTGGGTAGCGGAAATTTGTAAAAATCTCCCTACAGAGAAGCTAACAACATAAATAAGTTGTAACAAGCGTATAAAAATTTCGACGTAGCTTGGCGAGAACGCATGGCTTAGTGGTCAGAGCGCCTGGTCGGTTTCCAGGAGGCGCGGGTTCGAGTCCCGCTGCGTTCAAATTTTTATACGTTTTTTAAATAAGTATTTTTCTTTCCTAAGTGTGGAATAACACTTTAAAAATGTTTAAAAATATTTAAAAATAGTTTCTCTCTTGCCAAACGATAATTCTTTGTAATTATCTTTGGGTAGCGGAAATTTGTAAAAATCTCCCTACAGAGAAGCTAACAACATAAATAAGTTGTAACAAGCGTATAAAAATTTCGACGTAGCTTGGCGAGAACGCATGGCTTAGTGGTCAGAGCGCCTGGTCGGTTTCCAGGAGGCGCGGGTTCGAGTCCCGCTGCGTTCAAATTTTTATACGTTTTTTAAATAAGTATTTTTCTTTCCTAAGTGTGGAATAACACTTTAAAAATGTTTAAAAATATTTAAAAATAGTTTCTCTCTTGCCAAACGATAATTCTTTGTAATTATCTTTGGGTAGCGGAAATTTGTAAAAATCTCCCTACAGAGAAGCTAACAACATAAATAAGTTGTAACAAGCGTATAAAAATTTCGACGTAGCTTGGCGAGAACGCATGGCTTAGTGGTCAGAGCGCCTGGTCGGTTTCCAGGAGGCGCGGGTTCGAGTCCCGCTGCGTTCAAATTTTTATACGTTTTTTAAATAAGTATTTATCATTCTACTTGAATTTACGCCTCTTCCTATTTCTAAAAGCTGTCCTAACTCTTTTCTATTTTTTTCAATTCTATTTTTGATTCTTTTCTTCCAAGGTGGATCTGATATTTTTCTCATTGTATTTTTAGGTTTGAAAGGTTTTTGCTTATTATTAATTATCAATGTTTTTGCAGTAGCATATATAATATTATTTAAATCCCTAAGTGATTCCGTAGTAACTAAGAGATTTGGTAAATAATTATCTAGTATACATTGGTTTTGTAAGAAATATTTATTAATCTTTGCTTTGGGCAGAGACTCTCTGCTTTCTATTGGAATTTCCCTGGTTTCAGCCACTACTTGTAGAAAGTTCAAGATTAATGGATCTTGATCTTCAGCAACTATTATATTTCTAGTAAGTGTATCAGTTATCTCAACTTGTTCCTGCATTAATTGTGTATTTGTATGAATTTCGTGTTGAGTGTTTATGTGTAAGTTAGCTTGTGTATGGTTATTTGATTCCTCCGGTATTAAATTAAATTCTGTTATGTTTCTCGTTAGGATAGTTTTTTCTATCGCCCTTCCTTCGGCTTCATCTTTTATACGGTTCAGAAGTTCTTGAGATATTACTTTTTGTTTTATTATTCTCCGTGCTTGGTTTGAAAGCGTATTGCCATTGAATTTATGTATCTTTAGATTAGAAGGGTTTCTATCTTTAAATAATGTAAATAATCTATTGATGTATCCGGATCCCTGACTTTGTGCTTTATAAAAACAGTACATTAATTCTCTCTCTTCCTCTTTCGACCATTTTCTCCTTTTATCTCCTTTCGGTTCTTGTATGGTCTCCCCAGATGGGCCGGCAGAGTGATCAATGAGCATTGAAGCTCCACTTTGCAAAGCACCATCTGTTCCTATTCCACCCCATTGTTCGGCTGTGATCCTTTCGGGTTCCCCGACTCTTGCCCGCCTGTTCAAATGCCCCCTTAGCTCCAATATTATAGTCAGACGGTACGGATGACGGTAGAGATGTCAATAAGGTAAGTATGGTTGTTTGCTTTATCTATGTATATCAGATCAGGTCTATTGTGCACTATTGTAACATCTGTTTGTACCGGTATTTCCCACATTAGCTTTGCATTGCTATTTTCTCTCACAGTTGGTTGTTTTAATTCCTCCTTCCACCACAATTTATTAACTTCAATTTTGCTTTTCCTAGCCAAGTACCAGAATACATACTGAACTAAGTTATTATGTCGCTTTACAAAATATGTTCCAGCCAGTTTTTCGCAACCAGCAAGAAGATGTTGAATTGTTTCGTCCTTACTTACGCACAAGCGGCATTTGCCATCAACACTCCGCTTCAGTATATCTCGCTCATGTTGGCGCATTATAACTGCCTGATCTTGTATAGCAAATATGGACGATTCCAGTGCAGGCGATATAGATTGGTTCTTTAGCCATTTAAACGTGAGTTGTCTGTCAATATGAGCAAGGTCGAGAACTTTTTTAGGGAATTGTCCATGCAAACTCTTATTCCTCCAAGCTGCGTTTTGTTTCTTTATTATGCTATTTTTAATTTCTGATTGAGTGTGCTTATTACCTAACGTTAATTTTAATTCTGTTTCTACTTCTAGTGAGTCCTTGTATATTGAATATTTTTCTCTCTTCTGGTCATGCTGCACTATTGCTTCTATTAAATAATCACTTTTCTGTTCTAGATATAATTTGTACTTCAAAATATAAGCTTTGTATAAATTTTCTATGTTAATTAAACCTCTCTCTCCAAATCGGCTTTTTGCTGATGACCTTTTTTATTGCTAACAATTTTCGTGTTTTTACATCTATTCGTTTTAAATCACTAATTTTATAATTAATCACTCCGAATGAATACATTAAGACTGGAACAGCGTACGTATTAATCCCTTTTAACAAATTTCTTGCGTTTAAATAAGAATTTGTAATTGTTTTTAACTCTTCTAAAGTACTCTTTTGTTAATTGATCTCTGATGATGTTGTGGTCTATTTTTCCAGATTCGTTTATTCCTAAATATTTGTATGTTTGATCTATTTTTAATTGTTTAAAATTATATCCATTCAGTAGTACATGTTCATCGCCTTCGGTGTAGTTCTTATGTCCAGAAGTTATATGAAGGATATTGCATTTATCAAATCCAAATGTCATTCCTATATCGTCAGTATAAGTTTCTACACTATTCAATAAAATTTTCAAGTTAGTTTTGTTGTTTGCATACACTTTAAGGTCATCCATGTATATGAGGTGGTTAATCCATACGCTGTCCTTCAAATGGTATCCCTTCTTGTCATATTTCCCTAGAATGGTTGATATCGGATTGAGAGCCAAACAAAATAGCATTGGAGACAACGAGTCCCCCTGAAAAATGCCCCGTCTTACCATAATCGGTTCAGTAGTAAAAGAGTTTGAAGAGCCCTTTGCCGTCATCACAACTTTCCATTTTGGCATAGCCCTTTCGAGAAAGGATTTGATAACCGGTGGGCATTTGTAAATTTCCAATACTTTCAACAGCCATTCGTGAGAAATACTATCAAACGCTTTTTGATAGTCTATCCAACACATGCTTAAATTTTTTTGACTATTGTGGGCATCTTCTAATATGGCCTTATTCACCATTAAATGATCTTTACATCCACGGGCCCCACGACGACAACCCCTCTGCTCTGGGGCCATGATATTATTTGCCGCACAATGGTTGTATAGTTGGTCAGCCAGTATCGAGGTTAGAAGCTTGTACATACTCGGCAAACATGCAATTGGGCGCCAGTTTTTAGGTTCTTCGGTTTCCAGATTTTTTGGTATTAAAATAACCTTACTAGTAGTTAGCCAGTCTTCTAAAGGTTCCTCACCCTTCAGAATATTTGTAAATAATATTGCTAGATAGTCGTGCATTTTGGAAAAATATTTAAGGTAATAGTTTTGAATTTTATCTTGCCCCGGCGCCTTCCAATTCAACATTTTACCTACGGCTTGTTTAATCTGTTCAGTAGTTATTTCTTCAAATAAATTAGTATTTATAGTTGTGTTATTGTGCTGCTCAATATCAGATATCCACTTTGCGTTATGATTGTACGAAACTGGTTGTGACAAAATGTTTTTCCAAAATTCCTCAGTACTGTCCTTGCTTGGTAATTTAATATTAATATTTTCTTGCTTATTGCTCAAACTTCTATCTACTTCTATCTTCTCTTCTACTTCTATCGTCTATGTTCGTCTTCTGTAAACATCTTATTCTGTAGTTTCCCACTATTTATTTCCTCATATCGTTTTATTCTTCCTGCTAATGCTTTTATTCTTTGTTTCAATATTTCTTCTCTAATTTTATGGTCTATGTCGTTTTGTATATTATATTTGGAGTGCAGTTTGTGTTTAATTTTTATCATTTTTCTTGAATTGACTCCTCTGGAAATTTTTATCATCTGCCCCAGCTCTTTCCTCAAACGTTCTATTTTTACTTTTACTCTTTTTTTCCATGGTGGGTCTGTATGTGGTTTTATTATATTACTAGGTACGTAAGGTGATTGATTATTATTTAATATTAAAGTTTTTGCAGCCGAATAAATTATATCGTTAATATCTCGGAGAGAGCAAGAGCTTGGCAAAAGGTTAGGCATAAAGTTGTTTATAATTGCAAAATTTTCTAAATATTGTTTATTAATTTTGGCTTTCGGTAGGTACTCGTGGTCTTCGACAGCTATTTCTTTTGTTTCAGCTAAAATGTTAAGAAACTGACAAATAAGTGGATTTTCAGAATAATCAACCCTTTGAGGAACTTGCCCTTCTGGTGCATTACATATTTCCCTAGTTTCATTATTAAGTGTTGTTGGCTCTTCTATTATTTCCTCTATTGTATTATTTAAGGTTGTTGGTGTATGTGTCGTGAGTGTAAGTGGCTGCATCTCTATTTCAGCAGATTGTTTTATTAGATTCAGTTGTTCTTGTGATATAAGGTTCTGTTTCAAAATTCTACGGGCTTGGTTAGACAATGTATTCCCATTGAATTTGTGTATTTTTGGATTGTTAGGGTTCCGTTGCTTAAATAGCTTTTCCAATTTTCTTATGTAATCCGTTCCTTCATACTTCGCCATATAATAACAAAAAATTAGTTCCTCTTTCTCTAGTTCTGTCCACTTGCTCCTCCTATCACACTGAGAATTATCCACGTTTATTAAACCTTGACTTTCTTTGCGACTATTGATTGGCGCTGGTTGATTTATGGATGATGATGATGATATGGATGTTATTCTTGAACGAGTGTTATGTATGATTGGCGTGATTGAAGTAGATGCTTGTTGTGATTCATTTTCTATTGTTTTTTGTATTGTATCGAGTGTATTTTTTGATAGAACATTTTGTTTTATGATTCTACGCGCTTGATTCGATAAAAGACTTCCGTTCATGCATATTTTTTACAAATAGATGGCATTGCTATGGGTTCGCCTGTGTCCCCGGTAATAGCTGATATATACATGGAGGACTTTGAGGAGATGGCTCTTAGCTCTGCGCCTTGTCTACCTAGGATATATAAGCGGTACGTAGATGATACTTTTACAATTTTACCTACGGACTATAGTTATATATTCTTAAACCATCTTAACTCTATTAATAACAATATTCAATTCACAATAGAGTTACAGGCCAATAATTCCCTAGCTTTCCTCGACGTGTTAGTCATAAGAAATCCCAATGGCACAATAGGCCACACAGTATATAGGAAACCCACGCACACCAATAGATACCTCAATGGTGAATCACATCACCACCCTACACAGTTATCTACCGTTGGCAAATCTTTGTTTCAGAGAGCCCACCACCTCTGTGACGCTGAACATCTAGGGGACGAGCTTCGCCAGGTGAAGAATTCCCTTCATCAGAACAAGCTGCCAGTTCCCCGCCAGCGTTGTCAGAAGACCAACAAGCCACCCACAGTAGAGAGACAGCCGGCACTTCTACCATATGTGAAGGGGGTTACGGACAGGATTGGCAACATCTTAAGAAGAGCTTCCATAAAAACTATTTTCAAGCCTAACAAGAAAGTGAGCCAATTCTTGAGACCAGTTAAAAGTAACATTCCTTTACAGTGTGCAGGTGTATACAAACTAGATTGTGACTGTGGCTTATCATACATTGGTCAAACAAAGAGAAGCATCGGTGTTAGGGTGAAGGAACACATCTCAGATATAAAGAATGGGCATGTATCAAAGTCGGCTGTATGTGAGCACACTGTGGATAAACGTAGCCATTACATAAGGTTTGATAAACCCCTCATCCTCGCTAAGGAAAATAGATATATTCCTAGAATGATCCGTGAGGCTATTGAAATACAAAAATATCCTAATTTCAATAGAGAGGACGGCTGGAAGCTTTCTAACACCTGGGACCCACTCATCAAATCCTTGAAGTCTCAGACCCACCATACCAGAGGGCAAGATACAGTTAGCTCATTCTGCAAGAATCCAGGGCAGTACGCGAGGAAATTAAGAAATCGTTGGCGGTAGTTTGATATAGTAATTATGTCAACTGACAGACGAATGCCACCTCAGTCTACCCGTGACCACGGACTACTGCAAAGTGTTCGAAACGTCGGGTTTCCAAAAATGTAAAAACTAAATATACGCGATTAATCCGGTTAAAATAGTTTTATTTAAAATGTATAATAATCGTGAAAATCAAAGAACTTATTATGTGAACCAGTACGGACTGGAAAACGCGAATAAAATACGTCGATTTGAGTATCTAAAAACAAAACGTGCAAGATATTTAACATCGATAAATTTCTTAAAAAGGTGCCGCGATAATAATCTCATACCAGCTTGTGTACAAATCGCGCCGAAAAAAGACATAAAATATTGCAAAAACATACTCAATCAGGCAAGTAAAAAATTATTATGTCAACTCATTAAAGAACACCGTTACGATTTAAATCGATTCGACGAACAAATAAAAGCCTTAAGCAAAGATATTGAGACGTGTTTTTCTAAGACAGATTTCAATCATTGTGTAGATTTTACTAATAAACGCGCGCAAACTAAATATAATCAATATAAAAATAGACAAATTCGTAAGTACCAAAATCTCGAATTAAAATCCGAACGGAAAAATGTCTATGGTAACGCCGTACCTTCTACACAGACAACACAAACGTCAGTTGTCAATCTGTCAAAACAAACTATCGATGATTCGACTATTGAAGTGTTAAATAAAGGTTTTAACTTTGCGCCGGCGCCTAGAAAAATACCTATCGAGCAAATAATAACAAACGTTGAGGACTGTTTATATAAAAACCAGATTTTGAAGGAAGATTCTGAAGCGATTCGCCAAGACATATCAGCCTTATTGCGCCGTAGTAAACCACCTAAATCAAATCTTTCTCGTGATGAATCTCGGGCTCTCAGTAAATTACGGAAAAACGAGGATATAACAGTTCTTAAAGCCGATAAAGGTAACGCGACGGTTATACTAGACACCGAAGAGTATATCCAAAAAATGTCATTATTGCTATCGGATCAAAAAACTTATAAAATTGTTGACAAAGACCCTACAACGAAAATACTTAAAAAGACATCCGATTTAATCAAAAAACACGCGAAATCATTACATCTTGACATTAAATCTCTCGTGCCTAGCTGTGTAAAACCTCCGAAGTTGTATGGGTTACCAAAAATACACAAAAAAGATGTACCTCTTAGACCAATAGTCAGCCAAATCGATACACCAACGTATAAACTGGCTCAACATGTCGCTAGAGTACTTTCTCCACTGCGTGGCCACACAACATCTTATGTCAGGGATTCTTACCATTTTGTTAGCGAGCTGAAAGACCTTAAGCTAGCTGACAATGAAACCATGGTCAGTTTTGATGTCCAGTCGCTGTTCACCAGTATACCCATTGAGGACTGCATCAGGATTGTCAAGCGGAAACTAGAGGAAAACAATATGCCCATGGAATATCTTGAACTTTTAGAACATTGCCTCACATCTGGATATCTAATGTTCAATCAAGAATTCTATTTACAAATAGATGGCATTGCTATGGGTTCGCCTGTGTCCCCGGTAATAGCTGATATATACATGGAGGACTTTGAGGAGATGGCTCTTAGCTCTGCGCCTTGTCTACCTAGGATATATAAGCGGTACGTAGATGATACTTTTACAATTTTACCTACGGACTATAGTTATATATTCTTAAACCATCTTAACTCTATTAATAACAATATTCAATTCACAATAGAGTTACAGGCCAATAATTCCCTAGCTTTCCTCGACGTGTTAGTCATAAGAAATCCCAATGGCACAATAGGCCACACAGTATATAGGAAACCCACGCACACCAATAGATACCTCAATGGTGAATCACATCACCACCCTACACAGTTATCTACCGTTGGCAAATCTTTGTTTCAGAGAGCCCACCACCTCTGTGACGCTGAACATCTAGGGGACGAGCTTCGCCAGGTGAAGAATTCCCTTCATCAGAACAAGCTGCCAGTTCCCCGCCAGCGTTGTCAGAAGACCAACAAGCCACCCACAGTAGAGAGACAGCCGGCACTTCTACCATATGTGAAGGGGGTTACGGACAGGATTGGCAACATCTTAAGAAGAGCTTCCATAAAAACTATTTTCAAGCCTAACAAGAAAGTGAGCCAATTCTTGAGACCAGTTAAAAGTAACATTCCTTTACAGTGTGCAGGTGTATACAAACTAGATTGTGACTGTGGCTTATCATACATTGGTCAAACAAAGAGAAGCATCGGTGTTAGGGTGAAGGAACACATCTCAGATATAAAGAATGGGCATGTATCAAAGTCGGCTGTATGTGAGCACACTGTGGATAAACCTAGCCATTACATAAGGTTTGATAAACCCCTCATCCTCGCTAAGGAAAATAGATATATTCCTAGAATGATCCGTGAGGCTATTGAAATACAAAAATATCCTAATTTCAATAGAGAGGACGGCTGGAAGCTTTCTAACACCTGGGACCCACTCATCAAATCCTTGAAGTCTCAGACCCACCATACCAGAGGGCAAGATACAGTTAGCTCATTCTGCAAGAATCCAGGGCAGTACGCGAGGAAATTAAGAAATCGTTGGCGGTAGTTTGATATAGTAATTATGTCAACTGACAGACGAATGCCACCTCAGTCTACCCGTGACCACGGACTACTGCAAAGTGTTCGAAACGTCGGGTTTCCAAAAATGTAAAAACTAAATATACGCGATTAATCCGGTTAAAATAGTTTTATTTAAAATGTATAATAATCGTGAAAATCAAAGAACTTATCATATTTTTGAGTTTGTTGGATTCCGTTCTTTATAAATACTTTCAAGTTTTTTAATATATCCCCTACCTTCACCCCTAGCCTTAAAATAACAATACATCAACTCCTCTAATTCAGCTTGTGACCACTTCTCTCTTCCTGCAGTTGTTGAACTTATCGTGGTCCCCACGAATGGACCGGCCGAGGGTTCGACAGGAGATTCCCTTCTCGGCAAAGTCTCATTCGTTCCTACCCCATTCCCCTCAGAATCGGCTGTGACATTTTCGGTTTCCCCGACTCCCGCCCGCCTGTTCAACGGAGAGCCACTGGCGGTTCGCATGCTGTCATGTCCAGCGCCAGCTCCAGACATGCCCCGGCGATCACCCCCGGGTAGCGACCCTATACGTAAATTCTTAAATTGTCTCTTCATGGTTAAGAAGGTTGCTATTGCTCCGTTGGCCATCGATTAAGTCACCGTCTGATATACAGACTTCGATGTTCCACCCCTCACGTGGCATAGATCTTACAGCCGGACGTGTATTATATTATATTATATTATATTATATTATATTATATTATATTATATTATATTATATTATATTATATTATATTATATTATATTATATTATATTATATTATATTATATTATATTATATTATATTATATTATATTATATTATATTATATTATATTATATTATATTATATTATATTATATTATATTATATTATATTATATTATATTATATTTTATTATATTATAATATTTAATTAGTCTATGGAGATACTTTTCTTAGAACTACAGTTTTAATAGAGTTTAATAATAAAACCAGATACGTTATAATGCGAGACGTTCAATCCCAAAATAACGCCACTTATATCTATTATAAATCTCAAATAGAATGTGGGAATATAAGAAAAAGGAAGGCAAAGAGTTTTACTCACCGACCGATCGCTGATCCCATCTTCTTATTCAATTTATTTCTTTGGTTCGTGGATAGCCTAAGTCTATTTGCACTGTACTCGCGATTTTTGGGCGAATTTGGACACCCAAATCTACAAGACACGCAGACCTTTAATAGACTATCCTACCGACTGCGCCAGTTAAACTTTCTAATTGAGTCTTTATATTTTTAAAAATAAAATACAAATTTTAAATTAAAACTACTACTGGGGGTCCAAGATGGAAGGCTTGCTCGTAGCGACCCCTGCCAGCCCTTACGAGGGCTGCAACGTTCCATCCGCCACGTGCATCTCGAGAGAGCGCACTGATAGGGCGTCCCCCCAAGGCGACGCGCATCAGTGCGTCCCCGCTGGTGTGACAAATGGCGACGAATGCGGCGTTGGGGACCGCCACCCAACACGCCATGTCCGGAACGGCGGGAGGTGGAGAACGGAGCTACTTGACTGAGACCAAGCGGAAGGGTAATAATACTACCGATTTACCGGGCAGTCGGGTCGCTTTCTGGGCCGGCGTACCAGAGAGCGAGCGGGGCTGTCAAGGTGTAGGTGTGTTATTGTCCTCTCGATTGGTTAGTGCAGTGGTTGAATACAAGGCGATCAACCCGAGACTGCTTTGGGTTCGCTTCAAGCTGGGGATAACAAGAGTATTCTTGTTAGTGGCGTATGCACCAGTATCCTCAGCTCCACTAGGTGAACTTGAAGAGTTATGGAAGAGTGTCAGGGATGTTCTAGGTAGCGTTAGAGGGAATTATTAAATTAGCTTCACGCTGTATCCCGCACACAGCAGGGTAGGCAGAGGGAACCTATTGTTAAGACACTCCGTTCCCCACTTTTTGCCGAATTTTTGGAGGCATTGCGTGTTGAGTGGCAGAACTCAACGCCGCGCTTAGCCTCGACACCAGAGCGAAGAAATGGAAATATAAATTTAAGTAAATATTTCATCTCCTCGAGTGGGGATCGAACCCACAACCAGTCGGTTTACAGTCACACTTTGTGCCGCTGCGCCACGACTGGAGTACTGGTGGACTGGTTAGAGGGAATGAAAAGTTAATAATATGTGACGATTTGAACGGATGGGTCGGAACTGCACGAAGCGGTTACGAGTGTTTAGGGGCTCTGATCTGGGAACAGACCATTATCTAGTCGTTGCTAGAATAAGGGGTCTGTTCGCAGGTTGGCGCAGCTACACGAGGTGTCCAGACTTGCAGTTGAATTACCGCATAAGAAGCTGGAAGCTTCAAGATCCACCGACTAGAAAGGAATATCAAGAAAGAGTTTCCAAAAAGCTAGACAGCAGTGAATCTGGAAATGGAAATATTGAAGTATGCTGGCAGAACCTTAGAGATTGTATGAAGGAAGCAGCGATAGAGGTATGTGGAAAAGGAAAAAGAGGCTTTAGCAAAAAGCGTGACGAATGGTGGGATGATGAAGTGCAAGATGCCGAAGAAAGAAAGAAGAAGGCATGGCAGGACTATAAAGCCTCTGGTAAGGATAAAAGTATGAGAGAGATCAAAAAGAAAGAGTATAAGCTGCAAAAGCACCAGACGAAAGTACTGATAAAGATGAAGCGTGAAAAGGCAGAGAATGAAAGAGACGAAAGGTTAACGAACAACTTCAGGGAAAACACGAAGCTTTTCTGGCGAGAAGTTAGTGCTTCTCGAGGTTGCTCGCTAACCTGTAGAATGAAAGGGGTGCTTTCGAAGGACGGTGAAATACTAACAGAACAACCACACGTTTTGCAGCGATGGGCGGAATTTTACAAGGAGATGTATGAATGTGATGACGCCTCAGTCTCAAGTAACAGCCAAACGCTGAGTCTTGATGTAGCTGATGGCGGAATCAGTGTAAAAGAAGTTGAGAGTGCAAAACGAAGTCTGAAATGTGGTAAGTCAGCGGGAGCAGATGGGGTTACTGCCGAGATGATCAAATATGGTGGTGGCTTTTGTGGACTTGGAAAAGGCATTTGACAGAGTTGTTAGAGCGAAATTATGGGAGATACTACCCCGGTACAATGTGAACGGACCCTTGCTGCAGACTGTAAAGTCTCTTTACAGAGATCACTCAGCCTGTGTGCGAGTAGGAGCTGGCATGTCGCCCTGGTTTGACATCCGATCGGGTGTCAAACAAGGTTGCGACATGTTAGCTTGGTTGTTCAATTTGTATTTGGATAGCTGTTTCTAGGGAGTGAAACAAAGTGATATGGGAGTGAAAGTAGGTGACCTGAATGTGAATTGCCTGCTGTACGCAGATGATGCAGTGCTTATTGCATCATCAGAATGCGAGTTGCAGGCATTGGTCACCACTCTGAAAGAAGGGTGTGAATATAATGGTCTAAGCCTCAATGCGAATAAGACAAAGGTTCTGATTTTTGAAATAGATGAAGAAAGGACGGAATGCAAAATCAGTGTAAATAGTAAGATATTAGAACAAGTGAATGAGGTGGTATACTTGGGAAGTATGTTCAGTAGAGATGGAAGATACGAGATGTGTGCATAACTAGCTTGTGCACAAATCGCGCCGAAAAAAGACATAAAATATTGTAAAAAGATACTCAATCAGGCAAGTAAAAAATTATTATGTCAATTCATTAAAGAACACCCATACGATTTAAATCGATTCGACGAACAAATAAAAGCCTTAAGCAAAGATATTGAGACGTGTTTTTCTAAGACAGATTTCAATCAATGTGTAGATTTTACTAATAAACGCGCGCAAACTAAATATAATCAATATAAAATTAGACAAATTCGTAAGTACCAAAATCTCGAATTAAAATCCGAACAGAAAAATGTCAATGGTAACGCCGTACCTTCTACACAGACAACACAAACGTCAGTTGTCAATCTGTCAAAACAAACTATCGATGATTCGACTATTGAAGTGTTAAGTTAAGGTTTTAACTTTGCGCCGGCGCCTAGAAAAATACCTATCGAGCAAATAATAACAAACGTTGAGGACTGTTAATATAAAAACCAGATTTTGAAGGAAGATTGTGAAGCTATTCGCCAAGAC
Source organism: Heliconius charithonia (assembly GCA_030704555.1). Classification (NCBI taxonomy): domain Eukaryota; kingdom Metazoa; phylum Arthropoda; class Insecta; order Lepidoptera; family Nymphalidae; genus Heliconius; species Heliconius charithonia. Next base: position 9,113,111 of record CM060828.1, read on the forward strand.
ATCAGCCTTATTGCGCCGTAGTAAACCACCTAAATCAAATCTTTCTCGTGATGAATCTCAGGCTCTCAGAAAATTACGGAAAAGCGAGCTTTCTTAAAGCCGATAAAGGTAACGCGACGGTTGTACTAGACACCGAAGAGTATATCCAAAAAATGTCATTATTGCTATCGGATCAAAAAACTTATAAAATTGTTGACAAAGACCCTACAACAAAAATACTTAAAAAGACATCCGATTTAATCAAAAAACACGCGAAATTATTACATATTGACATTAAATCTCTTGTGCCTATCTGTGTAAAACCTCCGAAGTTGTATGGGTTACCAAAAATACACAAAAAAGATGTACCTCTTAGACCAATAGTCAGCCAAATTGATACACCAACGTATAAGCTGGCTCAACATGTCGCTAAAGTACTTTCTACACTGCGTGGCCACACAACATCTTATGTCAGGGATTCTTACCATTTTGTTAGCGAGCTGAAAGACCTTAAGCTAGCTGACAATGAAACCATGGTCAGTTTTGATGTCCAGTCGCTGTTCACCAGTATACCCATTGAGGACTGCATCAGGATTGTCAAGCGGAAGCTAGAGGAAAACAATATGCCCATGGAATATCTTGAACTTTTAGAACATTGCCTCACATCTGGATATCTAATGTTCAATCAAGAATTCTATTTACAAATAGATGGCATTGTTATGGGTTCGCCTGTGTCCCCAGTAATAGCAGATATATACATGGAGGACTTTGAGGAGATGGCTCTTAGCTCTGCGCCTTGTCTACCTGGTATATATAAGCGGTACGCAGGTGACACTTTTACAATTTTACCTACGGACAATATTTATATATTCTTAAACCATTTTAATTCTATTAATAACAATATTCAATTCACAATAGAGTTACAGGCCAATAATTCCCTAGCTTTCCTCGATTTGCTAGTCATAAGAAATCCCAATGGCACAATAGGCCACACAGTATATAGGAAACCCATGCACACCAATTGATACCTCAATGGTGAATCGCATCACCACCCTACACAGTTATCTACCGTTGGCAAATCTTTGTTTCAGAGAGCCCACCTCCTCTGCGTTGCTGAACATCTAGGGGACGAGCTTCGCTAGGTGAAGAATTCCCTTCATCAGAACAAGCTGCCAGTTCCCCGCCAGCGTTGTCAGAAGACCAACAAGCCACCCAGTAGAGAGACAGCCGGCATTTCTACCATATGTGAAGGGGGTTACAGACAGGATTGGCAACATCTTAAGAAGAGCTTCCATAAAAACTATTTTCAAGCCTAACAAGAAAGTGATCCAATTCTTGAGACCAGTTAAAAGTAACATTCCTTTACAGTGTGCAGGTGTATACAAACTAGATTGTGACTGTGGCTTATCATACATTGGTCAAACAAAGAGAAGCATCGGTGTTAGGGTGAAGGAACACATCTCCGACATAAAGAATGGGCATGTATCAAAGTCAGCTGTATGTGAGCACACTGTGGATAAACCTAGTACATAAGGTTTGAGAAACCCCTCATCCTCGCTAAGGAAAACAGATATATTCCTAGAATGAACCGCGAGGCTATAGAAATACAAAAATATCCTAATTTCAATAGAAAGGATGGCTGGAAGTTTTCTAACACCTGGGACCCACTCATAAAAACTTTGAAGAGACTTCAAGCTTTGAAGACCCACCATACCAGAGGGCAAGATACAGTGAGCTCATTCTGCAAGAATCCAGGGCAGTACGCGAGGAAATTAAGAAATCGTTGGCGGTAGTTTGATATAGTAATTATGTCAACTGACAGACGAATGCCACCTCAGTCTACCCGTAACCACGGACTACTGCAAAGTGTTCGAAACGTCGGGTTTCTAAAAGTGTACAAAAAAACTAAATATACACGATTAATCCAGTTAAAATAGTTTTATTTAAAATGTGTAATAATCGTGAAAATCAAAGAACTTAATACAACAAGACTTCACATGACTCATATCATATGGTTGACAAGCAGTGTTGAAACATATATGAGTGAGCTTCATCTAAGAAACGAACAAGTGCGGTTATTAGGTGAGTTTTACTTATTCGTACAATTCATATTCCTTAATTTATTTCACTACACTTATGAAAATGCAGAACTTTGCAATTTCAACAAATGTCTTAAAATAATTTGATCATAGTGTCCATAAGTAGTAAATCTATTATGCATCCTTATAAACAATACTTTAAATCAATAAAATTTACAGGTTACTCAGGATATCCACAATGGCCGTGGCTCATGACTCCTATTCTAAATGCAGTGGAACATTCTAGGGTACACATATATATGCAAAGGCATATACAAGCCCGGAACTGTATAGAGTGTTGCTTCGGGCTGCTCTTATCAAGGTGGAGATGTTTGTTGAGACACAGGGTACTTCATTACTATACTCATGTTGCAGGTAATATTGTAACAGCACGTTGTGTACTCCACAACATGGTCTTAAAAGCCAGATTGCCGCCACCAACCTCACTTCCTGCTGTACAAGAGGATGACAATTATGATGCCCTGCATCCTTCCACCTCCACTGCAAACACAAATGATCTTGCCCAGGGCAGAGCATGCTGACTTTCTTATTAAGCAGATTGTATTATTAATATACCTATACGTTAATACAAAATTATTTTCATTTATTGTATTACGCTTACACTTTTCATCATTTAATTTGTTTTTAATTTTTGTATTATAATAACTTGATTACTTATGTGTTTAGTTTATACTTTACCTACATATTTTAAAATTTAGTTGTATTTAGATTTTCAATTTCTGTATTATTTAATTTTTTTATATTTTTGTGATTGTGCTATAATATTGCTACCTCGAATTTTTATCATTTAATTTGATTTTCAATATTTTTGTATTATAATTGTTTATTTTTTGTTCTTAATTTATATTACTTACATTTTGAAAAATGTATTTGTACTTTGATTTTAAATTTGATATATAAATAAATGTATCTCTTGTATATAATGTATTTCCGTGATTTGATTGACCTTTGAACCATTTAGTTACTAAAAAAATTTACTAAAAGTATACCTTTCCCATTTCTTTTTTTTTTACTAGAATAATCTGTGCGATTAAAAAGTAAGTTTAAAAGTAAAAAATGTGTGTAGTTAAAATTTAATTCGTTTAAAATATTAAATAACATAAATTTGACAAACACAAAAAGAAAGTGGACCAGGGAGAAACATAAATAGATAATAAAACTATGAAACTTGCATAATTAATAATTTATTAGCAACTAGTGGCTCCACATAGGTGCACCCACTTGTGTTACACAATTATTTACTTTACTCATCTACATTACTTTCTTGATCTAATAACATTATTTCAATACAATACAACAAAAAACAATAGAAATCAAATAATAGATCATTCAAATTTAAAAAACCTTAAATAACAACAAAGCTAAATTCCTAAATTAAAGAAAGGACAATAAATATCAATTCAAACTCTATAAACTTATAAAGACTTTTTTGGTGGGTAGGCGTAAATAAGTGAACAGCTGTTTATGATAAGCTATTTATTTATTTTACATTTTTAATTGTATATACTTGTATTTTATAGCTACATGTGCTGGTGATTTTACGTACTTACCGCTAGTGTTTTCCTTTATTGAATTTCTACAATTTATAATATATTTAACTATATATTCAACCATGGATGCTATCAAGGAGTCCATCACTGTTATGGCTGACATGTTCAACACCAGGATGAATGAATTCCAACAAGACTTTAACAAAACATCATCGCCAACTACAGTGACAACAATAGCTACTGATTTCAATTCATTTAAAAAATTTATTCACGTTGCACTAAGTTCGTTGCAAAAACAGGTCGAACTGTTAACATTCGAGGTCGACCGAATGGAGATGTCTAGAAGACGTAAAATCCTGCTCTTTCATGGTGTACGTTAGAACAAGTCAGAAGATGTTGGTGCACTGTAGCCCAAGCACGAAAAACTATCGAAAAAGTATTTGTTGGGAATTTAAGCAGTATTTAAGGAGATAAAATTCAACCGTTGGGTGTTGCGCAAAGTAGACGCGTTATTTTGTTTTTACTTCAATCTTACCGACATTTGAATATCAAACTGAATCATACGTGCATTGGCATTCGAAAGAAAGTCGCTTAAGGCATAGCTCTGTTTATACGACAGTTTTAGTCTCGAGTAGCTACACAACGGCCAAAGGGTAACAGCTCTTCACCACCTCGAGAAAAAGAGACAGGCTCCCAACAAACGCATCGCGTAATTACCACAGATCTACAATGAACATGCTAAGATCACCTACAAGAAGTGGCCTCAGTTCCAGTCGCAGTGATTCTCAACCAAACCTGTCAAGTTGTGACCCGCAGCAAGAATTTCCCGAATCTCCTAAAATTACACATCGTAACAAGCGTAAATTTATTGATGATAATTCTCAGATCAAAGAAGAAATTAGTGAATTACGAAAACAAACGGCTCAAATTATGGGAATTTTAACCACGCTTCGCGATAGTCAAAGTGCATTCATAGAGAAAATAACTAATGATATTGGTGATATTAAGAACGAAATAAACGATATTAAGAAGAGTACAAATTACCTAAAAACTGAACAATCATCCATGAAATCAGATATCGCAAATATGTCTAACAAGAACAATGCAACAGACATTAAAATTAAGAATTTAGAGTCTGAAGTACAGAAATTTAAGGTATATCAAGCTTCCTCCACACCTAATACCTCTAGTACAATGGAGGCTAACTTTGAACATGTACTGAATGAAATCAAAGAACGTGAAACGAGATCTAAAAATGTAATCATTAGAGGAATTAAAGAGCCAATATCTGAAAATAATGATGAACGAAAAAAATAGACTCTAGTGAAGTAATGAAAATATTAAAAGTAATCGAAACAGACTGTCCTACTCCTCTGACAATTTTTCGTCTAGGCAAATTTCAACCTAACAAACATCGATCTATAAAAGTTTGCTTTGCATCAAATGTAACAACAAAATCCATCTTGCGTAATAAACATAAAATCGATAAAACTTCAATAACAATTTACTCGGATCAAACACCGCAACAACAATCATACTTGAAACAACTCAAAGAGGAATTAAAGAGACGAATGGACATGGGTGAGAAGAACCTTAGAATAAAATTTATTAAAAACATACCGAAAATTATAGAAATAACTCCAAAAAACTAAATACAGCGCGAAATATTCCAAACCAAAATGTAATAACAACTGATACCGCTACATATGAATTAGTCGATAAATATGAATATTTAAAAAAAAGTAAAAAATCATTAAAGTTTTTGTACGCTAATATACGCAGCATTGTAAAGCAAGGAAAATTTGACGAATTGAAATGTATACTTCGTTCTTTTAATGACAATCTTGATATGGTTGTTTTAACAGAAACGTGGCTAAAGAGTGAAGAAGAGGCATTACGCTATCAAATTCCAGGATATACTCATTATTACAACTATAGGAAATCTAGTAAAGGTGGTGGAGTTTCAATCTTTTGCCATGATAAATTGAAACATAATTTTATAGAGGCGATTTGCTCCAATGATAATCACTTTTAGTGGGTTCACTTGGCAAGTTTTTCTTTAGACATTGCCGCAATATACAGAAAACCAGAAAATGCAAATTTCGACACATTTATGGATACCTATTTGATGCAGTTAAATCAACGAAAAAGGACTATTATTTTTGGAGATTTTAATTTAAATCTGCTTAGCTCAGATCGACAGCCAACCATATATAAGGACACCATGCGTGAAGAGGGATATAACTTCATAAACCATATCCATGACGACTATTGCACACGTGAGACTCCCACTACGAAAACAATTATAGACCATGTAATCTCAAATCTAAAGGAAACAAAATTCCATTTTTCTATTATCGATTCTACATTATCAGATCACAAGCAAATATATCTAGAGGTGAAAAAATTCATATCGTCTCGACCTCGAAAAGTATCTTATCAGGCTATTGATTATAATAAACTATATAAAAATACCTTAGAAAACACTGATACAAATGAATTTAACTCTTATTCCATATTTCAAGAAAAAATATTGAATAATATAAAAAATAGTACCATAAACAAAATTAAAATAATGAATAAACATAAACAAAATTAAAATAATGATAAGTAAGACAATTATTAACGAAATAAATAACAGAAACATACTATGGAAATATCACAAAAAAAATCCAAACAGTAAAAAAAAAGAACAACTATTCATCAAGAAAAGAAATGAAGTGATGGGAAAAATACAACAGAATAAAAGAGCTTACTATATTAGATCGTTTGAAGCATGTATTAAAAGTCCTAGAAAAATGTGGGATCTCCTTAATAGCCTCTCTGCAAACAAATTAAAATCAACGACATTAACCAACAAATTACAGACAGACCAGGGGTTAACCAACTAATAAAGCAGAAGTTGCTAAAATCATAGATAGTCTTAGCTGTAATATTAGCTCAGGTTGCGATCAAATAAACGTTAAATCAATAAAATGCATTAAATATTTAATTTTAAGTGAACTTACAGCATGTATAAATAAATGCTTCGAAGAAGGATCTTTTCCAGATTGCCTCAAAGTAGCTAGAGTAACGCCAATATATAAATCTGGTAGTAAAACGGAACCGGGAAATTACCGACCGATATCAGTTCTCCCCGTTATGTCAAAAATTTTTGAAAAAATTATATATACACGTCTTGAATCTTTTTTAAATAATCAAAATTTCTTCTATAATAAACAATATGGATTCCGGCCAAAAAGTAACACTCTGTCGGCAACCATAGATATTGTGACAAAAATTAAACTATGTATTGATAAGAAACAGGTGGCTCTGGGTGTTTTCATTGATTTAAAGAAGGCATTCGACACTGTAAGCCATGAACTACTTTTAAAAAAACTAAGTGAAATTGGAATCAAAGAAAGTGCTTTTAAAGTTTTGGAATCATATCTCACCAACAGATCACAGATAGTAAAAGTAAGAGAAACACAAAGTAACCCCCAAAACATTACCTATGGAGTTCCACAAGGGTCAATCTTGGGACCGTTGCTTTTTCTTATATATATTAACAGCATCCATAACATAAACTTATATGGCGATGTATCTTTATATGCTGATGATACTAGTCTTTTCTATTACGGAAGTCATTTAGAAACTATAATGAACGATGCTCAAGAGGATCTAAAGCGGTTAAATCTTTGGTTTCAATCCAATCTGCTCACAGTCAACGCATCTAAATCGAACTATATAATTTTTGCCGCAAAGAATAAAAAGATATCCCACAAAATTGTGCTAAGAATCAATAACGAAGCAATTACACAAGTGAATCAAGAAAAATATTTAGGATTGATTCTTGATAGCAGAATGACATGGAAACCACATATTTATAAAATTAAATCTAAACTAACATCTTTAATGGGATTAATTAGAAACATTGTACGTTGTTTACCACGCAAAGTCCTTAACATCACATATAATTCCCTTATTAAGCCACATATCGATTATTTGATTGAAATATGGGGTTCAGCGTCAAAAAGCAACTTAGACGTTTTAAAAACAGCTCAAAACAAATTAATAAAAGTACTATTTAAATATAATTTCCGTACCCCAACTAAAAAAATATATAATGAAACAGGACTCTTAAATATTTATCAAACCTATGTATTTAACAGCTGCCTTTTAATACGTAAAATATTAAGCAAAGACATACATACAAACATTACATTCACAAAAAAACAAAGTATACAAAAAATCAGACTAAGAAATGCAAACGACATTAAACTTCACAAGCCACGAACTAATTACGGCAAAAAGAATATAATGTTTGAAGGTGCCTATTTATATAACAAACTACCAAAGGATATTAAAGAATCAAAATCAACATCTAAATTTAAAAGATTACTTAAAAATTACGTGAAAAATGTAATGCCTATACATATAATTTAATATAATGATAACACTTTTCTCTAAAAAAAAATAAATAAATAAACAAATAAATAAAAAAAAAAAAAAAATATACTTATAATAATAACTTAGCTTAAGTAAATATATAACAAGTTCATACAAAAATAATACATATATTAACATAATAACAATAAAAAAAAAAAAATAATTATTATTTATTTATTTATTTTAAAAAGAAAAAAGTAACAACAATATTAATATAAACTTAATGGATACTAAAACAAAAAAAAAAAAAAAACTAACAAGTAAATAAAATATTTTCATGCTAATGACTAAGATTACTAAGTGGCACTTCCAGTTGATCTTATTCCGTACAAATGTTTCTAATATCTACCTTACATTTCATTTGTCAACAAACCATATACTAACTTAGTGTAATGTACCCAACAAATTGTTATTATAGTGTAATATGTTACTGTAAGAGGAAAGCGGAGTTTCCGTCTGGGTACTAGCGTCTTTAGCCGTGCCCGTACTTGACACGGTAGCCCTTGCCCACTTGTCGCAGGTGTAGGGCGATGTGCCTGCGCGTCGTTTTGCGGCGACGCCCTAGCCGTACCCAGTCTTCTCATGGTTCGTTCCATATTATGGCAAGTTCTGGTTTTCAATGGAGCGATTGCCATCTGACCTCCAAAACCCCTTTGTGGGGAGAAACCGGGGGGAGAGGAATAGGACAGATAGAAAAGGGGGAAAGGATAGGCAGAGGGAGAGGGTAGGAAAAGAAGGGGAGTAAAAGAAGGGGACACCACTTTTATGGACTGGACGGAGGTTAAAACAAGTGGTGGCTCGAGGATCCGGGGTCGCGTACCCGTATGCCCAAGAACAAATAACGGACAGATATTAGTCAGGGCACCCTCTGGATTTAAAGACCGTGCAAAGTGGAGTAGGTTGAGTAGGAAGGCAGACCCTGGCAAAAGCCGGGACTAATGCCAGGTAGAAGAAGATGTTACTGTCTCATGTAAGTGAATTTTGTATTCTTATGAGAAATAAATCTTAAATCCTAAAAGAAAATGCGTTACACTCGGTACACTCGTTACAAACAGAGAAGTTTAATAAAGAAAAAACAGGTATCGCGATAAAATATGTGTAAGGTGGATAGAAAATAAATATGAATATTGCTCGTACAAATCATATAGGCGCTTTGCGTGAACATATCCCCGCGCGTTGAAAGTCTTTCTTTCAACCAGATTCTTCTCCCTCAGAGTAGGTAGGTAAAGGGCAGATTTTACTAAACGATCTGCGAAGGACACCACTAGACGTCCTTACATCGGCAACTCTGATAACTCCATCTGGACCAGGATGCACAGCAATAACTCGACCCATCTTCCATTTTAAGGGGGGTAAATTATCTTCTTTTAGAAGCAACAATGAATTGAGCTGTAGCACACCCTTACATGATCTCCATTTCGTTCTGACCTGCAGCTCTGAGATATACTCCTTACTCCACCGTGCCCAAAAATGTTGTCTTAACTGCTCGATGCTTTGGAATCGGGTTAAGGAATTTATGGAGAAGTCCATTAAGTTATGTGATGGCAACGAAGTCAAGGGACGACCAATTAAAAAATGACCAGGTGTTAGTGACATTAAATCTTCAGGATTTGATGACATTAGCGTCCGTGGTCTGGAGTTTAAAATGGCCTCAATTTGTACTAAAGTAGTATACAATTCCAGAAACGTGAGATTACAAAGGCCCAGCACTCTAACTAAATGATGTTTGGTTGACTTGACACCAGCTTCCGCAAGACCAGCAAAATGAGGAGAATAAGGCGGAATGAAATGGAATTTAACACCTTCCTTTGCCATTTCTTCAGTAATTGAATCACAGCTTGATTTAAGAAATCGCGACAGGTCATTGTACGCACCAACAAACGAAGTACCGTTATCAGAGTATATATTAATGGGTTTACCCCTACGTGCAATAAACCTTCTTAATGCTAAGATAAAACTATTACTAGATAAATCACTTACTAATTTGAGGTGAATCGATTTTGTTGTGAAGCAAACAAAAATCGCAATGTAAACCTTTACTAACCTAGAACCTCGGCCCTGACGAACCACTGATTGAATCGGACCTGCATAATCTAACCCTATATTTTGGAAAGGAAAACTCGCTAGAAGCCGCTGCTGTGGTAAATAACCCATAGTGGGAGTAATAGTATATCCTTTCATCCGACAACAACGTATACATTTAAGGTAACACTTTCTAGCTAAATTTCTACCTCGAATTGGCCAATATGTATCTCTGATAGATGATAATAACAGTTGAGGGCCAGCATGAAATAGTCTTTTGTGTTCGTATTCAAAAAGTAGTTCAGTGAAGCGATGATTTGAATGAATTAAAATAGGATGCTTCTTATCATAATTAAAGTTAGAATTTTGGAGTCGCCCTCCAACACGCATAATATTTTGATCGTCTAGAAATATTTTAAATTTATGAAGCTGACTTTTCTTAGGTAGCTCAGTTTTATTTAGCAACATCTTATATTCATTAAAAGATTCATTTTGAGAAGTGCGAATTATAACATTTAAAGCTCTTTGCAATTCATTAACAGTTAAAACACCAATGTGTAGTAAATTTCTACATTTTCTGTCAATACAACGCAAAACGAAAGCTATGGCACGTTGAAGCCTTAAAAAATTTGAAAAAGCATTGAAATTAATTACACCGTTGAATTCATTTTTTAAATAACTTTTAAGTATTGTATATACATTTGATTTAATTTCAGGTAACGCAATATCGTCTGATTGTGAAAATTTAGATGGCCAAGATATAATATCATGTAGTAAAAAACTTGGTCCCGACCACCATTCTGTTAAAGAAACGATTGTTTCAATATCAACTCCACGCGAAATATAATCTGCCGGGTTTTGACTAGAGGAAACGTGCCTCCATTTACCATTTTCGGTCTTATCTAAAATTTCTGCTACTCTGTTGCGAACAAAAGGCTGAAGCTTATTAGGCAGCATCTTCAACCAACCTAAAACGATCGTGGAGTCAGTCCAAAAATACACGCGCTTTGGTTGTAACCTTAACGAAGCCTTAACCTTCTCATAAATGCGAACTCCTACTAAGGCGCCACAGAGTTCAAGTCTAGGGATAGTTGTCGGCTTAAGTGGTGCAACTCGACCTTTAGCTAATAATAAACGTACTAATACTTCACCCTTGTCATTAACACTGCGGACATACAAACACGCACCGTACGCTTGTTCAGACGCATCGCAGAAAATGTGATATTCTATATATTTCCATCTATCAATAATGACGCAACGTGGAATTTTGATTATATTAATTTGCGGTAATTTACTAACTATAATTGACCAAACCTTACTAATATCCTTTTTTTTTTTTTTTTGTCGCTGGGAAATGCATTTACGCAGACCGCTCATCCGTAGGGCGCTAGCCGTACGGATGAGCGGTACTGTGGGACTCACCAATAAAACCGATCCTACCCACTAAAACCCAGCGGAAACCCTCTCCACCAAAATGACGCCGCAGGATCGCTTGCGCATACTACTACGACGCCTCAGTGGAAGGCTCGCTTATTGCGGGCCACCGTCGCCTTCAGGGTGCCCTGGGGTTTCTTCTAGGGCACCTGCAGCTTCGATAACTCCCGCAATAGTTCCTCTAGGGTAGGGGGAGTAGATGCGCGTACTGCCGTCTTCTACCCCCTGGCCTACGGCGGCGGAGCGAGTCTGCATTCGCGCTGGACTCACGCACCCGCTCCGCGGCCTCCTTCAGTGCGATTACTGATTCGCAGAAGGAGACCATTGCAGACCAGTTCCTCTCGCTGTTCAGCATAGCCCCTACCACACTGGACAGTGAGAGGTCCCTACCCACTACAGCTATCAGAGCGTGGCGTTGTGAGGCCCAGGCGGGGCATTCGGCTAGAGTGTGATACGCCGTATCCACGGAGGCATCACACTCGTGGCACACCGGCGACATCTCCCGACGTGCAATCTGATGCAGATATTTGCTGAAACAACCGTGTCCCGTCAATACCTGCACCAGTCTGAACGTCAAGACACCAAAACCCCTTTTGACCCAGCACTCTAGGTGTGGGCGGACCGCCTCTACAGTCACTAGGCCTGCCGCCGGGGAACCCAGGTCCTCTTTCCATCGCCGGATCAGGGCTTCGTCCGCTCTCCTCCTGATCCGCGCGATATCCTCTCGCGATGGATGCACGCCTCGCGACCGCTCACTTGCGCGGAAAGCATGTACTCTGGCAAGCACTATCGCCTGTAACTCCCAAGGCGGATCGCTTGCCAAGAGAGTTGCCGCCGTCCACGACACCGTACGGTACCCCCGAATCGCTCTCACCGCTATGACCCGCTGCGCTTTCCGCAACTGGGTCTTATTGCGAGCGGTGAGAGAATCCGCCCACAAAGGTGCACCATACAGAGCCATGGATCTCAACACGCCGACATAAAGTTTCCGACATGGAGAATCCGGCCCTCCGACATTCGGCAGTAGCCTGCCAAGGGACCCGGCGGCGCTAACTAGCTTCGGCGCAAGCTGAGCGAAATGTGACTCAAACTTCCATCGTCCATCCAGGGTCAGACCCAGATACTTCATCTGGGTCTGTACCTCCACCTCCTGTCCCTGGATGCTCAGAGTAGCCCTACGGGGGGTAGCCCTACGGGGGGGACCCCTGCGTGGGCCATGGAATAGGAGGGCCTCAGTCTTCGGCATTGAGACCCTCAGACCCAGCGCTTGGATGCGATCGACGACAAGGCGAGTACCGGTTTCGGCTAAGCGTGCCGCCTCCTGATAAGATGATCCCCTTGCCGTGACCAAAGTGTCATCCGCATAGCAGATGACATTTAACCCAGGAGGAAGACGACTACGCAGGAGCCAATCATAGCCAATGTTCCACAGTGTCGGGCCAAGAACTGACCCCTGTGGAACTCCGCAACCGACCCTTCGTCTACCGATCTGGCCGTTTTCCCCTATCCATACGACTACTCTATCTTGGAGGTAGTCATCTAACAGTCGCCGGAGATAGAGAGGTACCCCATGGTACCGGAGTGCCTCTCTTAGCGTCTCAAACGGCAGACTGTTTAAAGCGTTAGCCACGTCCAACGAGACGGCGAGAAGAACATCTCTGTCTGCCGTCGCAGCCAACGACCGAGTCTTCAGGGCGTTCAAGGCATCGATGGTTGATAGACCGGCCCTAAACCCAAACTGAGCCTCTGAAAGACCCGGACCTACTTCCTCTAGATGCTGAATAAGACGGGAAGCAATGATCTTCTCTAAAAGCTTGCCCGTCTCATTTAGCAGCACTATTGGTCTATATGCAGAAGGAGAGTCCAGAGGACGACCCTCCTTATGCAGCAAGCACAATCCTCCTACCTTCCACAACTTCGGAAACTGGCCAGTTGACAAGCACTGCTCAAATAGCTTCCGAAGTTCGTCGCCAAGATATTCCAGGGCGATGATCAAAGCTCTCCCTGGAATGCCATCTGGTCCCGGTGCAGTTCTTTTGGCCCTCAGCCTTCTGAACGCCATATCCATCTCCACCTCTGAAATGGGCGGAAAAACCGATACCTCCTCTAGCACCGATGAGATAGGGTCCATGCTAGGTGGGATATGCCTTGGCGGTTCCGGAAAAAGATCTTCCACAAGGCGTAGGATGAAATCTGGCGACAGGGTTTCAGTTAAAGGGGCGCCATGAGCGCGGAGTTTTTTCCGCGCAGCGAGGTAGGGGCGTCCCCACGGAAACCTGTTTAATCCCGCTATTAACTCCTGATACGCCTCACGCTTCGCTAAGCTAATAGCTTGCTGCAGAGCCTTCTTTTGGTCTTTATACATGCCCTGCAGCTGACTCTCCAGGACAGGATCGAGACCGTTTCTCCTCCTACACCTTGTGTATGCCCGTCGGGCCCGGTTGCAAGATGCCCGCAGGGCAGCGATCTCGGGAGTCCACCAGTACAATTGGCGTCGGGCTGGCCTCCGCCGGACTCTCGGCATTGCAGCATCGCATATCTCCGTCATCGTGTTTTGCCACCGACCTGCCAATAACTCGACATTGGAGCTGGAGCTCATCATACTTCCCTGAGAGCTCCACTTTGCTACAATCGCAGCCTCTTTGGCCAGCTCTACGTTAAGCCGGCTGAGGGCCCATCTCGGGAATCTACGAGATGGGCTCCTGGGTGGAGGCACCGGGGTTGGTTGAGTGGACACTTCGAATCTAATATAAAGGTGGTCCGACAAAGTCTCCACTTCTTCCTCCACTCTCCAATTTGTCACGTGACGTGCGACAGATGGACAGGCGAAAGAGAGGTCTACCACGGACCCCCCGTTATGCCGCACACAAGTAAACGCCGTTCCCACATTGAGGAGGGACAGCCCGGAGAGCAAAGCCCACAATTGCACAGCTTTACCTTTCGCGTTTGATGTAGGGTTCCCCCATGCACGCGACTTGGCGTTGAAATCACCGAGGACTATGATTTTCCTCGGCAGTTGTCGGGCGACGGCACCTCTGACGGAATCAAGAAAGATCTCGAACTCCGCCAGACTACGGTTAGGGGAAAAATATACCCCGATCACAACGTAATCTCCCCACTCCGCCACAATATATCCCGATCCTCTTTCCAAGGATGAAAAGGGGATGCTGGTGATGGTGCCATTCGTTATTACCACAGTGCCATCCAAATCACCCAACCAACAAGGACGCCAATATTGATGCTCCACTCCGCCATAGATTGCAGTAGTAAGTCCTGCGCTCTAGCGGAGTGGTTAATATTAGCCTGAAGGAAATGTGCTTGTATTCTAGCCATTATGATGACATAATACTTTCCTCCGTGCCCTGATGGCCGTCAGCCCTAGAGGGAGTTCTGGTTCCAAGAGCCTCTAACCCCTTGACAGGCGGTGGACGACACTCTGTGCCACCCATTAAATGTCCGGATAGTCTATTTGCGTCCGAGCAAACCAAGCAGTAAGGCTGGGCACGGCAAGAGTATGACATGTGGCCCTCACAACCGCAGCGGAAACATAGATGTTCCCTTACAATTGTTGAGGGACACTGTGGCCTGGCGTAACCAAGAGCCATACATCTATAACAACGCAAAGGACGCTCCTCTAAAACATGGATCTTTGCAGAGCTCCAGCCTATCAAAATGTGACCCTTTGCCGCAATGGTCTTTGCAGCTTCACATGGGCATCGAACCACCGCTGTCATCATGCCTCTAGGACCCAGGCGAAGCTCGGACACTGTAACTGTATCGGCGGTACAACCGCCAGCGCTTACGACTCCGCTAATCACCTTTTCTTTAGTGACTGAGTCATCCAGTCCCAGTAACTTCAAAGTGGCATTCTTACGGGGCCTGGTGACAACAGCCACCCCTTCTAGCACCACTTGCAACCGCTCCGCAAGCGTATCCGCCTGCTCCGACGTGTGCGCTGCAGATAGCTCCAGCAAACGAGCGCCCGAAACCGCCTGGCGTACCGTTAAACCTTCGGTAATGCCCAACTGCGTCAGATTTATGCCCTGCTGCGCTCGCTCCAGTGCTTGGGCATAAGAAACTCCTTTTACTAAGGCCTCCGCCGTTAACGTAATTATAACCACCTTTGTGCGCGGTGGTTTAGGTACTTTAATCTTAGACGGATGAAGTGCTGTCGATTTCAATGCAGAAGTGTGGGTTTTTTTCCCCTTTTTGCCCCTCTTAACCACTTTAGTCCAAGAACTATCTTCCTCTTCTCTACTTTCAACAACATTGGCCACATGAGCAGGAGCTCTGGATTGAGGTTCTGTTGGCAATGCACTCGCTCTATTTTCGGGGCGAGCTGTGGTCTTATTGCGCCTGGGTTTTCGCCTAGTATTGACTTCAATGTCTACTACGTCTGATGTAGTTGGAGGTGCTACCACTGTTGGAACATGTTCACTTGGTATTCTCCTAGTATCTGCCGCTAGAGGGGGACGCATACTTTTTGCCGGCAAGAGACGCTCTTCGATGCCGGCAAAACGGGCATCTATCATTGTTCCCACTGAGCAGACTATAGAGCACCTTAACTTTTCAAGTACTTCCTCAGAGACGCTATCAACCTGAGGCATCTTTTTTGTGGCTGCAAGGCCCACTCTGAGTTCTTGTATATCCTTATTATAAGACTGTAGTTTCTTTACCTCTTCTGTAAGTTGTCGATTCTCCTGTTTTACTCGCAGAACCTCGTCACTCTCAGTACGAGCAACGAGAGAATCAACAATATCAGTCAGAGCTGCCGCAGCTTCTTTCAGTTTACGCACATACGTGCCCTTTAGATGGCCGGATTTTGTTGCTACCTCCAGTATGGAGGCCGCACGTTGTCTGGCGTAAGTGCGCAGCTCTTCGGCTGAACACAAAGAAGTCTCCCTCCGATCATCCATCGCCATTACGCTATCTGTGTCCGTCGTCCGAGCAGAAATGTCTTGTTGTGATGCCCAATCCGACAAACTTCTCTCAAAGTCTGCCTCTCTCTGCCTCTGTTCTTTTCGAGTTCGCTCTATGCTAGCCCCAAGGGCTTTCGGAGGCCTGCCTCTTCTCGCTGTGTGGCATTTAGAACCACGCATTGCCTCTGTTTCCGAAGCAGAATTGTGTCCACCTTTAATAGGTTTGCGCTTTCGCCGTATTCTCCGCGCCGCCCCCGAATCCGAAGCGGATTCTAAAACTCCTACATTGTCGTCATTGTTTGTTTGTTTTTCAGGTTCCATACTTTTCCCACGAGTATGGGGGAAAAACGGTCCATCTGTGGGTTTTTGGTTGTGAAAATAAATAAGTCTTTCCTATAGTATATAAGCGTATATTATCACTTCACAATAAGTCCACAAATATAAAATAATATAGAAGGAGAAAGTCAAGAGCACAGTACATATAGGTTTAGAAAGATGAAGAATAGACGCAGGCAAAGGTATAAGAAGTAAAGATGGAAATTCAGCAATTACGTCACAGCACGTGGCAATATTAGAGATAAAGGATCGAGCGTCACAGGCTTCGCGTGGAACGGTAAGATTGTGACTGTTGCGCGGTCCGGAGCGAATGCGCCGCTATGCGCGAGGGCGGCGGGCACGGCGACTCGCCGGGCCACGCTGCGCTCGCGCATCCGCGAATCTTAGGGATCCGTAAATCTATTTTATAATTATAAATAATGTATATGTAAGTATATATTTATTATATAATGTGGGTTGCCCACATCACTCCCCTCCGAGAGGCCGTGTCTACGGGCGATAGAAATCAGGAAATCGCACTTGACGACCAGAACGTGTGGTTTTCTGTATAGGACTCGGAGTAATTTTAGATTCTGTAGTGGTGTCATTGTAAGTGTTGTCGCTCAATACGTAAGCTGGTTTAAGCCTGTCTAACGATACTGTAACGACTTTACTTTTGACACGGATTTTATAAACTTTTGGCCCTCTCTCTATGACTTCATGCGGGCCCGTGTAAGCAGGCTGTAGTGCAAGCCTTAGAGAGTCTTCACGCAAGAAAACGTGCGAGCAGGTGCCAAGGTCTTTGTAAATGAAGACTTTCTGTACGGCGTGGTTTGATGTGGGTATAGGTTGCAAGTTGTTCGCAAATGTTCTGATGCGTACTGAAAAATCAGTAAGGTCAGTTGTACATTTGTCATCTTTGTGGCCAAAAAATTCACCGGGCAGCCGCAGTGGTTCTCCGTATACTAGTTCGGCTGACGAAGTTTGAAGATCTTCCTTAAAACAACTTCGGATGCCGAGCAGAACTAATGGCAGTGCTTCATACCATCCACTCTCAGTGTGACACATGATGGCCGATTTAAGTTGTCGATGGAAACGTTTGACGAGGCCGTTGCACTGGGGGTGGTATGCAGTTGTTCTGCGATGTTTAAAACCAAGAGTTTTTGACAGTTGCTGAAAAGTGGCGCTTTCGAATTGTTTGCCACGGTCGGTTACGACGCCTGTAGGGCAACCGAAGCGAGCGACCCATCCCAGCAAAAATGCTTTGACCACAGATTCCGCAGTTATGTCGGTAAGGGGGACAGCTTCAGCCCATCGCGTGAAGCGATCGACTGCTGTCAAACAGTACCGGTATTCGCGGGAAGGTGGAAGTGGTCCGATAAGGTCTAAATGGACATGTTTAAATCGCTCTGAAGGTAAATCAAGAGTACCTAAAGGAGATCTGACATGTCGGTTTACTTTTGAGCGTTGACAGCGTAAACATGCCTTAGACCATGTTCGGCAGTCTTTCCTTATCTGTGGCCAAACATAGCGTTGTGCTATCAATTTTGCGCTTGCGTTAGCTCCAGGATGACTCAATCCGTGAAGACTGTCAAAAACTTTTTTGCGTAAACTTTTGGGTACAAAGGGTCTGGGGATCGGTGTACTTACATCGCAGTACAAATAAATACGACCCCCAGGCACAGCAACCTTTTTAATGTGCAATTCAGACTCCTCGGTGAGGTACTGAGCGAGTTCTGCATCTCCTTCCTGTGACTTTGCCAATTCCCCCAAGTCCACTGGTTCGAAAACTTCGTCTACACGAGAAAGGGTATCTGCCACAATGTTGTCTTTACCGGATACGTGGTGTATATCTGTAGAAAATTGCGAAATATAATCTAAATATCTATACTGACGGGGACTGCAGTTACTTTTTCTTTCTCGAAATGCGAAACAGAGTGGTTTGTGGTCAGTATAAATAGTAAAAGAAGTTGTTTCGAACCAATGGCGAAAATATTTGATATTTTCGTAAATGGCGAGGAGTTCGCGATCGTACGTTGAATATTTTCTCTGCGCTGCACTTAACTTGCGGGAAAAGAAAGCAAGGGGTTGCCAATATCCATCTTTCAGCTGCTGAACAACTCCACCTATTGCTTCGTCGGAAGCGTCTGTGAAGAGTCCTAATTTGGCCTTTGGATCTGGATGGGCCAACATTGCAGCATTGCATAAACTGCGTTTGCATTCCTCGAATGCATTTAACGCGTTTCCATCTATGACAATTGGTTGCGAGGCTTTTATCGATCCAGTAAGCAACGAGTTCAAAGGAGATTGAATTTGGGCGGCATGAGGAATAAATCTCCTATAATAATTAATCATCCCTAAAAATCTCCTCAGTTGCTTTGCTGTTTTGGGAAGGGGCAACTCTTTAACAGATTTGACCTTACTTTCCAGAGGCTTCGTGCCATGCTGAGATATATGGTATCCTAAGAATGTAACTTCTGACATACCGAATTTACATTTTGATGTATTTATCAGCATGCCATAATTTTGCATTCTAGAGAATATTTGGCGGAGGTGATCTTCGTGTTCCTGCTCCGACCTGGAAAAAATTAAAAAATCGTCGATGTATGGGAAACAGAAGTCTAGACCTCTCGTCATTTCATCTACGAACCTCTGGAAAGTTTGACCTGCATTGCGCAACCCGAATGTCATAAATGGAAATTCGTATAACCCAAACGGTGTAGTTATCGCCGTCTTTATAATATCGTCTTCATGTACTGGAATCTGGTTGTAGGCCTTCACAAGATCGATTGTGGAAAAGATTTTACAACCAAATAAACTACGAGAGAAATCGTGTATATGTCTTATTGGGTACTTATCTGGGATTGTCCTGGCGTTGAGTAACCTGTAGTCACCGCAGGGACGCCAACCGTTGTCCTTTTTGGTCGCTAAATGTAACGGGGATGCCCAGGGCGACTCTGAGGGGCGCGCAGTGCCACTCGCCAACATAGCCTCGAACTCACTTTTAGCTATGCGCAATTTTTCGGGTGCTAGTCGGCGAGGTGCGCATGAAACGGGTGGGCCGGGTGTGGTACGTATGTGGTGAACCGTGTTATGTTTGGGTATGCCTGGTGTACCTGAAGGTTTTGTAAGCTTCTGAAATTCAGAAAGAAGTTTATGATATTTCGAATCTCCAGTCACAACCTTTACACTTGGTATAGAATTATTATTTATTGCTACAAAAGCTACTGTTGACAATTTAGTTGTACCATCTATTATGCGTTTATTGCGTACATCTACTAGCAAGTTATAATAAGATAAAAAATCTACACCAATAATAGCTCTAGTTACGTCTGCTATAATAAATTGCCAACGAAAATCTCTACGTAAGCATAAATTAATATTAAATTGTACGTAACCATATGTGTCGATCGTGGAACCATTTGCCGCACACAGTTGGTAGTTGGTCTTCTCACGTCGATCACGCAGTGCAGACCGCGGGAAAACGCATAAGTCGCTTCCGGTGTCCACTAAGAATTGAACTTTCGACCTGCGATCTGTCACGAAGAGGCGACCATTTGTAGTTGGAGGGCAATCTTCGGCCGCCATTACAGATTGCCTTGAGCATTTCCCGACTTGAAGTCGCAAGGTCGTATGCATTTCTTAGCTTGCTTTCCAAATTTGAAGTGGTACCAACATTGCGGAAACTTTCTGTAATTCGACTGAGATCGAGAAGATGGTGTTCGCTGTCTCTGCCGGTACGAACTCAGTTTGGTGCGGGAACGGGAACGGTAACAATCATCTACTTTAGTTGTGAGGGAGCTGACCTGCTTGGTTAATTCCACAATATGGCGAGCCATTACATCCACGGCTGATTCTCCTCCCGAGCTGGTCGTTGCCGCGACTTGAGGTGACGCGGTCGCGATATCATGCACTCTGTCAGCCAAATCCGCTAAGTCATTGAGAGTGAGGCTCATTTGCGATGCAATTACCGTCTGCAGATTGTTCGGCAATCGGCTTGTCCAAATTGTACGCAAAAAATTTTCAGGTATGTTGGGGCCAGCTAAATGACGCAAATGTCGGAAAAATTGTGACGGTTTGCGGTCACCGAGATCCTCCGACTGCAAAAGTTGTTTAACTTTCCTGTCGCTCGTCATCGAAAGCCTTTTAATTAATTCTAATTTTAATTTTTCGTACTTGCCCTTTTCCGGTGGTGAAGTTATAACATCTTCAACTTCGACGGCATATTGGCGGTCTAGGTGCGAAAGTACATAATAAAATTGGTGTCATCCGTTATTCTTGCCATTGCGAATTGTCCTTCAATTTGAGAAAACCATATTGTGGGTTTTTCTGGCCAAAACGAGGGTATTTTAACGCCAACCCGAAATGCCTCCGTCATCACCTGATATTGTGCCGGCGAATCAGATTCGTCTGTTTTCTTTGCGTCATCTTTGGGGGCCATTGGTGTTTGATTTTCTTCCGAAACGGTGCTCATTTTTGTATTCTTAACGGGGTCACCAGTTGTGGGGGTTTTGGTTGTGAAAATAAATAAGTCCACAAATATAAAATAATATAGAAGGAGAAAGTCAAGAGCACAGTACATATAGGTTTAGAAAGATGAAGAATAGACGCAGGCAAAGGTATAAGAAGTAAAGATGGAAATTCAGCAATTACGTCACAGCACGTGGCAACATTAGATAAAGGATCGAGCGTCACAGGCTTCGCGTGGAACGGTAAGATTGTGACTGTTGCGCGGTCCGGAGCGAATGCGCCGCTATGCACCAGCTAAGGTAAGAGGGGCGCGAGGGCGGCGGGCACGGCGACTCGCCGGGCCACGCTGCGCTCGCGCATCCGCGAATCTTAGAAATCCGTAAATCTATTTTATAATTATAAATAATATTTAATTGTGTGTTGTGTATAGTGTATATTGTATATTCTATATATGTATATGTAAGTATATATTTATTATATTATGTGGGTTGCCCACACATCCAAGCAGTGCCCCCTGTACTTGGATAAGCCTAATACGCCACGGGTGTCGGCCGGTACCCTGGCGGGACCAGCAGTAGCGACTGATCATCCCATCAGCCATGCACCCCTCGCGCTGCTTCGCCGCTTGGGTTGAGGTAATTTTTTATAGAGGTTTTCTTCCTCGCAGCCCGGCCGGTAAAGGCAAGACCCTCGGTTCCACTGGTGATCACGAGACATGACCGCAACCACGAGTGGAGTTCCGATATTATCGGCGCTGGCACAAATGAATTGCATGCACCTGCGTGGAGGTAGTGTGAGTACACACCACGCGCACCCTCCTAGTTCCTCGCACTGTGTCCTTTGCTCGTCAGAGGAACACGCGGAGGAACTCCGTCACGTCGGATAATTCACAGTTGAGCAATCATTACCCACGGAAGATCCACTGGGAAATAATTACCCGACGCCCAAGGAGCACCGGCACGCTAAACTGCTCGTCCCCCCGAATGGCAAGAACATTCGAAAGGGGCTAGCAATAAGCGAGCACACGAGGAGGTTATCCGACATGCCCCCCAAACCTTACTAATATCCTGCGGCAACTGTTCATCCCAGGACAATTTTTGTAGCCATAATTTTTGAAGTAGTATTTTCAAAACCATAACACAGGGACCTAAAAGTCCTAAAGGGTCGAATATTTGTGAAATAATAGATAGTATTTCACATTTACTATTATTATGTGCAAAATTTTCACCAATAGAAAAGTATAAATGGTCAGGCATTGCTTGCCAACCTAGCCCTAATGTCTTAATCGCTTCATGTCCTCCAACATTCAAATCTAATGATGAGCGTGGAAAATCGGAATGACTTATTAACCGCATATCATTTGACTTCCACTTTCTTAAATTCATTTGTGCTGATGCAAGGAGTGGAGGTTATTTTACGGCGTAATTCCTTAACTTCATTAATATCAGATCCACCTGTGAGAAGGTCATCTACATAAAAATCATGAAGAATAACTTCAGAAACCTTATCGGCGCACTCTAAGCCTAGTTGGTGAATACATCTCGTTGCTAAGAACGGGGCGCTAGCTGTGCCGTAAGTGACAGTATTGAGCTGAAAAACTTGCAACGGACATGAGGGACTATCACGCCAGACAATCTGCTGAAGATGTCTGTCATTTTGATGGACGATTACAGTTCGATATATTTTCTCAATGTCTTCGGCTAGTATATACTTATGCTGTCTGAACCGTAATAAAATAGACAATAGATCATCTTGAATTACAGGACCTATCATTTGCAGATTATTAAAAGAAATACCGTTAGTGGTTGGGCTGCTAGCATTATAAACAACTCTCAATTTTGTTGTGGTGCTACTTTCCCGTATGACTCCGTGATGCGGAATATAATAAGATCCTTTAATTACGGTGTCGCACTTAGACATATGACCTAACTGTTCATATTGAAGCATAAAGTCTTTGTACATTTTACTAAATTTAGGCTTGCATTTAAATCTACGTTCTAATGAAGTAAAGTAATGCTTGGCACGGCAAAGATTCGCCCAGTAATTCAGGAGAATATTTTAAAGGAATCCTCACACAAAATTAACCATTTTTTAAGCGCACAGTATTTTTTACGAAATTTCTTACGAAAGTTCTTCGCACTGTTTTTCCTCAGAAGAATAATGAGATGTGGTATTAAAGACTTCTAATTGCCAAAAACGTGTGAGTAGCTGGTGTATATTATCATTATATTTTTCATTATGAGCATCTGACATAAGTGTAGAAACATGACATTTATTTTGTGTACAATTTAAATCTATGGTAACACTAGTCGGGCCAGACACAAGCCAGCCAAGCCTAGTCTCATAAAGAATGGGTTGCCCTGGTCCTAATTTTATCATTTGAGATCCTAACAAGTCCCAAAAGATATCAGCACCGAGTAACATATCTATAGGCCCAGGTCTATTAAAATTAGGATCAGCCAAACTTATTTTTTTAGTCCTAGCAAATCTACGTGCGTACTCGGAACGTTGTCAGTAATGGCATTTAAAATGAAACAGTTAATATTTGCTTTAAAGTTATCATTCATTGACGTTATTGACACGACGGCTCTTTTATGAATAGTGGTCAATGAATTATTAATTCCCATGATTGTGTTGCTTACAGTTTAAGCAGATAAACCTAATTTTTTGTAGAACTCCTCAGTCATGAGACACGACGTACTGCCACTGTCAAGAAGAACGCGGGCTGTGTGTAACGTTTGATTCTTTCCGACTACTTTTATTAATGCCGTTGAGAGCAAAATATCGCCTTGTTTAACATGTGCAGATAACGATAAGCTCGGACCTTGCGTTAAAGTAGTAGACGCAGTAGTACCACTGTTAATGTAATTACTGTTCACGGTGGTTTCGAGAGCTGACGCGGGTTTAGACCTGAAGTGCTCTGTAACATGAACAAGCGTGTGGTGCTTACGACGACATATTTTACATCCTGCTTTTTTACAGTTATTAGCATAATGACCTGAAGAAAAACAATTAAAACATATTTTGTAACTTGGCAAAATTTGCAAGCGAGCTTCACTGGTCAGAGCTAAAAATTGAGGACAAGCGCTTAATTTATGGTCACCATTACAGCTTTGACATAATTTAAATTTAATAGAATTAGATTCTAATTTAGAATGAATATCAGTTGTTTTATATTTATTATTTCCATCTTGCATAATCATTGTTTTAACTTTTACATTTTTAGCATTTGTATGACTAAAATTAGAAGGATTCGAAAGTTCTAAGGTTTCTATTAAATCAGCTCGTTCTCAGAGAAAACTTAAAAAAGTGGAAAATAATATTTTACAATTTTTATCAAGACGGCCTTTATATTCCTCCCATTCACGGAATGTTTTATTGTCTAACTTATGTGTAATAATGTAAATTAGAAGAGTATCCCATTGCTTAACAGGTTCGCCTAATGAATCTAAAGCGCTCAAATTTTTATTAATTTGATCAATTAAATTCTTTAAAATGACTGATGATTCTTTACGAATTGATTCTAAATTGAACAATGTCGAAACATGGTGTTGAATTAACAAATGCTTGTTGTCGAATCGATCACAAGGGAGTTTCCATGCTACCAAATAATTAGCGGCCGAAATCTGAATCGAGTTAACTACCACAGCAGCGGATCCCTCAAGCGAAGACCTTAAATAATGAAATTTATTAATATTATTCATTTCATCGTTACAATGAATAAGGCTTTCGAATTTATCACGAAACTCTAACCAGTTTGTATAAGTCCCACTAAATTTAGGAAGTTGAATAGTTGGTAGCTTTACGCATTTAATATTTGAATGTACACGCACATCGCTATCTTGATAATTTGTTGAGCTAACGATAGTGATTTATAATAAAGAGATTCGAACTCGCTACGTTCTGCTAACTGACTGTCTATATTGTCAGTACTACACTCCAGTGATAATTGCACTTCATCGTATTGTTCGTACATAGCCTCGAGTCTACTCAAACGCAATTGTAATTCATTTACTTCAGAAGAGCTTAATGTTAAATGTTCTAAAGAATTTAAATAATTAGAGAATACCGTTACTCTTCCTTTAAAACTAGTACAGGCAACCTGGAATGTATACAAAATAATAATTACTAACAATATAGGTACAATGCAATAATTACAAAAAACGCGAAATAATGATTTATATTTGACAATAAAAGTATTAACCAAGTGTATTAATATTAAAATTTACCAAATTAAACATAATATTTATTCATTTATTAAGTTACTTTTAACAATAATTGCTTTATTAAACGATGTATATAGGTAAATACAAACTTTAGCGATTACATAGATTTTTCTATATAAGTTTATAATTCTATAATAAAATACATAAATATAATTATTACCCTTTTGGATTATATAAACTTTATATAAAAGTAATGCAAATCAAAATAGATAAGCTGCAATAGTATTGTATTAACGCTAAGTATAAAAGTTAAATTAACAAAAATATGTTTAATACTAACCTTAAACAATATTTGAACCTTAAATACTACCTTAAGAGTATTGGGTAAACTAATCATCAATAATTATAAAGCAGAATATCCTAATTCCAGACCACAGAATCTTCTTGTTGTATGACCTTAGAATGACATTGAACAATTGCACGTCGATTTCCGGCTATATATATAATTCTTGATGTCCAACGACTTTTATTTATTTACTAGCGACTCGCTCGCGGCTTCGCCCGCTTAAACCACAGAATTATTTATTTAACACACTGAATTATGTTCGTGTTTTGATATACTTATAATGTATGTTTGCAATGTAATGAAGTTTTTTATGAGAAAGTTGTTAAAACTTTAGGTCGCATTTTCGTACCTCCCATAAGAATCTTCAATTGAATGTTTGAAATAAAAACACAACTTATCGATACTTACTATATGTGCGATAATCTCAGAAACGGCTTAACCGATTTAAATACTTTTTTTGTTTGTATTCTGGCAAACTGCCCTTAAATATTTATTTATTTATTTATTTATTTATTTATTTAAACTTTATTTTAACAATACAACTGCTATACAGACAAAAACGAAAAAGTAAAATGACAAAGAAAAAAAAAAAAAAAATAATAATAATAATAATACAACAAGATTAAGCATGCAAATAATCTTACTATTATACTTTATACTATACATTGACAAAACAAAAATTAAAACAAAGTGTACAGCAGTGTGACGTTAAAAAAGGTAGGCCACTCAGCATAGATGTTGGTATATGCGTAACAATATACCAACGCTGATTTTCAGTGACCGCCTAGAAAAAGACGCGCCTGCGAACGAAACTGTTTAACATTAAATATTAAGTATTAGTTTTATTTTAAGCAGCTTCATGCTAGTCAGAGGGAGGAACCTAGTATTAAGACACTCCGTTCCCCACTTTCTACCGAATTCGGGACGCATTGCGTGTTGAGTGGCAGAACGCAACGCCGTGCTTAACCTCGACCCCAGAGCGAAGAAATGGAAATATAAATTTAAGTAAATATTTCATCTCCTCGTGTGGGGATCGAACTCAGAGAACCAGTCGGTTTTACAGTCACACTTTGTGCCGCTGCGCCACGACTGGCCTCAACTGGATTGGACTTTATTTTAATCGGTTCACATAAAGTTAAAACCAGATCCACGCTTTATCCCGCCCTTAGTAGGCCAACTTAGTGTAAGATATTGGGTATAATGTGTGACTGATGTGCGAAATGAAAATATTATTAAATTATAATTCAATCCTGCATGTGTGGATCGGACCCACAACGTCGCGTTACAGTTACAATTGGGCATATAGGGTAAAATAGTTTTTAAGATACATCAACAGTGAAGACGTAGGTTTTTTTCTCATTTCACAATGTTTATTCATATCTATATTTCGTATGACGCGGTTACGCATAGGTACCAATAATGTAAACACATACTACTACAAAAATAGTACTAAAATGTTTAGAACTTTAAACTTTGCCGCCAAAACCTACGACTCGATTTCGCAATGAAGCGTATGCGGCGGTTTCCCTTTGATAGGTTTATGTGTGCGTGCGTCGTTCTTGACAAATTGTATTTTATTTTACAACGATAATTTTATTATTTATTTTGTTTGAAAAAATAACTTTTTTATTTTCGGGTTTTTAATTTAATATGTAATAGGCTTTTATAGAGTAGTTAAACTGTGCTTTCATTTAAAGTGGTCCTAACAAAAAAACTCTGTATAATTGAGCATATTTAATATTTATAGTGATTTTTTGGTGAAAAGATACCAATAGTTATTACAACCACTTGCGAAGAAGCATAGTTTAGGCAATTTTTTATTCTTATACCTTTTGAAAAACTACCAACGTTCTTAAGTTAATATATTATTTTTTCAAATTAAAAAAATTGTCTATGTCATCCTAATGGCGGAAAAATATTCAAAATGTATTGTAATACCACATTAGTATCGACAATGTAGTGTTGATAGTAATTAAAAATAGATATACTACAGGAGGTTATCTTCATATGCACTGTTTTAACCTGTTTTATGTATAATATAGAATAATATATTCTATAGAGGAATCACACATTCTTTTTATTCAGTTTAGTAAATACATTTTTTAGAGGTTACTCTGTACTAAAATGGCATGCAACTCTGTTCCCGCATTTACGTTCCTGATATATCGATATAAATAATAGAAATACAAAATATAGGAAGGAAACACAAATGCAATTATATTGCATTTTTTCTTTTTTTTATACTTGAAACGTATTAATAAATTACATATCCATCGTTTCTAATTCAGTAGCTTAGAGAAATAGCTGTCTCCATAGCTGACTTGGAGCCTGCGAATGAGGCTAAGGATGAAGGACCTTGTCTCTCAACGCAATAGGTCATCACTGACACACACACTGGTCCTCCTAGTTTTTCCATTTAACTACACTTCAGATAGGAGACAGCCTACATAAAAAATAAACTTTTTTAAATTATAAAACTTTTATTGAAGTTTATTCGTGTAGTAAAAAATTTTTTATGTGAATGTGTAGTCACATATATAGATCACATGTGTGAATATGTAGTCACATATGTGGACCACATGTGTGAATATGCGGTCACATATGTGGACCACATGTGTCAATATGTGCTCACGTATGTGGACCACATGTGTGAATATGTGGTCTTTCATGTGGACCACATGTGAGAATGTGTGGTCACATATGTGGACCACATGTGTGAATACGTGTCGCGTATGTGGAACACATGTGGGAAAATGTGGTCACATATGTGGACCACATGTGAGAATTTGTGGTCACATATGTGGACCACATGTGTAAATATATGGTCCCATATGTGGACCACATGTGTGAATATGTGGTCTTTCATGTGGACCACATGTGTGAATATGTGGTCGCGTATGTGGATTACATGTGGGAAAATGTGGTCACATATGTGGACCACATGTGTGATATGTAGTCACATATGAAGATTACATGGGTGATCCTGTGGTCACATATGTGGACCACATGTGTGAATATGTGGTCTTTCATGTGGACCACACGTGAGAATTTGTGGTCACATATGTGGACCACATGTGTGAATATGTGGTCGCGTATGTGGACCACATGTGGGAAAATGTGGTCACATATGTGGACCACATGTGTGATATGTAGTCACATATGAAGATTACATGGGTGATCATGTGGTCACATATGTGGACCACATATGTGAACATGTAGTCACATATGTGGACCACATGTGGCATCGTGTGGTCATATATGTGAATCACATGTGTGAGTAAGTATTCACATGTGCAGATCGCATGTGTGATATGTTGTCACATATGTTGACCACATGTGTGATATGTAGTCACATATGAAGATTACATGTGTGATCGTGTGGTCACATATGTGGACCACATGTGTGAATATGTGGTGACGTGTGTGGACCACATGTGTGAATATGTGGTCACGTGTGTGGACCACATGTGTGTTTATGTGCTCACATATGTGGACCGCATATGTGATCATGTGGTCACATATGTGGACCACATGTGGCATCGTGTGGTCATATATGTGTACCACATGTGTGAATAAGTATTCACATGGGCATATCACATGTGTGATATGTAGTCACATATGAAGATTACATGTGTGATCATGTGGTCACATATGTGGACCACATGTGTGAATATGTGGTCACGTGTGTGGACCACATGTGTGAATATGTGGTCACATATGTGGATCACATGTGTGAACATGTTATCACATATGTGAACCTTTTATAAAATATATTTAATTCATTAAATGTAATATGTATATAAATAAATAAACGTAAAGAAACGTTACGTAACATCATACATAATAACAATTAAAACGTAAACTGCAGGCTAATTGATCATCCGGTAGACATTTTAATTAAATTATCAGCTGAAGCAGAATGTCTTTGTATCATCAGAGTTGTAAACCATTTGTTCGATAATTAACTTTAACAGTTATGAACATATACTATTGTTCAAAGACGTCACTATTACATTTCAATCCTATGAAAATTTATAATGGAGAGAAGAAAGAATTTCAAATAAGATAGTGGTGCACTTACTCAATTTTTCACTTTCCAATTTCTTTAGATAGTATAGCGGAACACAAGGCTTCGCTTCGTTTGTTTTTACGGGCAGAAAAATAAATATATTCTTCCACTTAGTGGGAATTTAACCTAATTAAAATACAACTAGTGCTACAACCAGAAATCTCAGTTCTCTCAATTGTACCGTCATAGCGTCAAGTTTTAGTCGACATATTAACTTTAAACATATTAATTTTTTATCGACATATTAACCGACCTAATTTTTATTTTTTTTATATCTTTCATGTACAGAATTGACTTTTCTATCCTTTTATTATATATGGAGATTTTGTTTGAAAAAATAACTTTTTTATTTTCGGGTTTTTAATTTAATATGTAATAGGCTTTTATAGAGTAGTTAAACTGTGGTTTCATTTAAAGTGGTCCTAACAAAAAAACTCTGTATAATTGAGCATATTTAATATTTATAGTGATTTTTTGGTGAAAAAATACCAATAGTTATTACAACCACTTGCGAAGAAGCATAGTTTAGGCAATTTTTTATTCTTATACCTTTTGAAAAACTACCAACGTTCTTAAGTTAATATATTATTTTTTCAAATTAAAAAAATTGTCTATGTCATCCTAATGGCGGAAAAATATTCAAAATGTATTGTAATACCACATTAGTATCGACAATGTAGTGTTGATAGTAATTAAAAATAGATATACTACAGGAGGTTATCTTCATATGCACTGTTTTAACCTGTTTTATGTATAATATAGAATAATATATTCTATAGAGGAATCACACATTCTTTTTATTCAGTTTAGTAAATACATTTTTTAGAGGTTACTCTGTACTAAAATGGCATGCAACTCTGTTCCCGCATTTACGTTCCTGATATATCGATTTAAATAATAGAAATACAAAATATAGGAAGGAAACACAAATGCAATTATATTGCATTTTTTCTTTTTTTCATACTTGAAACGTATTAATAAATTACATATTATGTATTACATATAATTAATTTCTTTTCATAACACTAAGTTTAATCAGCTTCACGCTATTTTAACAGATAACATAAGATGACATTAAAACGTATTGACATCACCACGTGATCCATCTAAACACAATATAAATTTTTATAAACAATGAACTCACAAACAGAATTTACTTTCCAAATACTTTTTATTCTACATATCGCCATATGAGCTAATCCCAAAAAATATACTTACTTTATTATTTTTGTTAATATCACCAACGTTGACGTTTAAAATAATAGTTATGGTAGACTGAACAAATATTGATTATACTTCTTTTTTTAGCTTCACGTTGTATCCCGCACACAGCAGGGTAGGCATAGGACACCTAGTGTTAAGACACTTTGTTCCCTACTTTCCTCGGAATTCTGTAGGCATTGCGTGCTGAGTAATGAAACTCAACGCCGCACTTTACCTCGACACCAGAGCGATGAAATGGAAATATAAATTTAAATAAATATTTCGTTTCCTTGCGTGGTCATCGAACCCACAACAGTTACACTTTGTGCTCCTGTGCAACGAACGGCCTCAATTTACTTTCTTCTTTTAAAATGTGGTTAAATGAAATAGTCGTAATTTAATTATGTCGGATTACTATTAACCGACTTCTTAAAAGAGGTCATCAATTGGACTGTATTTTTATCCTTGTTACCTTAGAATTTTTGATTGTATGAACCGATTTTAATTATTCTTTTTTTATTTGAAAGGTAATGCGTCCCGTGTAGTCTTATTTTAATTTAGTTTATATTCAACAATGGTATCTATGAGAAAATCATATAAATCTCAAATTTGCATTAAGTATATGCGCGACAAATGAACGTATAAGTCAATATCAATTCAACCGATTTTAATGATTCTTTTTTTATTAGAAAGGGTACATATAAAGGGTAGTTTGGTGAAAGTTTAGTTAAGTTCAGAGTGTGAAATCCAGTTGAAATTGAAGAAGTCGATTTTTTTTATTAAAAAATATAATTATGTAATTTTTTCTACAAAAAATTCTTTATACTCCATGATAAAAACTATCCTATAAGTGACATTAGGCTTTGAACTATTACCATGCCAAAATTAATTTAATTTCATACAGTAGTTATCGGTATTTTAGGTGATTTATATTTTTCAGTTTTTGTTTTTTTTTAAAGAAAACTATCATGAAATTCGGAATGAAACCGAAAAAAATGTACCTTGAGGCCCTAGGCTAACACCATGCAAAAATTCATCAATTTCTGTCAGGTAGTTTTTGCGTGATTGACGCACAAACAAACCGACAGACAGACAGACAGACAGACAGACAGACAGACAAGAATTCTGCTGAGTGGTTTTTTAGGTTCTATAATCGACATATTAACCGACCTAATTTTTATTTTTTTTATATCTTTCATGTACAGAATTGACATTTCTATCCTTTTATTATATATGGAGATTTATTTATTTATTTATTTATTAATTTAAACTTTATTTTAACAATACAACTGCTATACAGATAAAAACGAAAAGGTAAAATGACAAAGAAAAAAAAAAAAAAAAGTAAAATAATAATAATAATAATACAACAAGATTAAGCATGCAAATAATCTTACTATTATACTTTATACTATACATTGACAAAGCAAAAATTAAAACAAAGTGTACAGCAGTGTGACGTTAAAAAAGGTAGGCCACTCAGCATAGATGTTGGTATATGAGTAACAATATACCAACGCTGATTTTCAGTGACCGCCTAGAAAAAGACGCGCCTGCGAACGAAACTGTTTAACAAACACAATACAAGAAACTATTCTGTCCTTTACGTTTTTCACTTTTTTTTTAAGTTATTAATATATAATATGAATAAAATATAATATAAATAAAGATATTATCAACATATACATTCTTATAATACCGTATTAGGCTTTCATCATAGATCAATAGAAAAAAATATATATATATATATAATAAACATTATTCCTTTTACAAATACATGGCTTTTTGTATAATCAATAGGTTATTGCTTAATTTTAATTTAAAATTGGTAATGGACTTCAATCCGCGCAACGGCGGAGGAAGATCATTCCAACATTTAGAAGCCATATATTTGTAACTTCCTCGGAAAGCTGCTGAGTGGTGCACTGGCACCAGCATCAAGTGTGATGAAGCTCTAGTATCATAGCTGCTATACTCATGTGACCAGCCCAATTTGTTGTATAGATATTTAGGAGTACGATAGTTCACAACACCAAACAGCAAGGTAGCAAAGTGTAGCTGTCTGCGAAAATCCATTTTCAACATACTGGCATTATTAAGATACGGTGTTACATGTGTACGCGGTGGTATATTAAAACAATAACGAGCACAGGCGTTTTATAGTCTTTGTATGAGGTTCTTGGTTCTAGCTAAAAGCCTAGGCCCTATCATAACATCGGCGTAATTTAATTTGGACAGTACTAAAGATTCACATAGGTGTACTCGTAAATCAGAACTTAGAAAAGGTCGAATGCGATATAGAACCTTTAATCTATAAAAACAATTGCGAACCGTATTGACAACATGTTGTTCGAATCGAAGGTTTTCATCAATTAGCACACCCAGATTCCGAGCTTCGGTTACACGTTCAATTATTTCGTTTTGGATTTTTACTTGAGGTGATCTGCATGAGATTTTTTTTATTTGATTGTAGGAACCGAAAATTAAAAACTTTGTTTTATTCGGATTTAACGCAAGACAATTAGCTTCCGACCACAGGGCTATATTTTTCAAATCATTATTTATAATCGATCAACAGCGCTATGCGTTTCACTAGGTTTGAAAGAAATATATAATTGTATGTCATCAGCATATATGTGAAAACTACATGATTTAATATGTGTAACAATATCTGCGCAATATAAAACAAACAGCAGAGGACCAAGTATCGAACCTTGAGGTACCCCACGCCCCACAGAACTGTATTCCGAAGCAGTCACAGAACCATCTCCTTTTTTAATTTCAACTGCTTGAGTTCTAAAGCTTAGGTAACTAGAAAACCATTTGATAGCCGCATGACTAAAACCGTAGTAGTGTAATTTAGAAAGCAAGAGTGGGATATTTATAGTATCAAACGCTCTTGAAAAATCCAACAATACCAATATTGTACCCTCCCCATTGTCCTGAGAACTCAAGATGTCATCCACCACATCCAATAATGCGGTAGCAGTTCCGTGCCGTTTACGAAAGCCCGATTGCTTGTCTGGCAAAATATTATTTAAAGTAAGATATTCCGTGACTTGATCATAGATTGTTTTTTCTAAAATTTTTGAAAAACAAGGCAAAATACTAACTGGCCTAAGGTCCTTAGGCTCCAAGGGACTATTTACTTTCGGAATAAGTCGAATTATGGCTTTCTGCCATTCTATTGGAAATGTACAGGAGATTATAGAATTATTGATTATATCAGTGATAATCTGAGGTATATAAAGGAAAATCATTTGCAACATTTCAAGGGAAATTCCATCAGAACCCATCGCATTGCATTTAATCCCACCTATTATTTTACGTACAGTCGTTGTATCAACAGGACTTAGATTGAACTCAGAAGCAGTATAGGTATGAGCATAGAAATATGTTATATTAGTCAAAGATGCATGCTGCTTACCAGGTACTCTAAGAAAATGTTGATTTAGCTTTTCAGGGTCACTTAGATGATCAGGCAAACATTGGTTTCTATTGGGTTTAAAAGTAAGATAGTTTTCTATTTTTTTCCATAAATAAGGAGAATTAACATTGTTGCTGTTTATAAAGATGGTAAAATACGCACTCTTTTCACTAAAGATAGCTCTCTCCACCACACTTTTCATATCCTTGTAAAACTCTATTTGGGTACTAGCATTTGTTTTCTTTGCTTTGGCATGGGCTTCATTCCGTTTTCTTATCATAAGCTTAATATTATAGGTTATCCAGGGGTAATTTCTATCTTTAAAGTAACGTAACTTAATAAGTTCTTTGATTTTCACGATTATTATACATTTTAAATAAAACTATTTTAACCGGATTAATCGCGTATAATAACGGGTAGACTACCCGTGACCACGGACTACTGCAAAGTGTTCGAAACGTCGGGTTTCCAAAAATGTAAAAAACTAAATATACGCGATTAATCCGGTTAAAATAGTTTTATTTATAACGTAACTTAATTGGAGCCAAAAAATTAAATATTTCCAGAACATTATGATTAAAAGCACTTAATACATCATTGACGCTTTCTTTATCCATTATATCTTTCCAAGGCAACGCAGTTATCATTGATTTTAACATATCCCTATCTACATCACAAATCTGTCTAAAGTAACCTTTTTTCATTATCTGTTTTTCCTTAGCAACTTTAATTTCACACGATATAAAAGCATGATGACTTAGAGTGCATACATAATCGACCCAAATTCCATCAACTTCACAGTTTGAGCAAATAAGATCAATAAGACTCTCACTATTATTTGTGAAATGCGTAGGCCTATCTACAAATTGCCGCATATTAGCGACGGATAAAAATTCGTTGAGAATACCAATATGGGAGTTATCTACATCTAGAAGATTAATGTTAAAGTCACCTAACAAGACAATATGGTCATAGTAACTGAAGGTGCTAAATGTTCCCATTAGAGCATCAACAAAAATTCGGGTGTTTAACCACGGCGGCTTATATG
Organism: Heliconius charithonia; assembly: GCA_030704555.1. NCBI lineage: Eukaryota > Metazoa > Arthropoda > Insecta > Lepidoptera > Nymphalidae > Heliconius > Heliconius charithonia. Next base: position 9,148,526 of record CM060828.1, read on the forward strand.
CAGTACCTACTATTATAATTTTGCCATTTGTCTTAAATCTTAACCACATTTGCTCCACTGCTAAAGTTTCAGGGTGTGACAGTGTTTGTACGGAAAAGCCACGTCTAACATAGAAACCTACACCACCCCCTCGCTCACGAAGACCAGACGGACGGGGTTTATGACGTAGAAAGTAGCCTGATACAACAGGCGCGCGTCCTTCCTCCCCATCAATTAACCATGTTTCATTTATGGCCATAATATCCACATTATGTCGATCCATTGCAAAAAGAAATTCGTCATGACCTGTACCCAGCGATCCTGCATTCAAGAAACCAATTCTTAGGTTGCGTGGTTTAATCATTGCTAATTAAGATAAATAGATATTTAACTACGAGAAAAATAAATGATCTAACACTGACTATATTAATAAACAGTAAAGCTATTAATAAATTAAAATATAAAATAAACAAAATAATATGCAATACGAGTATATAGATTACAATAAAAATATAAAATGTAAATAGATACAGGTCAACCAATAATTTTCTACTCCCAAAACTGGACGACAAACTGCTGTAACACGTCATAAAATAATTATTTACATAGATTTCAATATATTCTTTTAAAACTTCTAAAGGAAACACGATTACAAAAGTTGCAAGTGCCATTCTTACGTTTAAACAAATAAGGTAATAGCATGACACACTAAACAAATTGAGCAACAATAGTATTGTAGATAAAAATAAGAAAAACAATATATTTCAAATAGATATATTGCCAAAAAACTTGATGACGTCGTTTAAAGAACGAACGCGACGTATTTCTGACAATTCAGTTTGCCTAACATAAATACTTTGGTCCAAGAAAATTTCCAGCCGACACGACGGCATTCTTCCCGCGCCTTATAAAACAAATGCCGGTTGACAAGTATCAATCGTTCATTTACATAAACGCGCTTCGGCTCCGTGGTGGTGATGCCGGCCGAGTCGGTCCCGCGCCGCACGCGCGCCGCCCGCAGCAGGTCGTCGCGCAGTGCGCGCCGCGCCAGACGCACGGCGATGGGGCGCGAGCGCAGAGTCGCGTTCTTATCCGCTGTGATACGTCGCGGGCCCGACCGCTCCGCACTGACTATATCTTGTTCCGTCAATTCAGAGCCAAGCTTTTTTGCCAAAAGTATGACCATATGCGTCACATTTTCTCCACTCTTCTCCTCAAGCCCTGAGATTTCTACGTCATTCAAGAGATTTTCTTGCTCACGTTCATTTAGCTCAGACTGTAAGCGGGTAAAAATTTGAGCAGAGTCACTTTCCTCCGCCGAGACAGGTTGACGGTTTCTACTGAGCGATTCCAGGTTCGTTAGGCGTTCCTCAACGTTGTCAACTCTGTTGTGAAAATCGGCAACAACCAAATTCAACCGTGACAGTTTATGTCTAAAAGAGGCCATTTCTTTGCTAACAGATGCAAGTTCGATTCTCAGCAACCTCATTTCTTGAGCAAGGGTCTTATTTTCAATCGCATCTTCAAACGCCTCCTCCGTGTTATCTGAACTGCTTAAGGAATTTTGGATGGCTCCTTTCTCAGAAGCAGGAGCCTTACAACCACGACAGAGCCATTTCAGTGGTGGGCGGCATGTCGGGCTAACATTAGCACATGCCTTATGATACAGTGAGACACACTTCGTGCACTTGACGCCCTCTATTGTCGCAAGGAATTTACCACAATGGTTGCATTTATTTGCCATTGCGACTGTAGATCGATAATTAGTTTACCCCAAATAATGGCTAGATGGCACTTCAAACAATAAAAAGTTCAATTTAGTAAAAAATAAATGTTTATAGTGACGATTTTATATATGTTTTTATTTCTATCATTTAAATTAATAACTAATAGTCGCGTGCCGAGCGCCGTTGCAGTCACACGCCGCGTGCGCTTGCGCAGGTGTAGCTTTAATAACTACACGTGTCGTTTACTGAGTAACATGGATATCGTGAAATGTGCAAATTGTAACATTGTGATTAACGAAGTACTCTGTTTCGTTCAAAATAAAATAGATGTAATGAATAGCGTAAGTCTGTCCCTTTTATGCAGACAGTCATTTGATGAAGATGAGATTTTGAAGGCAAAACGGTTATTATTTGAATCAATCCCACAACGACTTGTGAAGCGCAAGGGCGAAGATAGAAAAAGCAAAAATATTGAGGACATAATGGGGATATTAAGGGGTTCCGATCCCGAGAACATTCCAATATTCGTGGCAAGGGACCTGCAGAAACTACCGCCCGTGACGTTTGATCACGTCGACGTGAACCGTCTTTTAAAAGATATTACGTTACTTCAAAGTCAAGTCATGTCGTTACAAAACAAGCAAGAGGATTATATTACAAGAACAGAATTTGAGAAACATATTTTACGCAAGGAGTCAAATTTATATGTGAATACTCGGACAGGCGGTTCTTGCCTACAGGATGACGCAATAAGCGAACAAAGGGAATCAGCTTGTGAGTCACAAAGCGACAAGTCCCCAAGTGTGACTAGGCAAAAACAGGCTATTGATAACCAATATCCGTTATATTCAAATGTTGCAGCGATGCAAAAGGAAAATGTGGCTTCTGATACTTCTGTATTATCAGTACCACAAACACAACGTGATGGGGCACAATTCAGTAATCAGTTGAGAAAACCTAATTTAAATGCTATGGCACCCGCACTGCAAGTAACTGACAAACAAAATGGCGAAGATGACTGGATTCGTGTTAATAAAAAGAAGAAGAGATTTAGGGGTATGCGGGGTACAGCCAGTGTAGACTTGAGAACAAAGTTAAGAGCTGCGGATATACAAATTCCTTTGTATATTTATAATATTTCTAAGGAAAATACCGAACGTGATGTGGCAGAATATGTTTATGCGAAGACACAGATAAATATAGTACCGGAGAAAATTAATATGAAGTCTTCTAGGGATTACAATTCGTTTAAATTTTATGTACTCCGAAGTAAGTTGTCGTTATTTATGGACAATAGCTTGTGGCCAGAAGGAATTTATTTTAGAAAATATTTTTTGTTTGGAAATAGAAATAGGACTTCAGTAGATCAACATGAACAAGTAAATGTGTATGAGCCAAAACAAAAAACACACGAATAACTCATTACAACTTGTTAGCTTCAACTGCAAATCTGTGAAGCGTTCTGTGGAGAATGTGAGGAGCTTGTGCATAACTGCGGATGTGGTGGCGCTGCAAGAGACGTGGCTGCTGCCTCATGATCTGACCTATCTCAGCACTGTGCATGACGATTTCGAGTGGACAGGTACTTCGGCAGTGGATACTAGCGTTGGTATTCTCCATGGCCGACCGTATGGAGGAGTGGCGCTGTTGTGGCGTAAGAATGTCTTCTCGTCGGTTTGTGTAGTGAATTGTGTAAGTACGAGATTATGCGCGGTTAAGTGTCAAATACGTGAGTACATTATGTTATTTTTCTCTGTTTATATGCCAGTTGACTGTCCGGAGAATATAACGGAATTCACTGAATGTTTAAGTGAAATGAATGCAATTATTGAAGATTGTGATGTTAATATAGTTTTTATGTTAGGTGATTTTAATGCTCATCCTAACGAATTATTTTTTAATGAATTAACACATTTTTGTAAGGAGCAGTATTGGGCTTGTGTGGATTATGAAATGTTATCTAGTAGTAACCCCAACACTTTTACCTATACCAGTGATATTAACGGGTCCTCGCGTTGGCTAGACCACTGCCTTGTGACTAGGTTGACTAGAAATTATATTAAAAGTATTAATGTTTTGAATGGTGTATCATGGTCTGATCACTACCCTTTGGAGGTTATTTGCACTTTAAATATACCAACTTTCTTAGATAACTCATTGCATTTAAAGGCAGAAAATAATAAAATAATATGGGGTCATAGGGATAACAATCAGATTAAGCTTTTTACAGAACTATGTAATAAGAAACTAAGGTTAATAGAGTTACCGGTGGAGATGAGGGAGTGTTGCGATCATATTTGTAATAATGCTAACCATAACATTGTGATTGATAAATTGTATAGAGATATAATTAGTATACTGCAGGAGGCAGCTATAGCCAGTTACAAAAAAATTGAAAGCAATAAGAAAAAATATGTGTTACGGGGTGGAATAAACATGTAAGACCATTTCATGTGACGGCTCGACAATGTTTTCAGTCTTGGGTATGGGCGGGAAAGCCAACTTATGGTATATTATATGAAAAGATGCAAAACGCGCGTAAAGCTTTTAAAAATAAACTTAAATGGTGTCAGGATAAAGAAGAGCAAATAAAATTGGATATACTAGCAACAGCATATCAAAGTAAGAATTTCGGTAAATTTTGGCGGCATACTAATGGACTGAATGCAAGGTCGAGTCATGCTGTCGAGGTGGGGGGAGTTAACGGCTATGAAAATATAGCCAATATGTTTAAGAATGAATTTGCTATAAAGCCAAATAATGTCTCATGTAATTTGTATAAGAGTGATGCTAAAGCCATAGTGAACAGCGATAAGGACTTACTTATTTTTACTCTTGATGAGATCAATAGAACATTGCGGGGTATGAAAAGGGGAAAATCACCAGGTCACGATGGCTTGAGTATCGAGCATTTGAGGTACGCTGGTGTACATCTCCCCAGTGTCCTCAAGTTATTGTATGGTCTCTGTTGTAGACATAGGTATCTCCCAAATGATATGTTACGGACAGTGGTAGTACCTATTATGAAAAATAGAACAGGTGACGCGGCGGATAAAGCCAATTACAGGCCGATATCCTTGGCCCCAATCACTGCTAAGGTGCTGGACGGTTTGCTTGACAGTCGTCTAAGTAAAGCAGTTGAAGTACACGATGCGCAGTTTGGTTTTAGGCCTAAACTTTCCACTGAAAGTGCCATACTGTGCCTCAAGCAGACAGTTCAGTATTATACTGAGCGGAAAACCCCAGTTTTTGCCTGTTTTTTGGATCTCTCTAAAGCTTTCGACCTTGTGTCGTACGAAATACTGTGGAATAGGTTGAAATTATGCTCTAGTTTAAATTCTAACTTAACTGACTTGTTTAAATATTGGTATAAAAATCAGACAAATGTAGTTAAGTGGGGAAATGCTTTTAGTGACTCTTATAAATTAAAGTGTGGGGTAAGACAAGGGGGCCTTATGTCACCTAGGTTATTTAACTTGTATATAAATCAACTAATTGAGAAATTGAGTAAAGCTGGAGTAGGGTGTTCAGTCGATGGTGTTTCCATGAACAATATAAGTTATGCCGATGATATGGTTTTATTAAGTCCGTCAGTCAGTGGGCTTAAAAAATTACTGAAAATTTGTGAAGAATGGGCGGAGGTAAATGGACTCAGGTACAATAGTAAAAAGAGCGTTTTTCTTTTGTTTAGAGGAAATATCAAAAAAACTCATTATAAGCCAAACTTTGAACTAAATGGTGTTCCACTAAAACAAGTAACTGAGTACAAATACCTCGGTCATATTGTAACCGAACGTCTGAACGACGATAGTGATATGGAGCGGGAGCGCAGGGCGTTGTCAGTTAGAGGGAACATGCTGGCGCGCAGATTTGCGCGTTGTACATAGCAAGTAAAGTTAGCCTTATTTCGAGCCTACTGCCAATCTTTTTACACCTGCAGCCTGTGGTCTAACTTTACGCGGCGCAGCTACAATGCCCTGCGTGTCCAGTACAACAATGTGCTGAGGGCGGTGCTAGGGAGGCCTCGGCATTGCAGTGCGTCAACGATGTTCGCGGAGACGGGAGTTAATGATTTTTACGCAATCATTCGTAAGCGGGTCGCGTCTGTAATAGATAAATTCACGAGCAGCACTAACACTCTCCTCAGCACATTGGCCTGTAAAATGGAAAGTCCCCTATGGAGGCACTGGAATGATGTACATATGAACTCAATAGATCGTAGATAATAATATATAATAAGTATGTACTAACATAGGTTAAGCAAATATATACTAACAAAATTATATGGATCTAAAAAGTCTGAAATAAAGATTATTATTATTATTATTATAATAAGAGTTTAATATTTTTATTATTATCTTTCCTTTTAAAATTATAAAAATAATATAATGAATAGCAGTTTTGCACTTATATAATTATGTGTCGGTAGTCAGATGAGCTGAGTCCGGTACACGGTTATTGTTTAGAGGATATTTTGCACTAAAACGTCTGTGTAAAGTTATGATAACACTATATGTTCACTATCACAATCAGTACTTTCACTCACGGCACTTTATATAAAGTTATCATCACTATACATGGTAAATTAAATCGAAAGATACAGAGTACTTAAGCAGACCGTTTGCAGGCAGCGCCCCCTCCAAACGATTTTATTATAAATCCCTTATTTAATATAATTCCTGATGCTGTTCCACACATCTAGGCTCGAATAAGGACCATATGTTGGGAATTTAAGCAGTATTTAAGGAGATAAATGAAAATGCGTTACACTCGGTACACTTGTTACAAACAGAGAAGTTTAATAAAGAAAAAACATATATCGCGATAAAATATGTGTAAGGTGGATAGAAAATAAATATGAATATTGCTCGTACAAATCATATAGGCGCTTTGCGTGAACAGTATTCGTATCGTTATCGAGAGCAATTTGTATAGGAATTGAACAGCGCCCCTACCGTGCGTAAAAGGAACTAGCTCATGGCCGCACGAACAGTTTACGTATCGTCTTACGTTCGAATAACGCGCTACTTGAACGCAGAAAACAAAAATTGGTAGCACGAACACCCATTGTGACATACGGTAACGAAAACGTCGAAGATTGGCCATCGAGTACGTCGGGACTTTATTTGGTTGTGGCGATCGTTCTTCACACGATTTATTTTTATTTTTCAATTTTATATATGCGGACGAAATCCAGGTGCGCGCGCCTAGCGAGCTATACGGCTCCCGCTTGACCGACCAAGCGATAGCTAACCTTTTGTTCTCGCGGAACCGGTTACCTCCGCGATCGGCGGCCGCGCCGCCGTCGGGAGCTCACTTGCCGAGCTGCTAAGCGTCAGTCCCTTTCAACTACTCGCGACAACCGCACGCTTGATTTCGTTCCGTGGCTTTTCTTAATTACATCCTATCGCTAATTATCCTTTCTTTATTCTTGACATTTTTGCTTTTAAATTCTATTGTAATCCTTCCGTAATTTTACCTTCTGTGCTTTCTTACTGTGCTTACTTGTCTTCTTGTGCTTTCCTTTTTTATAATATATTTTCGTTATAAAACTACACGTTTTATATTATTTATTTCCTTTTGCCTTATCTAGTGTAGCGTAGATTTTCCTCATCCTATACGCTCCTTATTGGTGACCCGCGTTAAGAGTACGTGTGAAGGTTACGCGAAGGGCAGAAATAACGGACGACTAGATGTCACGCGACGGTAAACCCGAACCGGAAGAGTCCGTGTGCCGAGTGGGCATGAAGATGCCGCCATTTTGGCCTAAAGAGCCCGCGCTCTGGTTTGCCCAGGTCGAAGGCCAATTTTTTATCAGCGGAATTACGTCAGATATCACAAAATTTTATTATGTCATCGCACAACTAGAGCACCAGTACGCCGCCGAGGTGAAAGATATCATAGTTAACCCACCTGCTGATAACAAATATCAAAAACTTAAACTGGAGCTTATTAAGAGACTGTCGGAGTCACAAGATGCGCGAATCAAGCAGTTAGTGACGAGAGAGGAATTGGGTGACCGGAAGCCGTCGCAGTATTTGCGACGCCTTGAAGAACTTGCAGACGGAGCTGTATCAGAGAGTTTTCTACGATCTATATGGGCGAGTCGTCTACCTACTAACATCCAGACAGTGATTGCGACGCAAGTGAATACGACCTTGAAGGATGTTGCTGAGCTGGCAGATAGAGTGTACGATATTGCACCACCCGTTCCTGTCGTGGCTAGCGTGCAGCCGAGTACCAGCACCGGAAGCGTGATCGATGACATCGCGAGGCGGATGGAGGAACTTACATGTGAGGTAGCGTCACTTCGATCACAGGTACGTGCTCGTTCGCTTTCACGAGATAAAGGTAGACGGGATCGTAGTAGATCACGTCATAGGCCGCACAGTAGCAACGGTCAGTGTTGGTACCATACCCGTTTTCGTGACCGCGCCTTTCAATGCATCCCGCCATGTACATTCAAGACTACGAGTTCGTCGGCAGGAAATGCAAGCGGCAGCCGGAAGTAGCGGCTAGCGACTGCCATACGAAACCAGGCCGCCTTTTTGTTGTTGATCGTGTAACCAAACTGTCTTTTCTGATTGATACAGGGTCAGATCTGTGCGTCTATCCGCGATCTGCCCTCACTCAACCACGTGCAAAAACAGATTATACGCTATACGCAGCCAACGGTTCGCCAATACCTACCTACGGTTGGATCCATCTCCAGCTGGACATCGGACTGCGGCGTGCTTACACCTGGAGATTTGTGGTAGTTGAGGTATCGAAACCTATTATTGGTGCCGATTTCCTTAAATTTTATAATTTACTGGTGGATTTATGAAGCCACTGCTTGCTTGATGGTCTCACTTCACTCTCCACATCAGCTAGATTAGCAGGAAAAGCTGCGGATAACATCGCTTCAGTAAAAGCGGTCTGCGGAGAAAGTGAGTACCATGATTTATTACGTAAGTACCCGCAGATTACTATGCCTGCAGGTACTCATCGAGTGGTGAAGCATGACACGCTGCATTATATCAGAACAAAGTCTGGACCACCTGTATCATGTCACCCTCGCCGCTTACCACCAGACCGGCAGAAAATTGCCCTGAAGGAGTTTGAGGACATGATGGCGAATGGAACTGCGCGGCGTTCGGAGAGTTCATGGTCGTCACCTCTGCACCTGGTACCGAAGAAGGATAATGGGTGGAGACCATGCGGAGACTACCGCGCTTTGAATTCTCGGACAATCCCAGACAAATATCCCGTCAGGCACATTCAGGATTTTACTCATCAGCTGGCAGGTAGTTCCATATTTACAAAAATTGACCTCGTGAAAGCGTATAATCAGATACCGATTAATCCTGAGGATATATGCAAAACGGCAATCACGACACCGTTCGGTTTGTTTGAATTTCCGTTCATGACGTTCGGGTTGCGAAACGCTGCTCAGACCTTTCAGCGATTCATAGACGAGGTGCTGAGAGGTCTACCTTTTTGCTATGCGTTCATTGACGATATTTTAGTATATTCAGCGACGAGAGCAGAGCACCTAGAACATCTCCAGCAGTTATTTCAGCGGTTGTCAGAATACGGTATACTGATCAATACCGGTAAGTGTGAGTTTGGTAAGCATACCATCACGTTTTTAGGACATGTGGTTACAGCGGAAGGCATCCACCCGCTTCCAGATAAAATCCAAGCCCTTCAAGAGTTTCCAACCCCGAAAACGGTAAGAGAACTAAGGCGATTTCTGGGTATGTTTAACTTTTACCGTCGTTTTGTACCAGTAGCAGCTAGGGTTCAGGCACCACTGAACGTTCTGTTGGCAGGGCCAAAGTCAAAGCCATCGCAGAGCATAACCTTCACGCAAGAGCAGTCAGAAGCCTTCGATGCGTGTAAGACCAGCCTTGCGGACACCGTCATGTTAGCATACCCTGAGTCTGACGCAGAGTTGGCGGTTTACACCGACGCTTCGGACAATGCAATCGGAGCAGCGCTCCAGCAGCGTGTAGGCAACACCTGGAAGCCTTTAGCTTTCTTTTCGAGACGCCTGACTGCAGCGCAAAAGAAATACAATCCGTACGACCGCGAGCTGCTGGCTATCTTTGAAGCCATTAGGCATTTCAGGCATATGGTAGAGGCCAGACCCTTCGTGGTCTACACTGACCACAAGCCGCTGACGTTTGTGTTTGACTATAATAGAGAGAAGTGTTCGCCCCGCCAGTTCAGGTACCTGGATTATATTTCCCAATTCACCACAGATATACGGTATGTAAAAGGGAACGATAACGTGGTGGCTGACGCATTTTCGAGGATCGAAGCTACGAGTACTGCAGTACCCATAAACCTGGAAGACCTAGCGCGATCTCAGGAGCACGATCCAGAGCTACAGGATTTTCTTGAGAACAAAGTGACGGCGGTAAAGCTGGAGAAGGTCAAAGATCCAATTATGGAAACCGTCATTATATGCGATGTCTCCAAAAATCCCCGGCCTTACCTGACGGCTCCATTTAGGAAACCTGCATTTGTTGCGCTGCATAGTTTGAGTCACCCGGGTGTCAAGGCAACAATCAAATTGGTAACAGAACGTTTTGTGTGGCACGGGGTCAAAAAAGATTGCAAAAACTGGACGAGAGAATGCACTGCCTGCCAGAGAAGCAGTCTCTCGTCATACCCACTCTCCACCTTCTTATTTCCCTGTTCCATCTCAAAGATTTTCCCATATCCACCTGGACCTGGTGGGTCCGTTACCTTATTCTTCTGGCTACAGGTACTGCCTCACGGTCGTTGATAGATATACGCGATGGCCTGAGGCGTATCCACTTGCTGACATCACCGCCGAGACCTGTGCCCGCGAGCTCTTTCGCACTCGAACTGGCGGCCCCTGTCTGTTGTTATCCTCTGGGGGCACCCGAACCGAGAAACCCAGCCAGCAACAAAAGCGCGGGCACAGGTCTCGGCGGTGATGTCAGCAAGTGGATACGCCTCAGGCCATCGCGTATATCTATCAACGACCGTGAGGCAGTACCTGTAGCCAGAAGAATAAGGTAACGGACCCACCAGGTCCAGGTGGATATGGGAAAATCTTTGAGATGGAACAGGGAAATAAGAAGGTGGAGAGTGGGTATGACGAGAGACTGCTTCTCTGGCAGGCAGTGCATTCTCTCGTCCAGTTTTTGCAATCTTTTTTGACCCCGTGCCACACAAAACGTTCTGTTACCAATTTGATTGTTGCCTTGACACCCGGGTGACTCAAACTATGCAGCGCAACAAATGCAGGTTTCCTAAATGGAGCCGTCAGGTAAGGCCGGGGATTTTTGGAGACATCGCATATAATGACGGTTTCCATAATTGGATCTTTGACCTTCTCCAGCTTTACCGCCGTCACTTTGTTCTCAAGAAAATCCTGTAGCTCTGGATCGTGCTCCTGAGATCGCGCTAGGTCTTCCAGGTTTATGGGTACTGCAGTACTCGTAGCTTCGATCCTCGAAAATGCGTCAGCCACCACGTTATCGTTCCCTTTTACATACCGTATATCTGTGGTGAATTGGGAAATATAATCCAGGTACCTGAACTGGCGGGGCGAACACTTCTCTCTATTATAGTCAAACACAAACGTCAGCGGCTTGTGGTCAGTGTAGACCACGAAGGGTCTGGCCTCTACCATATGCCTGAAATGCCTAATGGCTTCAAAGATAGCCAGCAGCTCGCGGTCGTACGGATTGTATTTCTTTTGCGCTGCAGTCAGGCGTCTCGAAAAGAAAGCTAAAGGCTTCCAGGTGTTGCCTACACGCTGCTGGAGCGCTGCTCCGATTGCATTGTCCGAAGCGTCGGTGTAAACCGCCAACTCTGCGTCAGACTCAGGGTATGCTAACATGACGGTGTCCGCAAGGCTGGTCTTACACGCATCGAAAGCTTCTGACTGCTCTTGCGTGAAGGTTATGCTCTGCGATGGCTTTGACTTTGGCCCTGCCAACAGAACGTTCAGTGGTGCCTGAACCCTAGCTGCTACTGGTACAAAACGACGGTAAAAGTTAAACATACCCAGAAATCGCCTTAGTTCTCTTACCGTTTTCGGGGTTGGAAACTCTTGAAGGGCTTGGATTTTATCTGGAAGCGGGTGGATGCCTTCCGCTGTAACCACATGTCCTAAAAACGTGATGGTATGCTTACCAAACTCACACTTACCGGTATTGATCAGTATACCGTATTCTGACAACCGCTGAAATAACTGCTGGAGATGTTCTAGGTGCTCTGCTCTCGTCGCTGAATATACTAAAATATCGTCAATGAACGCATAGCAAAAAGGTAGACCTCTCAGCACCTCGTCTATGAATCGCTGAAAGGTCTGAGCAGCGTTTCGCAACCCGAACGTCATGAACGGAAATTCAAACAAACCGAACGGTGTCGTGATTGCCGTTTTGCATATATCCTCAGGATTAATCGGTATCTGATTATACGCTTTCACGAGGTCAATTTTTGTAAATATGGAACTACCTGCCAGCTGATGAGTAAAATCCTGAATGTGCCTGACGGGATATTTGTCTGGGATTGTCCGAGAATTCAAAGCGCGGTAGTCTCCGCATGGTCTCCACCCATTATCCTTCTTCGGTACCAGGTGCAGAGGTGACGACCATGAACTCTCCGAACGCCGCGCAGTTCCATTCGCCATCATGTCCTCAAACTCCTTCAGGGCAATTTTCTGCCGGTCTGGTGGTAAGCGGCGAGGGTGACATGATACAGGTGGTCCAGACTTTGTTCTGATATAATGCAGCGTGTCATGCTTCACCACTCGATGAGTACCTGCAGGCATAGTAATCTGCGGGTACTTACGTAATAAATCATGGTACTCACTTTCTCCGCAGACCGCTTTTACTGAAGCGATGTTATCCGCAGCTTTTCCTGCTAATCTAGCTGATGTGGAGAGTGAAGTGAGACCATCAAGCAAGCAGTGGCTTCATAAATCCACCAGTAAATTATAAAATTTAAGGAAATCGGCACCAATAATAGGTTTCGATACCTCAACTACCACAAATCTCCAGGTGTAAGCACGCCGCAGTCCGATGTCCAGCTGGAGATGGATCCAACCGTAGGTAGGTATTGGCGAACCGTTGGCTGCGTATAGCGTATAATCTGTTTTTGCACGTGGTTGAGTGAGGGCAGATCGCGGATAGACGCACAGATCTGACCCTGTATCAATCAGAAAAGACAGTTTGGTTACACGATCAACAACAAAAAGGCGGCCTGGTTTCGTATGGCAGTCGCTAGCCGCTACTTCCGGCTGCCGCTTGCATTTCCTGCCGACGAACTCGTAGTCTTGAATGTACATGGCGGGATGCATTGAAAGGCGCGGTCACGAAAACGGGTATGGTACCAACACTGACCGTTGCTACTGTGCGGCCTATGACGTGATCTACTACGATCCCGTCTACCTTTATCTCGTGAAAGCGAACGAGCACGTACCTGTGATCGAAGTGACGCTACCTCACATGTAAGTTCCTCCATCCGCCTCGCGATGTCATCGATCACGCTTCCGGTGCTGGTACTCGGCTGCACGCTAGCCACGACAGGAACGGGTGGTGCAATATCGTACACTCTATCTGCCAGCTCAGCAACATCCTTCAAGGTCGTATTCACTTGCGTCGCAATCACTGTCTGGATGTTAGTAGGTAGACGACTCGCCCATATAGATCGTAGAAAACTCTCTGATACAGCTCCGTCTGCAAGTTCTTCAAGGCGTCGCAAATACTGCGACGGCTTCCGGTCACCCAATTCCTCTCTCGTCACTAACTGCTTGATTCGCGCATCTTGTGACTCCGACAGTCTCTTAATAAGCTCCAGTTTAAGTTTTTGATATTTGTTATCAGCAGGTGGGTTAACTATGATATCTTTCACCTCGGCGGCGTACTGGTGCTCTAGTTGTGCGATGACATAATAAAATTTTGTGATATCTGACGTAATTCCGCTGATAAAAAATTGGCCTTCGACCTGGGCAAACCAGAGCGCGGGCTCTTTAGGCCAAAATGGCGGCATCTTCATGCCCACTCGGCACACGGACTCTTCCGGTTCGGGTTTACCGTCGCGTGACATCTAGTCGTCCGTTATTTCCGGGTTTCTCGGTTCGGGTGCCCCCAGAGGATAACAACAGACAGGGGCCGCCAGTTCGAGTGCGAGCTCTTTCGCACTCTGACAGCGGTGCTAGGTGTGCAGCACCGCCCCACTACAGCCTACCACCCTGCATGCAATGGCATGGTGGAACGTCTCCACCGTCAAATGAAGGCGGCCATAATGTGCCACTCCACTTCATCCTGGACCGAGGTTCTACCCCTGGTGCTGCTGGGCATCCGCAGCGCCTGGAAAGACGATGTAAAAGCGTCGGCGGCAGAACTCGTCTACGGAGAGCCCCTTCGCCTTCCTGGTGAATTTTTCGTCCCCACGTCCGAGGCCGATCTCGATGCTACGGATTTCGCCGCACGTCTACGAGTTCATATAGCTAGACTTACACCAAAACCGGCCAGCTGTCACGAAAAGAGGACCTTTTATATTCCGAAGGACCTGGCAACAGCAAAGTACGTTTTCCTTCGTCAAGATGCGGTTAGGCGGTCGCTTGAGCCTCCATATACAGGCCCCTACAAAGTGTTGGAACGCTCGGCGAAAACGGTCAGGCTAGCTTTGCGAGGCAGAGACGTCACGGTGTCCATCGATCGAGTCAAACCTGCCTACATTGCCGCAGACAGCTCTGTAGATGAATCAAACAAGTTTTGTATTACTTCGCATGGACGAGACGGCGTCAGAGCAAGCCCAGAATAATAATAATAATAATAATAATAATAATAATAATAATAATAATAAACCCGCAGGGCAGCTTGTGGCGAGCTGTTGGGGAGTGGCGACCCCACGGACCTGAGTCCTCCGGAGGGGAATTGTAATCTATCCCCCGCCTCTGGCTTGCCTTTATTGGCCGGCAGAGTGGAGCGCAAGAGCTATATGCTCGAAAGGGTGGAAGTGCTCAATCTGCGTAATAGCGGGGAAACCCGCTCACGAGCTCCTCGTGATGGTGAAACCGGTGCACACCTCTCTACACCCTTAGCCAACCACGCTGATGTTGCGCCCAAGGCACTACGCCGCTTTGTGGGGGCCCATCTAGTGGGAGGCGAGTCACCGTCCGCCAACCGTTCAATTTGAGACTATTGTAAAGGCGGACGTCCGTTAGTCTCACTCAATAGCCCAGTAGCCAATCCACCCAAATTTCATTCCATAGTCCTACTTTAGATTTCCACATTTTCCATAGTTTTTACGCATTAACCGGCGACCATCTCTGGGCAATTACCTGTGGTTACCCAGAGATGGATCCCGGCTGATGCGTCACAGTAAAACATTTGTATATTCTCTAAGGGGCCTCTACGTGTTGGACCTGTGTCCCCACGCAAGCCTTCCAAAGGACCGGGTTCTTTTGAACCCGAGTACTATGAAAGAGAAACATAATAATAATAATACTTTATTGCACATGAAAAAAAAAAAAAAAAAGAAAATACACAATTTACATTAAAAAAAAAGGAACATGTAGGTACTTATATAGGTACATATGTAGGTACTTAAATAAACATGTGCAATGGCGGCCTTATCACTATAAGTGATCTCTTACAGGCAACCATTAAGAGTGCAGGACTTTAATAGGAATACAGTCAGGCGCAAAAAGTATAACTTAACATAGAAAAAAAAATATATAATAATAGATATTAATAAACAAACATAAAAGTATATACATACAAATACATACATACATACATACATACATACATACATACATACATCCATACATACATACATACATACATACAAATAAATACAATATACATACTAAAATAATAGGAAATACATGTATTATATGACCATATTATAAGTGTTGTTCTAGGTAGTAATTTTTAAGCCTGCGCTTAAAAATATTTACCGATGGAGATCGTCTAACTTCACCTGGCAGCGCATTCCAAAGTCTTACTGTTTGAACAGTAAAAGAGTCTCCATAGCATTTAGTGTGACATAATGGGACTTCTAGGAGATTGTTGTTGCGGGAACGAAGGTGTTGGGAGTGGAGGGTGTTCGACCCCAAGAACTTAAATCGTTCTTTGAGGTACGAAGGAGTGACAGGATGGTAAAGGATTGTGTAAAGGAGTGTGAGAGAGTGTAATTGTCGTCGGTCTTTTACAGTGAGCCATTTAAGCTGAGTACGATATTGTGTTACGTGATCAAACTTTCGCAATCCAAAGATAAATCGGATTACGACATTCTGCATCCGTTCAAGCTTATTTAGTAGTTGTTGAGATAAATCTAAGTAACACGAATCAGCATAATCAAGTATAGGGAGAAGAAGAGTTTGAGCCAATGAGATTTTAGTCTTTAATGGTAGTAGGTTCTTCCATCTTCTCAAACTTCTTATAGCACTGAAGATCTTACGGCTGAGCTCGGCAATTTGAGGCGACCAGAAAAATGTGCTGTCCATTCTGACTCCCAAGTTCTTAACACTATCACTAAGTTCTAAGCAAACACTATCAAAAAAGATTTGAGGGAGATTTGATTTTATTTTAAATAGCTGCTTAGAATGTCCAAACATACATACGTTAGATTTACTTGGGTTAATAGATAGTCCGAACGATTTACTCCAAGTACTAATTACGTTTAAATTGGAATTAATCTCATCTATCGCTCTGGTTATGTCATTGGCAGGTACCGTCTTATAAATTTGTAAATCGTCGGCGTAAAGGTGATATGATGTCGATATATGTGGAGTGAGCGCGTTAATAAAAATGGAGAAGAGTAAGGGAGACAGCACACCACCTTGCGGAACGCCGGCGCCTAACTGACACTGAGAAGAATGCTTCCCGTCAAGCTTAATGCTCTGAGTGCGGCCGTGAAGATATGAGCAAAACCATTCAGCAGCTATTAGAGAAATATTAATGGACCTTAGAATGGCTAAAAGGATGTCGAAATCAACGGTATTGAACGCATTAGAAAAATCTAATAACGCAAGTACAGTAACTTGTTGGTTATCAATGCCATATCTAATGTCATCACATATTTTGTTAAGTGTTGTTACTGTACTATGGCCAGGACTGAAGCCGGACTGGAAAGAGGACAGGATATTATTTTTATATAGGAACAGATATAACTGGTCGTGCACAATGCGTTCAAGTACTTTGGAAAGGAAAGGAAGTATGGAAATTGGACGATAGTTTGAAAAGGAAGTGGGGGTTGGATATTTTTGGAATAGGGATCACTAGTGCATGACGCCAAGCATCAGGAAATTCACAAGACGATAAGGAGCAGTTAAAAATGTGACATAATATAGGAAGAACTGCATTGAGGGTTAACAAGATCATGCGTCGGCTTACGTTGTCGCTTCCTGTCGCATCAGATTTGATAGCCATCACATGCCTTCGTACTTCTTCTGCAGTAATAGATGTAAATAGGAAGGGGGTAGTTAAAGGATAAGGAAACAGTGATAGTGATTGGAGGGTTTTGATTTTAGTATTACTATCCATCCGATTGACTGTTGAGAAAAACATATTTAGGCTTTCTAAGTCCATGCAGTTGCTTATGAAAGATGAATGTTTTGTACGCCTGCCACCTATACCCATCGTATCCAGAAATTTCCATGTTTTTTTTAGAGTTGTTGCTATCAATGGATGCATGAATGTAGCTACGCCGAGCATCTCTGCAAGTCTTATTACATCTGTTTCGTAATATTTTGTACTTATGTAAGTTTTCATCAGTAGGATTTTTCTTGTATTTAGACTTTGCATTATTGCGTTTGGCCATGAGTAGCTTAATATCCTTAGTCAACCATGGAGCAGGGAGATGTTTTAATTTAATAGGCCTAAGAGGCGCATGAATATCGAATAGTTCGATTAAAAGAGAATTAAAGAGATCTATTTGGTCGTTGACAGACTTAGCGCCAAATATACAATCCCAATCGATATTATTTAGATCATGCATGAATTTTACATTATCTATGTTATTAAAGCATCTTTGCATCACCACTGTAGGTTTAAGCTTAGGTGGACGGATTTTATAGGAGAGGTATATTAAGTCGTGATACGAAAAAGCTTCGGCTGACATTTGTCCAAATGTAGCAACACTCTCTGTTGAAGAGACTATCATAAGGTCTAGTAAGGAAGGCGCACAGCCAGGGAATAGATGGGTCGGATTAGAGGATAGGATTTCAAGGTTGGAACTGTCAATAATAGTTCGGAGTCGATTTGCGCGTGTGTCTTTTTTAATTAAACAAGTATTGAAATCGCCCATTATGATAGTGTGATCAACTCAAACACATCAAAATAGTTTATATGTAACGAAGGGCTATAAAAAACACCAAGCAAAAGTTTCTGGGAGCCAAACAAAACTTCAATCATTATATGCTCTAAGGATTTTGAGTACGCTGAAGGCGATTTATCTTAAATAGAAAAGGGAATATGACTGCGAAGGTAGATAGCTACACCCCCTCCACCCTTTTCAGTCCTGTCATTCCTTATGAGGTGGAAACCTGGCAAAGCATAAGCCGTTGAAGGCAAGCAAGGTTTCAAGAACGTCTCAGATATAAGTAATGCGTGAATGTTTGTAACGTCAAAAGAGTCGAGTAAATCTGGATAATGGGCGGGAATACTTTGCGCATTGATGTGCACGACATTAAAGTTTTTGGAAAAGGAACTGAGTTTGAGGTTTAGCAAGGAATTAAGGGGCTCAGGATCGGGAATGCTGTGGAAACTGTCTTCGGATGCCGTTGAATCACACTGGTGAAATGTGCCATTATTTGTACTTTCACTACTAGAACTGATATTATTATACATGATAAATAAATATATATATTTGTATATATAAATATGATTATACTTAAATTAATAATACAAATAAATAATAAATAAAAAAAATAAAATTGAATAATATAAAAATAAAAATAAAAGAAAATATATATAATGTAAATATCATAAAATATATAATATAATATTATAATAACAAATAAAAAAAAAAAAAGGAAATAATAAAAACAAATAAAATAATAACAATAAAAATAAAAATCTACAGTAATCAAATAAAATACATCACATGCCTGCCAGCAATCAGTTCTCAAGCAAAATAAATACATGCCAAATAAAATTCTTAATATAAATAAAACAATAGTGAGCGTAAAACGAAACGTTTGAGTATCATATGCTATCTGTGTCAAAAGCCACGGCTTATGATATTGTTCTCAACCATTGACAAGTTAGATGTCAACTGTCAATATGTCAACCACAACTAGTAAACATTAATTTATTATCATTAAATTTGTAAAAGTTGGGGGTAAATATTTAGTAATTTAAGTAACATTAGAGATTGTACAGGACATTGACACATAATTTATCACACGTAAAGGTAGAAATGCTATATTACTAAAAAATGTGCTGAGTAAACGATTGAGAAAACAAGTTGGTTACTTTTTAATCATTCTCTTTGCACGCGCGGCTTGCGAAGCGGGCTTAGTTTTGGTATCCCCATAATTTGAGCCCAACACTCTCTTGGTTTTTTAAGGTTAAATCACGAAATTTCAGAAGTATCGGTCTTGGCTTATTAGAAGTTGTGGTACCTAAGCGCTGGCAACGGCTAATATCATTAACATCCAGTTCGGGCATTTTTAAATGGTTGGATAATACCTTTACAGTAACGGTAGAGACACTTTCACTGCCTTCCTCAGGAACTCCATGCAGTAACAAAATCTTTCTCCTGCTCCTCATGTCAAGGATGTCATACTGCTTAGAGAGAATGCTAACCTGCAGTTGAAGACCTTCCAGTGCACTCAAGACAAATGATCGGAAAGTATTGAACTGAGCGGCAATATGTGATGTTGGACTTGCCGCTGGAATTGCTGAACTTAGGTTCAGTTGAAATTCCGCCATTTTAGTGTTGAATTGTTGTGATAATTCCTCCATAGACTGCTTGATGGCTTCCATAGTGTTATTTTCACTCACGATTATAAGGAACTGTTATGATATGTAGATAATTGTGCGGATATTTTTATAGGAATAATAGCTGACAGATTGGTGACTACTAATGTATTACTTATTAATAAATATTTTCACTTATAAATTATAAATACTATTTTATTGACAAAATTTTTTGGGAGCTTTGTAAGAAAAAAAAAAAAAACATCACCACCGGATAACAACAGGGGAAAGAAGACGCGTTCCGGTAGAGTAGTTCGTTTCCCGGACTACTATCGACCTTAGCGAGCTTCGGTCTCAGGGGGGGTGTAGTGTGGCGATCGTTCTCCACACGATTTATTTTTATTTCTCAATTTTATATATGCGGACGAAATCCAGGTGCGCGCGCCTATCGCTAGGCGGCTATACGGCTCCCGCTTGACCGACCAAGCGATAGCTAACCTTTTGTTCTCGCGGAACCGGTTACCTCCGCGATCGGCGGCCGCGCCGCCGTCGGGAGCTCACTTGCCGAGCTGCTAAGCGTCAGTCCCTTTTCAACTACTCGCGACAACCGCACGCTTGATTTCGTTCCGTGGCTTTTCTTAATTACATACATCCTATCGCTAATTATCCTTTCTTTATTCTTGACACTTTTGCTTTTAAATTCTATTGTAATCCTTCCGTAATTTTACCTTCTGTGCTTTCTTACTGTGCTTACTTGTCTTCTTGTGCTTTCCTTTTTTATAATATATTTTCGTTATAAAACTACACGTTTTATATTATTTATTTCCTTTTGCCTTATCTAGTGTAGCGTAGATTTTCCTCATCCTATACGCTCCTTACGGTTAATATTTATCAGTGAGAACACTTTCGTTACATAGTAAACCACACTTTTAAAAATATTTGTAGTGTTTTTGGGAATTCTTTTTAATTTTTTTTACTTGTACATGTTTTTAGAATATTGTTTAGTAATTTTAGCAATAATTAAATAACGTCCACTATGCAAAGACAGTCGCTATACGAATCACCACTATTTAATTTATTAATTAATTCTTTCCACTTCCTTTGCATAAAATGGCTACCTCGTGGACCTTCTGAGAGTTTAGATAAATCACCATTCGTAAAATACGATTTTCATAATACCTTACTTAGATTATTAGATGTTTATATTTTTAAGACTTTAAATACAACTTATTATAAAATTAATTCGCTTCCATGAATTTCACCATCGTTAAATATTGTAGGTAGCTCATTATTATTTTTTAATAATCAGCTTCACGCTGTATCCCGCACACAGCAGGATAGGCAGAGGGAACCTAGTATTAAGACCTCCGTTCCCCACTTTCTGCTGAATTCTGGAGGCATTGCGTGTTGAGTAGCAGAACTCAACGCCACGCTTTGCCTCGAAACCAGAGCGAAGAAATGGAAATATAAATTTAAGTAAATATTACATCTCCTCGAGTGGGGATCGAACCCACAACCAATGCGCCACTGCGCCACTACTGGCCTTTTTAATAATAAAGAATTTACTCTTAATGATTACAAAACAAATACAAACTCAGCTATAATTGGCGGGGCGTCAAGTGGATTCGTTTAGAAATAATTGTTTTAAATATACAAAAGGATTGAATTTCTTCCAATCTTGATAACATACTTATATTTTTCGTAATATTTTCATAGATTTTTCTTCATTTTCAACGTAAATTGTAATGTAAATTAAAATAAATAAACATTTTAATTGAATGTTTTAACATTCACTATTTTATTTGGTTTTTGAACGTCCATTTCATTCGCTCAGTGACATCTCTAAGTCTCGTTAGCATGACGTCACCTACTTAATCATATCGAGTCCTCGATAGTCGATACACTTTGGTTCGTGCTTCGAACTTTGTAATCGTATCGTTACCTCGATACGTTTACAATACGGACTCGAATATTTTTCGTGCTCGACCCACTGGTAACAAGTATTGTGACGGATGACCTTGACCTTACAAATTTTTCGAGCTCATGTATCAGTTCGATTTATCGGCTTGGTCGTTTGCATGAAGAGAAGCCGCGGCCGATCTCGTAAAGTTTTCAACTCCTCAGGTGCGTCACAATATATGGGTTTCCAAATCAAAACTAAAAGGTTCAGGTATTACATTATCTGAATTTCTGACAAAAACCCGTCATGATGTTTTATGGCCGCCAGGCAGCGTTTTGGTATGGGGAAGTGTTGGACACGGGACGGCTCCATTAACATAATTGCTCCAAACGGCTTGCGTTACCGTGTGCAGTGTATGTCTGATCTTCAGGGTGTGCCTGTTGCTCCAGCTAAGTCACCGCCAATGGTGCATGGGACTGTACTTCCTCCTAAAAGCTCAGATAACAACAATAAAGTAGTTGTTCAGAGGTGCAAGCGCATAACCAAAAAATAACTTGTTAAATCTTACCAATTAACTTTTGTATATATCTACTTCTCTAGGTTATTATTATTATTATTTTATCTCTTTACGATAAGTATGTTTTAGTTGAATATCTATTTATTTTATGATTTGTTTTTGTTATTTATTCTTACTTTATAAACTGTCAAAAGTGCTATTATATTGGCCAATCACTTAACGAAGCGTTGACACAGATTATTTAGTATTATGATTTCATTGCATTAAATGCTTTTGAATTGATTTAATATATTGCATAACTTTTTTTTTTTTTTTACCTCATTCAATCAGGTGTCAAACTATACATAAATTCTATTTTATTTTATATTACATTTTTCTACACATATTTTAAGTGTGACGTGATTATAAATTTAACTTCATTTTTAATGTTAAAATATATATATTTTCTTTTTTTTGTTAATTTCGCTGCTGTGCTTTCGTAGGCATCATTCAATCTCTTTTTTATATCTTGTTGCTGGTGGTCAAGGATGAATAATGTTATATTCACATATTATAGTAGTAATAGCAGTAGTAGTAGTATTATTTATATATTAGTATCTGTACATATATGCATATATATTTATATATTTATTATAATATTTGTTATGTCTGACAATAGCATTTATAATATAAAAGACGATTCTTTTTACTCTCTATCATCTTCCACTGATAGCAGTTTTCACAGTACTTCCTTACCCATTTCTACCTTCCTTGACAACACCTTTTCTAATTTCCAAAAAAACTTCAATGTTGTCCACATTAATGCCCAAAGCATCCCTGCTCATCATCCTGATCTTTTAACTTCCTTTGATTGTGAAAATATCCACGCAATTTTAATTTCCGAAACATTCCTCAAACCATACCTACCTTCTGCTTCCTTCTCCATACCTAACTTTCACCTTATACGGAATGACCGCATTGGTAAGGGCGGTGGTGGTGTAGCCATTTACATTCGCGACCATATACCGTTTACGATTGTCACTAAATCTCCATCACAATACTCAGAAACTGCTGAATATATTTTCATTGAAATTTTACTCGGGCGATCCAAGTTGTTACTTGGAGTTTTTTATAGTCCGTCCATGTATATAAATTATTTCCACACTTTAGAATCTATTTTAGAAAAATATGTACCTACTGCGGATCACACTGTGATTCTTGGTGATTTTAATACATGCATTATAAAAAACGACTCGCGTACGAAACAACTTTATAATATCATTAATAGTTCAAATTTGAAATTACTCCCATCGAACCCTACACATTTCTTTCCTAATTGTGCGCCGTCCCAACTAGATCTTATAATTGTTTCCTCGGTCGATTATGTAAAGCACCATGGACAATTTCCTGCCGAAGCCTTTTCCTACCATGATTTGATGTATTTGTCTTATGATGTTCGTCCCCCAAAGGTAAAGCCGTCCGTTGTTATGAGACGCAGTTTTAAAAATTTTAAGCATGATGAGTTCATGCGCGACCTTAATGACATCAACTGGGAATCCATCTTTAATTCGGCAACTATTGATGCAAAATTAGAGATCTTCAACTCAATTATAACCGAGCTCTATGATAAACATGCTCCTTTGCGGCCTATAAAGTTAAAGCACTTACCTGCGCCTTGGATTACGCAAGATATTAGATCGTTAATGACCAAACGAAATTCTGCTAAATCTAAGTATAAAAAAAATCCTACTGATCAAAATCTTTTAAAATATAAGTCCTTGCGTAATCGGTGTAGTAGAGTTTGCAGAGATGCTCAAAGAAATTATATTGACAGAAATTTGAAAACCATAAATGCCCGCAAATCATGGAAGTTTCTGCAATCACTAGGAATCGGCCGCCAACGTCAGGAAATTATTCGGGACATCGATTTAGATGCCTTGAATATACATTTTGCATCAATTCCACCCGTGGACGTTACAGTTAAGGCAAATACATTAAATAGTATCCGTTCCTTGCCCTCTCCTTCAACGACCCCTTTCCTTTTTGAATTAATTACACCTGCTCAAGTTAAAAAAAATATTTTGGCGATAAAATCGGATGCTGCTGGTATTGATGGCATCAACCGTAAGCTATTACTTTTACCCTTAAGAGTGCTAGCCCCGATAATTACACATATTTTTAATTTTTCCCTTTCTACTAACTCCTTTCCAAGTGCATGGCGAATAGCCCGCATTATTCCTATACCAAAATCCAAAGATCCAAAATCCTTTTCTCAATACCGTCCAATTTCAATACTTCCCTTCCTGTCTAAGGTCTTAGAACGTATTGTCTCGGAACAATTAAATCAATACCTTTTGGAAAACCGTATTTTGTCTCAGTTTCAATCTGGTTTTCGAAGTGGTCACAGCACAGTTACTGCTTTAATCAAAGTGTGCGATGATATACGGTTTAATATGGAGAAGCAAAATCTTACTGTTATTGCATTGCTTGATTTCAGTAACGCTTTTAATACTGTTGATACTGATTTACTGATTGCAGTCTTACAATCAATAAACATCTCCTCTGAAGCTACTGAGTGGTTCCGAAACTATCTATCTAACCGGCGACAGTACGTACAAACCAATGACAAATCATCGTCCTTATGCTCACTGTCTGCGGGTGTTCCCCAAGGCGGTGTCCTTTCCCCACTTCTGTTCTCTATTTTTATTAATACTATTTCCCAAACCCTATCCTCTTCCTTCCATCTATATGCTGACGACTTACAAATTTACTTAGCGGCGCTGTCCAGTAATATGGATGAAGCAATTTGTAAATTTAACAAGGATTTACATAATATTTCTGTGTGGAGTAAATCTTATGGACTTACTATTAATCCTAGCAAGTCCCAGGTCAGCATCATAGGCAGCAGTAAGCAATTAAAAAAACTTGATTTGAAAAGACTTCCTTCAATACAGCTTAATGGAGTCGATTTAAGTGTTAGGGCGTCTATAAGGAATCTGGGGATTATTTTAGACAACTCGCTATCTTGGTCAGCGCAGATTGCGGAGATCAGTCGAAGATTATTTGCTACCATTGGATCCCTCAAACGATATAAACATTTCCTACCAGTTAAAACCAAAACTACTCTAGCTCACTCACTACTGCTACCGATTTTAGACTATGCTGACTCATGTTACCCAGATTTATCTGAGGAACAATTAAACAAACTAGAGCGGTTACAAAACTTATGTATTCGATTTATCTATGGTCTTCGTAAATTTGATCATGTCTCAGACCATCGTCGTCAGCTTGGATGGCTTCCTATCAGATATCGGCGTAACTTCCGGATGCTTACCCTCCTTTATTCAATCCTTTATAATCCTCTCTCTCCCGTTTATTTAAGAGATCGTTTCTGTTTCCTTGGTTCCGATTCTATCTTACGCCTAGAACTTAGGTCCAGGACAGATAATCTTCTTAAGTTACCTACTTGTCACACCCAATTCTATTCCAATTCCTTTACTGTGAAATCTGCGATTCTTTGGAATGAAATTCCTTCTGACATACGACATTCTAAATCTCTTAATATTTTTAAAAATCGTCTAAAAGAGTACCTTTTCAACTTATAACCGTAGTTTATCTCTAGTCATTTACGTATGTATATATGTATATTGTGTAGATTAATGTATTATATATATATTTTAATGTAGTATACGATGTGTATATATGTATATTATTTATTTTTATTTTATTATGGTATTTTATTTAATCAAATTGTGCACTATAACGTTATTCCCAGTTCTTTGTTAAAATTTAGTCCTTTATTTACCAAGGGTTGCCTGTAAGAGATTGCTTGAAGCAATAAGGCCGCCTTTGCATACATTTTATAAATATATGTTGTTATCTGTTTCTTGTATTTCTTCTGTTTTTCTGTGTGCAATAAAGTATATTCAATTCAATTCAATTCAATTCATTATTCCAAAATTGTTATTTATTTTTCTTAATGATTCTGTAATTTCTTTTGTATTTATATATATATATATATATATATATAAACAAGTAATGATAAGATTTTTTTTTTTTGTTTCTTTTTTTTTGGTTTGACAGATTGTACATTGTAATATTAACTTTCGTCTTTTTTTTCTTTTTAATATTTTGTTATATACTTATATTATTATTTGTAGTTTTTATATCTGATTTTTAATTCGTTTATTTTGTTTTTCTTTTTGAATTTCTCTTCAGTGAACATATGTATAATCTCTTCTTGCAACTAGCGGGTACTAAGCTATTTAAGTAGTTTATTTCTTTTTATTTATTTATTTATTTATTTATTATTCTTTATTTTTGCTTTATTATTATATTTTATCAATTATTATTATTAATTTTTAAGTTTTTTTATTTATTTATTGTATACATATTTATCTTACATATTTTGTATGTGTATATATATTTAATTATAAATATATAAATAGTTTTTATTTATTATGGCAAATAGTAATGTTGAACTTAACGATTCATTCCTGTCCTTTTCTTCCTCTTCTACCGGGTCGAATAGTACAAATAGTTTCCTTAGTATTCCTACATTAGGCGAAATTATTGACAACAACTTCTCAGACGCTCTAAAAAATTTCAATATTATTCACATAAATGCGCAAAGTATTCCTGCTCATTACTCAGATCTTCTTGCTTCCTTCGATAGTAAAAATATTCATGCAATATTAGTATCAGAGACATGGTTAAAACCATGTCTGCAATCGACTTCGTACTCGCTTCTAGGGTTTCATCTGATTCGTAATGATCGTATTGGCCGCTCTGGAGGTGGTGTTGCTATATATTTACGTTCGCATATCGCTTGTAGTATAGTGGATCAATCGCAGCACCAAACAGATGGTGGCCCCGAACACCTTTTTATTGAAATAGTTCTTTCGCATACAAGGGTGTTGCTTGGAGTATATTACAGTCCAAGCCTTACGGTTGATTACTTCTCATCTTTTGAAACCCTGTTGGAGCGACTGAAGCCTTTATATTCTCACACAATTTTAATGGGTGATTTTAACACATGCTTGTTAAAAGATGACCAGCGTGCTTTTCGGCTGAAGTCCTTGGTTACTGGTGCTAATTTGCATATTCTCCCTCTTGCTGCTACACATAGTTTTCCGAATTGTTTACCTTCACTTCTGGATTTAGCTCTTGTCTCTTCTGTTCAACATGTCGAAAAACACGGTCAATACCTTGCCCTGGCTTTTTCTTATCAAGACCTTGTCTACTTATCGTATAAAATTAAGCCCCCAAACGCAAAATCAAGAATTCTTCTGCGACGCAATTTTTGTGGGATAGACTGGAATCAACTGCGACAAGATGCAGCTGCAACAAACTGGCACGATATATCGAATTATGTAACAATTAATGAGCAAGTTGCTGCCTTCAACTCGTTAATGTTGCAAATTTATGATCGTCACGCTCCATTGCGTCCTGTTCGGGTGAAACATCTGCCTGCTCCCTGGCTAACTGAGGATATAAAAACGCTGCAAAGAAAGAAAAATTTGGCAAAACTACGTTATATGTTAAAGCCCAGTGACAAAAATCAGCTTAAATACAATAAAGCCCGGAATCATTGCGTGTGCATCAGAGTGTGTAGAGACGATCAACGACGCCATATCCATAAATCTATACTTGAAGAAGATGACTCTTCTAGAGTATGGAAATTTCTTAAATCCATAGGAGTAGGTAAAGCACGTCAAAACCTTAATCCTCAGAATGTAAATCTAAATAAGCTAAATAAGCATTTCTCTTCTTCGAGTAACATCAATGATGCTACGAAACTAAATACACTTAATCAAATCGCCGCTTTTACCTCTCCTAATGTTCCAAATTTTTTCTTTAGTCGATTTACAGAAAGTGATGTTAGGAAAAATATTATGGCTATTAGCTCTGATGCTGTTGGTGCCGACTGCGTCAGCCGTAAAATGAACATCCCCATACTTGATATCATTTGTCCTATCCTAAGTTCCATGCTTAACTTTTCCATTGATTCCTGTGAATTCCCTTCAGCGTGGAGGGAGGCACAAATCATTCTCTTACCTAAAAAGAATAATCCCACTAGTGATAACGATTACCGTCCAATTTCTATACTTCCTTTCTTATCCAAAGTCCTAGAACGCCTGGTGCAAAGCCAACTCACATATTTCCTTTCTAAAAATAGCCTTCTAAATCCTTTGCAATCCGGTTTCCGTCCTGGCCATAGCACGATTACAGCACTTGTAAAAATAACCGATGATATCCGTATGGGTATGGACATTCAACAGGTCACGGTATTAGTGTTACTAGATTTTAGTAATGCTTTTGGCACCGTAGATTTTGACATAATGCTTGCCGCTTTAGCTTCTCTTAGCATATCTCCTAATGTAATAAACTGGTTTCATAATTACCTGCATGGTCGCCGTCAACGTATACGAGTTTATGATTCGTACTCGGACTGGTCCTCAGTCAATGCTGGCGTCCCGCAGGGTGGCGTGTTGTCTCCTCTATTATTTTCACTTTTTATTAATAATATTTCCCAACATATCACTTCTCTCTAACACCTATACGCAGATGATCGCCAAATTTCTGAGCTACCAGCCGCTATTAATACGATAAAAAATAACCTAAAGAAAATATCCGCATGGAGTACGCGCTTTGGAGTGCAATTAAATCCAATCAAGTCTCAAGCTATTGTTGTTGGTAGTCCAAAGCTTTTATCTAGAATTAACATATCCACTTTGCCTGATATAATTATAAATAGCCAAATTATACCGTATAGTAAATCAGTTAAAAATCTTGGTATCATCATCGATAACAATATGTCCTGGGATCCGCAGGTGAGCGAGGTGAGCAGGAAGATGTTTGCATCAGTAGGATATCTTTTTAGGCTACGTAATTTCCTTCCTATTCCAACAAAAATTGTATTAGCACAATCTCTACTTTTACCAATTCTTGATTATGCTGACTTTTGGTATCTTGATTTGAAAGAGGAGCAATTAAACAAACTTGAGCGATTACAAAATCTTGCTATTCGGTTTATCTTTGGATTAAAAAAGTACGACCATGTCTCTGAATTCCGTAAAAAGCTCAAGTGGCTCCCAATCCGTCTTCGCAGGAATACTCATATTCTCCATCTTCTTTACTGTGTGCTATTTGATCCATTAACACCACCATACTTAAAAGAGCGTTTCCACCTTTTGGGGCACTCTCATTCTCGACATCTTCGCTCTGAAGAAAATTTAACTCTAAAAATCCCTTCACACTCCTCTTCCTTCCTCAGCAATTCTTTTACTGTCACATCGTCCCGACTATGGAATGCCTTAGCTTTGAATATCAGACGGGCAAAATCTTTAATAATTTTTAAGCGACTCTTAAAGTTACATTTCCATTCCCTCTAAACTGCCTTCTTGTATTGCCACATATACAATATGTATAATATATTTATGTATCTATGTACGTCTGTATGTATATATGTATGTATGAATAATATGTGTATATTTAGTTAGGTATTTTATATATATTATTAATATATGTATGCTGAATGCGCCAATGATAATTGATGGGAAAATGAGACTCAAAACTCTTAAGTAAACGATTTACTTCACGGTTTTACAATGATGATGAAGATTAAATTATATAATAAAAGATGACGTTGTAAGGTCCGAGTCTCAAAGCGCACTGATCATGTCTCGCCCCTGCTTGTGTGACGTATGAGTTATTGCTTCTATAACCTGACAGGCGCTGTCTTATTCGGCTTGAACATCCTCCCCCCGCTCGAAGTCCTCAGGACTTCGTGTAGATTCAGGAACAGGCAGTAGGCAGAGATTATGAACAGCCCGACGAATGATGCCCTTTAAAGTGAAGATGTCCACTACTCTCGACACTCCATCAGAACCCGGGTATAATTTGTGAACCCGGGCCATGCGCCATTTTAAAGGAGGCGCGTTGGTCTCTTTGATGACGACCAAATCTCTTTCTTTTAGTCCTCGTTTGTTGATTCGCCATTTATGTTACTGCTGAAGTTCCCTTAGGTATTCATTTCTCCAGGGGTGCGAAGTCGGATAACCTCCACGTGTGTGCGCTTGCTGTTGGCCCTTTTCGAATGCTTGTCATTCGGGGAGGACGAGCAGCATAGTGTACCGGTGCATCCTGGGCGACGTGTAATTATTACCCACAGGAACCGTCCTTGGGTAATGATTGCTCGTCGGCGAATAATCCGACGCGATGGCGTTCTTCCGCGTGTTTCTCTGATTAGCAGAGGACACAGTGCGAGGAACTGGGAGGGCGCGCGTGGTGTGTACTCACAATACCTCCACGCAGGTGCATACATATGTGCCAGCGCCGACTATATCGGAACTCCACTCGTGGTTGCGGTCATGTCTCGTAATCACGAGTGGAACTGAGGTTCTTGCTTTTACCGGCCGGGCTGCGAGGATGAAAACCTCTATAAAAAATTACCCCAACCCAAGCGGCGAAGCAGCGTGAGGGGTGCGTAGCTGATGGGATGATCAGTCGCTACTGCTGGTCCCGCCAGGGTACCGGCCGACACCCGTGGCGTATTAGGCTTATCCAAGTACAGGGGGCACTGCTTGGATGGACCGTTTTTCTACGTCGTGCTCTACGCCTTCACAAAGTCGTCTCCGAGCGGCATCTGAATCCGAGACGGACAGCTGTGTCTCGATGGAGTCTCAAAGTGCAACGGTGAAAGAGAGCTCCAAATATCGGAAGAGAACGAGGAGTAAAAACGACAACTCCGGCTCTTCCGATAACGAAGAGCAAGAGAAGCCAAAGAAGCTTACCACGGCGAGGAGAAGAGAACTTCGGCTCCAAGCGGAGGAGGAGGTGATAAGCTTGGCTGAGACGGTCCAGCTGAGAGCAAACTCCAGGCTCTCAGATTTGGAGGGACCTAAGGTGGATGGCCCCCTGGTGCAGGATCTGCAGCTCCAGGTCGCGGACAGCTTGGCCATTATCAACAAAGTGGCCTGCAGATCCGGCAACCTTAAGGATACTTTTACGAAAGCCCTTAAGGAAGCCGCTGGCGCCATCAATGCAGCCGTGATGATTCTAGTAAATAAATCGGCCAGCGAGGAGGTCACGCAGTTGCGGGAGGTGAATAATCGCTTGTCACAGGAGCTGTCAGAGTTGCGCAAGGAGATGTCGTCGATGAAGGCCGAGCTCGAGCGTTCCCGGGCCGTGCGACAAACTCCTGAGCAAAAGGGAAAGGAGGACGAAATGGCGCGGTCAGTGATGGTGCAGGTGGGCACATTACTGAACACGCGACTGGCAGCGCTGGAGGACAGGCTTCTTCCAGCAAAGCCAGTTCGTCCTCATTTGGCTGCGGATAGAAGGCGCCAGGCGACCGTCTTAAGGGTAGAGGCAGAGAGGCCTCCCGTGACGACCCTGGCAGCGCCTGCCAACTCTGGCCCGACACAAAGAAGGGCAAAGGCAAAAAGGGTGGGCAGAAAGCCCCACCAGTGGAGTCTCGTCCACTGCCTCCCGCCCCGGCAGACACAAACAAAGGCTGGAGTGTCGTGGTGCGAAAGGGCACGAAAAAGGCGATTATAGCAGCAACGCAGAAGCCTGCTCAGAAGAAGAAGGCTAGGTCAACTCCTAAGCAGCCCACGTTGCGCCCCCCGCGATCTGCGGCGGTGACGCTTACTCTTAAGCCGGCCGCTGTCACAAAGGAAATGACCTATAAAGACGTGCTAACACAGGTCAAGCAGGCGATCAAATTAGAAGATCTGGGCATTGAGGAGCTACGTCTCAGGGTTGCCTCTACTGGTGCCAGGGTTCTAGAGTTACCCGGCACTAACAGTGGTGAGAAGGCGGATACTCTGGCCCAGCGCCTACGAGAGGTGCTTAATGCCGACGATGTGTTGATCGCCAGACCTATGAAGTGTGCAGAGCTGCGTGATAGTAGACTGGACGACTCTGCCACTTCGGAGGAGGAGGCACTAGCCGTGAGCCGAGTAGGTGGCTGCGATGCCTCGTTGATTAAGGTGGGAGAGATTCGGCAGGACCGCAGTGGACTGGGCACAGCGTGGGTCCGCTGCCCTATTATGGCAGCGAAGAAAGTCAGTGGTTCACGGCTTTTGGTCGGTTTTGTTTCGGCGCGAGTGCATCTGCTGCAAGAAAGAGCCCTACAATGTTTCCGCTGTCACGACATTGGACACGTGGCAGCAAAATGCAGCAGTGCACTCGATAGGAGTCTGCAGTGCTTCAGGTGCGGCCAAGACGGCCACAAACAGCACCAGTGCTCGGCCGCACCGCACTGCCCGGTCTGCGAGGCGGCAGGGAAGCCTTCAGATCATTCGGTGGGAAGCACTGCATGCGTCAATGCCAAGAAGAGAAGGGATGGCAGGAGGGAAGGCAGGCCAGCGGACAAGCCAAACGCCCCAGCCGGGCGTGAGGAGGTGCAACACATGGAAGTCAAATAATGGCTCTCCGTGTGTTGCAGGCGAACATAAATCACTGCGCCAGGGCTCAGGACTTATTGGCCCAAAGTCTGGCGCAGTGGTCTGTTCAGGTGGCGGTTGTTGCGGAGCCTTACAGCGTTACCGACAGAGACAACTGGGTCGCCGACAACATCGGGGTGGTAGCATTGATCACCCAGGTCGCTGCGGGCTCTCCGCCTTTCTCACGAGTAGAGAAAGGTGCGGGATGCGTCGCGGCACTTGTCGGCGACGTCGTTGTCGTCGGGGTCTACTTTTCCCCCAATCGAATTCTCGCGGAGTAAGTTTCTCATTCGATTGGGGGAAATGTTAGAACGAGTTCGTCCGGCGGAGGTGCTAGTCGCGGGCGATCTCAACGCGAAGTCCAGCGTGTGGGGCTCCGCAACGACGGATGCACGTGGTGAGACATTGTCGGAGTGGGTAATTGACACCGGTTTGTCTGTCCTCAACCAGGGGACGAAGAACACGTGTGTGCGAAGGCTGGGCGGATCCGTCGTGGACATAACGTTCGCGAGTCCGGCCCTAGCGCGTCGTGTTCAGGGTTGGCGAGTGCTGGATGATGTGGAGACTCTCTCGGAACACCGCACCGCACTCGTCCGGGAGGTCTGTGATCTTTCCGGCTCCAGGAGGAGGATGGCAGGAGTTTGGGGTGTCGGCCGGTGTTCCACAAGGATCGGTGCTGGGTCCGATCCTCTGGAACATCGGGTACGACTGGGTGGTGCGGGGTGCCACTCTGGCTGGAATCAAGGTCTTCTGCTACGCCGACGATACGCTGGTCTTGGCGCAGCAGAGGACCTACCGGGAGGCGGCGGTCCTAGCGACGGCCGGGGTGGCTGAGGTTGTCGGCCGCATTAGGCGGCTAGGGCTGGAAGTCGCCCTAAACAAGTCCGAGGCATTATAATTTCATGCTCCTCGAAAGTGCCCACCACCAGATGCCCATATCATCGTCGGTGGCGTCAATATCGACGTCAGCAGGAGCATGAAGTACCTCGGACTTGTTCTGGACGGCAGGTGGAGTTTTCGGGGCCACTTCACATCTTTGGCCCCGAAACTGTTGAAGACAGCGGGGGCCTTGGCACGCCTTTTGCCCAACGTGGGTGGGCCGAGCGCCTCGAGCCGCCGCCTGTACACCGGAGTGGTCAGGTCGATGGCCCTCTACGGTGCTCCCGTATGGGCGGACGCCCTGGATCGACACAACGTCACCCTGTTGCGACGTGCGCAGAGGGTGATGGCCATCCGGGCGATACGGGGTATCGGACCATCTCCGGTGAGGTGGCATGCGTGCTGGCTGGAGTCATGCCGTGGGACCTGGACGCGCTTTTTCTGGCGTCAGTATATTGCCGGCGTCGGGGCCAAGCGTCTAGAGTCCCAAGTAGCCAAGCACGCGCCGAGGAGGAGAGGGAAGCCGCTATGGAAGTGTGGGAATCCCGGCTGGCGACACCATCTGCCGGCCGGTTGACGATCGAGGCTGTTCGTCCAGTGTTTCGCCAGTGGTTAGCACGGCGTCACGGCGTCCTAACCTTCCGCACCACACAGGTG
Organism: Heliconius charithonia; assembly: GCA_030704555.1. NCBI lineage: Eukaryota > Metazoa > Arthropoda > Insecta > Lepidoptera > Nymphalidae > Heliconius > Heliconius charithonia. The sequence goes on from CM060828.1 coordinate 9,182,518, forward strand.
CTCACGGGGCATGGCTGCTTCGGGGGTTACCTGTGTCGGATCGCTGGGAGGGAGCCCGACGCTCGCTGCCACCACTGTGACGACTGCCTCGATGAGACAGCCCCAGCACACGTTGGAGGTGTGCTCAGCCTGGGCGTCTCAGCGTCGCGCTTTGCGCGACGTCATAGGGGACGATCTTTCCCTGCCGGCCGTGGTCAAGGCCATGGCCGGCAGTGAGACGTCGTGGGATGCGGTCTCCTCCTTCTGCGAGGCAGTGATGCTCGAGAAGGAGGCGGCGGAGCGAGCGAGGGAGGCTTCGGCCGAACTCGCCATCCGTCGCAAACGACCGGGTCGCCGGAGGGCGGCACACGATCGCCGCCTTCCGCTCTAACAAGCCAGAGGGCGGTCAGCTTGGGGAAGCTGGCCGCCTACTAACCTGGCCCAAGTAGTCGCGCGCAGGTTGCTCCCGCGTGCTACTCCGAGCAGGCCGTCGAGGGTGCCCACACACCCTTGACTCCGCGACGTGCCTTGCAGGCTCCCGCCGCCGCGTTTCGCGGACGACTAATGTCCCCGCGTTTCGCGGCCAGTGGCGGTCGAGGAGGAGCACCGTGAGGTTTTAGTGGGTATTCGGACGGCCTACCATCTGCCAGTCCGCGAGCCCCACATCACCCGCTCGAGTCCCCACTCGGGCTGGTATCCGTAAAGGGATTTCCTCACGAAAAAAAAAAAAAAAAGCTGACTGTGACGCTAACCAACCCAGCACGATTGTTGAGTCCATCCAATGGAACACCAAATTGATTTTACAACGTAACGTCTTCAGTACCTTGTTGGTTAAGCGTGCTGACAACAGGGCACCGCATAATTCTAGGGAAGGAATGGTTAACGTTTTAACAGGGGCCACCTTAGTCTTGGCACAAAGAAGCTTCACAAAAACGTTACCCGAACTATCATATGATACGATGTAGATAGCTGCTGCATATGCGACCTGAAATGCGTCAGAAAACGAGTGTAATTGTATCGATTCTGATTTCTGAATAATGACACTTCTCGGTATTTTAAGTTCTGATACAAAATTCAAACTGGACACAAAGTTAAGCCACTCCTTTTCCAACTCAATATTAACTGGATCATCCCAATCCAATTTTGATAACCAAAGTCTTTGAAGAATTATTTTGGGTATAATGGTACATGGACTGAGCAAACCCAGCGGATCAAATAATTTTGCGGAATGTCACAGAATCATTCTTTTGGTTGTGGTTGAGTTGATATTAATGTCAACTAGAAATCGTAGTACGTCTTCAGAAGGATCCCAATTTAATCCTAAAACGCTCGATTGTGACGTTGTATCTAAATTTTTAGGCAAGATGATATTATATTTATTTTTAAAGATAGCGGGTGTATTGGTTCGCCACTTTCTTAAAGGTAAACAGGCTGAGTTGAGTTGGTTAGTTACAGACATGACTATTTCTTCCAGAGCGGTTTCAGTGTCAGCCCTTGAAAGAAAATTAAATTAAAATTAGCTTCACGCTATATCCCGCACACAGCAGGGTAGGCAGAGGGAACCTAGTGTTAAGATACTGCGTTCCCCACTTCTTGCCGAATTTTGGAGGCATTGCGTGTTGAGTGGCAGAACTCAACGCCGCACTTTTTGCCTCGACACCAGAGCGAAGAAATGAAAATATAAATTTAAGTAAATATTTCATCTCCTCGAGTGGGGATCGAACCCACAACCAGTCGGTTTTACAGTCACACTTCGTGCCGCTGCGCCACGACTGGCCTCAATTGAAAGAAAATCGTCTACATAAAAATCTTCTCTGATCACCTGAGACAATTTGCAATCACCACATTCTTTTGATAGTTGTAAAAGGCACCGGGTACTCAGATAAGGCGCTGAAGCCGTACCGTAAGTAACCGTGTTTAATTGGAATATCCTTATAGGTAGTGATGGCTCATCTCGCCACAAAATGAGTTGCAGATTACGTTGGCCTTTGTGTATTAATATTTGGCGGTACATTTTTTCCACATCTGCTGAAGCAACATATATATGCTGTCTGTATCTAAGCAAAATGGAAAATAAATCATCTTGCACTACAGGGCCAATGTGTTGGATATCGTTAAATGATACCCCAGTAGATGTTTTAGAGGAAGCATCAAATACCACTCGCAATTTTGTTGTATCACTTTGTTCTCGTATGACTGCATGATGTGGAAGGTAGCAACCAAATACTGGTTTATTAATCTCTGTCATGTGTCCCATGCTGAACGCATGGGACACATTTATTATATCGAGAGATTTATGCTATCGGATCAAAAAACTTATAAAATTGTTGACAAAGACCCCACAACAAAAATACTTAAAAAAACATCCGATTTAATCAAAAAACATGCGAAATCATTACGTCTTGACATTAAATCTCACGAGCCTAGCTGTGTAAAACCTCCGAAGTTGAATGGGTTACCAAAAATACACAAAAAAGATGTACCTCTTAGACCAATAGTCAGCCAAATCGATACACCAACGTATAAGCTGGCTCAACATGTCGCTAAAGTACTTTCTCCACTGCGTGGCCACACAACATCTTATGTCAGGGATTCTTACCATTTTGTTAGCGAATTGAAAGACCTTAAGCTAGCTGACAATGAAACCATGGTCAGTTTCGATGTCCAGTCGCTGTTCACCAGTATACCCATTGAGGACTGCATCAGGATTGTCAAGCGGAAGCTAGAGGAAAACAATATGCCCATAAAATATCTTGAACTTTTAGAACATTGCCTCACATCTGGATATCTAATGTTCAATCAAGAATTCTATTTACAAATAGATGGCATTGCTATGGGTTCGCCTGTGTCCCCGGTAATAGCAGATATATACATGGAGGACTTTGAGGAGATGGCTCTTAGCTCTGCGCGTTGTCTACCTAGGATATATAAGCGGTACGTAGATGACACTTTTACAATTCTACCTAAACACAACAATACCAATATTTATATATTCTTAAACCATCTTAATTCTATTAATAACAATATTAAATTCACAATAGAGTTACAGGCCAATAATTCCCTAGCTTTCCTCGACGTGTTAGTCATAAGAAATCCCAATGGCACAATAGGCCACACAGTATATAGGAAACCTACGCACACCAATAGATACCTCAATGGTGAATCGCATCACCACCCTACACAGTTATCTACCGTTGGCAAATCTTTGTTTCAGAGAGCCCACCACCTCTGCGACGCTGAACATCTAGGGGACGAGCTTCGCCAGGTGAAGAATTCCCTTCATCAGAACATGCTGCCAGTTCCCCGCCAGCGTTGTCAGAAGACCAACAAGCTATCCACAGTAGAGAGACAGCCGGCACTTCTACCATATGTGAAGGGGGTTACAGACAGGATTGGCAACATCAAAGAAGAGCTTCCATAAAAACTATTTTCAAGCCTAACAAGAAAGTGAGCCAATTCTTGAGACCAGTTAAAAGTAACATTCCTTTACAGTGTGCAGGTGTATACAAACTAGATTGTGACTGTGGCTTATCATACATTGGTCAAACAAAGAGAAGCATCGGTGTTAGGGTGAAGGAACACATCTCCGACATAAAGAATGGACATGTATCAAAGTCAGCTGTATGTGAGCACATTGTGGATAAACCTAGCCATTACATAAGGTTTGATAAACCCCTCATCCTCGCTAAGGAAAACAGATATATTCCTAGAATGATCCGCGAGGCTATTGAAATACAAAAATATCCTAATTACAATAGAGAGGACGGCTGGAAGCTTTCTAACACCTGGTACCCAATCATCAAATCTTTGAAGTCTCAGACCCACCATACCAGAGGGCAAGATACAGTTAGCTCATTCTGCAAGAATCCAGGGCAGTACGCGAGGAAATTAAGAAATCGTTGGCGGTAGTTTGATATAGAAATGTAGTGTTTAACAACTGTAGTTATTTTTGGTAGTTTTTATGTTAATTTTATTTTTATTCAAATTCATTTTTATTTTATATAATTAAATATCTTAATGATAGCATGAGTAGGACGGGGCGCGTAAGTAGTCGCGCTTGACCTTTTGACCTATTTTTTGTTGCACCGGTCGCGCGGCGAGGTCTGCGTTCGCGCCGGTGCACCAGTCCGCTTTCATACCGTGACGGCGAATGCACGCTGTTTTTTTGCGCTTCCCGTGAATTACGATATTCTAGTATTTATTCTCTTTATTATTCGCTGCTTATATAAATCTTTCTTTTTCGCCTTACTGTATATATAAACTCTTGTGCTCGTTATAATTCTTCCTAAAACTTTTCTTTCGTTGCTTATTGTATAGTGTTTTGTTCTGTGTCGTGTAATAAACTTTAATTATATATATGGGCTTATAATTTATCTCATATCGTGGCTATTAACTTTCACTACCATAAAAACTATAGTAATTATGTCAACTGACAGACGAATGCCACCTCAGTCTACCCGTGACCACGGACTACTGCAAAGTGTTCGAAACGTCGGGTTTCCAAAAATGTACAAAAAAAAACGAAATATACGCGATTAATCCGGTTAAAATAGTTTTATTTAAAAATCTAAATATTGTTGCTTTAATTGTGGTTTATTTCTTAATTTTTTCTCAAGTTGAAGTAGTCGCTTTTCTGCAATGTCATATGAATTACCCAATAATTCAACCGAATTTTTTAATGGAATCTGAACACTAAATCTGCCGTTTCTTTCAATTTTCAACAATATTTCGCAATAGTCACTAGTGCTATTCTTATTTATTGAAGGTATGTCTTCGAGTTCCCAAAATCTTGACAGTTGCGCGCTAATGTCTTGCGAAAAGTTACACTGTATATTAGAATTACTGTTCCTATAAAACGCATGTGACATGGACCCAGCCAATATCCAACCTAAATATGTGTCATGTAATATTGGTCTTTTAGGCCCCAAATGTATTCTAGCAGACCTAAGTAAATCCCAGAATATATCAGCACCCAACAGTAAATCAATTTCTGAAGGTTGATAAAAGTTGAGGCCAGTCGTGGCGCAGCGGCACAAAGTGTGACTGTAAACCGACTGGTTGTGGGTTCGATCCCACTCGAGGAGATGAAATATTTACTTAAATTTATATTTCCATTTCTTCGCTCTGGTGTCGAGGCTAAGCGCGGCGTTGAGTTCTGCCACTCAACACGCAATGCCTCCAAAATTCGGCAGAAAGTGGGGAACGGAGTGTCTAAGAACACTAGGTTCCCTCTGCCTACCCTGCTGTGTGCGGGATACAGCGTGAAGCTGATAAAAGTTAGGGTCAGCCAGTTGGATGTTGTTAGGAATGCCTAAATCATGTATACGCACTGCAACATGAGGCAGGTGGTCAGTAATTTTAGGTAAAAAAAAGCATTTAATTTCTGTGTTAAAGGAATTATGCATTGAGTGCAAATGTATTGTACAATGCTCCGTAACTTTTAAGACAGTGTTGCCAATACCGGAAACACAATTATGGTAATCTTTTACTTTAAGAAAGCCAATACCCCTATGTGCCCTTTCGCTGATGAAAGATGATTGGCTACCAGAGTCCAATAAAGCCCTCAAAATAAATGTTTTGCCATTGCACGTGACCTTGACCAACGCTGTTGAAAGAAGAGCTTGATTGGTGGAGACGGCTGACAAGGAAACTGAAGTGGAGGGTCCGGAAGCAGTGGCGTCGACTATAGTCTCAGGCACGTTAATTTCATTAGTATTTGTATTTGTAGTGTTTAGATGAATGTTTCGAGTTGATTGTAAAGAACTTTGTTTATGTAATAGTGTGTTGTGTTTTTGATGGCAGATCCTACAGCCATTTAATCTACATTGGTATGATTGATGGCCTCTGCGGAGACAATTACTGCACAATTTCATGATGGATGCTTCAGTTAAGCGCTCGTCGGTAGGTAACGATTTGAATTTAAGGCATTCGAAAATTCTATGATCTTGGTTACAAAATGGACATTTCTTTTGTTTAAAATTATATTCTACGGTGGAGGAAGCAATAAATGATTTTTGCAAGCTATGTCGTTTTTCATATTTATTAGACCTACCAGCGTTAATCGTTTCTAAGATTGTAGCTCGCTGGCGAAGAAAGGAATAAAATTCTTTTAGCGCGGGTGAATCCGAATCACTCCTAAATTCTTCCCATTTACGTGTGGTTACATTGTCGAGCTTCCCCAAGGCTATGTAAATTATTAAAGTGTCCCACTTATCAGTAGGTTCGCCTAAAGAATTCAAAGCGTTTAAGTTCTCAGATAAAGTATCAATTAACTCACGTATACCTTGCTCACTTTCTCTATGTAGCTGTGCAATTGAAAATAATCCCTTAATATGTTCATTTACTAAAAGACGCTTGTTGTCATACCGTTGGCATAAAAGATTCCATGCGATTGAATAATTATTCGAAGACACGGTAATAGAAGATATGACAGAACTACCCTGGAAGGATCGGCTCCTTTCAAGTACGATTTTAAATAATGGAATTTGTTTATATCTTCTATAGACTCATTGGTATGAATAAGTAGTATGTACGTATCACTAAAGGAAAGCCACTGGTTTGACTCACCCCTAAAAGGTGGTATTTTTAATGTAGGCAATTTTATTAGACCCTTATTTGAAGTATTAGATACCCTATCTACCTTGTCCTTGTTTTCAAAATACTCCTACAAAGACTGAGCCTTGGCAATTAAATTAAAAAATAAATTCTCCGTTGTATCGCGTTCCTCAAGCTGCTTTGACGTATCATCTTCTATTAATTCTAATTGTGATTGTATATCCTCAAAACAGCCTGAAAGTTCACGCACCTTGTCACATCTTAAACGAAGTTCGTTTAATTGCAACGCATTAAATTCCTTATATTCCATTAACGGTGTTAAATATTTATCAAAAAGAGTTAATCTACCTCTAATGGCTGCTCTTTGCTTAACAAGGTCCTTTAAATTACTCATTTTAACAGCGCAAACAACGCACAATTTATTACTGTTTGTTTACAAATTAATATAAAAAAAGAATTATTGAATGTGTACTTTACGTGAATCCCGTAAGAAATAGGTTTCGCAGCCGGCCGGTCGCTGATAAACATGCGCTTGCACTTGTGTGTAGGAGCGAGATGCCGTGGCACTTGTCGATGATTATTTATTTCCTGGAAATATCGGCAATTATGTTTCAACTATTGTTTTACATAATTTTTAAGGGACACGTTGAACATTTTAATACTTTGAATGTCGTAATTACTACGAATACTGTAGGTAGGCTTATTGTAAAACGAAAACTATTTTTTTTTTTTTTATGGAAAAGGACAAGGCAAACGAGCGTTCGGGTCACCTGATGGTAAGTGATTGCCGCCGCCCACGGCCCCGTGCAACACCAGAGGAGCTACAGGTGCGTTGCCGGCCTTTAAGGTGGAGATAGACGCGCTTTTTGAAGGTACCCATGTCATATCGACCTGGAAACACTGCCGCGGGTAGGCCGTTCCACAGTTCCGTGGCGCGTGGAAGGAAGTTCCTACGAAACCGCACAGTAGTGGATTGCCACGTATCCAGGTGGTGTGGATGATATTGTAGCCTACCGTACCTACGTACGTACCGTGCGGTTAGAAAATTCGGCGGAATAGGGCCAAACGGTGTTTTGGCGTGAAGTAAGGAGTGTTTTGAAAGACTGGCGATATGATAAGTGGGATTTTTTTTGTGGTTAACGCGCAAACTTGTGTCTTCAGGGGGTTGAACTGAACTGAGTTCCTTTCACCCCATGAGGAGACATTGTTGAGGGATGCCTCAAAAGAAGACACAAGTTTATTTCGGCACTGTTCAGCGTTTTCCCGAGAAAGACTTGCTCGGCCGGAGTAAACAGCGTCCACTGTGCTATCATCTGCATAGTAATGAATGCTAGAATCCTCTAACATGTCATTGATATGCAAAAGAAACAGCGTAGGGGACAGCACGCAGCCTTGGGGAACGCCAGCGTTCACGGGCATATGTTTAGAGCAAAAACCGTCGACAGCGACCTTGATGCTGCGCCCAATGAGAAAGCTGGCGATCCATTTGCATAAATTCTCGGAAAGCCCATAGGCATTGTGCGCATTAAAATCGCCAAGTATCACGACCTCAGCGGAGGGAATCTGTGAGAGCATATCGTCGATAGCCGATTGAATGTGCTCCATGAGCCGATCCGTTTCTGCATTACCACTGTGGGACCTGTAAAGGCATGCGTAGACTCGGGCACGATCGTCCGAGTCAACACGGAGCCAGATGGTAGACAGGTCCCGACCTTCAAAATGGGCAAGACGACGGAAACTTAGGTCCTCCCTTACGAACACAGCGACCCCGGCATGAGGCATAAAGTTATGTTCTATTTTGTAGCCGGGGTATTGGAGATAGGCTGTGTCGCTCGGTCGGGCAATTTGAGTCTCTGTCAGGAATAACAAAGCCAGCCGTGCCGTCTCGAGGTGGTGGTGGACGGCATTTAAGTTAGAATGTAGACCCCTGATATTGCAAAAGTCCACGTTGAGCGTGGAAGGGGTTGCCGTGGAGCGTACGTCTCGTTTGCCCTGTCTATAGCGCGGAACTTTGCCCTCCCCAGAATTCGAAGGGCATCCTGAGTTTGGAGACTCAGGGAGGGATTCTCCAGCACCGGAGGTGCTGGTACGCTCCTGGGGTAGTTTCTCTTTGAGTGCCGCTATCATATTCCAGGGAGGGGAGGGGAAAATGCCTAATCTGCTGTGTATGGGATACAATGTAAAGTTGATTGTTTTTATAAATGATAATAAAATCTCTAATTAAAATAAAACATATCCTATTAAGTTTAATAACAATCAGTAAACTAAAAACAACAAATTTCCTAAATTAAAAAGGAACAATAAATCAACAAAAAAATATAAATATAAACAGAAATAATCACAATACTTAAAAATATAATTTGAGGCCTAAATAATTTAAAAGAATAATTATTCTGTTCTCAGCTGATAAATCAGCGCTCGCGGGCACTCGCGGAGTTCGGACGTGTTTTCGGTTGTTTCCCAATTCTGCATTCTGTGAGTAGTACACACCTTAAGAAAGAAACAAATATAGTGCACTAATTACCGCTTTATTGCAACTGCGCTTTTTAAACCAATCACTAACTGCAACGACACTGTGACGTAGCTATCAATTGCGTTTGACGCATCTGTCTCACTCTGGCCACTCCTATCTATAGTTGGTTTTTTGCATTGCTTGCCGTCGGCTACTGCTACTGCTACTACTACAAATAGGCCTACGCTATAAATTATTATAGTATAAAATGGCTTTGCAACGCACTCCGCCAAATACAATCATATCAAAAAGCACTCCTCAGCTCCATGAATCATCATTTAGTGATTTAGACACACTTGAAACTAATGTAAGCATTAAAAAAAGATATAAACGGTCGTTTGAAGAAATAACGGACAACACGAATTCGTTTACTTCAGAAATAAGATCGATGATAACTGATTTTATAACCGAACAAAATAAAAAATTTGAAAGTATCACTCAAACACTGAACTCCATTAAGGAACAAAACTTTGAAATTCAAAAATCTGTTGATTTTATGTCAGAAAAGTATGACGAGCTAATAAATCAAGTGGCAATATTGGAATCAGAAAATAAAAGTTCTAAGTCTCGAATACAAGAATTAGAAGAAAAATTGGAAGCTCAAGAACGTAACTCCAGGTCTACTACGGTTGAGATTAGAAATATTCCTAAACTAGATAAAGAAAACAAAGACAACTTAATTGAAATCATAAACAAAGTGGGTTCCATAGTGAAGCAACCCCCCTTCCACGAAAACCTCGAAATAAGAGAAATTTATCGCCCAAAATCTAAAAATGAAACTGTTGTAGTGGACTTCACAACGACTACAAGGAAATCAATGTTCATAAAACATGGTATTGCCTACAATAAGTCACAAAAACTACAACACCAACCAACTCTTAATACTTCGAACCTAAATATACAAGGCCCACCTAAAACTATATTTATATCAGATTTCTTAACTACTAAGGCTCGTCGGCTGTATTTTTTAGCCAGGCAGCAAGCACGAGAGCAGAACTACTACAGATGCTGGACCTCTTTCGGCAAAGTTTTCATCCAAAAACAAGAAAAATCTCCAGTTACGCGTATCGAGGAACAAGAAGATCTCAGAAAGTTAATGTGATGTTACTATATATTCTAGATAAATATGCGACCTCTTGTTTGTTTATTTTATTATCTACCTTTTATTTTTTGCTCTGTAACCTATATGTATATAAAATTATGTTAAATTTTAGTCTCTTTAAGTACAATAATATACAAAACTAAACAAAAAACTACTTACACTTATGTAATAGCTATTTATATATACAACTCTGTAAGGTTTTCCTCATTTACTTATATATTTATTTCTATTTTGTAAAAGTTATTTGTCTAAATACTAAAATATCCTTGTCCTACTTTTATATCTAACACCATTATTTACTTATTATTTACAATGTTACTCCTTAGTATGTGTCCCCCTATTTGTAATTAAAATTCGATAATTTTAAAGGAAACATAGAAGAAATAAATAATAGCCTTGATAAATGCTCAATATCACACTCTTCCTTATGTGATATTGAAAATTGCTCAACACTAATCCCTAATAATGCTAATAAATGTCTCAAAGTCATAACACAGAACATACGTAGTCTAAATTGTAACATTCCTAACTTCCTGACACTGATATATAGAAGCCAAGTAAAATGGGATATTATAATATTAACTGAATGTTGGCTACCATCTGTATCCCATATTCCGCTTATAGAGGGTTATAGTAGTACTTCTACTAATTGTAACTTTACCCAAAAAGGAAGGGGTGGTTGCCTATTATCTCAAAAGTATCAATATTAACATTAAAGAGGCTAACCTAAGTAATGCAAATTGTTTATATTAACAATGATATTATAATTATGTGTATTTATCGAGCACCAGGACATAGGGATACCACTGCTTTTATAGAAATTCTAGAAACACTCCTTAAGAGTTATTCTAAATATAAAAATACAATAATTACGGGTGACATTAATATTGATATTGTGGAACACTCGCCTGATACTAGAAGCCATAACTATCTGAATATTCTGGCTGAGTATGGATTATTAGCAGGGCATACCCTTCCCACACACGGGCGCACTTGTTTAGATCATGTAATGATGAAAACAAAACTAAATGCATATTGTTATGTCGCCCAAACGTCAATAACTGATCATGAGACCGTTTTCTTCTTTTTAAATTTAGATTCTTATGTTACACAACCTCTTAAAAAACACTCTTGTCAACGTATTAATTTTAAAAGATTGGATACATGCTTTGAGACTATAGAGTTTTCTGAAATCTACACATATAATGACGTGAACAGAGCTACGGAATACTTTATTTCGTTATTAAGTAATGTAATAATAAGTAACACTAGTTTTATACATACACCTAACAGAAAAATAAGGACTAAGCCGTGGATTACTCCAGGAATACTTAGGTGTATGCGTAATAGGGACAAAATGCATCTAAAATTAAAACAAAACCCAGACGATGATATCTTGATAAAGACATATAAAAGATATAGAATTTTTTGTAATACACTATTGAAGAAACTTAAAAGAAACTTTGAGAGTCAAGATATTAAAAACGCAAGCTCTGATAAGAAAAAGCTGTGGGAAACTTTGAAAAAGACTACTTTTCCAACAAAACAACAAGTATCAGCCACAAGTCTCATCTCTACCCTAGATCCCCAAGACAGCGTTGATAAAGCAAATTACTACTTTGCTAACGTTGGGAAAATTTAGCAGAAAGACCCTTACCTCACTCGTGTCTACACTCCTCTACCACCAAAAAAATATCGAGTTCTTTTATGCTACTTCCTACTGATGAGATTGAATTGAATAAAATTATAGATAGTTTAAAAGCTGATTGTGCCATGGGTATTTATAAAATACCCAGCAAGTTTGTAAAAAGGTATAAAGATAAACTTATCCCTCCGTTGATGTACATATGTAACCTTGCTTTTTCTTCAGGAATCTTTCCTACAGCATTTAAGACTGCCTTGATCATACCCATCTATAAGAGTGGAGATAAGAACCGTGTGGATAATTATAGGCCAATTTCGATTTTACCATCTTTATCTAAGTGCCTTGAAAAACTAATTAACAATAGATTAGTCCATTACTTAGAAAGATTTAATCTTTTGTCAGCAAATCAATTTGGATTTCGTATGAAAAGATTAACATCAGATGCGGTACACTCTAACAGACCATATAGTACGAGCTTAGATAATAAAGAAAAGTGTATTGCAGTTTTTTTAGATTTAGCTAAAGCATTCGACACTGTTTCAGTTCCAACTTTAATAACTAAATTAGAACGCCTAGGAATTAGAGGACTACCCCTAGAGCTCTTTAAATCATATTTAAATGGTCGCTCCACGATAGTTAAAATTGGTGATTGTACAAGTCAACCCCTATCAGTAATATATGGAATTCCGCAAGGTAGTGTGCTTGGCCCTACGCTATTCATATCCTATTTAAATGATTTATGCCAACTTTCTCTCGCTAATGGTAAAATCATTATGTTTGCTGATGATACGGTTCTCGTCTTCAAAGCTAGCTCTTGGACTGACGTATATTATCATGCTCAGGAGGGTATCAACAAAGTCAAGAAGTGGCTAAATGACCATCTACTTACACTAAATATTGAGAAAACAAAATATCTAACCTTCTCCATTCACCAAGTGTCAATTTTATTCAATCTTTAATTAATCGCTCACGCTTGCAACTTTTCTCTTCAGTCTTCCTGTTCCTGTAAGCCGCTTCAGCGTGCCAAGCTAATCAAATATTTAGGAGTGGATATTGATCACCACTTAAGCTTTGAAACGCATATTAACAACCTATCAATAAGATTACGCAAATTAATTTTAATATTCAAAAATCTACGCCACATTGCTGACCGTAATATTATTAAAACAGTATATTATGCTATCTGCCAGTCCGTTATTGGCTATTGTATTACGTCATGGGGAGGATCCTACAAGTCTCACATGCTAAAACTGGAAAGAGCTCAAAGAGCTATATTAAAAGTAAGTGCTTTTCTTCCAAAATCATATACGACAAGTGAACTTTACAAACTAGGTAATGTGCTTACTGTTAGGCAAATCTTTATACTGCAAACGATTCTTAAAAAGCATACAGAATTAACCTATAACCCAAAATTAATTATCACTAAGCGTAGAAAAGGTACTGTATGCCCTACAACCACTCATAGAACAAATTTTTCTCGCAAGTTTTATGCTTTTCTTGGCAACTTTCTATATAATAAGATAAACACGAAATTATTATTTTACGGCATGAATAAAAGGAAAACTAAAAAAGCTCTTACCGACTGGCTACTAGACAAGACGTATGACCCAACAGAAAAAATACTAATTGCTTAATATGTATAATAACAAAGTGTGTTAAATATATAATAGATAATTCTGTATTCCCTTGTACCTGCGTAATACTCCCAACCATGATTCGTATAAATGTATATTTAATTTAAGGACTATAAAAATATGCCTAGAATAAAATAGCTGCACAGTTAGTATACAGACACACACACACGCACACACACACACACACACACACACACACACACACACACACACACACACACACACACACACACACACACACACACACACACACACACACACACACACACACACACACACACGCACACACACGCACACACGCACACACACACACATACACACACACTCGTACACACGCACGCAAACACACATACAGACGCGCAATCACTATCTTTATGTATTATTTATTGTACTGTTATTTGTTTTCTCAACCATATTATTATAAGCATTTGTCAAGTATGGGTGCATACCAATATTTTATCCTTTCCGCGAGTGGGAACCTGGCGACTGGTAACAGAAGCCCAGAGCTTAGTACGAGCGTCAGTCTCACATGATCGTAAATTACTTTGTATGTATCTAAATGTAACTCTTATCTTTTTGTATACATTGTGTTGAGAAATAAAGTTACTATTATTATTATTATTATTTCTCTTTCTGTACGGTTTACGTACAGATTTTATATAGCTGACACCGCGACCTCGTTTATGACGCATTAGAACGAAATATATTTAAGTCAATTTTTTATACAAAAGGGAGCAGTTGACGGGCGGCTCTTACCGCGGATTGGCATCCAACTTAAACTTAAAACTTTGTAACTAACTTAATAAACTTTTACTCGCTAATCTTGTGGTTTATATCAACTCAACACTATTACGAGCCATACATGGAAATTTGGTCCTTCGAGCTTCAAGATCACGAAATTGGTCCATCGAGCTTCAAGATCAACGAATTGGTCCTACTAGCTCAAGATAACGAAAAAGTGGACCTTCGAGAAATCAAGACCTGCGAAACAATTTCGGGATTAAACTGAACTAACGATACTGCGACGAAACAGTTCTACGGTAAACAAACTTAACTTAATAATTTACAACTTATCTGCTTAACTGCAAACAACAATGGCTCAGAACGTCCAGGATATCATTAGCCGCCAAGAAATTATTTTTGGAGAACTGAAACAACTAAACAACAATTATAAAAAAGATAGTCCAAGCAGGAAGACCTTGGCTTACTTAGAAGATCGTCTTTCCCGTCTGAACTCAAATTGGGAGAAATTTGTATACAACCATCAACTACTGGAAAAAACTGAAAAGACAGATAATCAATACTTCAACGATGATGTTTTCAACAAAACAAAGAGGATGTACGAAGATATTTTGCAAGACATACTAAAGAGAAAAGCGGGGCTACCATCGGCATCTACAAGCAAGCAAATTCAAAATACTCCTCCGGCGTCACCTAAAGAAGTCAAAGAAAACAAGTCGAAATTTAATTTCGAAGATATTAAATTTCACGCACCTCCACGGGAAACTAATGAGTCAACTGAAAAACAACAGGATCTTTTACGGCAACAATTCTGTAACTTTCGAGCTTTCGAGCGGACTGTGGAGAAAATTAACTTTGATTCAGTGAAGGAAAAATGGGAACTTGAAGATAACTTAAACATGTTGAAAATAAAATGGGATCAAATCGAAAAAACTAACTGGGAACTCGACTATATATCACGGGATGAAGATTTAACGTACAAACAAAAATATGAAAATATAGAAAATATCTACGATAACCTACGTAAGAAGCTGCAACATAATATCTGGAATAACTCGCATTACGAAAGGGCTACACCGAAAATTGTTATCCCGGATTTCAATGGTAATTACAACCAGTGGTTAACATTTAAAGATCTCTACATCGAAAGCGTGCATAACAATCCCATGTTGTCTAAAGCTCAAAAAATGCAGCATCTTAAAACTAAACTAAAGGGCGAAGCGGAGAAACTAGTTCAACATCTCGGGATCAGTGCTGAAAACTACACATCTTGCTGGGAGATTCTTACTCACCGCTATGACAACAAACGACTTTTATTTACATCTTACATAAATACATTATTGAACCAAAATTCAATACAAGAAGCAAGCGCAGCCAGCATAAGAAAGCTACATGACGTCATGTTAGAATGTTTAAACGGGCTTAGTAACATTGGTTTGGACATAACCAATTGGGATCCGATTATTGTTCATTTATTAATGCAAAAACTGGATAAACCAACCTACAACGAATACATCAAAGACCTCAAGCAACCGAGAGATTTCCCTAATTTGGAAGAATTTATAAACTTTTTAGAATCAAAATTTATGGCTTTGGAAGCATTACAAGGAAGTTATCATCAAAAATCATCTCCAACTAAATATACGCCACCAAATAAATACTTCAATAATTTATCAACAAATCGCAATAATAATTATAAATATAATACGCCGAGGTCATCGTACTTTAATAGGTTTCAAAAGACAGCAAATACACACTTCGCAACAACAAAAATCTGCCCGCTTTGCAAAAGAGATCACGTGTTGATGAACTGTGACAAATTCCTTGCAATGAACGGAAATGCACGCAAAAACACAGTAAGCAATTTACGTGTTTGTTCGAATTGTTTATACAGTCATGGAGAACAGCGATGTTTTTCGACAAAAAAGTGCAAAAAATGTGATAAGCCACATCACACTCTCATGCATGATGGGGAACATGAGCAACCCAGCAGCAGCGAGCACCGAATGAATAAATTCCTATCGACACCATCTACATCTCATGCTGTGAACAATATTATTAATGAGGAAAAAGAAGTTTTGTTAGCGACTGTACTTTTAAAAGTGAAGACGATCGATGGAAATTGTATCAACTTAAGAGGTTTACTTGATCAAGGTTCACAAGTTAGCCTTATTACGGAGCATGCCGCACAACTTCTCAGATTACCGCGGCGAAAAATGAACGCTGTCGTGTCGGGAATCGGATCATTGTCCGGTAATTGCAAAGGTTCTATTAACTTAGAATGCAAATCAATTAAATCGGAATACGAATTCAACATACAAACTTTAATAATGAAAAAACTTATCAACAAACTACCTACTTCATCTTTTTCAATACAAAATTGGAATTATATAAAAAACTTACAACTAGCCGATCCACATTTCAATGTGTCGGGCCAGATCGACTTACTTTTGGGTGCCGAGATATATTCAGAACTCTTATTAAATGGAGTCATACGAGGGGGCAAGGATTTCCCTGTAGCTCAAAAAACTAAAGTGGGTTGGATTTTATGTGGAAATGTAAAAACGTTCAACTGTTGTGTAACACTTAATGACCTTGAAAATATGTCACGGTTTTGGGAAACTGAAGAAATTACTCATTCTACAACTTTAAAAAACGAGGAACAATACTGTGAAGGTTTTTTCAACTTAACTACTAGAAGATTGGACGACGGAAAATACGTGGTTCAGATGCCTATGAAACTGATTGATGACACGTGTTTAGGAGCAACAAAGCCACAGGCTCAAGCACAATTTTTACAACTCGAAAGAAAAATGCGGTTGAATTCCGACTTATCTAAGGAATACAACCTTTTTATGAACGATTATATTGCACTGGGTCATATGAAACCTGTAACAGAAGAAACGAAGAGTAAGAGTCAAGTCTACTTACCTCACCACGGCGTACTTAGGGAGGAGTCCACTACTACAAAATTAAGAGTAGTTTTTAACGCATCTTTTAAAACGAAGAATAACAACAGCCTCAACGATTTAATGTACTCCGGTCCTAACTTACAAAAATATATGTTCACACTACTTATTAACTGGAGAATTTTTAAATACGTTTTTACGGCGGATATAGAAAAAATGTATCGTAATATTTGGATAGATGAACAACAACAAAACTTTCAAACTATAATTTGGAGATCTTCCCCAAAGCATCCTCTCCAGGAGTGGCAATTATGTACTGTAACCTATGGGATAAAAAGCGCACCCTACTTAGCCATGCGAACTTTACATCAGCTTGCAATAGATGAGAAAGATAGTTATCCGGAAGCTGTGAAAATTTTACAAAACTATTTTTATATGGATGACTTAGTCTATGGGCACAATAATATAGAAGAGGCGAAGCAACTGATTCTTAACTTAATCAAATTGCTCAAAAAAGGAGGATTTAACTTAAGAAAATGGAAAAGCAATGAAAAAACTATATTGGAAGATTTGCGAGATGATCAAAGAAGCATGGAAAATAACCTTAACTTTAACCCAGAACAAATCTCAAATACAAAAATGTTAGGTATGAACTGGAATCGAACTCAAGATACTTTTACCTACAGCTGGAGTTTACCTCACAAGAAAAATCTTACGAAGCGTGTTTTACTGAGTGAAATAAGCAAGCTTTACGACCCTCTTGGTTTTTTGTCACCGGTAACTATAAAGGCAAAATTACTGTTTCAAAAAATCTGGATCAGTAAAATCGACTGGGATGGACCTCTACCCTCTGAACTAACTATGGAGTGGGAGACAATAAAAAGAGACCTCCCATCAATAAGTAAAATTTCAATACCAAGATGGTTGCAATGTACAAATAAAAATCTCGAAATTTTGGGTTTTTGCGATGCCAGCGAAAAGGCGTACGCGGGCATTATATATGGTCGAGTGAAACTTATAAACGATACCTACATTATTACCATAATAACTGCGAAAACAAAGGTCGCGCCGCTGAATAAGAAAATATCTTTACCGAGAATGGAGCTTTGTGGAGCTTTATTACTAGCCAAGTTAATAGATAAAGTCAAGAAGACGCTATTCGATAATCATCTAAAAATAAATTGTTGGAGTGACTCGAAAGTGGTATTAGCGTGGCTACGAGGAGATATCAACCGATGGGAGCGATATATTGCTAACAGAGTTTCCGAAATAAATAATATAATATCACCTAATCAATGGAGTTATGTAAAATCGGAAGAAAATCCTGCTGACTGTGCCACTCGGGGGCTATACCCTACACAACTTCAAAAATTCAAACTTTGGTGGGAAGGGCCAGCTTGGTTAAAAACATATAGTATTAAAGATTGTCAAGATAATAACCTGACCTACTTAACAAACAATGGCCAGTCAACAAAATGCTGCGTGGCAATTTACAAAACGTGTGAAATTGTAAACATTATATTACATAAATATAGCAGTTACAAGCGCGTAATTCGAGTACTTGGCTGGATAATACGAATAATAAATATCCATATTCGCAAGAAGTCAATAAACTTTAATTATAACTTAGCCGACTGTGACAACAATAAAAATAGGATTATGAGTTTAACTGTATCAGAAATTACTGAAGCGGAAGATATAATTATTAAAAATGTGCAACGGGAATATTTTGGAGAAGAAATTGAACACTTGGAGAAGAATAGAATAATACCGTCGAAAAGTAACATATTGAAGTTGACTCCATTTCTCGATGCGAAGGGGTTATTACGCGTCAAAGGGCGTCTTATTAACGCATATTTACCTCCTGAAACAAAGCATCCCATTATACTTCCTTCTACAGGAAGATTAACGGAGATTATTATTCAAGAAGCACATCGCAGCACGCTGCATGGCGGCGCTCGGTTAACTTTAGCTTATATACGTCTCAAATACTGGATCATAGGGGGTAACAGGACAGTGAAGAAAGAGTTGCGACAGTGCGTAAGATGTCATCGTTTCAAAACCCATCGGAACGAACAAATTATGGGAGACTTGCCGAAAGAGAGAGTAACTCCAACGAGACCTTTTACAAACACTGGTGTAGATTTCACCGGGCACGTTGATGTGAAGATTAACAAAGGGAGAGGAGTCAAAACATGCAAAGCTTACATAGCTATTTTTATTTGCATGGTTACAAAAGCTGTGCACCTTGAATTAGTTTCGGATTTAACTACGCAAGCATTTCTCGCCGCTTTCAAAAGAATGTGTGCACGCAGGGGTACACCAAAACAGATGTATTCAGACAATGGTACGAATTTTGTAGGAGCTGCTAAACTACTTCAAGAAGACTTTGATCGAACCCACACCTTCCGGTCATCTGAATTTTATGATGAAATGAGTAACATGAAAATTCAATGGCATTTTAACGCACCTTTTTGGCCAACCGCTGGTGGACTTTGGGAGGCTGCCGTTAAATCAATGAAATATCATTTAAAAAGAGTTCTAGGAGAGCAGAAGCTGACTTATGAACAATTTTATACATTACTTACTCAGATTGAGGCTTGTTTAAATTCACGCCCACTTTGTCCATTAACTGAAGATGTGGAAGACCTGGAATATCTCACACCAGGTCATTTTCTCATCGGTGGTTCCTTATTGTCCCCACCACAGGAAGAAGAAAACCTTAATCAAATTGATTTAAGAAATAAATGGAGATTGATAGAACAAATGAACTTACACATTTGGAAACGCTGGTCGAATGAATACATACATCAATTGCAAGTAAGAAGCATATGGAAACAATCAAGAGAAAACTTAGAAAAAGGAAATCTGGTGCTAGTGAAGGATGAACACGTACCTCCAGGGAGATGGGCCATTGGAAGAGTTATAGAGCTACATAAAGGCGCTGACGACAGGGTCCGAGTAGTCACCATTAAAACCAAAAAGGGATTACTGAAACGACCTATAACAAAACTGTCACCATTGCCACAACAAACAAACTTACGTAATAAAGATGAAGACAAAAATAATAATATAAATAACAAAGATGAAATACAAACTGAAAATCTTAAAAAGCAACGAAAGCGAGGTTGTACAAAAATAAAGAAAGCAAATTTATTGTCCTTATTCCTTATGACAGTAATAACTATGGGAATTGCAAATTCAGCACCAACAATTAATAACTATGAGGTCACACTCATACAAAATAACCATCCAATGTATTTCGACGAGGCAGGAAAACTACAGTTAATACATGACGAATGGACGCTCTTGATTTATTATAACTTAACATCATACTGGAAAGCTTCGAGTAAAATTAACATTTATATTGATCAGATAGACAGACTTTGTCAAAGAATATCACATGAGTATAAGCCATGCGAAACAGTCGTCGATCAATTACGTCATGAATTGCATCATTTACTTGAATATAATACAATGATATTGTCATCGCATGCACGGCAGAAGAGAGGCTATTTCGATGGAGTTGGAAAATTATCAAGAACACTTTTTGGAGTGTTAGACGCAGATTTTGCTCAAAAATATGAAAGGGATATTCAAAACTTACAAAATAACGATAATTATTTATTACAACTTATAAAAAACCAAACGCTTATTTTAGAAGCAGAAAATAACTTAGTGAAAAGAAATACTGACTTTATTGATAAACAATTTCAAGCAATAAATGCCTACTTGAATCAAACTTGCAGCACTATTGCAAAAATTGAAAATAGAGCACATATATTGTACACAATAAATGATATTAATTCCGCTGCGGTGACGTCATCTTTAATTTTAACCGAATTACATCGAATTCAAGAACTACTCATGAACGCTCTCGCTGACATCTTCAAAGGACATCTCGACACACATCTATTTCCCGCATCTCAACTGATAGAACAACTGAACATTATATCTGGAAGATTACCGCAAGGATTATCTTTACCAATAAAGGATATACAGCGAGATTTTCAAACCATTTTCCAGTTAATTCATGTGAAGGCTCGAATCACAAATAATTATTTACTTTTTGAATTGCACATTCCGTTGCTGAGTGATGATAATTACATTATATATCGAATAATACCTATACCATTTTTAAGAGAAGGTCGTTTAAAAATAGTACAACTCTTCTCGGATTTCATCGCGATTAACTTGATAAAAAACTCCTATATAACGTTAAAAGAAGAAGATATGCAACATTGCACTACTTACGGAGAAGATGAATTCACGTGTATTTCGAGCCAGCCTGTATACAGCTTCCACAATAAGGATGCACCCTGTGAAGCGAAGGTATTCAGTCAACAAACGTTATTATCGTGCATCATCAAGGATACAACATGCAAAGAAACTTGGATAAAATTGCACAGACCGAACGTCTGGCTATTTACATTGTGCGACAAACAGCTGATGCGCGTCATATGCGGCGATCACGTTACGCCGGCGGTCATTGACGGGACTGGAGTCATCGTATTAAAGCCTAAATGCTTACTACAGAAAAAAGACGCAACATTGTTTACGTACAATCATCTGGGAAGCAAATTGAACATGAACTCGAATATTACAATTCCTACTCTAAACTCCACTATTAACAACATATTTCATCTTAGTTGGAAGAACGTACAGTTGAATATCACGCAGTTAGATATTCCAGCTACAGATGTTAAAAAAGTCGAACGACAACTAGCTTATCAAAAGCAGCACGAAACTTTGCCCGTGACCTCAAATATCACATCTCACGATGTATACTTTTACTCAGTGACTTCTTTGCTGTTGGGAGCGATTGCTACGTTTCTTCTTTATTACATAGTAAAAAGATGGATTAAGAAAAAAGCAAAAGAAACACAATTGTTCGAAGAACCGAAAAAGAGTAGGGAAGAAATCGAAATGCGTGAGATACGACATTCGGCATCTCTGGAGCTGCCACAAAGAGATTTACTTTTGAAGATATCTCAAAGTGAAATTACCTTGTTGCATTTCAAATCATATTAGTTCTTTTTCATTTTTACTTTTAATGTTTAAGCTTTTAATCTTTATTTTTATCATTTAATTTTTTCTCTTGTATTTGTTTTGCTGTACTGGATGCCCATCCTATTATCTTGTCTCGGGAGCATGTACGGTTTACGTACAGATTTTATATAGCTGACACCGCGACCTCGTTTATGACGCATTAGAACGAAATATATTTAAGTCAATTTTTTATACAAAAGGGAGCAGTTGACGGGCGGCTCTTACCGCGGATTGGCATCCAACTTAAACTTAAAACTTTGTAACTAACTTAATAAACTTTTACTCGCTAATCTTGTGGTTTATATCAACTCAACACTATTACGAGCCATACACTTTCAGTACTCAGGTTCAAAAGAACCCGGTCCTTTGGAAGGCTTGCGTGGGGACACAGGTCCAACACGTAGAGGCCCCTTAGAGAATGTACAAATGTTTTACTGTGACGCATCAGCCGGGATCCATCTCTGGGTAACCACAGGTAATTGCCCAGAGATGGTCGCCGGTTAATGCGTAGAAACTATGGAAAATGTGGAAGTCTAAACTAGGACTATGGAATGAAATTTGGATGGACTGGCTACTGGGCTATTGAGTGAGACTAACGGACGTCCGCCTTTACAATAGTCTCAAATTGAACGGTTGGCGGACGGTGACTCGCCTCCCACTAGATGGGCCCCCACAAAGCGGCGTAGTGCCTTGGGCGCAACATCGGCGTGGTCGGCTAAGGGTGTAGAGAGGTGTGCACCGGTTTCACCATCACGAGGAGCTCGTGAGCGGGTTTCCCCGCTATTACGCAGATTGAGCACTTCCACCCTTTCGAGCATATAGCTCTTGCGCTCCACTCTGCCGGCCAATAAAGGCAAGCCAGAGGCGGGGGATAGATTACAATTCCCCTCCGGAGGACTCAGGTCCGTGGGGTCGCCACTCCCCAACAGCTCGCCACAAGCTGCCCTGCGGGTTTATTATTATTATTTTGTTTCTCTAACAGTACTCAGGTTCAAAAGAACCCCGTCCTTTGGAAGGCTTGCGTGGGGACACAGGTCCAACACGTAGAGGCCCCTTAGAGAATGTACAAATGTTTTACTGTGACGCATCAGCCGGGATCCATCTCTGGGTAACCACAGGTAATTGCCCAGAGATGGTCGCCGGTTAATGCGTAGAAACTATGGAAAATGTGGAAATCTAAACTAGGACTATGGAATGAAATTTGGATGGACTGGCTACTGGGCTATTGAGTGAGACTAACGGACGTCCGCCTTTACAATAGTCTCAAATTGAACGGTTGGCGGACGGTGACTCGCCTCCCACTAGATGGGCCCCCACAAAGCGGCGTAGTGCCTTGGGCGCAACATCGGCGTGGTCGGCTAAGGGTGTAGAGAGGTGTGCACCGGTTTCACCATCACGAGGAGCTCGTGAGCGGGTTTCCCCGCTATTACGCAGATTGAGCACTTCCACCCTTTCGAGCATATAGCTCTTGCGCTCCACTCTGCCGGCCAATAAAGGCAAGCCAGAGGCGGGGGATAGATTACAATTCCCCTCCGGAGGATTCAGGTCCGTGGGGTCGCGACTCCCCAACAGCTCGCCACAAGCTGCCCTGCGGGTTATTATTATTATTATTATTATTATTATTATTTTCTTCAAATAATTTTATTCTCCTTTCCTCCTGTTCCAATTGCTGCTGTTCGATGGCAGCAAATTGAGTAACAACCTTCTGGAAAGGAGTAAGTCAGCGAGCGCGGACAGGTCGGCAACACAGTGGCGTATTCCTCTCGCTTCTCAGTGGTGAAGCTGCAACTGCAACAGCAGGCAGCAGCAGTGCCATTGTAGTTACTACTAAAATAACTACTTAAAATTGACTATAAGACTATTTTATATATATATAAATAACAGTTATTTTTTTTTGTTGTATAGTTATTATGGTTATTAATTGTATGGTTTTTACTCTTACAAAGCAAAAACTAGTAAATATTTTTTTATGTCATCCAGTACTGAGAATCATTGGTCTGAGAATCACATAGGACTCCTTTTTATCCACGAAAATAACATTCAAACAGGGGGGAACAATTAGGACGTTCGTAATTCGTTTTCTATAATTGCTATTACCAAAGCGTTCAGAAAGTTAGAAATGCCACTTGGCTAGGCCCTCTGGTTGTAAAGTACTTTATCCAGCTTAGTTGTAGTGAACGGCGGATCATCTTCATCGAGGACTTGTGTTACGTCGTTATTTGTGCATTCTCGAATTTGTGCAAGGTCTGGCTTGTCGAGCAATACATTGTCGTCTGGATAAAAAGTTCTAGCAATGAATTCTGCTGACTTGTGGTGATAAGGTGTTACGTCCTACATCCTTTAGTAAAAGATCTTCCTTTCTCTTACTGGTATTCCTTATCTATTATTAAATATTATAAAATAGAAACGCTTTATTTCTCTGTCTGGCGTTTCTAAGCGATCTTCTTCTAAACCACTCAACGGATTTTGATGCGGTTTTCACCATTTGGTAGAGTATTTCTCAGGGAAGGTTTATATATAGTTTATTGTATGTATATTTTAATGTAATTTGACATAAATATGATATATGTGCATAAAGTCCTACCCGTTGAGAAACTTTCACGCATGCGCTGCTTTAATGGTAAGTCTTACATGAAAACAATGTACTAGAGTATTATTCCTCTTAATAAGATTTACAAAAAAGTTAGCGACAGCATATTTGTATCTTCTAAGGATAACATACAGTGAGCATATTTCTGTCTAAAAATAATAATTTGAATATATTTTTTATTGTGAGGGATGTTTGTCCATAATGATATCAATTCTTATCCTTTTAAATACTTTATTAATTTTCTACGTTAAACGAAGATAAAATTTGCTTTTTACACTAATTGGAAATTACGAATAGTTTTAGAGAAAAACGCATTTAATTGTTGACACATCACGCCCGCTATAAATCGCAGGTTTGGCTCATGTTTCGTTTATCCCTTACTCATAAAGCATATAAATAAGTATGTTAGTTACGTTGGCCATTTAATGGAGATGAAAACTGTCTTTTATTGTTTTTCATTTTAATAAGTACTTTAGAAGTTGTTACAATATCAAAATATCCTTGCTGCGAAACGGCTCACCACACGCCATGCGTCCGCACCACGCGACGCGTCCGCCGCGCCCGTCTCCCCGCCTGTCTCTGTATCGAAGTAGATTTAGATGCGATTGTACGTATTGGATAATTAGAGTTTAATGTATTATTTCAGCGCGATATATTTAGTTTCATCTTTTTTGATTAATAGAATAGTAGGTAGTCTTTCGTGTAAGTTTTTTAGGAAGAGAATAGTAGGTAGTCTTTTGTTTATCATTTTTTTCGTTTAAGTATCCTGTTGTTTAAATTGTTTACTCTCCTTCTTTTTATTATTTTTTTACCTTTTTAAACATTTCCTTTTTTAATTTAATTATGCCACGAAAAAGTCGTTCATAGGTCATAGAACAAGAAATGCAAATAACAATCGTTTAAATCTTACTAATAAAAGCGTAGAGTAGACGGAAATTAGATGGCAATTTAAATATATTTTCTTATTGTAAGGGATGTGTGTCCAAAATCTGGGGGCACGGCAGTGCCCCCGCATTTTCGAGAGTCGAGCAAAAAAAGCGGCACGGCCGTACCATACTTTTCTCGAAGCAATTCAGGCCATTTTCGACCCCCTATAACTTCGTTGTGGATAAAACAAGAAACCTGAATTTTCAGTAACTAATCAGACATTATATAAACACGGTATATTTAAATTTTCAGTCAATTTGAACCAGTAGTTTAAGAATGACAACTTGTTAAAGTTTCTAAATTTTGTCACTCACTGACTGACTCACCGATCATCAAAAGTCCAAGGCACTTCTAACAGACATAGAAGCTTCAAATTTAGAATACAAATAGAGTTTAGTGTTTTAGTCATGAGAAAACCTAAATATTTTGTAATTTCGGTCCAGTTTTCCAAATACACCAACTGCATAAATTACTTTGTAATCCCATATAAATGTATAGGATTACATGGTTACATTTGCAGTTAATGAATCGTTATTACTGTAGAATGGAATACTGTAGAATAAGAAAATATCATAAGACAAAGTCTTTGACAAAATTTGTTAGAAGTAGATAATACCAAAAAGCTCACTACTCTACAAAAAGAAGTGAGATATTAATCCTTATCCTTTTAAATAAGTTATTAATGTTCTACGTTAAACAAAGATAACCTTTGCTCTCTACAATATTTTAAAATTATAAATAGTTTTAGAGAAAAGCTATATCATCCCTTACTCTCAGTATATAAATAAGTATATTAGTTGAGGCCGGTCGTGGCGCAGCGGCACAAAGTGTGACTGTAAACCGACTGGTTGTGGGTTCGATCCCCACTCGAGGAGATGAAATATTTACTTAAATTTATATTTCCATTTCTTCGCTCTGGTGTCGAGGCTAAGCGCGGCGTTGAGTTCTGCCACTCAACACGCAATGCCTCCAGAATTCGGCAGAAAGTGGGGAACAGAGTGTCTTAATACTAAGGTTCCCTCTGCCTACCCTGCTGTGTGCGGGATACAGCGTGAAGCTGATTTATTTATTTTTTTATTTTATATTAGTTACCTTTTGGCCATCATTTCATTTCAAGGTATTAAGGAGCGTATAGGATGAGGAAAATCTACGCTACACTAGATAAGGCAAAAGGAAATAAATAATATAAAACGTGTAGTTTTATAACGAAAATATATTATAAAAAAGGAAAGCACAAGAAGACAAGTAAGCACAGTAAGAAAGCACAGAAGGTAAAATTACGGAAGGATTACAATAGAATTTAAAAGCAAAAGTGTCAAAAATAAAGAAAGGATAATTAGCGATAGGATGTATGTAATTAAGAAAAGCCACGGAACGAAATCAAGCGTGCGGTTGTCGCGAGTAGTTGAAAAGGGACTGACGCTTAGCAGCTCGGCAAGTGAGCTCCCGACGGCGGCGCGGCCGCCGATCGCGGAGGTAACCGGTTCCGCGAGAACAAAAGGTTAGCTATCGCTTGGTCGGTCAAGCGGGAGCCGTATAGCTCGCTAGGCGCGCGCACCTGGATTTCGTCCGCATATATAAAATTGAGAAATAAAAATAAATCGTATGGAGAACGATGGCCACAGTATAAGTAAGTACTACAGATATAAGTAACTAAGTAGCACAGATTTAAAATTACCATTACGGTACTAAAAAATTCTTGCTGTGTAACGGCTTGCCGCCCACCACGCGACCCCCCGCGCCCCGCAACCTTATATGCTTATAACAATGGATCCGCCGCACCCGCCTGTCTTCTTTCCCCCGAGCATGCAAGGAAGGCCTGCTCATCTTGTTGCCCAAGGCTGGGAAGACCCCGCAGCTTGAAGGATACCGATCTATAACCCTCATTAGCGCGGTCGCCAAGCTGTGCGAGAAGATATTCCTCTCACTTCTCCAGTCGCACATGCACCCACGAAGCGAGCAGTTTGGTAAGCGGGTATACCACTCTCGTTATACTACGCCGCAACAGCGGTCAACCGAAAGGAGAGTGCAATAGTAGTCTTCTTCGACGTAGCACGCATTCGACCGCGTCTGGCACCCGGGCCTACTTCATTAAGTGCTCAGAGCCGGAACCCCCCAGCACGTCGCGCATGTCTTTGCCTCCCTGCCTTAGTGACAGAACATTTTGCGTGAGAGTTGAGAGTTCGAGGTCTAGCAGCGACTCGATCGCTGCCGATGTTCCTCAGGTTCCTTTCCTCTATACACTGATGACATCACAACGCCATAGCAAGTATCACAAAACGAGAATCCTGCAGGTAGTCCACAACCTCATCCTCCGTCGAGTGACGCAGGCGCCATACTAAGTGAGGAACACCACGCATCATAGCAACATAAAAATAGAAAGCCTGGAGGTACACATTGATCGTCTCGCGTCCAACGCATTCCGCTGCGCCAATGTATCGGGTCACCTACATCTAAGGAGCAGCACTCCGTGGCATACCCGGCCGCGGCCCGAGGTCAGACGTAAGACTACTTCCTAGGGACTTTCTATCCTTTGATAATCCTTCCAATTCCATACTGTGTCAACGCCCAGACGTCATTCGGAGCTACTACGGAGATGGACGATGGAGTTGGGTTGGAAGTTAGGAGTCAAACACTGCGGACGTACTTGTAACAACTGTTTTTAAATAATATTGATAATTTTTATTTACAATAGTCGTGAGCGTTTTATTATGCTTTTGTGAGTAAAGTTACCTACCAGCAAGAGTGTCCTTTATTAATTTCACTTTGTTAACGTCTTAAACCCAAAATGGATCAAGGAATCACTGTGTACACTCACTGAGATGTTCAACACAAAAATGAACGATTTCCAGCAAGAATTAAATAAAAATACTTCACCTGTCTCAAATCATTCCCTGCCTACGGAGTTTAATAATTTTCGCAGTTTCATACTTTCGGTGCTAAACACAATACAACGTCAAGTTGAGTGCCTTACGTTGGAGCTTGATCGGCAAGTAATGAAAAAGAGGTATAAAACGTTTCTCTTTCACGGAGTGGCCGAGCAAAACGGAGAAAATATTAGTGAAAGGATCACCGGCTTAGTTGCTGAGCACCTGGACTTGCCAAATTTTTCTTCTGCAAGTATTAAAGATTGCCACCGTTTAGGCCGCTATTTCGATAAACCTAGGCCTATTGTTGTGAAGTTTTATGACATTTCTGTGCGTAACAAAGTATGGTTTGCCAAAACGAAGCTCAAAGGCACCGGCGTCACTCAATCCGAGTTTCTGACTACGAGTAGACATAAAACGTTTATGGCGGCGAGGCAGCAATTTGGCATTAGCAAATGCTGGACCCGGGATGGCATGATTTACATAGTTACACCCGACGGAACGAGACATCGCGTGGAATGTAATTCGGACCTCAATTCAATTACCAACCCAATAAAATCTCCGCCACATAGATCGGTGGTATCCAAAAATATTGAAAAGGTGCCAACGTTACGCACGAAACGAGTAGCTAAGAAGTAATATTATTTTCTTTTATTTTGTTCACTTGAAGCTTAGTTCATTTTAATTTAGATTTGTTCCAATATCTACAACTCATATTTGTTTACATTACAGTTAATACTCATGTTACTTTCGCATTATAAATACAACAGATTAGCATTAGTAGACTATATAATACAAATAAACAGCATTTTATTTCTTGTTATATGGCAGATAATAGTATCTATTATGTTTTAAATTGTCATTATTACTATTTTACTATCTTTGGAAATTTTAATTTTAAATTATTACTCTTTTTTGTTATGTTTTGTTAAATTTCTTTTCTACTTTTAAATGCTTGATTTTGTTCTTGTATTTTGATTTTTTTTTATTATATTTATGAATGTATTTTTTTTTAATGTTTAAATTTGTATACAGACTGATTTCTAATGATTTATTACTATTAACTTTTTTTCTTTTTTGTTATAATCTACTTCATTTAATTTGAGTCTCTTCCCTTGCAACCGGTAGGTGAGTTAATCTTACGGTACTATAAATTATAAACTTACTATATACACACTATTATATATTTGTTGAATATACACTTATAAAAAAAATATAAATATCAATGATTCTTTTGTATCACTTTCTTCCACTTCAGAAAGTATTAGCAGCAATGGCAGTTTTTCCAGTATTCCTTCTCTTAATGAAAATCTTGTGTCACTTTTCTCAGACGTCCTGAAAAACTTTAATCTTGTTCACATTAATGCCCAAAGTATTCCTGCTCATTATCCTGACGTGTTATCTGTTTTCGAAAATCAAAATATACATGCTATTCTTGTATCCGAGTCTTGGTTGAAGCCATGTCTACCGTCAGTATCTTATGCACTACCAGGGTTTCATTTGATTAGAAATGATCGTGTTGGAAGATGTGGAGGTGGTGTGGCTATTTACTTGCGTTCCCATATTCCGTTTACTATCCTCGATGTGTCCAAGACACAGGGTAATGTAAGTGCCGAACATATGTTTATTGAAGTGATTTTTTCTCACACCAAAATACTCCTCGGAGTATACTACAATCCCAGCCTTACAATTGATTATTTTTCATCATTTGAGACCCGTACAAGCCTCTTTATGATCACACGTTACTGATGGGTGACTTCAACACTTGCTTTATTAAGAATGACTACCGTGCTCAACGTTTGCAATCTGTAGTAACTGGAGCGAATTTAAATATTCTCCCTCTTGTTCCAACTCATAAATTTCCTAACTGTAGTCCCTCGCTTCTTGACCTTATAATTGCATTTTCTACTGACCTTGTTGCAAAACATGGTCATGCTCCTGAGTTTTCTTATCACGATCTGCTATATATTTCGTATAAACTAAAGCCACCTAAAGCTAAATCAAGAATCCTTCTGCGGCGCAATTTTAGTGGTATAGATTTTGAGCGTTTGAAGGAGGACGCTAATAATATTGACTGGTCTGTAGTAATTACTGCACAATCAGTAGACGAGCAAGTGGCGCTATTTACCTCATTACTAACACAGTTATATGATACTCACGCACCAGTTCGACCCGTATGAAGCATCTCCCAGCTCCGTGGCTTACGGCAGATATAAAGAAACTACAGGCTAAAAAACATCTATGTAAGTCCAAATTTGTAGCTAACCCGAATGACACAAATAAAGATAAGTATATAAAAGCGCGTAATTATTGCAATAGAATGTGTAGAGATAGTTAACGACGCCATATCCATAAGTCAGTTATCGAAGAGGAAGACTCTGTAAAAGTATGGAATTTTCTTAAATCTCTTGGAGTGGGGAAGTCTAAACAAAATATTATCCCTCCTTATATTGATTTAAATCTGCTCAACAAGCATTTCTCCATTTCAGCTACTATAAATAGTACAAACAAAGTAAATACATTAAGTCACCTTCTATCTTCCCCTGCTCCTGATTTTTCCAGTTTAAAATTTAGTCAATTTTCCATAAGTGACGTTAAGAGAAATATTATGGCTATTATGGTTGGATCCGATTGCATTTGTCGTAAAATGATTATTCCTATTATTGAGACCCTAGCTCCTGTTATAACGTTCATTTTAAATACGTCTATTAATTCCTCTAAGTTCCCTTCTTCCTGGAAAGATGCTCACATAGTTCCCATACCAAAAAAACTCAATCCTTCTTCCTTCTCTGAATACCGTCCAATAGCAATACTTCCTTTCTTATCTAAAGTGTTAGAACGCCTTATCCATCAGCAATTAACCATATTTCTGGCCAAGCGAAATTTGTTAAATCCATTCCAATCTGGTTTCCGTCTCGGTCACAGTACGACAACTGCCCTGGTCAAAATAACAGATGATATTAGAAAAGGTATGGATGATCGGATGGTCACTGTAATGGTGTTGTTGGACTTCAGCAACGCTTTCAATACAGTGGACCACGATATTCTGCTAGCCATTCTTAGTTCTCTTAACGTATCTCCTGAGGTAGTTGACTGGTTTCGTAGTTACTTGTGCGACCGCCGGCAACGTATTCGTATCGAAGAGTCATCTTCTGATTGGTCTACTGTAAATGCTGGTGTTCCACAAGGTGGCGTGTTGTCTCCACTTCTGTTTTCAATTTTCATTAATACTCAATTTGTCCTCATATTTTTTCTCTCTACCACCTATATGCCGACGATCTGCAAATTTATGTTACTACATCTTTATTAAATTTATCTTCCGCAATTGACCGTATAAATGCAGACCTTGCTCGTTTATCTGCATGGTGCAAATCTTATGATCTTATAATTAACCCAGCTAAAAGTCAATCTATTATTATAGGTAGCCGTAGATTACTTTCCAAATTAAATATGTCCAATTTGCCTTATTTAATATTTAATGATACGCCAATTCCTTATTTAGAAAAAGTAAAAAATTTAGGTATTACATTGGATCGAAATTTGTCATGGGAGCCGCAAGTTAATGATCTTAGTCGAAAGGTTTTCGGAGCAGTCGCTTCTCTTCGAAGACTGCGAAATTTACTTCCTATACCTACTAAAATTGTGCTAGCAAATTCTCTATTACTACCAATTCTTGATTATGCTGATGCTTGCTATCTCAATGTTAGTGATGAGCATCTTAATAGGCTTGAGCGACTCCAAAATCTTTGTATAAGGTTTATATTTGGTCTTCGCAAATATGACCACGTTTCCGACTTTCGCAAAAAGCTCAAGTGGCTTCCTATAAGGCTTCGCAGGAATACTCATATATTACATCTTCTGTACTGCTTGCTTTCCCTTTACCCCTCCTTACCTAAAAGAACAGTTTCAATTTTTAAGTAACACACACGTTCGTTCCCTCCGATCCCAAGATAGTCTATCCCTAAAAATCCCTTCACACTCCACTTCCTTCTTCTCTAACTCCTTTACAGTTAAGGCTGCTCGTTTATGGAATTCCCTTCCCATTGAAGTAAGGCGTGCTAAGAGTCTCAACCGCTTTAAGTCACTCTTTAAAAAGCACTACTTAGCACTATGAAAAAACTTTCCTTTGTATTCTGCTATACTAGCGTTATGCGCGTGCCTTTCTTTTTTTTTTGTCTTTATTACTCTTTTACTTTTATGTATCTCGACATTATTTATTATTATATATGTGTGTATAATGTAATCATAATTATATGTAAGTAATTTGTATGTAAGTATTTATGTATATATTTATGTATGTAATATATATATATAAGTATGTATGTATGCATTTATTAATGTATTATGTGCCATATTTAGATTTATCTAAAGCAAGTACACCCCTACCGATTTAACTACTCCTACACCTTAAGGTTGCCTGGCAGAGATCGCTTATAGCGATAAGGCCGCCTGCTGTACATTTCATTCTTATTTGCATTTGTGTTTTGTTTTTCTTTTATGTTGTGTGGTGTACAATAAAGTATATTATTATATTATTATTATTATTATGCTTCATTTCTGCGCCTGGCTCTATAGCAAAGTTAATTTAGAAGCGATTGCACGCACTTTGGAGCTATCCAATAATTATAATGTATTTCAACGCGACATAGTTGGTTACATCTTTCGTTTAAGTATTTTTGGGTAAGAGAATAGTATCTAAGTGTGCTGTTTATAATTCCTTCGTTAAAGTTTTCTGTTGTTTGTGTCATTTGTTTAAGTTTGTTTTTTTAAACAATTGGAACACCCTTATGGGAACTACGAAAATGTGGGTTGCATTAAGGTTTAAATAATTTTCACATTGGTAATCTTAAGTGTTTTGCAAACATAGGTACATTACATGAATAATTCAGTAGTTAAAGTGGGCGAAGCCGCGAGCGAGTCGCTAGTTACCCTATAAATTTTGTCCCACATACTTTCTTTGTCCTGAGTCGTGCAAAAATCTTTCCAACCTTGTGTACTCCTTTTGTCTACTTCATTTGTGTACATTTGTTTGGCTATAAGATATTCATCTACTACAAATCCCCTCCTTGAAGAAGTAGCATTCCTAATACGCCTTTTTTCCCTTAACGAATCGTTCTTAAGCTCCTCTAGCTCAGATGACCACCGTGGAGGCATTGTAACACCATTCCCTGCTTTGATACTGGGTATGGTTTCCTGACATGCATTATGAATAGCTTCCGTGTATGAGGATATAATGGCACCAAGCTGAGCTGATGTTGCCAATTTGTTAATGGAGTCAGCGCTTATATCCCTTTCCATCAGCTGTGACTTACAAATTTTCGTGAATTCCGACCACTTTGCCTTCTTAGTATTGTACTTACGCGTGGTATTCGGTTTCACATATTCCAGGGGTCCTCCTAGTTGCAAATTAAAAGTTAATGCGTTGTGGTCGGATGTTATTAGACTTCTGTTTACCTTCCAATCATCTATTTTGCCTAACAATGACGAGCTGTACGCGGTAACATCTATGATGCTTGAAGATATCCTGCCGTTTCTGAACGTTTCAAATGTTGGTGTATCTCCAATATTCAGGAGGTGGAGTCCCATGTCATTGAGGAACGCACTGTACTCTCTTCCTCTTTCGTCCTTTTTTGTACTTCCCCACCACATGCTCCAGGCATTAACATCCCCGCCCACTATTATATTTTTTGTACTGAGTCTTACACACGAGTTTTTAATATGAATGAATGTCTTTTTCTCCCTCTAGATATATGGACACTGCTCCAAAGATGAACTTTCCGGCTACTATCGTTACCGCCACCTCTGTCTCAGTTACCAGCTGTGAATCGTGGATAATCTTCAACTGATCCCCGAAAACTATGATCGCGGCCTTAACTTGTAGTTGCCTATTGGTTGTGCATTGTATCACACGGGTTCCGGGATACTCCTTCAGAATGCCACTCTTGCCCACGTATGGCTCCTGTATCATGGCTATCTCAATACCCTTGGTCTTTGCAACTTGCAGCAGTTCCAATGTTGCTATTTTGGCGCGATGCAGATTCACTTGAATAAAACGTAATTGCTGTTTCTGCAAATGGCAGACTCCATATTTATTAGATACCTTTGCGGTGCCTTTAGCAATATGCTATTTTTGATCTTGCAATGCATCCCACCTGGCACGCTCGTTGCATTCCATGCTAAATGCATTGTAATTTTGGTCTGTGCCTTTTGTCTTTGCTTCAGCACAATTTATACACAGAGGTGGGTTACCTTCTATTCTTTTATTGCATTATTCCCATGAATGCGCTTCTCGGCAGTGACTACAGAGGTCGTTCTTTTCTCGGCAAATTTTCTTGGTGTGTCCAAAGCCCAGACACTTGGTGCATTGCACGAGTGGGGAGTGATAAGCAACCGGAAATCTTTGTAGACCTATGTATACTTTCTCAACCCCCATGAACCTTTGATATAATTGTGGCGAAAGCTTTAGCATTATTGGGTGACACTCGTGGGGATTTCTTGCCCGTTTTCTATATTTAACTCTCATCATGTTCTCCTTTGTATTTATTCCGTTTAGAAGATGTTTATTTTGAACAAAAAGATTCTCCACAATTTTTGAATCTTTTAGATACGATAACACATCTTTAATTATTATCTGTGGGTTCCCGGCTTTTGCAACTTCCGCTTTTAAATTTTTGTCCAACATGACTCTTTTATTTACAAGATCCAGATCTTCCTTTGTGCTGCAGCGGATAATGACTTTTAGTTGCGACCTTTCCGCACCTGATCCACTGTACCTGTACCACTGGTACACTGTACCACTACTACCTGTCGCTCTTGTGTCAAGAACGTCCCTGATTTTCTCTATTACTTTATCGCTGGTGTTTTGCGGATCAAGGGATGATATAATCAATGTGTGGTTAGGCTTTGGTGGCGGAAGCTTCGCTGCCGCTTTGGCGTAAGTTATTGATGGACATTTTTTGCTTATTTTTATCGCTTGGGTTATTTCTTTATCGAGAGTAATCTCCGCAGGCAGTGATAGAGGTTTTTATTGTCTCAATATCTTTAATTCCGACGTGACAGCCTCAAGTCCCTCCGTTATTGGCTGCAGGTGTTCTTTTGTAAAAAGGGCTGGTAGGGGAGGGAAGCGTTCCTTTTCTTGTGCTATTTTTTTTTAGTGTGGTTTATTTATTGTTATTTCTGTGAGAATGGTTCCAAGCTGATCTTTTATTTGTAAATGGTCTTCCATGTGCTTCTCATGTAGAGAGTCTGCCTGTGCCTTGAGATGATCAAGAGCCTCATTTGTGCTGGTCCAGATAGCCGCCGTATTTTCCTGAGTTTTGGCGTGCAACCTTCTCATTTCGTCGAAATGGTTGGATTCCTTCTCCACGCTGATTTTGATGTCAGCGTGTTCCTTGCGATGCTGTTCTAGTTTGATGTTATCAGTTGACTTGTTTCAGTTGTGCTGATGTTATCAGTTGATTTTTGAGCGTCTGCTATCTGCCCATAGCGTTCCCTTGCCTCGAAGAACAACCAGTCCCTTACGGCTTTTGTAGTCTTATGTGACTCATTAATTTCCTCTCTCGCCATTTTTAAATCATCTACTAGTTCTTTATATATATTTGAATTTATTTGAGCAGTTTGTAGGTGCGTTCTTTCTATTTTAATTACCTCAGCAGCGTTCCTTGCTCTTTCCTTTTCCAGATTGTTTATATGTCTTGACCTGGAATCAGAAAGTGCAAGGACGATCTCATAAAGAGATTGGAGGCATTCTAATGCAATCGTCTTATACTCTTTTTTCATATTTGCATTTTAATTTCTGCGAATTTATTCCGCGGAGCCGTGTGCACTGTTCGGTTGTTTGATGTTGAATCGATTCAACACAGCAGATTACACTCCCCGTTTTGCTTGACTTCAGTAATGCCTTTGGTTCTGTGGATTTCGATATCATACTTGCTAAGGTCACTTAACATATCTCCTAACGCAATTGACCTATTTTCGTAGTTACCTGTTTGGGCGTCGGCAACGCATACAAATCCATGAATCATCCTCTGACTGGTCTCCTGTAGTTGCTGGCGTTCCGCGGGTGGCGTGTTATCTCCTTTGTTATTTTCTGTATTTACTAATACTATCTCTCAATACGTTTCTTCTCTCTACTATTTGTATGCAGATGATCTTCAAATCTACCAATCAAGCCAAACTACCTGAGTTACCTCTTGCTATTAAAGCAATAAATGAAAACTTGGAGAATATATACACATGGAGTAAGTCATTTGGTTTACGACTGAATCCTATTAAAACGCAGCTTATTGTAGTTCGCAGTGCAAAACTTATATCCAAAATAGACTTCTTCTCTTTACCACTCGTATTTCTTGACGGTGTTATTATACCTTATAGTAAATCTGTAAAAGATCTGGGGCATCATATTGGATCAAAACATGTCTTGGGACTCACAGCTATGTGATGTGAGCAGGAAGATGTTTACTTCCCTAGGATCTCTTAAACGGTTACGCAATTTTCTTCCTATATCTACTAAAATTGCGTTAGCAAATACTCTCCTTCTACCGATTTTTGATTATGCTAGTCTTTGCTATCTAGATCTAAGAAAGGAGCAATTAAATAAACTTGAGCGTCTTCAAAATGTATGTATACTATTCATATTTGGTCTACGTAAATATGATCACATTTCCGACTTCCGAAAAAAGCTCAAGTGGCTCCCTATTCGGCTTCATAGGAATACTCACATACTTCATCTTTTTTTTTTTATTTATTATGACAATAAAAGTTACATAGGAAATTATGCTATGTCCTACAAAACTGTTCATAAGTTTGACTGTAGGATCGCGAGTTTCTTATATAAGAATAATAAAATAAAATAAATAAATAAATCAGCTTCACGCTGTATCCCGCACACAGCAGGGTAGGCAGAGAGAACCTAGTGTTTTTAGACACTCCGTTCCCCACTTTCTGCCGATTTCTGGAGGCATTGCGTGTTGAGTGGCAGAACTCAACGCCGCGCTTAGCCTCGACACCAGAGCGAAGAAATGGAAATATAAATTTAAGTAAATATTTCATCTCCTCGAGTGGGGATCGAACCCACAACCAGTCGGTTTACAGTCACACTTTGTGCCGCTGCGCCACGACTGGCCTCTGATAAGAATAATAATAACAAAAAATAGATATTACAGCACTAGTTACAATTTAGCTGTTATCATTGTGTGTGTGTTAAAAGTTTCAACTGTTCAAATTTTTTGAACAGTTGATAGAAAATATTTTTTAAGTTTAAATTTAAACATACTTAAAACTGGTTCTCGGCGTATGTCCTCAGGCAAACTATTAAGTATGTAAGGTATACGTTTCTTCAGCGTTCTATCACCATAATAGTTATGCACTTTAGGTATTTCAAATTTTCCTGCGGACATACACCGGGTGCCATGTTCATTATCGACTAATTTAAGGTCAAGCTCTCGATTGTTATGGTTGTTTACAGCCAAGAGATATTTATGTTTTAAAGTAATTGGGAGTATGTTACAGATTTTAGATAATTTTGAATAATCTCCTTTACAATTTTCTTTTGTTTTTTTATTTACTAGGAGTTTTAAAAATCTTAACTGCAAAGCTTCAAGCTTAATTATATATGATAAAAATGCAAGACCATAGCTATCAAGAGCGTAGGCCAGTATTGAATCTACTAATGAAAAATACAAGCATTTTAGTGTATCAGCTGGAACTTTAAAACTTAAATTATAAAATTTACTGAGGAGCAATCTTAATTTATTACAAAGATAATCAATATGGTAGACCCAGGAGAGGTTCTTGTCGACTTTAAAACCCAGATAGGTAACACAATCTACTTTTTCAATAGGTTTACACTTTTTACTGTATTCTGTTCAATCCGACCTCTCCTCCGTACCTAAAGGAACGTTTTGAATTTTTGGGCAGCTCACATCCTCGACGTCTGCGATCCGATAACAGTCTGGTGCTAAAAATTCCACTATATTCCTCGTCATTTTATAGTGACTCATTTACAGTTACTGCGTGTCGGTTATGGAACGCCCTACCCTTGAATGTCAGGAATTCAAAAACGTTCCCTACTTTTAAAAAACGGCTTAAACAAGACTTCCTTTCTTTTTAAATCTCTTTTTTTTCAATACTGTTAGTATGTATGAATATATATATATATATAAATATATATATTCATACATACTAACTATTCTATTATGTATGAATTTGGTGCAATAAAGAATATATATATATATATATATATATATATATATATATATATATATATATATATATATATATATATATATTCTTTATTGCACCAAATTCATACATAATAAAACATACATTTAGAAATTTCATTCACAATGGTGGACTTATGTCTAGACGAGATCTCTTCCAGCCAACCCGTGGAAGTAGATAAGTGCAAAGTAGCGGGAAAGACAAGAAGACAGTGCGGTGAAATTGAGAATTAAAAAAAAAAGCAATAATAAACCTAAAAATAGTAATAATAACAAAAACGGAATCTCCATATATATAATAAAAGGATAGAAAAGTCAATTCTGTACATGAAAGATATAAAAAAAATAAAAATTAGGTCGGTTAATATGTCGATTATAGAACCTAAAAAACCACTCAGCAGAATTCTTGTCTGCCTGTCTGTCTGTCTGTCTGTCTGTCGGTTTGTTTGTGCGTCAATCACGCAAAAACTACCTGACAGAAATTGATGATTTTTTGCATGGTGTTAGCCTAGAGCCTCAAGGTACATTTTTTTTGGGTTTCATTCCGAATTTCATGATAGTTTTCTTTAAAAAAAATAATAACTGAAAAATATAAATTACCTAAAATACCGATAACTACTGTATGAAATTAAATTATTTTTGGCATGGTAATAGTTCAAAGCCTAATGTCACTTATAGGATAGTTTTTATCATGGAGTATAAAGATTTTTTTGTAGAAAAAATTACATAATTATATTTTTTAATAAAAAAAATCGACTTCTTCAATTTCAACCGGATTTCACACTCTGAACTTAACTAAACTTTCACCAAACTACCCCTTATATGTACCCTTTCTATTAAAAAAAGAATCATTAAAATCGGTTGAATTGATATTGACTTATACGTTCATTTGTCGCGCATATACTTGCGCGACAAATGAACGTAAACGAAATTCAACCGATTTTAATGATTCTTTTTTTATTAAAAAGGGTACATATAAAGGGTAGTTTGGTGAAAGTTTAGTTAAGTTCAGAGTGTGAAATCCAGTTGAAATTGAAGAAGTCGATTTTTTTTATTAAAAAATATAATTATGTAATTTTTTCTACAAAAAATTCTTTATACTCCATGATAAAAACTATCCTATAAGTGACATTAGGCTTTGAACTATTACCATGCCAAAATTAATTTAATTTCATACAGTAGTTATCGGTATTTTAGGTGATTTATATTTTTCAGTTTTTGTTTTTTTTTAAAGAAAACTATCATGAAATTCGGAATGAAACCCAAAAAAAATGTACCTTGAGGCCCTAGGCTAACACCATGCAAAAAATCATCAATTTCTGTCAGGTAGTTTTTGCGTGATTGACGCACAAACAAACCGACAGACAGACAGACAGACAGACAGACAGACAGACAGACAGACAGACAAGAATTCTGCTGAGTGGTTTTTTAGGTTCTATAATCGACATATTAACCGACCTAATTTTTATTTTTTTTATATCTTTCATGTACAGAATTGACTTTTCTATCCTTTTATTATATATGGAGATTATATATAAAACAGGTTAAAACA
The DNA here is from genome assembly GCA_030704555.1 of Heliconius charithonia. Classification (NCBI taxonomy): domain Eukaryota; kingdom Metazoa; phylum Arthropoda; class Insecta; order Lepidoptera; family Nymphalidae; genus Heliconius; species Heliconius charithonia. The sequence continues at coordinate 9,222,800 of CM060828.1, forward strand.
GTGCATATGAAGGTATCCTCCTGTAGTATAACTATTTTCAATTACTATCAACACTACATTGTCGATACTAATGTGATATTACAATACATTTTGAATATTTTTCCGCCGTTATGATGACATAGACATTTTTTTTAATTTGAAAAAATAATATATTAACTATAAGAACGTTGGTAGTTATTCAAAAGGTATAAGAAAAAAATACCTAAACTATGCTTCTTCGCAAGTTGTTGTAATAACTATTGGTATCAATTTTCCAAAAAATCACTATAAATATTAAATTAGCTCAATTATACAGAGTTTTTTTGTTAGGACCACTTTAAATGAAACCACAGTTTAACTACTCTATAAAAGCCTATTACATATTAAATTAAAAACCCGAAAATAAAAAAGTTATTTTTTCAAACAAAATAAATAATAAAATTATCGTTGTAAAATAAAATACAATTTGTCAAGAACGACGCACGCACACATAAACCTATCAAAGGGAAACCGCCGCATACGCTTCATTGCGAAATCGAGTCGTAGGTTTTGGCGGCAAAGTTTAAAGTTCTAAACATTTTAGTACTATTTTTGTAGTAGTATGTGTTTACATTATTGGTACCTATGCGTAACCGCGTCATACGAAATATAGATATGAATAAACATTGTGAAATGAGAAAAAAACCTACGCCTTCACTGTTGATGTATCTTGCTTAAATTCTTTAGGTACGGGTTTAAACTATTTTACCCTATATGCCCAATTGTAACTGTAACGGGACGTTGTGGGTCCGATCCACACATGCAGGATTGAATTATAATTTAATAATGTTTTCATTTCGCACATCAGTCACACATTATACCCAATATCTTACACTAAGTTGCCCTACTAAGGGCGGGATAAAGCGTGGATCTGGTTTTAACTTTATGTGAACCGATTAAAATAAAGTCCAGTCCAGTTGAGGCCAGTGGGCCGAGCACGAAAAATATTCGAGTCCGTATTGTAAACGTATCGAGGTAACGATACGATTACAAAGTTCGAAGCACGAACCATAGCGTATCGACTATCGAGGACTCGATACGATTAAGTAGGTGACGTCATGCTAACGAGACTTAGAGATGTCACTGAGCGAATGAAATGGACGTTCAAAAACTAAATAAAAGAGTGAATGTTAAAACATTCAATTAAAATGTTTATTTATTTTAATTTACATTACAATTTACGTTGAAAATGAAGAAAAATCTATGAAAATATTACGAAAAATATAAGTAAGTTATCAAGATTGAAAGAAATTCAATCCTTTTGTATATTTAAAACAATATATATCTTGCGGTTTCTAAACGAATCCACTTGACACCCCGCCAATTATAACTAAGTTTGTATTTGTTTTGTAAGCAATTATAGTAAGTTTTATTTCTTTATTATTAAAAAAATAATAATGAAAACGAGCTACTTACAGTATTTAACCATGGTGGAATTCATGGAAGCGTGAGTATAAATTTAGTATGAATTATATTATATTTAAATAGTTGTATTTAGTCTTAAAAATAAAAACATGTAATAATCTAAGTAAGGTATTATGAAATTTGTATTTTAGGAATGGCGATTTATCTAAACCCTCAGGAGGTCCACGAGGTCGCCATTTTATTCAAAAAAAATGGAGAGAGTTAATGAATAAATTAAATAGTGATGGAAACGGGGACCCTAGGACTGAGGAGAAATGGCGCAAGGTATTGGAAATTATATTTTAGGTATAAATGCTTGATTATATATAAATGTTTCTTTTATTTAATATTTATATTTGTTAATTAAGGTCTGGAGTGATTACAAAAATAATGCAAAGAAGAAATTTGCAAGAATGAAAAGGGCTGCTAGTGGTACTGGTGGAGGGCCTGCACTCCAATTATCGCTGACTGACCTTGAAAGTCGAGTCATTCAGATAGTTGGAGTGCAGTCAGCTATTGGCATTGCAGTGGAGGAAGCTGGATTTCCATTGGTAAGCAATATTTTATATCGTTTTCTTTATAAAAACAATAAAGATACAGTAAAGTTATTATGTCATTTCAGAATAAAGTTATTGAGGCTCCTCAAGCTCAAACAGACGAGTCAGTCTCCAAAATCTGTTTGGAAGTGAATGATTCTGGTAAAAAAATATTATTAATATTTTTTTGAGATGTTTTGCTATAATTCTGTTAGGAATGGTGTATATATTTCACTGTAAAAAATACTTTTTAATACATTTAGAGTTTGGAGTTTTTATTATTTAGCTTCAATTGCAATTAATATCAAACAATTAATTCAACCAAATGCATCCATTATTATTGTTTTGTTTTTAATGACAATTGAAACTATACTTGGCCTCTGTTAATAAAAGAAACTTATAGGTTAATTTTATATTGTAGATTGGAATACTCCAGGCACAAGTAGCCAACCTACTGTTGAAACTTTGCAGTCAGAACAGGCAGAGGCTGAGGCTTCATTTGCTCCAAACAATGCTTGGAGAAAAATGGACACCATTACCACAAAAGCCTAAAGAAAATTTGGCCAAATTATTTATAGATGTGGATAGGAATGCAAGGGAGTATGCCAGAGAGCGTGAAAGGGCTAATGATGAATTGGAAAGAGAAAGATTAAGATTAAAAGAGCTAGAAATACAAGAGAGAGTAAGACAGAGGGATGTAGAGCTGCATTTGCAGAATCAATGGCTGGAATTTATGACAGAGGCAATGAATGTTTTTGTAAGATACATTGATAAACGTTAGATTAAGAATTTTTTTTTGTGAACTGTGATTTTGTTAATTCTTATTTTAAAGACTGATTAGGAATGACTGATTAGGTTTTGATTATGTGATCCAGTTGAAATTGAAGAAGTAGTTTTTTATTTTGTTACAAATTGTTTATTTTTTTATTGTTAATATTATATTTATTAGTAAATGTAAATGTAAAAAAAAGTAAAACATGTAAATGTTTGTTAATTTTTTGATTAAAAGAAGAAATAAAAAATATAAATTTATTAATGCAGTCTATTAATTCTTTCAACTAATATGCTTCTTACAGCTCTACCCATCATCAAATCATCTGCTGCATTGTCTTGAAAAATAGCTGTTGGTCGGCGAGTAATAATGGAGTTTTGCTGTTCTGGTTCATGGCATGGCACATGGAAATTCATGGCTAAATTGTGCAACACGCAACAGGCATTTATTATTTTTGCACACTTCTCTGGTGTATAATGCAGCGTGCGATCTTTACACAAACAACGCCAACGATTTTTCAAAAGACCAAAAGTATTTTCTATGGTTACTCTTGTTTTTCCGTGAACTGTGTTATATTTACAAGATGGAGTTCCATCAGCGGCATCAAGAATCGGTGTCATTAACCAAGGTCTTTGCGGGTAGCCTGAATCACCTGTAATTATCCAATTATTATATTAATTACTGTGGTCATACGAAAATACTTTTGTATATTTTCGCAAAAATTCAGAGATGGCAGTTTTAAACATATTTTAAAAAGACGAGAAAAATAGAATACATAATCATAATTAGGAAGTAGGTAACATTTTTTTTAGTACTAACCTAATAGCCAAACTTGCTCATTACTTTGATGTATTGCTCGCATGTAATTATTGGCTACACTATTTTCCCAAACAAATGCATCGTGGGTAGCTCCTCCATATTTTGCATTTACATTAAGGATTTTGCAGTCGCTGTCACATATCTGGAATTAAATTATAAGCACATTATCTTACTATATATGAAGTTATATGCTGTATGTGTATTCAATATAAAATTAAAAATAAATGTGCTAACCATTTGTACATTTAGAGAATGGAAATGCTTCCTACAGTAAAATAAATGTTCCGTTTCTTTGTTAGGCTTAACAATATGGAAATGGGATCCATCAATGCATCCTACAACTCCAGGAAAACCAAACTTCTCATAAAACCTGTAACATAGAGCAAAATTTAATATTTACAATAAATTTACATTCACATACAATTTCCATTACAATTAAAGACATACTTATGTTTAATTATATCCCTCTCAGCTTTCTTGCTTGGAAATTTTATAAATTCATTTATTACCGCAGGGGTGATTATTGCATCAGTCACTTCGTTGACAAATTTGCTGATTGTAGTTTGACCTAAATATTTGGCCATTCCTACAATTCGCTGGTATGATCCAGTGGCATAAAAAGACAGCGCGCTTAGAACCTGCGAAACATATCTCATATTAATATTTTCTTTATTGTTACATTGATTTTATATGTATATTCTATGTGAACGGCGGTGGGGGATACCCAACCTCTATTATCCTAAGAATAACATTAGCATAACTTAATTTTTTAACTATAGTAGTATACTATACATTTCATTGGCAAATAATTAGTAACTATGCATATATATAATTACCTTAAGTTCTAAACTAACTCTGGAACTCGATTTTAATGATGTTTTTTGACGGAGTTGCTCAGTCAAAAATTTAAAAGCTTTTTTATTTAACCTATATCTATTTTTAAACTTCGTGTCATTTATATCCATAGGATCAATATTTTTTCTTAGTTTAGCTCTTCTTGTTATTTCGCTGTAATAATAACAAAACAATAAATTTATACACATAATTCATAATTTATATATAAACGATGATTATTTACTTCTAACTTACCTAGTGTTCCTTATTCCTTCTTCATTTTCTAGTAAACTTGCACCAAGAAAATAATATAAAGGGGAACGTTCGTATAGCGACTGTCTTTGCATAGTGGACGTTATTTAATTATTAATAATAAATAATAATATTCTAAAAACATGTACAAATAAAAAAATCAAAAAGAATTCCCAATAACACTACAAAATTATTTTAAAACGGTGATTTACTAACGAAACGAAAGTGTTCTCACTGACAAATATTAACCGAATGAAGTCCCGTCGTGCTCGATGGCCAATCTTCGACGTTTTCGTTACCGTATGTCAAAATGGCCGTTCGTGCTACCAATTTTGTTTACTGCGTTCGAGTATCTCGATATTCGAACGTAAGACGATACGAAAAATGGTTCGTGCTGCCGTGAGCTAGTTCCTTTTACGCACGGTAGGGGCGCTGTTCAATTCCTATACAAATTGCTCTCGATAACGATACGAATACTTTTTCGATAGTTTTTCGTGCTTGGGCTACAGTCGTGGCGCAGCGGCACAAAATGTGACTGTAAAACCGACTGGTTCTCTGAGTTCGATCTCCACACGAGGAGATGAAATATTTACTTAAATTTATATTTCCATTTCTTGGCTCTGGGGTCGAGGTTAAGCACGGCGTTGCGTTCTGCCACTCAACACGCAATGCGTCCAGAATTCGGTAGAAAGTGGGGAACGGAGTGTCTTAATACTAGGTTCCTCCCTCTGACTAGCATGAAGCTGCTTAAAATAAAACTAATGCTTAATATTTAAGGGCAGTTTGCCAGAAACACAAACAAACAAAATTTTTGAGATTATCGTGAAGAAACGCACATATAGTAAGTATCGATAAGTTGTGTTTTTATTTCAAACATTCAATTGAAGATTCTTATGGGAGGTACGAAAATGCGACCTAAAGTTTTAACAACTTTCTCATAAAAAACTTCATTACATTGCAAACATACATTATAAGTATATCAAAACACGAACATAATTTCTAATCCATTTTTCTAAAAACTTAAAAATATAACAGACTCGCCATTCACATTAACTCCAAAACTTTCCCAATGGAGTTCTCTTAAGATTGATTCTAATACTTTTGAGAATAGCTTTAGTGACAGGGGGTTTCCCTCTCCGTCTGACACCTTTTTCTATTCAAAAAGACTATACTACGACTATGTCTATATAAACGTTTTTTATCAATCAAATTCATATATGTTCTACTCCTTGTTTTATTTGAGCCTCCCATATCTTTCCTTCTAGTATTGAATCAAAATGAACAAAACTTTGCTACAATCAATAAATGCTATGTAGTATGTGAGCTGGTTTCGTTGTACTTCTCCAAGACTTGACAAGTTTCATGAATTTGGTCCTTATGAAATCCTGTCTTGTGTGTTTTTTTTTTTTTTTTTTTTTTTTTATGGAAAAGGACAAGGCAAACGAGCGTTCGGGTCACCTGATGGTAAGTGATTGCCGCCGCCCACGGCCCCGTGCAACACCAGAGGAGCTACAGGTGCGTTGCCGGCCTTTAAGGTGGAGATAGACGCGCTTTTTGAAGGTACCCATGTCATATCGACCTGGAATCACTGCCGCGGGTAGGCCATTCCACAGTTCTGTGGCGCGTGGAAGGAAGTTCCTACGAAACCGCACAGTAGTGGATTGCCACGTATCCAGGTGGTGTGGATGATATTGTAGCTTATGACGTACCGTGCGGTTAGAAAATTCGGCGGCAGGTAACAGGTCAAACAGTTCTTCAGAACACTCCCCATGGTAAATGCGATAGAGAACGCAAAGCGAGGAGACGTCTCTACGCAAAGCCAAAGTATCAAGCCTTTCACAGATCATTGGGTCCCCAATGATTCGAGCGGCTCTACGTTGTATGCGATCAAATGGTTCAAGCTGATACTGGGGTGCACCAGCCCAGAGGTGAGAACAGTACTCCATATGAGGCCGAACCTGGGCCCTATATAGGGCCAAACGGTGTTTTGGCGTGAAGTACCGTCTCGCTCTGTTGATGACCCCCAGTTTCTTGGAGGCCAACTTGGCCTTGCTTTCCAGATGATCGCGATACTGGCAGTCACTCGAAACATTAAGGCCCAATATACTGATACTGGGCGCGGCTGTAAGAGGAGTGTTTTGAAAAACTGGCGATATGATAAATGGGATTTTTTTTTGTGGTTAACGCGCAAACTTGTGTCTTCAGGGGGTTGAACTGAACTAAGTTCCTTTCACCCCATGAGGAGACATTGTTGAGGGATGCCTCAATTGAAGACACAAGTTTATTTCGGCACTGTTCAGCGTTTTCCCGAGAAAGACTTGCTCGGCCGGAGTAAACAGCGTCCACTGTGCTATCATCTGCATAGCAATGAATGCTAGAATCCTCTAACATGTCATTGATATGCAAAAGAAACAGCGTAGGGGACAGCACGCAGCCTTGGGGAACGCCAGCGTTCACAGGCATATGTTTTGAGCAAAAACCGTCGACAGCGACCTTGATGCTGCGCCCAGTGAGAAAGCTGGCGATCCATTTGCATAAATTCTCGGAAAGCCCATAGGATGGAAGTTTAGCCAGGAGCGCCTTATGCCAGACTCGATCAAAGGCCTTCGCCATGTCCAAACCAACTGCCAGGCCCTCTCCCTTGCTTTCAATAGCCGCTGCCCAGCGGTGGGTAAGGTAAACCAGAAGATCACCGGTTGAGCGACCATGGCGGAAGCCATATTGTCGGTCATTAATCAATCGGTGATCCTCTAGATAAACCAAGAGCTGGCTATTGATGATGCTCTCCATGACTTTAGAGAGCAGGGAGGTGATGGCAATAGGCCTGTAGTTAGATGGATCGGACCCATCGCCTTTCTTTGGGATCGGGTGGATAAGAGCGCTCTTCCATGAGTCTGGGACTACGCCGACTGAGTAAGAGTGCCGAAACAAACGCGTTAGCACCGGTGTCAGCTCAGGAGCACAAGAACGGAGCACTAAGGGAGAAATGCCATCTGGCCCGCTCGACTTGTGGATGTCCAAAGAGGACAGAGCTCGCCTAACAGCTGTTTGGTTAAACTTAACCTCAGGCATTGAGCTCTGGCACCGCGGGATGGTCGGCGGCGTTGATCCTTGGTCATCCAAAGTCGAGTTTGAGGCAAAGAGAGCGCCCAGGAGATCGGCTTTCTCTTTTGCCGTGTGGACCAAAATGTCATTTCCCGTGCGTAATGGCGGAAGCGAAGGCTGGCTAAAGTTGCCAAGTGCCGCCTTTGAGAGCGCCCAGAACTGATGAGTTCCGGACGGATAGCTCTCAAGCTTCTCGCCAATTTTGGCGATATGCTCGGACCTTGCTCTGGCAATTTGCCGCTTAAAGAACCTGGAGGCTCGATTATACTTCCTTTTTGAGGTTTTCACCTCCGGATCCTTAGTAACCAGTGCCTCAGCCCAGATTTGATATGCCTCGCGTTTGCTAGAGGCAGCAAGCTTGCAAGACGTATCAAACCAAGGCTGTGACTTGCCACCGATTGGCACTACAGCACTAGGAATATAAAGTTCCATGCCCTGTAGGACCACGTCGGCAACAGCAGCGGCACAGGTACTAGGATCATCAGAAGAGAAGCAAACCGGCCCCCAGGGATAAGATGAGTAAAATGTACGCATCCCATCCCAATCTGCTGACTTGTAGTGCCAGACGCGACGAGTTGCGGGTGATCTGCAGCTGTCGCGCTTAATGGGCACGACACTCCGCACCAGGCAGTGGTCAGAGGACCCCAAGGGGGCATCGACGACAACCTGGTACTGCTCTGGATGTGAAGTCAGCAGAAGGTCCAATAAAGAGGCATTGTGGTTGTCCACGTCCGGGAGTCGCGTAGGCGACTCAACCAATTGGGACAGTCCGTTTGCCACAGCAAGGTCAAATGCAGCCCTCCCCGCGTGGTCGGTGGTGCGTGATCCAAGCCAACTGGCATTGTGCGCATTAAAATCGCCAAGTATCACGACCTCAGCGGAGGGAATCTGTGAGAGCATATCGTCGATAGCCGATTGAATGTGCTCCATGAGCCGATCCGTTTCTGCATTACCACTGTGGGACCTGTAAAGGCATGCGTAGACTCGGGCACGATCGTCCGAGTCAACACGGAGCCAGATGGTAGACAGGTCCCGACCTTCAAAATGGGCAAGACGACGGAAACTTAGGTCCTCCCTTACGAACACAGCGACCCCGGCATGAGGCATAAAGTTATGTTCTATTTTGTAGCCGGGGTATTGGAGATAGGCTGTGTCGCTTGGTCGGGCAATTTGAGTCTCCGTCAGGAATAACAAAGCCGGCCGTGCCGTCTCGAGGTGGTGGTGGACGGCATTTAAGTTGGAATGTAGACCCCTGATATTGCAAAAGTCCACGTTGAGCGTGGAAGGGGTTGCCGTGGAGCGTACGTCTCGTTTGCCCTGTCTATAGCGCGGAACTTTGCCCTCCCCAGAATTCGAAGGGCAGCCTGAGTTTGGAGACTCAGGGAGGGATTCTCCAGCACCGGAGGTGCTGGTACCCTCCTGGGGTAGTTTCTCTTTGAGTGCCGCTATCATATTCCAGGGAGGGGTGGGGGGTTGGGCTCCGGAGCCCGGCATTACCTAGTGCGAAACGCAGTGGCATAAAGCCACTACTTAACGCCGGTATTAAATGCCGGGGGTGGTATGATCCGGTCGAGTCTGCCCATGCGTGTTGCCATTGCTGGCGACGTGACTCTACCACACGTACTTCAGTCGCCTTTTACGACACCACCAGTACCAGGATGATCCTATTCTTAGCCGGGATCACACGGCAAAAATGGCATGGGAGGTACGAAAATGCGACCTAAAGTTTTAACAACTATCTCATAAAAAATCTTCATTACATTGCAAACATACATTATAAATATATCAAAACACGAACATAATTCAGTGTGTTAAGTAAATAATTCTGTGGTTTAAGCGGGCGAAGCCGCTAGCGGGTCGCTAGTATATAAATATAAACATAAATATAGCTATACAGAATAAATAATACAATATAACAAATATATATATATATATATATATATATATATACATATTTATATACTAAATTAAATTAAATTTAATTAAATTAGCTTCACGCTATATCCCGAACACAGCAGGGTAGGCAGAGGGAACCTAGTGTTTTTTTTTTTTAGACACTCCGTTCCCCACTTTCTGCCGAATTTTGGAGGCATTGCGTATTGAGTGGCAGAACTCAACGCCGCGCTTTGCCTCGACACCAGAGCGAAGAAATGAAAATATAAATTTAACTAAATATTACATCTTCTCGAGTGGAGATCGAACCCACAACCAGTCGGTTTTACAGTCACACTTAGTACCACTGCGCCACGAGTGGCCTCTATAATATAAAAAATACATATTCTATATAATATAAATATATATGCATAAAAAATATTTTTACAATAAGTATATAGATTAACAAAAAGAAAATAAGGCTTTAGATTAAGATGAAGTAAAGTTACCACTATTTAACCACTGTATTGATCAAAATTAGGTGTCTAACGTTGCAAGGAGATGTTGTTTTAAATGGAATTTGAAGGAATTTATGGAAGGGCTTTTCTGGATTGCTTTAGGGAGTTGATACCACAGGGATGCGGCGTATACAGATAAGGATTTCTGAAAGAATTTGGTGTTACTCTTCGGTACGTTAAGTGTCGGTATAACACCAGACCTCCTTGAGCGTGTAGGGATAGGTAGAACGTTAAAGCGGGAACGAAGATAACAAGGAAAATTCTGGTAGTTAAGGATCTTAAAAAGGAGTGAAAGGATGGGCATATCTCGGCGAAGTCGGATTGGGAGCCAATTAAGCTGAGCACGAAATTGGGAGACGTGGTCATATTTGCGCAAACCGAAAACAAAGCGTATGACGAGATTTTGGAGTCGCTCTAATTTGTTAAGAAGCTCCTCGGTCACATCCAAATAACAAACATCGGCGTAGTCGAGAATAGGCAAAAGAAGGGATTGTGCAACCATAATTTTGGTTTTATGAGGTAGGTAGTATTGGAGACGCTTAAGAGAACGAAAGGAGAAATGCATGCGTCTGCTGATATTGTTAATGTGCGGTACCCAGGACATGTTACTGTCAAATATTAGGCCCAAATTTTTTACTTTGTCACAGTATTCGATTTCTACTCCTGAATACAGGAGCCTCGGCGTTGAATTCCAATTAATTTTATGTCTAAGTTTGCTGCTTCCAATGATTATAGATTGTGACTTACCTGGATTTACTAACAGTCCGACAGACTCGGCCCAAGTCAAAATAGCAGCGATATCATTATTTAAAGCCGCGATAGTCTCCGGCAAATCGCTAAAATTGCAGTGCCGGTATAATTGCAAATCATCTGCATACAGATGGTAGGGAGAAGAAATTATTCTAGATACATTATTTATAAAAACAGAAAATCGCAGTGGAGAATGAACACCGCCTTAAGGAACGCCAGCAGTGATATCTAACCACGTCGATGTGACATCATTAGATTTTACGCATTGCTGACGACCTGAAAGGTAGGAGCGAAACCAGCTTAAGGCTGCGGACGAGATATTGACTGCACGAAGAGAGCCCAGAAGTATATCAAAATCAACACAGTTAAATGCGCTGCTGAAATCTAGCAGTACCATTACAGTGAGCTTGGTGTTATCCATAGCACACCGAATGTCCTCCGTGATATTCAGCAACGCACCAACCGTGCTGTGAAAGGGTCGGAAACCAGATTGGAAAGGACACAGAAAATTGTTAGAGGAGAGGAAAGAATACAGTTGATTGTTTACTAAGGATTCCAGTACTTTGGATAGGATTGGAAAGATAGAAATGGGACGATAATCGGTGACTCTAGAGGGATTGGAGGTTTTTGGTAAAGGAATGACATAAGCGTACTTCCATTGTGCGGGAAAAACATTACATGTCAGTGAGAAATTAATAATGTGGGTGACCACTGGTGCAATGTATTCCAACACAGGAAGGATCATGTCAAGGCTGATACAGTCACTTCCAAAGGATTTAGTGGATATAGATTCGATACAATTCTTGACTTCAACTTCAGTTACAGTTAGAAGAGATAGAGTCGGGTAGGACAGTAGAATATAAAGATTTCAGTGTTTCAGATTTAGTTGAAGATTTAGCTCTATCACGTTTAGACATCGTTCTTTTAATAACTGGTGTTAGCCAGGGAGCAGGTGCATGCTTCATACGAACTGGTCTCACCGGGGCATGTTTGTCGTAAATGCGAATCAGTTCAGTGGTTAAAGAGTCTACCATACTGTCAATATTTGTTGATGACATTATGGGTGACCAGTCGATGTTCCTCACATCCTCTCTTAAGCATTCTAGATCTATATGCTTAAAATAGCGTTGGAAAAGTATTTTGCGTCTAACCTTGGGAGGGCGTAATTTATACGAAAGAAAAATTAAGTCATGAAAAGAGAATGGAGATGTCATTTGTTCATGATAAACAACGAGATTAGGGTTAGAGACGGAGATGAGGTCAATAAGAGAGGGTCTACAGTTAGGAAAGTAATGGGTGGGACACGACATCGGTAGAATATGTAAATTATAGGACTCATATAATGCTTTTAATAAATTCGATATTGTATCATTTTTTAATAGACAAGTGTTTAAATCGCCCGTACAAATAACATGCTCGTATTAAGGTGAAAAATATTCCAGAACACCTTCCAAAGTACTAAAATAATTAATTTTATCATTTGGGGAGTATAAAGTCCCCAAAAGAATTTTTGTATGGCTTAACGTAATTTCCACAAAAAGATATTCTAGAGTTCCTATCGACTGATTAGGGGAGCAGGCAATAATACGGGCAGTAATGTTGTTGCGAAGGTAGATACCGACTCCACCACCACCTTGTAAAGTACGGTCATTGCGAAGTAACTGATAACCTGGGATATTGTAACTAACAAAGGAAAGGGAAGGTATTAACCAGGTCTCAGATATACATATACAGTCGACTATGCCGGAGCTAAAGGATGCGAGAAGATCTGAGTAATGAGCAGGAATGCTCTGAGCGTTGATATGCACCAAGGAAAAAGTATTAGATGGATTGATTAAAGTCTACAAGTGGTTCGAAATCAGAAAGTGAAGAGTGATTACTTTCAGCGCTGTCATAATCACTATTTGAGCAAGAAAAGTATTCATCATCAATGAGCATACTTTATTAACGTTATATATGTAAATGCAAATAAATAAATATATTATATAATATAAAATAGTAGTATATGTGATATAAATATAAACTTTATAAATATTATAATAGATAAATAAATAAATAAAAATAAAAAAAATAAAAAGTCAATACAAAAATCACAAATTAAATTATATCCACGTGCAAATTGAAAAACAAATTAACACTAAAAAAAAGTTACATAAATATATCATTTTAAGTTATTACTATACACTATTTATTAAAAGGATAAAACAAAACGGAACGTAACACCCAAAGACCAACAACCAAAAACGAACTAAACAATGTAAATTTACAAATGGAATTGTGTATAGTCTGTGTGACAGAATGACATTTGACAAGCAAGGCAAGGTACTCATACTGTCATCAGCTAGATGTCAATTGTCAAAACAAAATTTTAAGCGTTACGTGTGAAATTTTAATAATTTAAAGTAAAAAATAGGACATGAATGTAACCTACTCTAGTCAAAAATATATATACGTAACAAACTATGTTATTACACCAGCAATTCAATAAAAACTGGAGAAATTAAGATAAGTAAATAACATCCAACCAATTTAATTGTTGTCAGCTAATTTCATAACAGAACTTCTTCTCTTCTTCCTGGCAATAATCCCGGCTATTTGCCAGGGTCTGCCTTCCTACTCAACCTACTCCACTTTGCACGGTCTTTAGCGTCCTCGGTGGTTAGACCATTGGCTCTCATGTCCTGCTTCACGACATCCAACCAGCGCTTCCTTGGGCGTCGTCCGAGAGGTCTCACTCCAGGGACTGACATAGCAAGGCACTTGCATCCGACATAGTTCTTAGGCCGGCGCGTAACGTGACCAAACCATCTCAGGCGACGCTCTTGGAGCTTATCCGCTACATCACGGACTCCAAGACTACCTCGAATGAATGTGTTGCGTATGCGGTCAGACCGCGTTACGCCGCACATCCACCTCAGCATCTTCATTTCCGTGACGTGAAGCTCCTAAGTGTGCCGAGATAGTACTGGCCAACATTCGCTGCCGTATAAAAGAACCGGTCGAATGATGCTCTTGTATATCAGACCCTTGAGTTTGGGCGGTATCCTGCGATCGCAGACCACGCCAGTGACCTCTCGCCATTTGGCCCAAGCAGCGCTTATCCGGCTATAGACATCGTGATCGATGCCTCCAGACTCGTGCATAACGGATCCAAGGTACCTGAACTTTTCCGACTTAACGGCTGGTTCAGGACCTATAAGGATAGTGCTCGAGTCCGGGCTCCCACAGGCCATGTACTCGGTCTTTGACACATTTAGTTTAAGACCGCCGTTCTCAAGCGTACCCTTCCACAGGTTCACTTTATGCTCCAGCATCAGTCGGTTCTCGTCAATGAGTGCTATATCATCGGCATACATCATCAGCCATGGAGGCTGATCTTGGATGTGAGCCGAGACAGTATCGAGCACCACATTGAATAAGAACGGACTAAGAGCCGAGCCTTGGTGAACCCCTACTGTAATCTGGAAGGGTGTAGTGTCGCCAACAGCAGTCCTAACCATAGAAGCGGAATCGTGGTACATGTTTCTGATAATCTCAATATAGGCCTCAGGGATCCCTTTGGATCGCAATGCCCACCAGATACACTGACGAGGCACATAGTCAAAGGCCTTCTGCAGATCTAAAAAGGCCACATGCAGAGCTCTCCTTTTTCCCTGTATGCCTCCATCAATGTTCTGAGGGCGAAAACGGCGTCCATAGTGCCCGATCCTGGCTGAAATCCATATTGAGACTCAGAGACAGTACACTCGCGGCGGAGCCTGAGGTCGATCATGCGCTCGAAGAGCTTCATGGTATGACTCATAAGCTTAATGCCCCTATAACTACCACAATCTTGAACACTGCCCCTTCCCTTGTAAATAGGGGTAATGAAGCTAAGCCGCCACTGGTGTGGCATCTTTCCAGTGTTCAAGATATGATTAAAAAGGGCAGTAAGTATGAGCACACCAAGAGAGCCCAACGATTTCCACGCTTCGATCGGAATGTCGTCAGGTCCCACCGCTTTTCCATTCTTCATGTGTCGAAGGCAATTACGAGTTTCGTCAAGGGTTATTGGGGCAATAAGTCCGAGGTTAGGCGGTGGGTCGTGATGAAGACTGCATGGGTGCTGAGTATTCAGCAGCTCCTGAAAGTAGCTTCTCCACCTCTCCTTCACAGAGGCATGACTACAGAGCAGCGTGCCCTGGGAATCTCTGACGCAAAGACATTTTGCGATATCTTGCGTCGCTTTATCCCGGGAACGTGCCAGCTTGTAAATGAACTTCTGCCCCTCCACAGTTTCAAGTTTATCATACAGTGGTGACAAACTCTCACTGCGGGCTCTGGCTACAGCTCTTTTACTGGCATGTTTAACTACTATGTACTCCAGTCTTCAGGAGAGTTGGATTGCTGCCACTTCTTAAAGGCATCCTTCTTTTCACGAGTCACCTCCTGCACCTTGTCATTCCACCACCATGTCTCCCTGTCGATGACACGTCCTCCCTTAGAAAGACCAAGAACTCGCCTGCCTGCCGCAATGATTGCCGACTGAGTGTAACAGTATGTACCTCGGATATAAGTTAAAAATAAATAAACAAATAAAATAAAATATTGTAAGAAGATTCGTGGAGCAGTGGAAAATAAAATATTGTGAGGCCAGTCGTGGCGCAGTGGTACAAAGTGTGACTGTAAAACCGACTGGTTGTGGGTTCGATCCCCACTCGAGGAGATGAAATATTTACTTAAATTTATATTTTCATTTCTTCGCTCTGGTGTCGAGGCTAAGCGCGGCGTTGAGTTCTGCCACCCAACACGCAATGCCTCCAAAATTCGGCAGAAAGTGGGGAACGGCGTGTCTTAACACTAGGTTCCCTCTGCCTACCCTGCTGTGTGCGGGATATAGCGTGAAGCTAATTTTTAATTTATTTTCTATTTATTGTAAGAAGAACATTTAAGTTCGAGTTTCCGAACGCCAGATACACAGCGCTGACAGATTTGCGTAGTTGAAGGGGGACGCACTTTTGTTTTGGGGCGGCGTTAGAGCGGTCAGGCGCATCACAAACAATAATTCGGTATCGTACCTCCATTTTGAATTCAAAACCAGAAATTAGTAAAAAGATAATAATTAATCATTTAAATGTTAGATTATGAGATGATTCAATTGATGTAAAATTGTAGACTTAAGTTTTTGCCATTGATCGTGTTTGTATTAAGTAAATAATAAAAATTGTAAAGTTTATTTGTTTTTATTTGTGTTTTTCTTAATATAAGAAGTGGGATACGCCCTCACTTCAGCTTTTATTAGTTTCTGGTTTTTATTATTTTGTTTTGTGATTACAAATCGTGGTATTTTCATTTATTTTACTGATTACATTATTAAAATGGGTAAAAGGCGTTCTCGTAGTCGTACAAGGGAGCGTAACGATACGAAACGTCGCCGTCGGTCCCGTAGTTGCACTCCGCCATCTAGAAAATCTAGCACCACCGATTCGTTACGCGATTCGTTGCAAACCATTATCGCTCGATTAAATGTATTAGAGGATAGATCTTCGGTGGCGGCTTCGTCTAATACTAATGTAGAAACGATTCGCATGACTAATGATTCGACTAAGGAGATAGTGGAGGCGATTAATTCGTTAAAAACAAATTCTACTCGTGATAATTATGTGTCTAATTTTGACCCTAATGTTCATAATATTGATTCATGGTTTGATGAAGTAGATCGTGCTCTAAGTCTTAATAGGTGGAGCGATATAGAATATTTGTCGCGAATAGGTCATTGCTTAAAGGGAGACGCGAAATCATGGTTAGATGACTGGGTAACTGCAGATCGCTCGTGGAGTAATTTTAAAAAAGATTTTAAATCTTTATGTGTAAAAAATATCGATATGGCTAGCATTTTATATAGCGTTATGAGTACTACCTCCGATGCCTATCCCACGTTTGCCGATTATGCACGTCGGTCTTTGCTTCGGTTGCGTATGGTAAAAGGGTTGAGTGATGAACTTATAAGCGCAATTGTTATACGTGGAATAAACGAGCCGCATATCAAAGCTTTAGCCATTAATGAAAAATTAATGCCTTGTAATTTAGTTAATTATTTATCTACCTTCGTTAAGCCATCTGATGTAAAAAATGAAACTACGGTACCTCAAGGGACAATGCGTCGGTTGATCATTAAGCCACATATAGGTAAACGAGTAGCTACTATATCAAATCCTACATTCAAGTGTTTCTCATGTGGTCAAATAGGACATAAACAAGCAGCTTGTCCTACAAATCAAAAACAGACTTCTAGTAATAATGCGAAAAATTTTGATGTAAAACATAACCCTAAAATAACCTGCGCATACTGTTAAAAAAAATAGGTCATCATATAAGTAATTGTTTTGCAAAGCAGCGCTCTGATCAGCGAAAATATAATGTAAACTTTTGTTCTTTACCAAAATTAAGTAATTCCAGTGATGTAGTAGTAGGAGTAATTCAAGGAATACCAATAGATATTCTTATAGATAGCGGTGCATTAGATGTATCTTTAATTTCTTCTTCTGTAGTTAAATATTTTGCTTGCGCGAGGAAATCAATATATCGAGAACTAAAAGGTGTCGGGCATACTATCACTAGAGTATTTTCTTACGTTAGCCTTTTAATCGAATTTAAAGAAATAACATTGGAAGTTGTTTTATTAGTTGTACCTAGTGAAAGTATGAATGCACCTATCATCATTGGTACAGACGTCCTTAACCGTGATGGAGTGACGTATATACGTACGAAATGTCACCAACGTCTAACTTATAGTTGTGTTTCCGCAAAAATCTCTGCGGTCGAAGCGAATATCCTATCTCGACGTCGCTGACTGGTTGTGATTTTAATAATCTTAATGACATTTTAAAGAAATTTTCTAAGTTTATGATTACTGGAACTGCTACTTCAACAGTGACTACGGGAAGCATGCATATTCGCTTAAGAAGTGATGCGCCTGTTTGTTATAGACCGTACAAATTGTCGATTAACGAGAAATTAAGAGTCCGTGAAATAATTCAAGATCTATTATCGGAAGGCATAATTCGCGAATCTGAATCTTCGTATGCAAGTCCTATACTTTTAATAAAGAAAAAAGACGGAACAGATCGAATATGCGTTGATTTCCGCGCGTTGAATAGGGTCACAATTAAGGACAGGTATCCTTTACCGCTTATTGATGATCATATAGACCGTTTAGGTAAGGGTCGATACTTTACTACTCTTGACGTGGCCTCTGGGTTTCACCAGATTTGTTTAGATGATGCGTCTATACCCTTAACAGGTTTTGTAACACCAGAGGGGCATTATGAATACCTGAAAATGCCTTTTGGACTTACTAATGCACCGGTAGTTTTTCAGCGTATTATCAGTAATACTCTCCGATCTTTTATAAATGCGGGTAACGTTATGGTTTATATCGATGACGTATTGTTAGTAAGCAGTACGATAGAGGAAGGGTTACAACTTTTGAAGGACGTTATGAGCGTGTTGACAAATGCCGGGTTTTCTATAAATATAAAAAAAAAAATCGTTTTTAAGTAGGGAAATCGAATATTTAGGTCGTATTCACTATTTGCAATAATAGTGAAGTCCGTCCTTCCAAATCAAAAATAATCGCATTAGTTAATTCCCCAGTACCAGAAAATGTTCGGCAAGTTAGACAGTTTTTAGGGTTAGCTGGATATTTTCGAAAATACATACAAAATTATGCTCTTAAAACGTCATGCATCGCTAGATTAACAAAGAAAAATATTAAATTTAAATGGGGTAAGGAGCAAGAGCAGGTACGTCAAGATCTTATTCAATGTTTAACTAGTGAGCCAGTAGTTTCTATTTTTGACCCAGACCTAACTACTGAGGTTCATACAGATGCCAGCAGCTTGGGGTATGGCGCTATCTTAATACAGATTCGTGGGGATGGTAGTAAATGTGTTATTGCGTATTACAGTCAAGTCACTCAAGGGGCCGAGGTGAGATACCATTCGTATGAGTTAGAGACGTTGGCAGTGGTCAAAGCATTGCGTCATTTCCGTCACTATCTTATAGGGATTGAATTTAAGGTGATTACCGATTGTAATGCCTTGAAAGCCACTCAAAATAAAAAGGATTTGTTACCCCGTGTGGCTAGATGGTGGGTCTACCTTCAAGATTTCTCTTTTACAATTGGATAGGAAAGGTGTTTTAATGCCTCACGCTGATTACTTGAGCCGTAACCCTATCCGTGTCGTTAATCTCATTGACGGACCGCGTAACTGGGCAAAAATCGCGCAATCAGGGGATGAAGAAACGCAAAAGTTAATTAAGCAGTTAGAGGAGGGGCAGTTAGACGCTAGTAGATATCAACATAAAAACGATATTCTGTATTACAAATATACGCCAGTGGGGGATCAATCACGTTTATTATGTTACATTCCTAAGGGTTACCGCTTAAGTCTATTGAGAATTTTTCATGATGAAAATTGTCATATAGGTATAGACAAAACTGTTACATTAATTTTATATCATTTTTGGTTTCCTGGCCTTGTTGGGTTTGTAAAGAAATATATTAATCATTGTTTAACTTGTATAGCTCATAAGAGAGTACCACGTGCACCGTCATAGCCTATTACATCATGGCCAAAGCCAAGTACTGTTTTTCACACGCTTCACGTGGCTGTTTTAGGGCCTTTGCCAGCATCTAATGGTTATAAACATGTTATGATAGCAATCGATGCTTTTTCTAAATTTTGTCTCCTATACGCTTTACAAAAACAAAGCTTTGAAGAGCTAACGCGTGTAATCAAAAATGTTATGTCCTTGTTTGGTACTCCTCAACTCATTGTTACTGACAGGGGTCGTATGTTTGAGTCCATTGATTTTGTGAAATGGATGAATGATTCTGGGTGTACTATCCATCATATAACGCCTGAAATGCACCATTCGAACGGTCAAGTGGAAAGATATGTACGTACAGTACTTAATATGTTGCGTGTAGAGGCTAATCATAAGAAGAGTAACTGGTCTGAAGAACTATGGCGTTTGCAGCTGGTGCTGAATATCACTAAACAAAAGACAACTCAAGCATCTCCATTAAACCTTTTGATTGGAATTGAAGGAACTACCCCTGTTATACAATCATTGGTTCGTGATACAGCTCTTGATTGTTCGGACAGTACTCGTCAATCGTTACGGGAGATAGCTAGACAAATGTAAATAAAGAACGCAAACTTCCACAAAATTTTTTTGTTAATGATCTAGTATTTGTAATTAAGTATGCACAATCCAAGGGAAAACTTGATCCGGGAATGCGTGGACCATATAAAGTGACTAAGGTTCTAGAGAATGGTCGCTACGAGTTGAAGCTTGTTGCTGGAGCCTATGGTAAGTTGACCTATGCTGCGGCTCAATTTATGGTACCTTGGAACGGGGAGTGGACTCCTAATGAATGCGCTGCTTTCTTTGCTAGTAAGTAGATCTAATTTAGATAAATACTAGACTTTACTGTGACATAATGTCTAGTCTTGTAACTTTATACTAGACCTTACTAGACTTACGTCCAGCCCTGAATGTGGAGTCTCGGTACTGGAATTAATATTTCTATCTCTCAGATGCAGACCAACCGGACGAGACGATGACCTCTTACAGTGCTGATGACCGGATTAGTAACGTAGACACACGTGACCTGGATGAGAAAGATGGACGTTCTCAGCCTGCCGAGGACGTCAGGGTGTCAGGAGAGGCCGTGTAAGAAGAATATTTAAGTTCGAGTTTCCGAACGCCAGATACACAGCGCTGACAGATTTGCGTAGTTGAAGGGGGACGTACTTTTGTTTTGGGGCGGCGTTAGAGCGGTCAGGCGCATCACAAAAAATAATTCGGTATCGTACCTCCATTTTGAATTCAAAACCAGAAATTAGTAAAAAGATAAAAATTAATCATTTAAATGTTAGATTATGAGATGATTCAATTGATGTAAAATTGTAGACTTAAGTTTTTGCCATTGATCGTGTTTGTATTAAGTAAATAATAAAAATTGTAAAGTTTATTTGTTTTTATTTGTGTTTTTCTTAATAATATGCATTTTAATACAGATAAATAACATAGTTAAAATAAAATAAATTAAATTAGCTTCACGCTATATCCCGCACACAGCAGGGTAGGCAGAGGGAACCTAGTGTTAAGACACCCCGTTCCCCACTTTCTGCCGAATTTTGGAGGCATTGCGTGTTGAGTGGCAGAACTCAACGCCGCGCTTTTGCCTCGACACCAGAGCGAAGAAAATGAAAATATAAATTTAGGTAAATATTTCATCTCCTCGAGTGGGGATCGAACCCACAACCAGTCGGTTTTACAGTCACACTTCGTGCCGCTGCGCTACGACTGGACTCAAATAACATAGTTAATTATAAATAATACAATATTTTTGATACCATATTAATCGAGACGAGTTCGTGTATTGTCGTCCCGAATGTCGCGACCGTCGTTCTGTCTATATAGGTGGTGGTGATGCTGGAAGGCAGCGGTCGAGTCGAACTCTAAAGTACTACGATACTAATAAATATGATGCACATAAAGACTCGTACCAAATGTATAATGAATATAATATGATAATTCGAAGTCTATGATGTGTTAAACAGCACGAGCAAGGCTATATGGAATATTTCTATCTATTATCATATACTTATTTTAGTACTGTTAAATACCACTAGCAACACTGTATAGAATTATTCAATTTCCTCTTGAGTAACTTTTATTTTAAGACCTATAAACAATATGTTATTCTCAATTCGATTATAACTAATAATTAATTCATCACACATTGATTTATATAATATATGTATAAATACATTATATAACAGAGCAACTGTTGAGTTTCTTGCCGGTTCTTCTCTGCAGAACTGCCTTCCGAACCGGTGGTAGCTTCTTTCTGTATGTTCATTCGACGATTCAAAAGTGCTCATAATAGATTATTTGAATAAATAATATTTAGAATACTTTAATGATTGTATAAATTTAACATATAAAAGTTGCTCATTTGACAATATGTCCAAATATATATAAATAGACGGTTTCGTTAGCCATGATCAGTCGAATAAACTAAACAGAATGTGACGCTGCTCGTTTTATTATTCCCATATTCAAACCACTACTGGAACAGATGGCACGATCTGTTAGGATCGAATTCCTTATAAAGGAATTATATGTGTAGGAGCGACACATATTATGGATTAAAGTTATCTTTGACCAATGTTATAATATTGAATGTTGCTTGACGTCGCGGAACTGTTGCAGTGACATTAACTATGTCTTGGCTGATGCCGTCTCGCAGTACGCTCGCGGTACGTAAGCTGTGTTTGTATGGCGTTAGCCATTGATATATTGATATATCATTTCTACGACTTGGTATACGACTAGTAGGTGTGTGGTGCTATTTTATGTCCCAGCTCTGGTGTATGTAGTAGTGTCCGCCTACGGTTCGAGACGCGACTGTAGGGTGTGTGCCGTGCGTTTATTTAACATATCGGCCGCCTTACGGCAGTGCGTTCGTTCCAACGACTTATATTGATCTCACAAATCAATCAACATCACGAATCACAATTCTAATATAATAATCTTAATATAAACAAGCGTAACAAGTACCTTCAGACTGATCACACACAAACGTCCCGGAGAGTTCATTAAGACTGTTGCAGCCGCAGTCAGGTAGGAATTCACGGTGTAGGGCGGGGAGGTGCCCGTAATCTTTCTTCCTTTTATTATAACTAGTTCGCAGTTATAGTGGAGAGGAAGATAGGATGCGCTCTTGGCTTTTCTTCGAACGAGCTTCGAGTTATGACAATGTCGTATTGTCGAGTTTCCAGTTATCTAAATAAGATAAGATAAAAAATCTTTATTGCACACTTTAACAGGATTGATGACATTAAATTAGAGTTATAGTATGCACAAAGGTGGTGTTATCACTACAAGTGATCTCTTCCAGGCAACCAATCTGGGGATAAGATACATCTAAATGTGAGGGCATTATGTGGTGCAAAGCGACGTGAATAAACTTAATTAATATCTAAAACATATACATACAATACATATCATATTTATACAATGATAGATACATAACTATATATATAAAATACATATAAACATTAAATATATATACAAGTAGGAAAAAAATAAATAAATAAATAAGTAAATGATGACAATACGTGTAGGTAGTTATGCACTCACCCAAACCCTCAATATTAGGCTAAGCGAGATTATTCCGCTGGCTCAGCGAGACCACCGGAATATTCCCATTATTGTTATAAGCACTTTCATTGTTTCATATAAATTCATGTTAAATGTCGCAACACATTGTAACTTGTGTATGAGAAATATTTTTAACTTTATAATAATAATGTCATGATCTCCGAATCGATCGGACACAATAAATAGTTTTAATTTAAATTTAGTATTTTATTTTTAAAAATATAAAGTCTCAATTAGAAAGTTTAACTGGCGCAGCCGGTAGGACAGTCTATTAAAGGTCTGCGTGTCTTGTAGATTTGGGTGTCCAAATTCGCCCAAAAATCGCGAGTACAGTGCGAATAGACTTAGGCTATCCACGAACCAAGAAATAAGTTGAACAAGAAGATGGGATCAGCGATCGGTCGGTGAGTAAAACTCTTTGCCTTCCTTTTTCTTATATTCCCACATTCTATTTGAGATTTTTAATAGATATAAGTGGCGTTATTTTGGGATTGAACGTCTCGCATTATAACGTATCTGGTTTTAATATAAAACTCTATTAAAACTGTAGTTCTAAGAAAAGTATCTCCATAGACTAATTAACGTCTAGAAATAATATAATTAAAATATTTTAATAATTATAAAAAATAATTAAATAATATTAATTAATGATCTCAAAATCGGTCGTAATTGTTTTTATGTATTGTGAAATAAAAATAAAAAAATTGAATTTTATTGTGTTTTATTTTCCTACTATTTTTATATTTTTAATTTACTGTGTGCTATTTTATATATATTATTGTTATATGTGTTTTTGATATATTTTATATTTTTGTGTGTTTTAAATTCGTTTAAAATAATTGTGATTGATTTAAAACTTCAGAGCTCTCTATTAATTTTTACTCTACAAAATGGAACAATCGCGAGAAATACCTTTAGCGTCAAATAGCGTAGTACCAATACCTAATGAAATGTTACGGTTAATTCCTCTTTTCGGTGGTGACAAAAGAATATTAAATTTATTTTTTAGGAAATGTGAGTACATTATAAATAAATTTCGTGGTCATCAGCAACAGAATATTTATGTTTTACATGCTATAACCAGTAGATTAATAGATGACGCCGCCGCGTTGCTATCCGAGCGTGAGGATATAGAGACTTGGCCTGAGCTGAAAGAATTATTGGAACAACATTTCGGTGACCCACGTAGCGAAGAATGTATAAAAATTTCTCTCGAATCATGTAAAATTAAAGCAGGGGAAAGTTATTTAGAGTTTTGTAACAGAATACAAAATATTCGGTCCCTGTTAATATCTAAAGTAAATTTATCGGCAGATGAACAAGTTAAAAACGCGAAAATTGCTATTTATAACCATACAGCCTTAAATGTTTTTCTCTATAATTTACCAGAAAATATGGTGCGTATTGTGAGACTTAAATCACCTAGTACATTAGAACAAGCTCTATCAATAGTTTTAGAGGAGGTTAATTTTCATGAACAGTATCAACTACGTAATCGCATTCTTAATAATTCAACGGCACCGAGGCCAACACTTAACGTCTCAGGGTCGTCATTTATACAAAATAGTCTTACCCCTCAGCAAAAATTTAATTTTGGAATCCATACTACTAGACCCCAATTTACACAGCAACCAAAACTTGAATATAAACCACAGCAAACATTATTAAATAATAAGCCTCAATCGTTTGGGTATAGACCTCCCCAAAATTCACAATTCGGGTATAGGCCTCCCCAAAATCCACAATTCGGATATAGGCCTCCCCAAAATCCACATTTCGGATATAGGCCTCACCAAAATCCACAATTCGGGTATAGGCCACTCCAAAATCCACAATTCGGTTATAAGCATCCCCAAAATTCTACTATGACACCACAACAGTTTGGTCAAAGACCACCTCAGAATAACCGCTTAGAATCAACGGACATATCTATGAGAACGGCACCCCCGCGACCTCAAATAGCTCAACAAGGTTTTAGGTTAAACGAAACTGATTTGCAAAATGAAAATTTGGAATACGACTATTACTACGATTATGATCCTTATGATTACATGAATTACGAACCGTATGTTGAGGACGTGCCTTATGCACCTATTGACGAAACAGACAATTATATAGTAACTCCACCAGTCGAGGAAAATTTTCGAACAGAAGCCTCGCAAAAAGAGAAATCATAGAATTAAATTGTGACCCGAATCTTAAATTACCTCATGTTTTTATTCCAGAAATTAATGCAAAATTAATGATTGATACTGGCAGCACTCGCTCGTTTATTAGCCCCCGTATTGCTTACCAATATTTTCCTAATTTTATTAAATATGAACCTTTTAAAGTTATTAGCACACATGCTTCTAGCTTACACGACGAAATTATTGAAATTCCGCTATTTCCGAGTTTTAATACTATGGATTATCATAAATTTCATTTATATGATGTAGATGAACGCTATGACGGACTTATTGGAAACGATTTACTTAAACAATTGGACGCAATTATTGACCTCAAACATTTACTACTGAGAACTAAGACCATTGACATTCCTATAATTAATAATTTGAATTATCTCATTCACTTACAACCTCGGTGTGAACAACGAGTAAAGATCCCTACTGATTTACACTCGGGAGAAGCAGTTATTGAATTTAAAGAGTTTACACCTGGTATACGAATGCCTTCTGCATTAGTAAATTGTATTAATGGATATGCATCAACCATAATTCAAAACACTTTAGATAGACCTATGACTTTGACTATTAGCAAAGCGTTTAAAACATCGAATATTAATATTTCAGAATGTAATCTCATACAAAATAATAACGAAACAATGACTGACACCGACGAAATATTGAAACAAAATTTAAAAAAGCTTAGATTAGACCACACTAACGAAACTGAACGTACTAGAATACTAGAATTATGTCACGAATATAGGGATATATTTTATTGTGATGAACTACCGTTAAGTTTTACTAACGAAGTTAAACATAAAATCCGTACTAAGAGTGAAGATCCTATTTTTATTAGACCATATAGGCAGGCTCCTGCGCAAGCAGACGAAATTAATAGACAAGTTGAAAAATTACTCCAAGATAATGTAATAAGAGAATCACATTCCCCGTGGAATGCACCTGTTCATTTAGTTCCCAAAAAGCGTGATGCATCAGGTTTAGTAAAATGGCGTATGGTAGTCGATTATCGACGTCTTGTGAATGAAGTGACTGTTGACGATCGTTACCCACTACCTAATATTACTGACTTACTGGACAGACTTGGTAAAAGCTTATACTTCACTACACTTGACTTGGCAAGCGGTTACCATCAGATAGAAGTAGATGAGCAAGACATAAAGAAAACGGCTTTTAGCACGCAGCACGGCCATTATGAATTCCTTAGAATGCCGTTTGGCTTAAAAACAGCCCCAGCAACATTCCAAAGGGCTATGGACAGTATATTAAGAGGGTTACAGGGAATACATTGTATGGTCTATTTAGATGATGTCATTATATTTTCCGCTAGCTTAGATGAACATATTCAAAAATTAAGAACCATTTTTGACCGACTTAGACAGACTAATTTGAAAATTCAATTAGATAAGTCGGAATTTCTACGAAAAGAAGTAATTTACCTTGGACATACAATAACTAAAGACGGTCTTAAACCAAATGACGATAAAATTACTGCCGTATTAAATTACCCAATCCCCAAGACGACAACTGAAATAAAATCGTTTTTAGGTCTCATTGGATATTATAGGCGGTTCATTAAAGATTTTGCTCATCTTACAAAACCACTAACGTCTTGTTTGAAAAAACGAAATAAAATTGTATTAGACAAAAATTATATTGATGCATTCAACAAATGTAAAGAACTTTTAACAAATGCACCTCTTTTGCAATATCCTGATTTTGATAAAACTTTTATTTTAACTACTGATGCTTCTAATGTCGCGTTAGGAGCAGTTCTATCCCAAGGTCCCATTGGTGGCGATAAACCAATCGCGTATGCTAGTCGTACCTTAAGTGACACGGAATCTCGATATAGTACAATAGAACGCGAATGTCTTGCTATTGTTTGGGCCATTAAACATTTTAGGCCATATCTTTACGGTAAGAAATTCATGATATACACAGATCATAAGCCTTTATCATGGCTGAACTCACAAAAAGATACAAGTAGTAAACTTACTCGTTGGCGCCTTCGACTTCAGGACTATGATTACGAAATAGTTTATAAAAAGGGAAATCAAAATTTAAATGCGGACGCTTTATCGAGAATTAGAATAAACGCCACACATTCAGATTTTTTAAAGGAGTATATTAAACCAAAAACCAAATATTTCATTTATTTAGAAAATAATGAACATCGGAAACAGTTTACTAGTATTGTCATAGAATTATTTAGGAAGGATACCGTTCTATTATTCGAATGTACAGAGCGAGTCATTTTTATAGAAAATGAAAAAGAACAAAAGGCTATCGTATTAAAACATCATCAAGGTAAAACATGTCACCGCGGCATTAAGGAGACACTAGCAAGTATACGTAGGAATTATTTTTGGCACAATATGCAAGAAACCATTTCAGCTATTATTAACGCTTGTGAAACATGCTGTAAAATGAAATACGATAGAAAACCTTTTAAACCTGTTTTACAGTTGACTCAAACACAAGACGCCCCGTTTCAAGAGAGGCCTTTTCAATCCACTGGGTTCTCTTATTAAAATTATTACCGGAAATTTGGATTATAATGACGCTGTAAGATATGAGAAAATCATTTCTCAGCTCGCAAACGATCAAACTACAATGAGGAATAAATTTACTTTAATATCTAAAATGCTTGATAGTTTTATAAATACTACTGAAGTTTTAACTCAAAATTCTGTTGTATTAGATGAACGTTTGAAAATAGTTGAATCTATGATCAAGGAGTTCGTTTCTAAGGATAATCATTTAGTGTATACCACATATATAATAAGTCTTTTTAATTTGTTCGTAAGTAACTTTCGTATTATATTCATTAAGTTAGGAGAAATAGAGACTGCATTAGCTTTCAGTAAAATATCCATATTACATCAAAGTATTATTAATTCTACTGAACTATTACAACATTTAGTTTTAATATCTCAAACTGAACATTTATTATACACGCCGAGTGCGGAAAATTTGGTAAAACTAGAGGAAACCATTAATATTAAATCATATATTAAGCAAAACCAGATTACGTTTATAATGGAGATTCCAATTACGGATAACATTATTTATAACTATTATAAATTATATTCCTTACCTATTTTTCGTAAATCAGAAAATAAAACCTTTTCCATTATCCCTAAATATCCCTATCTGTTGGCAAAGGGTACGAAATACTTAGCGATTATAAAACCATGTCGGTCACTCGCTGCTGGAGAACAATTCTTGTGTAACGAACATCACCAAACTCCTAATCTTGAAATAACTTGTATCGAGCAACTCTTAAAATTCGAAGATAACTTAACACAATGTGTGCAAAGAGAAATTGACATAGAGAATGTAAGAGTCCAAAGAATCACATCTACAAGTTGGATACTATTTTCGAAATTTAGAAACACTTTAACTAAAACCTGTAATGAGGATGTGAATAAATATTCTATTATTGGGACTTACGTTATGACCTTAGACGAACCATGTACTATTGAGGTAAAGAATATAAAGATTCGTAGTCATGTCAACCTCATAGAGAGTGATCCTGTGGGAACCAAGCAAGATTTAGTTTTGCCACAGCTGCCTATGGGTAGAGCTCCTGTATTATACTGGATAATACAGGAGCTCTACCCACACGCGTACTCAATATGAGGGGAATCAATTTGGATGAAGTAAAATATATGTCAGCGGTACTGAAGCTGTAAAGATGGAAATTTTAATTTACATCTTTATATTTTTATTTCTTTTATGTATACTCTCATGTTTGCTTTATATTTTTCGTTATAAAATCTTACATATAAATTGTTCGCGAAATCATCGGAAAGTTATTAAAAATGAACAACCCGATAATTTCGCACTTGGGGAGGGAGGAGTTATGCACTCACCCAAACCCTCAATATTAGGCTAAGCGAGATTATTCCGCTGGCTCAGCGAGACCACCGGAATATTCCCATTATTGTTATAAGCACTTTCATTGTTTCATATAAATTCATGTTAAATGTCGCAACACATTGTAACTTGTGTATGAGAAATATTTTTAACTTTATAATAATAATGTCATGAATCGATCGGACACAATAAATAGTTTTAATTTAAATTTAGTATTTTATTTTTAAAAATATAAAGTCTCAATTAGAAAGTTTAACTAGGTATACATAAACTACTTCCGAAGATATTAAAGCTTAACTTTATGCTTAAAGATATTAATCGAAGTCGATTGTCTCACATCTCGTGGTAACGCATTCCATAATTTAACTGCTTGTACAGTAAAAGATTTACTGTAGCAGTGAGTGCGGCACAGCGGGATCTCGAGCACGTTATCACTTTTCGAGCGGAGACTGAAAGGAATACAGGAGTTGGAGCCAAGGAAGGAAAAGCGTTCCTTAAGGTAGGAAGGAGTATCGGGATGGAAAAGGATGGAATAGAGGAGCGTGACAGTGTGGAGGTTCCGACGGTTTTCTACAGAACGCCACTGGAGCCTAACGCGATACTGGCTGATATGATCAAATTTCTTCAGTCCGAAAATGAATCTAATAACCAGGTTTTGTAGGCGTTCAAGTGTAGTGAGCAATTGTTGCGAAACATCTAGGTAACAAGTGTCAGCATAGTCTAATATAGGTAACAAGAGCGAGGACGCCAGGGATATCTTGGTTTCTATAGGCAAAAGATTTTTCCATCTCTTTAACCTACCAATAGTATAGTACATCTTGCGGCTCAGTTCAGAGATGTGAGGAGCCCAGGAGAGAGTGCTGTCCACCATGATACCTAGATTTTTAACAGTGTTGCTACATTCCAGCTTACAATTGTCAAAGATAATAGGAGGATAGGAAGGGAAATTTAATTTAGACAATTGTTAACGACTGCCAAGGAAACACACCTGTGACTTTTTAGGATTTATTGCCAGGCCAAATGACTTGCTCCAGGAACTGATTGTATATAGATTGGAATTTATCAGATTAATAGCTTTCGCAATGTTATTGACGTCCGTGGTCACATACATCTGTAGGTCATCGGCGTATAAATGGAAGGAAAGGGATAGGAGTTTAGTAACGGAGTTAATGAAAATGGAAAAAAGAAGAGGGGAAAGGACGCCACCCTGCGGAACACCGGCACTAAGACGACATGCGGATGATCGTTGATCATTAATACGGATAACATGCTCTCGATCATGTAGATATGAGTAAAACCATTCAATAGCCTCTGAAGATACATTAATAGACTTGAGGATTGCTAAGAGGATATCAAAATCAACCGAATTAAAAGCATTCGAAAAGTCCAGTAGTGCAAGAATAGTAATTTGTTATTTATCAATATCCAACCTAATGTCGTCATTTACTTTGTTTAATGCCGTAACCGTGCTGTGTCCAGGACGAAATCCAGATTGGAAGGGGGATAGGATTTTATTTAAAGCTAAGAAGGATGAGAGTTGTTGATGGACTATACGCTCTAACACTTTTGACACAAATGGGAGAATAGAGATAGGGCGATAGTCGGAATAGGATAAAGGATAAGGAACCTTGGGAATAGGAATTACTATTGCTTGGCGCCAGGTATTGGGGAAAGAGTTTGAGTAAAGAGAATGGTTAAAGATGTGACATAGGACAGGAAGGACAGGATTGAGCGTTAAGAGAATCATTTCAACACATACTTCTTCACATCATCAGTAGAAACAGAGGAGAAATAAAAAGGAGAGGGACAGGGGATATCAGTAATCGACTTAATAGTGTCGGTTTTAGTTTTTTGATTTAGTAAATTGACATTTGAAAAGTGTTTGTTAATTTCATCAAAATTTATCTTTACGTTTATATTAGCAGTTTTCCGTGTGCGCCTAATACCCATTGCGTCTAAGAATTTCCACACTTTAGCAGGGCTGCTATTTTCAATAGTGGAGTGGATAAATTTACGTTGTGCATCTCTGCAAGTCTTACTACATCGGTTCCGTAGCGTTTTGAACCTAATAAGGTTTTCTTCGGTGCAGTTTCTTTTGTATTTAGACTTAGCAGAGTTCCTCTTTGCCATGAGTTTTTTTTAATATTGTCTGTGAGCCATGGAGCGGGAAGATGTTTAAGTTTGTTAAATAACTGACACAAGAACAACTTCTGATGGCAAATATGTTATTAAAGCGATACCTTCTAATGGCATAATATAAAATTCTTAACACTCCTCTGAATCTCTAAAAGATTTTGGGTTCTTCACGATCACAACTATAGACGGTTCTAACCACTAGACACATCACGAGCCAAGGCATTATTTATTAAATAATATTTTAAAATGAGTTTGGGATATCAGTTACATGAGCTCGATCCCAAGCACCCTGAGCAGTCTCGGTGTTAGTCGAAAGATTATGACTTTTCACCTCTGCCAGGAACTCGGTCTGCATCGGTCCATTCAGCAACCACCATTTGATCCGAGGCCTACGTTTCTCAGCTACTTTCTTCTTCGGAGTAACGTTAAAGTCCATGACAAGAAGAAGATGTTGGGCCGTTAGGCTTTCGCCTGGAATGACCTTACAGTTAGCTACCCTGCCCATATGACACCGTCTGGTCAATAAGTAGTCTATTTGAGTTGAGTGGGACCCGCTCTTATACGTGGTAAGGTGCTGAGGATTCTTTTGGAAGAACGTATTTACGACGGCCATATCCGACGCAATACAGGTTCTCAGAATATTTTCTCCCTCTGTATTGCGAAGACCGAGCCCAAAACCCCCGTGAACACGTTCAAACGGCTCAGCAGCCTTACCGACGTGACCGTTCAAGTCCCCCCCAACTAAGACCACTTCGGTAGACGGTATAGCAAGTAGCACTTCTTCATACTGCTCCCAGAATGTCTCCTTTTCGGACGCGCTACATCCCGCCTGGGGAGCATAGGTACTGATTAAGTTAGTGGTAACGCCCTCAACCAGTACCTTTACTCGCATCAAGCGGTCGCAGCGACGGTCAACTTCAAGGAGCCCATTCTGAAGCTCTTCGGAAAGCACTACCGCCACAACGTTTCTACCTGAAGGTGACCCAGTGTATATAAGCCGGTAACCCTGTCCGATGTTACGAGACTTATTGCCCTTCCAGCGAGTTTCCTGGAGGAAAGCACACTGGACCCGACGTCTCATGAGTACATCTGCGAGTTCCCTGCATCGTCCGGTTAGAGAGCCAATATTCCACGTTGCAAAGCGGAGTTTCCTTCTGGGTACTCGCGTCTTTAGCCGTGCCCGTACTTGACACGGTAGCCCTTGCCCACTTATCGCAGGTGTAGGGCGATGTGCCTGCGCGTCGTTTAGCGGCGACGCCCTAGCCGTACCCAGTTTTCTACGCGAACTGTCCATTTGTAGCGGCGGATGGCGGTTTTTAAATGGAGCGACTGCCATCTGACCTCCCCCCCTTTATGGGGTGAAACCGGGGGAAGAGGAATAGGACATATAGAAAAGGGGGTGAAGGATGGGTAGAAGGAGAAGGTAGGAAAAAGGAAGAGATTGAAAGGAGGGGACACCACTTATACGGACTGGACGGGGTTATAACAAGTGGTGGCTCGAGGATCCGGGGTCGCGTACCTGTATGCCCAAGATCTAATATCGGACAGATATTAGTCAGGGCACCCTCTGGATGAATTTCATTACAGAACATCGATGTATTAACTGTTTTAGTTCAGATAGAGAAGAAATCTTACTTTTGAGTTTATTTGGCATTAATATAATAATCATGCCATCAGCTGACCAACATTTATAAATTCCAAAATGTTTATGAGCCGCTACAAATACCTCTTGACGAGATTTTGTTAAAAATTCGGTAATTGTAATTTTAGAACCCTTCAATGATGTTTTAGCCTTCCACACGTTGGAGCGGACCTGCAAGCTAGTGAACCTAACGAGAATGGGTCGAGAAGAGTCCTTTTTAGCGCCCAGTCTGTGACAAGACTCAATAGCTGCAGACCTTACATCAGACATCTTCATTTGGCTAGATAACACATCCATTATTTTATGCATCACATTTTCATCCTTATCCTCCTTTACACCATGGAAAATGTTAAGTATAAGCACGGGACAAGTGAAACGACGTGTAGCTTGATACGCACTGATTTTATTCGCACCTCTCGGCACCACCTCGTAGTGGGCGCAGCCACTATTTATTATGAATGTACCCTCGTCTATATATACAACATTTCTCCCCTTTTATTTAATTATTACTACATTTAAGTAAATCTTATAATACATCGACAAAAAGAAAAGGTTTATAGTTCACACGTGAAATAGGACGCAACAACATTTCCGACTGCCCTGACCGTGATCGTTGATCACTCTCCGACAAAGCTTCATCTTCCATATTACTCCCATCGTCCGCAGAAGCGTCAAGATATACGTCACCTTCTATGACGCGAGGCGGTGAGTTTGAAGGTAGCGACGACGGCGATGGCAATGAGTGCGACGGCAACGGCTCAGTAGACGTCAACCCCTTGTTTCCTATGACCACAGTCGATGAGTTCAACGGCAGGGACGACGGTGGTAACAATGGTTCAGTAGACGGTATATCCTCGTTCCCGCTCTCCTCTATGTTCCGTATATTATTTTCTATATTAGGATGGTGCGCTAACTTTGAAGGGTCATCGGGAATATTCCACGAAAAATCTACATTTGTAACATGTCGTGGAATGTTGTTGCTATCCGCATTTTTATATGCCATTAATTGATTTTTATGCTTTTTTACAATTTCTGAGTTTACACAATTTTTTATTAAATATACAGTTTTTCCAAATTTTTTAAATACAACCCCTCTCAACCAAGTGTAATGATTATTTAGAAAATATTTTTTATACATAACATAATCCCCTGGCATGAACGTTTGCTTATTGCTACCTTTATACATTTTACTCTGCAAAAACTGTTTAACTTTCACTCTCTCTGCGAGCGTGTCACTTGAAAACGTGGATGATGAAGGGTTAATTAAATCTAAACGTGTCCGAAGCTGCCGACCGTATACTAACTGAGCAGGTGAAACGCCTGTCGTTACATGAATTGAGTTCCTGTAGTCGAAAAGATATTTTAATAAATCTTTATTATTTTGTTTAATATTGTTACTTGTCAACAAACTTGATTTAATCCCTTTTTTTACAATTTTAACATAGCTCTCAGCCTGACCATTGCTTGCCGGGTGATAAGCGGGAGACGTTACGTGAGAAATTCCATTTGACTTACAAAAATTCGAAAATTGTTCTGACAAAAAACAAGTAGCGTTATCGCTTACTATAGTGTGAATAAGACCGAATCTTGACATAAAATCATACAGTTTTTCTATAACGACCTCTGACGTAGTTTTAACCGTTTTATACACTTCTGGCCATTTACTATATGCATCGACAATTACTAAATAACATTGGTTATTGACAGGCCCTAAAAAATCTATATGCACTCTATAAAACGGTGCCAGTGGCAATAACCACTGCGCGAGTGGTGCACGTACTGGCGACGGCCTAAGTTGCACAGAAATCTCACATCCGTTAATCATCGCTTCGATAGCTTTATCTATCCCCGGAAACCAAAACCTACCCCGAGCTTCAGCTTTACATTTCACGATACCTAAATGAGTTTTATGCAATTCTTCTAGAATTTTACTGCGTAATTTGTAAGGAATTACTATTTTATGGCCCCGCATGATTACATTATTCTCATATGATAATTGACTTTTGCATAAAAAATAAGGACGCAATTCACTTTTTAAACATTTCTTCGGCCAACCATCAAGAATATATTTAATAACTTTATCCAGTACCATGTCTTTTTTTGTTTCGTCTCGTAACAAATCAAGAGTAATCGGTAAGCTGCCGTCCGTTACGAAATTTATATAAGACTGGACAGGTCTTCAAAAAACTCCATCCCTGCGCCCGAATCACATATCTGACTGTTACTGTCACTTGTAATAGCACGCGATAGATAATCTGCGCTGTTGTCTGCACTACGTATGTATTCAATGGTAAAATTATACGCGCTTAAAAACATCGAATACCGTTGCAGTCTGTTGGCCGTTACCTCGGGTATGCCGCGGTTGGGACCAAAAATTGCAATTAATGGTTTGTGATCCGTCCTCAAAACAAAAGGAACTAACCTACCGTAAAGATATTGATGAAACCGACGTACTCCGAAAATAATAGCAGTCGCTTCTTTTTGTATTTGTGAATATCTTTTTTCCGCCGAATTAAAAGTGCGTGAGGCAAAAGACACAGGCCGTTCTACTTTATGTTCATCTACTTGAGACAGTATCGCACCCAACCCGCTAGGCGAAGCATCGACGGTTAAAACAATTTTAAAATTTGAATCAAAATGAGCTAACACCTGATCCGAACAAAGTACACGCTTTATACTATCAAATGAAATATCATGTTCGGACGCCCATTGCCATTTAGTGTTTTATGTAACAGCTGATACAGCGGCGCTAACATAGAAGAAGCGTTAGGCACAAAATTCCTGTAATAGTTAACAAGACCTAAAAATGATTGTAATTGCTTTACATTGCTCGGAACTGGCGCATTTTTTATAGCATTAATTTTTTGTGGAGATTTTTTTAAACCATTTTTGTCGACTATGTACCCTAAATATTCGACTTGATCTTCAAAAAACCTACACTTACTCTTTTGAAGGGTTAGTGCAGGACTAACCCTCATTAGACGACTACCTCCAAGACAGAGTAGTCTTATGGATTGGGAAAAATGGTCAGATCGGTCGACGAAGCGTTGGTTGTGGTGTTCCACAGGGATCGGTGTTGGGCCCGTTACTGTGGAACATCGGTTATGACTGGCTCCTCCGGGGTCGTCTTCCTAATGGGATGAGTATCATCTGTTATGCTGATGACACTCTGGTTACGGCCCGAGGACGGTCATATCAAGAGGTGGCACGCTTGGCAGAAGTAGGAACCCGCCTTGTCGTTGACCGCATCAAAGCGCTGGGTCTGAGGGTCTCGATGCCCAAAACTGAGGCCCTCCTTATCCATGGCCTTCGCAGGGGTCCCCCACGTAGGGCTACTCTGCACATCCAGGGTCAGGAGGTGGAGGTACGGACCCAGATGAAGTATCTGGGTCTGACCCTGGACGGTCGATGGTCGTTCAAATCGCACTTCGCTCTTTTTGCACCAAAGCTTATGAACGCCGCCGGAGCCCTTGGCAGGTTATTGCCGAATATCGGAGGGCCGGGTTCTCCATGCCGACGGCTTTATGTCGGTGTGTTGAGGTCCATGGCACTGTACGGTGCACCAGTGTGGGCTGACTCTCTCACCGCTCACAATAAAACCCACTTGCGGAAAGCGCAGCGGGTTATAGCGGTGAGAGCAATTCGAGGATACCGTACAGTATCGTGGACGGCGGCTACACTCTTGGCAGGTGATCCGCCATGGGAGTTGCAGGCGGAAGTGCTTGCAAAAGTTTACGCTTTTCGTGCAAGTGAGCGGTCGCGAGGTGAGCAACCATCGACAGAGGTTATCGCGCAGATCAGGAGAAGGGCGGACGAAGCCCTGATCCGGCGATGGAGAGAGGACCTGGTTTCACCGGCGGCAGGCCTAGTGACGGTGGAGGCAGTCCGTCCCCACCTTGAGCGCTGGGTTAGAAGAGGCTTTGGGGTTCTGACGTTCAGGCTGGTGCAGGTACTGACGGGGCACGGTTGCTTCGGCAAATACCTGCATCAAATTGCACGTCGGGAGATGTCGCCGGTGTGTCATGAATGTGATGCCTCGGTTGATTCGGCGCATCACACTCTGGCCGAATGCCCCGCTTGGTCCCTACAACGCCACGCCTTGATGGCTGTAGTGGGTAGGGATCTCTCACTGTCCAGTGTGGTGGGGGCCATGCTGAACAGTCAAAAGAACTGGTCTGCAATGGTCTCCTTCTGCGAATCAGTTATGGCACTGAAGGAGACCGCGGAGCGAGTGCGAGAGTCCAGCGCTAATGCAGACTCGCTCCGCCGCCGTAGGCCAGGGGGTAGAAGAAGGCGGTACGCGCATCATCTACTCCCCCTACCCTAGAGTAGCTACTGCGGGAGGGTCAGTGATCCTCCTGCAAGTCATCGAGGTTGCGGGTGCCCTAGGAGAAACCCCAGTGCACCCTGAAGGTGACGGTGGCCCGCAATAGGCTTGCCTTCCACCGAGACGTCGCAGTAGTATGCGCGAGCGATCCTGTGGCGTCTCATTTTGGTGGAGAGGGTTTCCGCTGGGTTTTAGTGGGTAGGATCGGTTTCACCGGTGAGTCCCACAGTACTGCTCATCCCGAAGGCTCTGGCCTTCCGAATGAGCAGTCTGCGTAAATGCATTTCCCAGCGAAAAAAAAAAAAAAAAAAAAAGGTACTGACGGGGCACGGTTGCTTCGGCAAATACCTGCACCAGATTGCACGTCGGGAGATGTCGCCGGTGTGCCATGAGTGTGATGCCTCTGTCGATTCGGCGCATCACACTCTGGCTGAATGTCCCGCTTGGGCCCCACAACGCCATGCCTTGATGGCTGTAGTGGGTAGGGACCTCTCACTGACCAGTGTGGTAGGGGCTATGCTGGACTGCGAGAGGAACTGGTCTGCAATGGTCTCCTTCTGCGAATCAGTAATCGCACTGAAGGAGGCCGCGGAGCGGGTGCGTGAGTCCAGCGCGAATGCAGACTCGCTCCGCCGCCGTAGGCCAGGGGGTAAAAGACGGCAGTACGCCATTTTTAAGCCATTTTTGTCGACTATGTACCCTAAATATTCGACTTGATCTTCAAAAAACCTACACTTACTCTTTTGAAGGGTTAGCCCTGCATCCTGTAAGCGCTGCAATACTGCATTTAACCTATCAAGATGTTCCTTCCTATCAGCGCCCGTTACTAGTACGTCATCTAACATACACAACACTCCCTGCATCCCGGACAACACGCATTCCATTACGCGCTGAAATATGGCCGGTGCACTAGCTAACCCGAAACTCAGCCGCGTATATTTAAATAATCCTTTATGCGTGTTAATACAGGTGTAATTTTGCGATTCTTCATCCAGAACACACTGTGCATACGCTTGTGAAAGATCTAATTTACTAAATTGCTGTCCACCGTGTAACTTTGAAAATAGCTCGTGAGCAGTCGGCAATGGATATTGATCCACCAACAGCTGTTTGTTAATTGTCACCGAGTAGTCCGCACATAACCGAATCGTCCCGTCGCGCTTCAACACAGGCACGATGGGTGACGCGTACGCCGTGTACTCGACCGGTTTTAATATGCCGTCGCGTACTAACCTATCTAACTCCTTATCTATTTTCTCTCGAAGCGCAAAAGCAACGGGGCGAGGTTTAAAAAATATTGGTGTAGCATCTTTTTTTACCTTGAGATTTATTTTATATTTCTTAAAAGTACCTAGATCGTCTGAAAAAACAGACGGATATTGTGATTGCAATAGCTCACTGATGTTTGTTGCCTTGCTGCAGTAGTTAAGTGGCAACATTTCTAATTTAAATAGAGAAATAAAATCCCTGCCTAAGATCGGCGGCCCGCCGTTACGTATTACATAAACATTTAATGTGTGCGTTTTATTCATGTATGCAAAACATAACTTAGCGACACCAATATATTCAATACTATTACCGTTGTACGTTAATAACCGCTTGCAACTTTTAAATAATTTAACGACATGAAAATTCTTTAAATATGTACTCTCGGATATTGCCGTGACGGCTGACCCGCTATCTATTTGAAATTTCATCGGCAGCCCCTGAACACGAACAGTTTCTACCATAGGCTCACCGTTAACCGTGCGAATATTATACAAGTCAATATCATCGCCGTTTTCACGCACACTCACGTTGGTGACAAAATAAATTTTCTTACACATTCGACGCAAATGACCTTTTACATTGCACTTTTTACATTTATAATTTGCAAAACGACATTGTTCCGACGTATGATTTTTAAAACCACATACGGTGCACGACACTTTTCCACTATCACTTATTTTCAACAGCGTGTCGTTCCAGGGCATATGGGGCCCCTCCGTTGTCCACGACGAAGTTGCAGCGCGCGCGCTACGCAAACTCTCTGCCAGCTCCACAGCCTTTGCCAGGGTTAATTCCCTATGGTCTTGAGCGAAACACTTCTCCCGTTCCGCTCCTGGTAGCATTCCCATTATGAAACGGTCTCTTAATGCTTCCTCCACGTTTAAGAACCCGCAATGAGCTGTTATTCCGCGCAACCTCGCTGCCCATTGAGAATTACTCTCTCCTTCGTGCTGTGCCGCGTTATAAAATTTGAATCTCTCACCAAATCCACATCTTTTGGGCGTAAAGTGATCATCCAGCAGCTGAAGTATCTCTTCATAAGGCACCGCCTGGATTTCTTTGGGTAAAGCCAAATTTACTGCAAGTTGATACGTGGCCTCGCTGAGTGCGCTCAGTAATATCGCCCTTTGTTTCAGCCCCGACGAATCTGTAGCGTCCGTTATATCGTTAGCAAAAAACCATTGCGTTAGACGACCCTTGTATATTTGCCATATTTGCAAATTGTGGTCAAATTGCGACAGTAAGCCAAAATGCGACATTTGAAATTTAACGGATTTCTTGAAAATTTTATTTTACGCGTGGGTAGATCGTCGCCAATGTTAAGTATAAGCACGGGACAAGTGAAACGACGTGTAGCTTGATACGCACTGATTTTATTCGCGCCTCTCGGCACCACCTCGTAGTGGGCGCAGCCACTATTTATTATGAATGTACCCTCGTCTATATATACAACAGAAAAGAAGAACTTTTCTTCTGGATTGTGTCTCCAAGCGGTCCATGCCAAGCACAACAAGTTCCACCTGTGATTTTAGTAAACCCAGTGTTTTGTTGTGTTTCCAAACTAAGGCCTTAAAGTTATAAAATTCTGCGGATAAGGCCTTTGTAGTGATTGTGGCGGCAGCAGAACCCGGCTGAGACAAGTTTTTCTCAAACTCGCCCATTCGTGTAGAAAATATAGAGGAGAGTTCCTCCATACTCTTGAGAAGCTGGTCCACTGGTGTCTCCATTGTTATTTATTTAGAGCAGAAAGTGTGTGAGAAAGTTTAGTAATATGCAACTTAGCACAGGTATCAAACTGCGAGAGGAACTGGTCTGCAATGGTCTCCTTCTGCGAATCGGTTATCGCACTGAAGGAGACCGCGGAGCGGGTGCGTGAGTCCAGCGCTAATGCAGACTCGCTCCGCCGCCGTAGACCAGGGGGTCGAACCCCCTTCGGGTATGCGCATCTTCAACTCCCCCTACCTTAGAGGAGCTACTGTGGGAGGGTCATGGTGATCCTCCTGCAAGTCATCGAGGCTGCGGGTGCCCTAGGAGAAACCCCAGGGCACCCTGAAGGCGACGGTGGCCCGCAATTAGGCGGGCCTTCCACCGAGGCGTCGCAGTAGAATGCGCGAGCGATCCTGCGGCGTTTTATCTTGGTGGAGAGGGTTTCCGCTGGGTTTTAGTGGGTAGGAACGGTTTCACACCGTTGAGTCCCACAGTACCACTCATCGGTAAGGCACGCCTTCCGTATGAGCAGTCTGCGTAAATGCATTTCCCAGCGACAAAAAAAAAAAAAAAAGGTTTGCCAAAATAGTATATCAAACTAATTACACATATGTACACTTATTATTATTGTAAATAAAAATTAAAATTAGGAGCAATAAAAAAACACGTCTATTCACTGTTGTGTCTACCCACCAAAAAAAAGCTTTACTTACCTAATTTATAAATTGTATATTTTGTATGTATGTATGTATGAATGTATTTATGTATATATGTATTTATGTATGTATGCATGTATGTATATATGCAAGAAGTAGTTATATATGTATTTATCTTTCCATATGTTTATGTATTATTAAATTGTGTATTGTTCACACCCTACTCACTATTTATTTATTTTGCGATTTCCAACGCCTTTCAACTTCCAACTTCTTTTTTTCCAACTTATGGTTGCCTGGAAGAAATCGCTACTTCAGCGATAAGGTCGCCTATTGTACATGTTCTTCTATTTGTATTCTGTTTTTTTGTTTTTTGGGGTAAAATAAAGAGTTTATTATTATTATTATCTCTTAATCAACAAAAACGTAATTATAGTACAACTGAAAGAGGTGCTTTAGCTGTTCTCACAGCTATCATACATTGGAGATGTTATTTTTATTTTATTTAATTTAATAGGAAGCCAACGTTGTATACAGTAATAATTCTTATGCTAAAAACAAAACAATCTTAAAGGACCTACAACATAAATTGTATACCGCACTTACAGGCTAACTTGACATGCATAAATTAATTTAAAAATAGAGAACAAACAATACAAATCATTCTTTGAAGTTAA
This sequence comes from Heliconius charithonia, assembly GCA_030704555.1. Classification (NCBI taxonomy): domain Eukaryota; kingdom Metazoa; phylum Arthropoda; class Insecta; order Lepidoptera; family Nymphalidae; genus Heliconius; species Heliconius charithonia. The sequence goes on from CM060828.1 coordinate 9,264,384, forward strand.
ACACCCAAAAAAAAAAACTTATACAATAAAAGAAACAAAAAACAAAAAGTTTGTAACAATTTTAACTATAAAAAAAAACATAGTAAAAAAAATAAACAATAATTTCTCATTTATCAACAATTATTTAAGAGACAATTTAGGCAATATTTTTTTGTTTGCAATTTAAAAGTGGATATGAATTGTTGAAATATATCTAAGCCTGCTTTTTTAAATATACTATTATCTGGGGGCACGGCAGTGCCCCCGCCAAGTCGAGCAAAAAAAGCGACACGGCCGTACCATACTTTTCTCGAAGCAATTCAGGCCATTTTCGACCCCCTATAACTTCGTTGTGGATAAAACAAGAAACCTGAATTTTCAGTATGATATGTCTTATGATATTTTCTTATTCTACAGTATTCCATTATACAGTAATAACGATTCATTAACTGCAAATGTAAACTTGTAATCCTATACATTTATATGGGATTACAAAGTTATTTATGCAGTCGGTGTATTTGGAAAACTGGACCGAAATTCCAAAATATTTAGGTTTTCCCATGATTAAGACACTAAACTCTATTTGTATTCTAAATTTGAAGCTTCTATGTCTGCTAGAAGTGCCTTGGACTTTTGATGATCGGTGAGTCAGTCAGTGAGTGACAAAATTTAGAAACTTTAACAAGTTGTCATTCTTAAACTACTGGTTCAAATTGGCTGAAATTTTAAATATACCGTGTTTATATAATGCCTGGTTAGTTACTAAAAATTCAGGTTTCTTGTTTTATCCATAACGTAGTTATAGGGGGTCGAAAATGGCCTGAATTGCTTCGAGAAAAGTATGGTACGGCCGTGCCGCTTCTTTTGCTCGACTTGGCGGGGGCACTGCCGTGCCCCCAGATGATCAATTTTACCCAGTATTATTCAAAGTGCAAGATAATATTCTTTTAGCCTTTTTTTGAAAGTTTGCAAGGTTTTAGATTGTTTAATTGTTAAGGGTAAGGAATTCCACAGGCGGACGGATTTGATAGAAAAGGAATTTGTATAGAAGGAAGAGGTGTGGCAAGGGATGTCAAGTGCTAAGTTAAACTTAGAGCGAAGTGGGAAATTATGTGATTCACACAAAAACTTAAAACGTTGCTTGAGGTATGAAGGAGAAGATGGATTAAATAGAACATTATAAAGGAGACAAAGAACATGAGTATTCCGGCGAAGTCGAATTGGGAGCCACTTGAGTTTTTTTCGAAATTCGGAGACATGGTCGTACTTGCGAAGCCCAAATACAAACTTATGCAAACATTTTGGAGACGCTCAAGCTTATTTAATTGCTCCTCTTTTAGGTCAAGGTAACAACAATCAGCATAATCAAGAATTGGTAGTAGGAGTGATTGTGCCAGCGCAACTTTAGTAGGAATAGGTAGAAAGTTGCGTAGTCGACGTAATGATGCAACCGCTGCAAATATTTTCCTACTTATTTCACTGATTAAAGGCTTCCAAGATAGATATTGATCAAAAATAATACCTAAATTTTTTACATTGTCTGTAAAAGGCATTATTGTTCCATCAAGCGATATTGACGGTAAATCACGTACAGTAATTTGAGAGATGAATCTGGGACTACCTATAATAATCGCTTGAGTCTTTTGGGGGTTTATAGCTAAGCCTAACGATTTACTTCGTATCAAAATGCTTCTGAGTTCTTCGTTCAGTGCTGATATAGTAATATCGAGATCGTGTAACGTACATTGTCGATATATTTGGAGATCGTCTGCATAAAGGTGGTAGGGAGAAGAAAGATTGTGACAGAAATGATTGATAAATAGTGAAAATAAAAGAGGGGACAACACGCCACCTTGCGGAACGCCGGCAAGCACCGAGGACCATTCAGAATAGGAATCCTGAACTCGGATACGTTGCTTGCGACCATACAAGTAAGAGTGAAACCAATCAATCACTTTAGGAGATATGTTAAGAGAATACATAATTGCCAGCAGAATATCAAAATCCACAGTATTGAATGCGTTACTGAAGTCAAGCAGAATCAACACAGTGACTTGATGATTTTCCATACCTCGGCGAATGTCATCTGATATGCTAACCAACGCAGTAGTCGTACTATGACCAGGCCTAAAACCAGACTGTAAAGGATTGAATAGGTTATTATTAGTTAGATATTTACTAAGTTGTTGGTTTACGAGACGTTCAAGAACTTTCGATAGGAATGGTAAAATGGAAATAGGACGGTAATCAGAGAAGGAAGACGGATTGCGGTTTTTAGGCAGTGGTGTTAGTTGAGCTTCCTTCCAACATTCGGGAAAAGTATCACTATTTATGGAAAAATTCAGGATAAACGTTAACACAGGAATCAGGATGTCAAGGATTGGCCTAATCATCTTACGACTAATGCAGTCAGAGCCAACGGCATCAGAATCTATCGCCAATATATTCTCTTTAACATCACTTTCAGTAAATTGCGCGAAGTCAAAACTAGGATTTGTAAGGGTGGGTAAGGCACGAATTTGATTTTGAGACCTAAGTTTTGTGGTTACATCAAAAGTAACGGAAGGAGAGAAATGAGTGTTAAGTTTGTTTAAATCTATATTTCAAGTTTGCTTTGCTTTCCCAACCCCAAGTGACTTAAGAAATTTCCAGATTTTTTCTGGGTTGTCTTCTTCAACAACTGACTTATGGATACGGCGTCGTTGTTCATCCCTACACACCCTGTTACATCGATTCCGAGCTTTAAAATATTTCCCTCGATTACGTTCACAGCCGTTGTTTTTATATTTCGTTTTTACAATGTTTTTCTTTTCTTGTAGTTTTTTAATATCTTCAGTAAGCCACGGAGCTGGAAGATGTTTAACGCGCTATCTACTAGGTGCATGAATGTCGTACAGTTGAATAATTAATGATTTAAAGACAGATATTTGATAGTCTATTGTGCGTTCTGAATAGACTAAATTCCAGTCAATTTTTCCAGCATCCTCACGCAGACTTTCTAAGTCCATACCGTTAAAGTTACGCTGCAGAAGAATTCTTGATTTTGCCTTGGGTGGTCTTACTTTGTAAGAAAGAAAAATTAGATCATGATAGGAAAATACAGTGGCATTGCACTGACCATGAGATTCGACATGATCAGTGGACGAAACTAAAATTAAATCTAAAAGAGAAGGAGTACAGTTAGGGAAGGTATGAGTAGAAGATAATGGGAGAATGTGCATATTAGCTCCGTTTACCGTGGTTTTCAGCCGAATTGCTCTTCTGTCATTTTTCAACAGACATGTGTTGAAATCCCCCATAATGATTACATGCTTATATGAAGGAGCAATTTTTTCAAGCAGGATCTCAAAAGTATCAAAATAATCCACAGTAAGTGAAGGACTATAGTAAACACCGAGAAGGACTTTTGTGTGTGCGAACGTCAACTCAATGAAGAGGTGTTCAGGACTGACGGAATTGTCTATGTTGTGTTGGGAGTAATCAAGCGTACTAAATGGTATGTGAGCACGAAGATAAATAGCCACTCCGCCACCAGTTCGGCTACTCCGATCATTTCGAATCAGATGAAATCCCGGCAGCGTATACGCGGCTGACGGCAAACAAGGCTTGAACCACGACTCGGATACCAATATGGCTTGGACGTTAATATTATCAAAAGAAGACAGAAGATCAGGATAATGAGCTGGAATACTCTGAGCATTGATGTGAACCACATTGAATTTTTTAGGGAAAGGAGAGAGATGAGAGATTAAACAATCATTTAATGAAGGAATACTCTGAAAACTAATATCACTTAAATCTTCTGAAACAGAAGAAAAAGAACAATAAGTATCTAAGTTTACTGAAGTGTCAGACATTTCTATGCTAATGGGTAAAAAAAAATGTTTATAATATATTTAGTATATGTAAGCTAAAATGTATATATAAAATAAAAAAATAAACAGTAAACGTAATATAAATAAAATTCTTATAAAAAAATAAATAAATAAATAAATAATAATATATAAAAATATGCTATAATATAAAATAAATAGAAAATTATAAAAGTACGGAAATAAAACTTACTAAATTTAAATTTGAAACCCACCTGCCAGTTGCTGGAAAGGAACTTTATAATATACCGGAAGAAGAATAAAATATACGTCAAGTTAAAATCAGAAACAATAAGAAAAAAAAATACCTATTGCTCATGTTACGAGTAAAAACAATAAAAAACAAACATTAATAATGTTAATAAAATTATACACAAAAAAAAACAATACAAAAACCCTCACGTCTAAATTGATTTTAATCTGTAGTATATTATTACAGATTAAGATTTTTATACAATATAAAAAATAACGTGTGGGTAGTAGGACAAAAAAAAATATATAAAAAGTTATATTTGTGCAGTTGACGTACCGAATGTAAACAAAAACAAAGTTATTTCTTTAAAAGTCGTTTCGGACGTGTACTTGTAGTTTTATGTGCAGTTTTATTGATCGAAACAGTGTTTTGCGGTGACTTGGAACTCTTTAAATTCTCCAGTTCAGATGAATACTCGATTCGATGCCTGGTGCCGTCAGAAGTTATTACATGGATATAACCATCTCTCGTCCAGCACTTACTAATACCAAAGTACTGTCTCGCCTCGAGGAAAGCTGTGTGGCGAGGTTTTGTTAGAAATTCTGACTGCGTAATACCAGTACCTTTCAATTTGGTTTTTGCATTCCAAACTTTGTTTCGAGTGGTAACATCTAAAAATTTTACGACGATGGGACGAGATTTCTCGGATGGACGTCCCAGCCTATACGATGACTTTATATTAGAAGTGGAAAAGTCAGTCAAATCTAAATTGTCACCTATAACAGTAACTATTCTTGCTAAAACATCTTCCGATTTCTCCTCTGCTGATGAGTTTAACCTGTCTCTGCAAGCTACTTAATGCCGAGAGAGTGAAAGTTTTAAAGTTGTTAAAGTCGGCCGCCAAAGAAGTTGTTGTTAAAGGTGAAGAAGACTTGTTCAACTCTAACTGGAATTCATTCATCCTCGTATTAAACATCTCATTCATAGAGGCAAGTGTTTCTTTTAGTGCTTCCATATTGAAGAGTTGTAATAAAAGTAGCGTTGCTCAATAAATATATAAATGTAGCTTTTTCAAGGAGAATAACACTAGCCGGTGGGTATCGTAACTTATTAGTTCATAACTTTTTGAAAAATTCACTTAAAAAACTTTTATTTCTCAATTTATTATATAAATTTTGGATGGAAAAAAACGATGTTTACTTTTTGACCTCCTACCCGCGAAAACAGAGTTTACCCTTTTCAATAAGTCTAGTAATGAATGAATCTATCTTCGCCTGGGCTAGTGTCTTTTAAGTCCGCTAAGACGTTTTTAAGCTCTTCAAAGGAAAAAGAAGCATCCATTTCCTCTGTAGATTCAACCAGCGTGGACGTAAGGAGGTCTTGTGATGGAACAAAAGGAGGAGTCAATTTGTCTGCAAAATCATTAAGCCAAATAGAAGCATTATTGGAATAAGGACTGTCGACATTGTTAAGTGACCGGCGAAATCTCTTAACATTTGTCCAGACAAGGGAGGAAGAGGAGCGGGGATTAAGGGATTCACAAAAATTAACCCAACCAAGTTTTTTCTTCTTCCAAATCAAATTTCTAAATTGCGTATCGTTACGTTGATACTCAATATAATTCTCCATTGTCACAGAGACTGCGTATGACACCTCGGCAGATGTTCGCCGATTGACAGAATCAGAGCATTCCTGATCCCACCAGGGATTGAAAAGCATCTGATTCTGAATGGAGTGCTTTTTGGGGATATAAGAGTCTGCCGCAGATAAAATGGCAGAGACAAACCGATCATGGTAAACAATGACATTCTCATAATCAATAGACTCAGAAAAACTGCATAACATACCTTCACAGAGTCAGCATACTCGATCCAGTTAGCTTTTTTTAAAATAAATTTGAGAAGCGGATAAGGATTTGATGTAGGTAATGGTCTATTACTAAGAGATAAAAGGATTGGGAAGTGATCACTACCAAAGGTGAAAGGGAGTACATACCAAGATAGTTTGGGAGCAAGAGAAGGAGAAGATAAGGAAAGGTCAACAGCAGTTCTAAGATTCTGATTAGGATTAACCCTACGAGTCGGTGATCCATCACTGAGAATGCAAAGATTTACATCATCAATCATGTCCACCAACAAAGGGGAAAATCCATCACAGTAATAACACCCCCATAAATTATGATGAGTGTTAAAATCACCCAGGACCAACACAGGACCAGAAAGCGCAGAGATGATAGACTTAAGCTCTAAGAAAATGGAAGAAGAAGGATGAGAGATATAAACAAATAAGAAGGAAATATCAAAGGCCCTCACAGCAACAACATTAATCTGTTGACTTTGAGTTGGGAGAGGAATACGGGCGAGGAGTGCCGGATAAGGATAGCACTACCTCCATACCCATCACTCCTGTCCTCCCTTAAACAGGAGAAGCCCGACACTCTAAAAGAAGAGTCAGGCAACAGCCATGTCTCCGAGAGGGAAACAATGATAGACTCGTGCAGTGCGACAATATTAAGCAGTTCGTGCTTTTTAGGCCGAATACTTTTACTATTCCACTGCAGGAATTTTAGTGGCGCCATTATTAAGGAGTTTGTTGCAATTTTTTGGAAGATTTAAGGCAACGTGGGACGGTAAGGGAAGTTCATCAAAGGTTAAGATTATACTCACAAGGATGTCTGTTAGGGCACCTAACAGATCTTTTGTAGCTGTTGTTGAGTTGTCAACACTTCGATTGAGAGCACAACCATTGGAAAGGGAAGAGGAACAGTTACCAAATATGGACTGGTGAGCTTGTCTATCATATCCCTTTGCAAGAGGAGCGCGGGGACGAGGAGTTTGAAAGACGGTGTTGCGATAGGACTTACTAAGTGGAACAGGAGAAATTTGTTGAGGATTAGGAGTTGAGAAAACTGGAGGGGAAAACATAACCTTAGCAATATCCGCATAAGATTGTTTGACAGGAGGGAAACGAGAGAATGCTTCTATATAAGAAATGCACTCTAGAGACATTGCAATTTTGATGGACTGCTGTCTTGCAAACTCGGGACAGTCTTTATCTGTTGCAAAATGCTTGCTTGCACAATATAAACAATTAGAATTTTCCTTGGTTATGTCACATGTATCACCAATATAATCCTTTGAGCACCTGTAACACCTGTGTGTCAAGCTCGAAAAATATTCGAGTCCGTATTGTAAACGTATCGAGGTAACGATACGATTACAAAGTTCGAAGCACGAACCCATAGCGTATCGACTATCGAGGACTCGATATGATTAAGTAGGTGACGTCATGCTAACGAGACTTAGAGATGCCACTGAGCGAATGAAATGGACGTTCAAAAACTAAATAAAATAGTGAATGTTAAAACATTCAATTAAAATGTTTATTTATTTTAATTTACATTACAATTTACGTTGAAAATGAAGAAAAATCTATAAAAATATTACGAAAAATATAAGTAAGTTATCAAGATTGGAAGAAATTCAATCCTTTTGTATATTTAAAACAATTGTTTCTAAACGAATCCACTTGACGCCCCGCCAATTATAGCTAAGTTTGTATTTGTTTTGTAATCATTAAGAGTAAATTCTTTATTATTAAAAAGGGCAATCGTGGCGCAGTGGCGCAAGGCGTGACTGTAAAACACTGGTTGTGGGTTCGATCCCGACTCGAGGAGATGAAATATTTACTTAAATTTATATTTCCATTCGCTCTGGTTTCGAGGCAAAGCGCGGCGTTGAGTTTTGCTACTTAACACGCAATGCCTACAGAATTTGGCAGAAAGTGGGGAACAGAGTGTACACTAGGTTTCCCCTGCCTATTCTGCTGTGTGCGGGATACAGCGTGAAGCTGATTATTAAAAAATAATAATGGGCTACCTACAATATTTAACGATGGTGGAATTCATGGAAGCGTAAGTATAAATTTAGTATGAATTAATTTTATATTTGAATGAGTTGTATTAAAGTCTTAAAAATAAAAACATCTAATAATCTAAGTAGGGTATTATGAAATTCGTATTTTAGGAATGGCGATTTATCTAAACCCTCAGAAGTTCCACGAGGTCGTCTTTTTATTCAAAGGAAGTGGAAAGAATTAATGAATAAATTAAATAGTGGTGATTCGTATAGCGACTGTCTTTGCATAGTGGGCGTTATTTAATGATTGCTAAAATTACTAAACAATATTCTCAAAACATGTACAAGTAAAAAAAATTAAAAAGAATTCCCAAAAACACTACAAATATTTTTAAAAGTGTGATTTACTATGTATCGAAAGTGTTCTCACTGACAAATATTAACCGAACAAAGTCTCGACGTACTCGATGGCCAATCTTCGACGTTTTCGTTACAATGCGCGTTCGTGCTACCAATTTTCGTTTACTGCGTCCAAGTATCGCGTTATTCGAACGTAAGACGATACGTAAACTGTTCGTGCTGCCGTGAGCTAGTTCCTTTTACGCACGGTAGGGGCGCTGTTCAATTCCTATACAAATTGCTCTCGATAACGATACGAATACTTTTTCGATAGTTTTTCGTGCTTGGGCTACAGGTTACTAAATATATTAACGAATGTTCTATTTGCGGGCAAGCGAAGTACGACCGTAATCCTATTAAACAAAAATTTCAAATCGTTCCACCCCCAACTAAACCTTTCACCATAGTTCATTTAGATTTATTTAGTATAGAATTTTCGAAATACGCACAAGCTTATCATTTGAGAGATGCTACTGCCATTAGTGTCGTACAAGCGCTATTAAAGTTTTGCACTCATTACGGTGTGCCCTTGACGGTCGTAACCGATAGAGGTCCCGAATTTTCAAACCAATTATTTTTAGAGTTCCTTAGATTACATAAAATAATCCACCATAAGATTTTACCTTGTTCGCCTAATGAAAATGGAATAGTGGAAAGGCCCAGCCCCACATTATTAGAACATTTAAGAATTTTGAAATTAAAACAAAGTGGAGAATCGGTTATTAATCTCATGCCTTATGCTCTCTTAGCTTACAATAGTTCTATTCATAGTTTTACTAAATGTAGACCTATAGATATAATAACTGGACATTTCGATCCCCGCGACCCTTTAGACATTGACTTGACAGAACAATTATTACAATTATATATAACCGATCATCGTGATCGAATGAAGCAAGTTTATGAAATTATTAACGACTCTTCTTTACACCAACGAACCCAAATAATTGAAAATTTAAATAAAAATAGGGAACCTGAGACTATTTACTTACCCGACCAACAGATATTCATACGAAACCCTAAATCATCTCGACAAAAGTTAACCCCTCGCTTCACTCACGATAATGTTTTAGCTGATTTACCAATACACATTTACACAAAGAAAAAACGATTACCTATTGCAAAATCGAGACTAAAGAGAGTACCTAATAGTGCTCGATTGTTACAGACTGACAAATAAATTATATTGAGCCGATTTTAAAGAATAAAACGCTTTAGTTTTTTCAAGTGCATATTCAATTTCTTAAAATTAAATTAGAAACCGCTTCACAGTAGCTTAAAACTTTTGGGTTTAACCGTGTTAAGAGAGGACTCATTGATGGATTAAAATACTGACAGTAATAAAAAGTATTTAGGGAAATCTCGACTACACGGACGCCATAAGGTATGATAGAGCCATTAATTTACTAGAACAAAATACAGAGGGAATTAGAAATTTAATGGAAAGTTAACGAATATTCATATTAAAATTGGAGACCAATTTTGTAAATTATTTAATTATTATATTTGTCATATAATTCAAATATTTTTAACTTTGGGAGATAACATAAAAAAAATTTAAATATGTTATATAAGAAAAATGAACTTTTAGATATTAGTTTTAGAGATTATTTTGTCTTAATAAAAGTAATATTATTATAACGCTAGAGTAATTATTTTAGTTTTGAAGTTTCCAATTGTTTTCCTGAAAACATATCCTGTATCATTTATACTCTGTACCTAATATAAATCGCCACATCCTCATTCCCCTTACCCTTACCCTTACCTGGCAATTCACGAAAAATATTTTATGTACATAGAGGCTGAATGCCCGAAGATCGGTGAATCATATTTATGTGATCTTAATGTTAACTATCTACAAGGAAAACAGCCGGATTGTATAGAGCGCGTTATTACAACTCAGCAGCTGCGAAGTTCCTGTCTATACGCATCGATTATTCTTACTACAGAAGCATTGGAAATTATCAATCTAACTAATATTAATATGACAAAGGGAGGCAATTCTAAATGACACTAAAATATAAATTTGATAAATTTAACTGAAATCTTTGAAGCAAATAAGAAATTTTCCGCACAGCAACTTTCTTTATCATACAACAGTCCCATTTTATAGAATTATTCTAATGGCAATTATATTATGCATCATCTTTATAGTTGCCAAGAACATTAAGAAAACTAAAAAGCCTAAGCTATAGAGTGAAGAAAATTCTCCAAAGAAGAGGCCTGCGCTCAAGATCCAGTAGAGCATATTTTTCAGCACTATTCGAGATCCAAGGACACTGAATAGGTGTTGTTCTTCAGGAGGGAGGTGTTACGTTCCCACACAACCCGGGAATCGCTGACTTAGGCTTTCCACAACGTTCCCACACTTATTTCCCACACTTAGCATAGAGATCTTAGAATTGTAATAATCTGTTATTGAATCCTCGCATCATTTTTCACCCATTGTACTAATTAACATTAAAAATAAATGTAATAAAATAAATCATTCTTGTCTCCAACTTTGAGCAAGTCTCACCTGTTTAGTAATAAGTTAATTTTAATAAAGTATTTTAAGTAAATCGGTTTTTTTGGAACCTACGCTGCCACCGTACTTAATTATCGGAATGTATGTATATAATAATAATAATAATAATAAGCCCCCTAAAAACCAACCACACGTCCTGATCGACCATCTGATCACGTAGGGGGCGGACACACGATCAATAAATTACTGGCGTGGCTAACGTGGCAATGGTAACCCATTAAATATGGAGACTAGATTAAGAAAGAAACTGAGAGGGCCGCTTCCCGAGGGCAATCGTCGGGGCGCACCTGGAGCTGACGCTGGGTGTTTCAGCATACGAACCGTCAGTGGTGAGGAGTTGAGCAGGCGGGCTCCCACCGGGGATTTACAACCTGAAAAATCGACAGCCGAACACTTACACACATATACAAGTAAAGTCAATAGCCCAAGTGAACCATACAGTCCGAGTACCAAATCCTACAACCCTTCGGTACACTCATCACCAACATCTTCGGTCTGTAGTAGAGGTACACCTACGCCGCTTTTGGATGTTGCGCAGGAGGCAAGTGCCTTTTTACCTGCGTCCACCAAAGCTGGTAAACCTAGAGTGCGTATGCAATGGAGCAAAGATGTTAACCTATTTATAATGCGCACTTACTACCACATTACCAAATTAGAAACAGACATGACTATATACAGAAAAAAATTACACGAACAATTCTTACTAAATTACCCTCAAATAAAAGTATCAGAACAAAGAATTTCAGATCAAAGAAGAACAATAGAAAGAAATAAATTACTATCACAAGAAATACTGAATCGATTAAAAGAAGAAGTAAGAATACAACTACAAGTAGAAGAAACAAATAATGTAAACATCACAAAAGTATCAAATCACACCTATATGCAAACTAGAACTTCCTCACCAACAACATCCACATTTCCTCAGGCAAACGTTCAAAGTTTATCTGATCACAATCTTCAAAATTACGCAAATAGCCAAACACAAATTTCTCACACTTTTACACAAACTGAAATGATAACACAGTTATTAGAGAACGACATTGAAAGTTTTGTAAATGTGCAACCACCTAATGAAGAATACATACGTATCATAACGGACAAATTCCATACTAATTTAACCTTATATGCAGGAATGGATCCAAAGATGAGACCAAAACTACCAAAACTCAGATACAGTCGCAAACTTTATCAACTTTCGAACTTATTTAATGAAAATATTCTTGTAGACTATATTTCCCCAGATTTAAAACTTATAGACCTACATACATTAATATACTGTACTGCGCTAACTATAACAGAAGAATTGAACTACAAAATTACAGAACACTCGGGAATTAATAGTAAAAGTAACAAAAATAAACCAGCCTGGCAATATAGATTAGAAAAGGATATACAAAAACTGAGGGCAGATATAGGAAAACTAACACAATTCATCAATAATAATAGATCTAAAAAAATTATAGAAAGAGTAGAATTTTTACTAAAAACAACAAAGATACATACAAAACATGAAAAGAATAATAAAAGACCAGAAGAAGTTTTAGATACGTTAAAGCAGAAATTAGCACTTAAATCGCATAGGCTAAAAAGGTATAACAAAGCACAGGAACGGAAAACTCAAAATAATATATTTGTCAGAAATGAAAAACAATTCTATAGAAATTTACTTAAACCACCAAATTTGATTCAGGAAAATAATGTAACGACACCAACAAAAGAAGAACTAGAAAGATATTGGTCTGGTATATGGGAAGAACAAACGTATCATAATAATGAAGCAGAGTGGATAGCAAAAGAAGAACAAAGATGGCATGACCTTGAAGTTATGGAATACAATGAAATAGTAAAAGAAGATATTAAGGAAATTACAGATAAGTTACATAATTGGAAATCACCAGGAGTAGACAAAATTCATAACTTTTGGTACAAAAAACTTACTTGCCTTCATAGTTCATTAGCTAAGAATATAACAGAAATCATCTCTGGGCAACAAAACATACCCGAATTTATATCTACCGGAATAACTTATATGCTACCCAAAAACAGTTTCTCTACACAACCGTCTCAATATCGGCCAATTACTTGTTTACCTACTATATATAAAATTATCACTTCACTTATTACACAGAAAATTAATAAACACATAGAAAACAACAACATAATAGCAGAAGAACAAAAAGGTTGTCGGCGGGGCCACATGGGATGTAGGGAACAACTTATCATTGACTCCACCATAATGAAACATGCTTTATCAAAAAATAAAAATTTACACTGCACTTATATCGATTATAAGAAAGCATTTGATAGTATTCCACACTCTTGGTTGCTACATATACTAAATATCTACAAAATAAACCCTAAAATAACTACTTTCTTGAAAAAAATCATGACCCAATGGAAAACTACATTACATCTACATGGTCCTAACTACAATATAAACACTAGAGAAATAGCCATTAAAAAAGGAATTTATCAAGGTGATTCCCTGAGTCCCTTGTGGTTCTGCCTAGCCTTAAACCCACTTTCTTACCGATTACAATGTAACGGAGCTGGATATCGTCTTAAACATGACAATAACGAAACAACAATTTCACACTTAATATATATGGATGATATTAAATTATATTCTAAAAATAGTAAAGAGATGAAAACACTTATTGAGACTACAACAGAATTTAGTGAAGATATACACATGCACTTTGGACTAGACAAATGTAAAACTGTTCATATAATTAAAGGTAAAATCCAGCCCGGGGATTACGTGATTAATGAAATAGATAAAATAATTGCAATGGAACCCAACGAATTATATAAATACCTAGGATTTCAGCAACTCAAAGGATTAAACCACACAGCCATCAAAGAAACGATTATGAATGAATATAAAAAGAGAATTAATGCTATTTGTAAAAGTCAACTTTCGAGTAAACATCTAATAAAAGCCTTAAATACATACGCAATACCTATTTTAACCTACACGTTTGGAATCGTAAAATGGTCAAATACCAATATAGAACAAATAGAACGCTTAACACGCACTACACTCACTAAACACAACAAACTACATCCTAAGTCCGCAATTGAAAGATTGACAATAAAACGAAAATACGGAGGAAGAGGTCTAATAGATATAAAACATTTATGGCAGAAACAATTACATAATTTATCAAATTTTTTTTATACAAAAGCTCAGTCAAGTAACATGCATAAGTCAATAGTCCAAAATGATTTTAAATATACGCCTTTAAATCTTAATGACTGCCAAACTACAGGAACGAACATAAATCCACAAAAAAATAAAATAGAAGAATGGAAAAAGAAGGTAATGCACGGTAGACATCCTAATGACCTACAACAACCTCATATTGATTTTGAAGCTTCAAACAAGTGGTTACAGACAGGCAGTTTATTCCCGGAAACAGAGGGTTTTATTATCGCAATTCAGGATCAAATAATAAACACTAAAAACTTTAGAAAATATATTATCAAAGACCCTACAGTTACAAATGATAAATGCCGCAGATGCTATACACAAACAGAAACAATACAACACATAACAGGAGCTTGCGCAAGCCTCACACAGACGGACTACACTCATCGACATAATCAATTAGTAAATATAATACATCAAAGCTTATCACACAAACACAAACTAATACAAGACACACATGATTTGATGTATTTGTCTTATGATGTTCGTCCCCCAAAGGTAAAGCCGTCCGTTGTTATGAGACGCAGTTTTAAAAATTTTAAGCATGATGAGTTCATGCGCGACCTTAATGACATCAACTGGGAATCCATCTTTAATTCGGCAACTATTGATGCAAAATTAGAGATCTTCAACTCAATTATAACCGAGCTCTATGATAAACATGCTCCTTTGCGGCCTATAAAGTTAAAGCACTTACCTGCGCCTTGGATTACGCAAGATATTAGATCGTTAATGACCAAACGAAATTCTGCTAAATCTAAGTATAAAAAAAATCCTACTGATCAAAATCTTTTAAAATATAAGTCCTTGCGTAATCGGTGTAGTAGAGTTTGCAGAGATGCTCAAAGAAATTATATTGACAGAAATTTGAAAACCATAAATGCCCGCAAATCATGGAAGTTTCTGCAATCACTAGGAATCGGCCGCCAACGTCAGGAAATTATTCGGGACATCGATTTAGATGCCTTGAATATACATTTTGCATCAATTCCACCCGTGGACGTTACAGTTAAGGCAAATACATTAAATAGTATCCGTTCCTTGCCCTCTCCTTCAACGACCCCTTTCCTTTTTGAATTAATTACACCTGCTCAAGTTAAAAAAAATATTTTGGCGATAAAATCGGATGCTGCTGGTATTGATGGCATCAACCGTAAGCTATTACTTTTACCCTTAAGAGTGCTAGCCCCGATAATTACACATATTTTTAATTTTTCCCTTTCTACTAACTCCTTTCCAAGTGCATGGCGAATAGCCCGCATTATTCCTATACCAAAATCCAAAGATCCAAAATCCTTTTCTCAATACCGTCCAATTTCAATACTTCCCTTCCTGTCTAAGGTCTTAGAACGTATTGTCTCGGAACAATTAAATCAATACCTTTTGGAAAACCGTATTTTGTCTCAGTTTCAATCTGGTTTTCGAAGTGGTCACAGCACAGTTACTGCTTTAATCAAAGTGTGCGATGATATACGGTTTAATATGGAGAAGCAAAATCTTACTGTTATTGCATTGCTTGATTTCAGTAACGCTTTTAATACTGTTGATACTGATTTACTGATTGCAGTCTTACAATCAATAAACATCTCCTCTGAAGCTACTGAGTGGTTCCGAAACTATCTATCTAACCGGCGACAGTACGTACAAACCAATGACAAATCATCGTCCTTATGCTCACTGTCTGCGGGTGTTCCCCAAGGCGGTGTCCTTTCCCCACTTCTGTTCTCTATTTTTATTAATACTATTTCCCAAACCCTATCCTCTTCCTTCCATCTATATGCTGACGACTTACAAATTTACTTAGCGGCGCTGTCCAGTAATATGGATGAAGCAATTTGTAAATTTAACAAGGATTTACATAATATTTCTGTGTGGAGTAAATCTTATGGACTTACTATTAATCCTAGCAAGTCCCAGGTCAGCATCATAGGCAGCAGTAAGCAATTAAAAAAACTTGATTTGAAAAGACTTCCTTCAATACAGCTTAATGGAGTCGATTTAAGTGTTAGGGCGTCTATAAGGAATCTGGGGATTATTTTAGACAACTCGCTATCTTGGTCAGCGCAGATTGCGGAGATCAGTCGAAGATTATTTGCTACCATTGGATCCCTCAAACGATATAAACATTTCCTACCAGTTAAAACCAAAACTACTCTAGCTCACTCACTACTGCTACCGATTTTAGACTATGCTGACTCATGTTACCCAGATTTATCTGAGGAACAATTAAACAAACTAGAGCGGTTACAAAACTTATGTATTCGATTTATCTATGGTCTTCGTAAATTTGATCATGTCTCAGACCATCGTCGTCAGCTTGGATGGCTTCCTATCAGATATCGGCGTAACTTCCGGATGCTTACCCTCCTTTATTCAATCCTTTATAATCCTCTCTCTCCCGTTTATTTAAGAGATCGTTTCTGTTTCCTTGGTTCCGATTCTATCTTACGCCTAGAACTTAGGTCCAGGACAGATAATCTTCTTAAGTTACCTACTTGTCACACCCAATTCTATTCCAATTCCTTTACTGTGAAATCTGCGATTCTTTGGAATGAAATTCCTTCTGACATACGACATTCTAAATCTCTTAATATTTTTAAAAATCGTCTAAAAGAGTACCTTTTCAACTTATAACCGTAGTTTATCTCTAGTCATTTACGTATGTATATATGTATATTGTGTAGATTAATGTATTATATATATATTTTAATGTAGTATACGATGTGTATATATGTATATTATTTATTTTTATTTTATTATGGTATTTTATTTAATCAAATTGTGCACTATAACGTTATTCCCAGTTCTTTGTTAAAATTTAGTCCTTTATTTACCAAGGGTTGCCTGTAAGAGATTGCTTGAAGCAATAAGGCCGCCTTTGCATACATTTTATAAATATATGTTGTTATCTGTTTCTTGTATTTCTTCTGTTTTTCTGTGTGCAATAAAGTATATTCAATTCAATTCAATTCAAGACACAAATATTCCCTATTATAAATACACACCCCAAACAGTTCTGGAGAATATCTCACATAAAATATTTTATGATCGCGCAATACTCACTGACAAGACAATACATTTCAATAGACCAGATATAACACTACAAGATAAAATTAATAAAACTGTTTACCTGATAGACATCGCAGTCCCTAACACACACAACATTCAAAAAACAATAGCTGAAAAAATAAATAAATACGCAGATCTTAAAGAGGAAGTCACTCGTATCTGGAAACAAAATAAAGTCTACGTCGTCCCAATCGTTGTATCCACCACTGGCGTCGTACCAAAAGCCATTCACCACTATTTAAAGGTAATAAAATTAGAAGACAATATAATACACACCCTACAGAAAGCTGCTATTTTAAATACATGTAGGATAGTGAGGAAGTTCTTGCAGATAGAAGAAAATGACATTACCACACAAAATTAAACACACTGCACTCTATAATTACTTGGCATGCGCCCGTAGTTATAGTTATACACCAGCTTAATGCTGAGAAATTAAAATAAAAAAAAAAAAAATAATAATAATAATAATAATAATAATAATAATAATAATAATAAACCCGCAGGGCAGCTTGTGGCGAGCTGTTGGGGAGTGGCGACCCCACGGACCTGAGTCCTCCGGAGGGGAATTGTAATCTATCCCCCGCCTCTGGCTTGCCTTTATTGGCCGGCAGAGTGGAGCGCAAGAGCTATATGCTCGAAAGGGTGGAAGTGCTCAATTTGCGTAATAGCGGGGAAACCCGCTCACGAGCTCCTCGTGATGGTGAAACCGGTGCACACCTCTCTACACCCTTAGCCGACCACGCCGATGTTGCGCCCAAGGCACTACGCCGCTTTGTGGGGGCCCATCTAGTGGGAGGCGAGTCACCGTCCGCTAACCGTTCAATTTGAGACTATTGTAAAGGCGGACGTCCGTTAGTCTCACTCAATAGCCCAGTAGCCAGTCCATCCAAATTTCATTCCATAGTCCTAGTTTAGATTTCCACAGTTTCCCATAGTTTCTACGCATTAACCGGCGACCATCTCTGGGCAATTACCTGTGGTTACCCAGAGATGAATCCCGGCTGATGCGTCACAGTAAAACATTTGTATATTCTCTAAGGGGCCTCTACGTGTTGGACCTGTGTCCCCACGCAAGCCTTCCAAAGGACCGGGTTCTTTTGAACCCGAGTACTATGAAAGAGAAACATAATAATAATTTTTTGAGGCCAGTCGTGGCGCAGTGGCACAAAGTGTGACTGTAAAACCGACTGTGGGTTCGATCCCCACTCGAGGAGATGAAATATTTACTTAAATTTATATTTCCATTTCTTCGCTCTGGTGTCGAGGCAAAGCGCGGCGTTGAGCTCTGCCACTCAACACGCAATGCCTCCAAAATTTGGCAGAAAGTGGGGAACGGAGTGTCTTACACTAGGATTCCTCTGCCTACCCTGCTGTGTGCGGGATATAGCGTGAAGCTAATTTTTTTTTTTTTTTTTTTAATAATAATTTATTCATAAATTACGTTTGCGGCAGTCAAGAGATTGAAAAAAAACCGAATAATTATTAATTATTTATTAATTATATATTAATACAATAATTTCTTAAAGCTAAGGACTGCTTTAATCGAAGTGAGAATAAAGAGTGTTAAAAAATGTATTACAATTAATAAAAAATAAAAAAATTAAATTAGCTTCACGCTATATCCCGCACACAGCAGGGTAGGCAGAGGGAACCTAGTGTAAGACACTCCGTCCCCCACTTTCTGCCGAATTTTGGAGGCATTGCGTGTTGAGTGGCAGAGCTCAACGCCGCGCTTTTGCCTCGACACCAGAGCGAAGAAATGGAAATATAAATTTAAGTAAATATTTCATCTCCTCGAGTGGGGATCGAACCCACAACCAGTCGGTTTTACAGTCACACTTTGTGCCACTGCGCCACGGGGCATTGAAAGGCTAATACGGGGAAATCGCGGAATGGTCGCCTGGGAATCTTCCATCAGTTTGATCCGTCAGCATATTCGTGGGATTAGGGTTCTGTAACTCGTCCACCCCTAGAGAGGCAACTATTTGAGAATGTTGAGTGAAAAAGTTGCCGGAGAACTTGCTTTCTCATTACTTTCTGGGTTATCTCCATTTTCCAAAATTTCTTTATTCTTTACAGTAGTTTTCTTATACTTTTTATATTGTAATAAAATGATGAGTGCACCTGCACTGAATAGTATTGCGTATACCGGTATGGTTGTATGATATACTGTAGTATCCTTTTCGTGTTCAATCTGTAGTGGTGATTGTATCATAATTTTATCCTTGAGTCTATGGAGTCCATGAATATTTATAGATGAGATATTAATAGTTGTATCAAGGTGAGCAATTTCATCGGATATCTTTATCAATTTTAAGGGCTGTCCTCTTACTTCGTTGTTGTCGTTGATTAACGTAAATTCTTCGGATATGATTTGGCATCCCAGGGGAATAGTTACAAGGTAGCTGCCTTTTAATGATGTAAATTCCTGCTTATTGCATGATATTTGTATCTTTTGATTTTCGGGGAACGATATACTGTAGTGCATATCGTCCAGTTTCTCCATTGATCCTCGTAGAAGATTGACTGTAGTTAAGTGACAAGATTCTTCTAAAATTTGCCTAATAATTAACTGGTGGATACAATCTGGATTTGTACGAATCTGATGATTAAGTTCTATTTGACATAGATACCAGCTGCTATGTTTCGGGCATTCGGCCTCTATGTACAAGAATGAATTCTCGTTAGTTGCAATGAAAGGAGAGTCGAGTGAAATTTTTCAATGTTTCCGTTGCCATTAGGAGAATGAGCTAAGGTTCTATGGTGGTTGATTTTGTGAAGTCTCGTTAAATAATTGATTGGCAAATTCTGTTCCGTTGTCGGTTATAATGTCATAGGGACGCCATGGTGGGTGCAATATTGTAAAAGGGCTTGTAATACACTAACAGCTGTTCCGTCACGCAAGTAAAAGTAAAAGGACACTCTTACGATTGTCTGCATAAAAATCAAGTGTGTAATTGTAATAACGTAGAAATTGTAAAAAAATATAAATATTTAGGCATATTTTTGGATGATTCTTTTAATTGGAAAACTCAAGTATCTAGTATTTGTAATAAACTAAGAATTATATTAAGTAACTTTAAAAAGTTACGTTATTCTACTCCTAAATATGTTCTTTATATATTATATCATAGTCTGGTGGAATCTGTGGTGTCATATGGACTCGAATGCTACGGTCTTACATTTTACACTTATGTAAACAAAATTAAAGATCTACAAGGAAGATTTCTAAAATTGCTTATTAGTAAAAACTTTGCCAAAGAGGAAATAGATAATGATTTTTTGTTTGAAAAATGTAAACTTCTTCCAATAGAAAAGAAATTGATTTTAGGCATAATCCTATCAGAATTTTATAGCACAGAATTTAAAAATATAATTAAAAATGAGCATATGACACGTAGAAATATAAGCAATCCTCTATATAATATAAATAAATAAATCAGCTTCACGCTGTATCCCGCACACAGCAGGGTAGGCAGAGGGAACCTAGTGTTTTTAGACACTCCATTCCCCACTTTCTGCCGATTTTTGGAGGCATTGCGTGTTGAGTGGCAGAACTCAACGCCGCTCTTAGCCTCGACACCAGAGCGAAGAAATGGAAATATAAATTTAAGTAAATATTTCATCTCCTCGAGTGGGGATCGAACCCACGACCAGTCGGTTTACAGTCACACTTCGTGCCGCTGCGCCACGACTGGCCTCTATATAATATACCTAAAGTAAATAATTTTTATGGCAAACGTACTAAAGAATGGACAGTTCCTAAGATACTTAACTCTTTGCCATCAGAGATAAAAGATGTCAAAAGAATTTAAATTACCAATATAAAAAAAAAAAAAAATATTACTTAATTAAATATATGTAATTTTAATTATTATACTATATGCAATATGTATATGTATATATATATATATATATATATATATATATATATATGTATATGTTGTATATGGTATAATAATTACAATACAAAACAAACAATGTAAAAAAATATACATAAAAAAAAATTAAGATTAAATGTCCTACTTATAATAATAGCCTTGCCGCAATAACGCACATTTTGTTGTTGATGCGGAATCATCTCGGCGTATTTTGTTGCTTACCCACTTTTAGAAAAATCAATATCTTATGTTTGTTAAATATAAATCATTTATATAAACAGTTGCTATAAATTAGTTTATAAGTTTAAAGCTTGTTTTTACTCATAGTGTTTTAAGTTTAAGTTCTAAATGTGTATATGAGAGCCTTGTCCGTCGGTAAACCATTTAAATGGTTTGGCGGAGTAGATGTAAGATTTTAATATTGTTATTTAAAGAGAATAAATAAATAAAAAAAAAAAAAAAGTAATAAGCTTGTCCGTATTTGGTAAAGACGTCTATGAAAGTCATATATTTTATGTTCTGTATTGTCAGTAAGTCTATGTGAATAATTTCAAAGGGTTTCGTCGCTGGAGGTACAATATTAAATTGAGGTCGGACTGGGTTTCGATCGTACTTGGCTTGTCCGCATATAGTATGTGGGTGACACAGTATCATTACATAAAAATAAAATAATAAGTACACATACACATTCTAACCTAACTTACCTAACATTACATAACTAACTTAAATAGACATTAGTAAATATAAATAAAAATTATAAATAAAATAATACTTACCGATCGCTGCAACTGTGCCATAGGAACTAGTTCTATTACTTGCCGGAACCGGTCCCGCGGCCGGCCGGCTTCAATATATGCACCATTCGCGATTTACGTTCTGACGCGAAAACCTTGTTACTTTGTTTGAGCTCCTTCTTATATAACTAACGTGAAAAATCACTATATTCTATATCTTACCTTTTTCCCATTGCGCCTTCTTTTCTTCATATAGTGTATGTGGACTTGAAAGACAATATAATAGTGTTGAATTGAACTTTGAATTTAATTTTATCCCGCACACACCACAATTACACCCCATAAATTGGTGACCCCGACAGTGAATAGTTTAAGGGTGAAAGGACCAAAATGAGTAGTGAAAGTGATTCGCCAAAATCTGCCTCGTCTCAACAACGTGTACGGCGTTGCACCCCTAGAGTGGAGCACGTGTCAACGGACGTGTTTCGAGTCGGCGTTCGGATCCCACCGTTTTGGCCGGAGAAGCCGGCAATCTGGTTTGCCCAAATAGAAGGTCAGTTCTCAATTTCAAGAATTAGTGATGACACAATTTAGGCCGTGTGATCCCGGCTAAGAATAGGATCATCCTGGTACTGGTGGTGTCGTAAAAGGCGACTAAAGTACGTGTGGTAGAGTCACGTCGCCAGCAATGGCAACACGCATGGGCAGACTCGACCGGATCATACCACCCCCGGCATTTAATACCGGCGTTAAGTAGTGGCTTTATGCCACTGCGTTTCGCATTAGGTAATGCCGGGCTCCGGAGCCCAACCTCCCACCCCTCCCTGGAATATGATAGCGGCACTCAAAGAGAAACTACCCCAGGAGGGTACCAGCACCTCCGGTGCTGGAGAATCCCTCCCTGAGTCTCTAAACTCAGGCTGCCCTTCGAATTCTGGGGAGGGCAAAGTTCCGCGCTATAGACAGGGCAAACGAGACGTACGCTCCACGGCAACCCCTTCCACGCTCAACGTGGACTTTTGCAATATCAGGGGTCTACATTCCAACTTAAATGCCGTCCACCACCACCTCGAGACGGCACGGCCGGCTTTGTTATTCCTGACGGAGACTCAAATTGCCCGACCGAGCGACACAGCCTATCTCCAATACCCCGGCTACAAAATAGAACATAACTTTATGCCTCATGCCGGGGTCGCTGTGTTCGTAAGGGAGGACCTAAGTTTCCGTCGTCTTGCCCATTTTGAAGGTCGGAACCTGTCTACCATCTGGCTCCGTGTTGACTCGGACGATCGTGCCCGAGTCTACGCATGCCTTTACAGGTCCCACAGTGGTAATGCAGAAACGGATCGGCTCATGGAGCACATTCAATCGGCTATCGACGATATGCTCTCACAGATCCCCTCCGCTGAGGTAGGATACTTGGCGATTTTAATGCGCACAATGCCAGTTGGCTTGGATCACGCACCACCGACCACGCGGGGAGGGCTGCATTTGACCTTGCTATGGCGAACGGATTGTCCCAATTGGTTGAGTCGCCTACGCGACTCCCGGACGTGGACAACCACAATGCCTCTTTATTGGACCTTTTGCTGACTTCACATCCAGAGCAGTACCAGGTTGTCGTCGATGCCCCCTTGGGCTCCTCTGACCACTGCCTGGTACGGAGTGTCGTGCCCATTAAGCGCGACAGCTGCAGATCACCCGCAACTCGTCGCGTCTGGCACTACAAGTCAGCAGATTGGGATGGGATGCGTACATTTTACTCATCTTATCCCTGGGGGCCGGTTTGCTTCTCTTCTGATGATCCTAGTACCTGTGCCGCTGCTGTTGCCGACGTGGTCCTACAGGGCATGGAACTTTATATTCCTAGTGCTGTAGTGCCAATCGGTGGCAAGTCACAGCCTTGGTTTGATACGTCTTGCAAGCTTGCTGCCTCTAGCAAACGCGAGGCATATCAAATCTGGGCTGAGGCATTGGTTACTAAGGATCCGGAGGTGAAAACCTCAAAAAGGAAGTATAACCGAGCCTCTAGGTTCTTTAAGCGGCAAATTGCCAGAGCAAGGTCCGAGCATATCGCCAAAATTGGCGAGAAGCTTGAGAGCTATCCGTCCGGAGCTCATCAGTTCTGGGCGCTCTCAAAGGCGGCACTTGGCAACTTTAGCCAGCCTTCGCTTCCGCCATTACGCACGGGAAATGACATCTTGGTCCACACGGCAAAAGAGAAAGCCGATCTCCTGGGCGCTCTCTTTGCCTCAAACTCGACTTTGGATGACCAAGGATCAACGCCGCCGACCATCCCGCGGTGCCAGAGCTCAATGCCTGAGGTTAAGTTTAACCAAACAGCTGTTAGGCGAGCTCTGTCCTCTTTGGACATCCACAAGTCGAGCGGGCCAGATGGCATTTCTCCCTTAGTGCTCCGTTCTTGTGCTCCTGAGCTAACACCGGTGCTAACGCGTTTGTTTCGGCACTCTTACTCAGTCGGCGTAGTCCCAGATTCATGGAAGAGCGCTCTTATCCACCCGATCCCAAAGAAAGGCGATGGGTCCGATCCATCTAACTACAGGCCTATTGCCATCACCTCCCTGCTCTCAAAAGTCATGGAGAGCATCATCAATAGCCAGCTCTTGGTTTATCTAGAGGATCACCGATTGATTAATGACCGACAATATGGCTTTCGCCATGGTCGCTCAACCGTTGATCTTCTGGTTTACCTTACCCACCGCTGGGCAGCGGCTATTGAAAGCAAGGGAGAGGGCCTGGCAGTTAGTTTGGACATGGCGAAGGCCTTTGATCGAGTTTGGCATGAGGCGCTCCTGGCTAAACTTCCATCCTATGGGCTTCCCGAGAATTTATGCAAATGGATCGCCAGCTTTCTCACTGGGCGCAGCATCAAGGTCGCTGTCGACGGTTTTTGCTCTAAACATATGCCCGTGAACGCTGGCGTTCCCCAAGGCTGCATGCTGTCCCCTACGCTGTTTCTTTTGCATATCAATGACATGTTAGAGGATTCTAGCATTCATTGCTATGCAGATGATAGCACAGTGGACGCTGTTTACTCCGGCCGAGCAAGTCTTTCTCGGGAAAACGCTGAACAGTGCCGAAATAAACTTGTGTCTTCTATTGAGGCATCCCTCAACAAAGTCTCCTCATGGGGTGAAAGGAACTTAGTTCAGTTCAACCCCCTGAAGACACAAGTTTGCGCGTTAACCACAAAAAAAATCCCATTTATCATATCGCCAGTCTTTCAAAATACTCCTCTTACAGCCGCGCCCAGTATCAGTATATTGGGCCTTAATGTTTCGAGTGACTGCCAGTATCGCGATCATCTGGAAAGCAAGGCCAAGTTGGCCTCGAAGAAACTGGGGGTCATCAACAGAGCGAGACGGTACTTCACGCCAAAACACCGTTTGGCCCTATATAGGGCCCAGGTTCGGCCTCATATGGAGTACTGTTCTCACCTCTGGGCTGGTGCACCCCAGTATCAGCTTAAACCATTTGATCGCATACAACGTAGAGCCATTCGAATCATTGGGGACCCAATGATCTGTGAAAGGCTTGATACTTTGGCTTTGCGTAGAGACGTTTCCTCGCTTTGCGTTCTCTATCGCATTTACCTTGGGGAGTGTTCTGAAGAACTGTTTGACCTGTTACCGGCCGCCGAATTTTCTAACCGCACCGTACGTCATCGGCTAAAATATCATCCACACCACCTGGATACGTGGCAATCCACTACTGTGCGGTTTCGTAGGAACTTTCTTCCACGCGCCACGGAACTGTGGAATGGCCTACCCGCGGCAGTGTTTCCAGGTCGATATGACATGGGTACCTTCAAAAAGCGCGTCTTTCTCCACCTTAAAAGGCCGGCAACGCACCTGTAGCTCCTCTGGTGTTGCACGGGGCCGTGGGCGGCGGCAATCACTTACCATCAGGTGACCCGAACGCTCGTTTGCCTTGTCCTTTTCCATAAAAAAAAAAAACAAAAAAAAAACAAAATTTTACTATGTCATCGGGCAACTTGATAATCAATACGCCGCTGAGGTTGAGGATATCATAACCGCACCTCCTGAAACGGATAAATATACAAAATTAAAATGTGAGTTGATTAAGCGACTCTCCGTGTCGAAGGAGAACAAAGTCAAGCAACTATTAATGCATGAAGAACTTGGTGATAGAAAGCCTTCACAATTTTTAAGGCATTTGCGCAGCTTAGCAGGACCTAGTATTCCAGAAGACTTCCTGAAAACCATCTGGTCCAGTCGTCTTCCTAGCTCGATGCAACCTATAATAGCATCACAGTCTGTGTTGGCCCTAGATGCCCTGGCAGACGTAGCAGACCGTATTGCTGCATTTTTTTGCAGCATTGCATCCTCAATACCTCATGTGGCTTCAACGAGTAGGAAGCCAAATACAGTTTTGGATACGATGACGAAACAAATTGCTGAACTTACACGCAAAGTGACTGAACTCTCCGCAACTGCAAACCAGCGTTCGAGATCGCGGACTCGGCAGCCACCTCGAAGAGTAGGAATCCCGTCCTTATCCAGATCTCAGTCCAGTTATAGGAAGTACCCCACCTGCTGGTATCACAAGAAGTTCGGCAGTAAGGCTAAACGCTGTGTTCATCCCTGCGACTATATATCGGAAAACACGCAGGGCAGTCGATAATGGCGACTGATGACTGCCCCTCTCCCCACGGTCGCTCTTTCGTAACAGATCGTAGATCGAAAGTGCAGTTTTTAGTGGACACGGGAAGTGATCTCTGTGTTTTCCCTCGATCTGCGGTACACGAATATCGTACGAAAACGAATTATCAATTGTGTGCAGCAAATGGTTCTAGTATAGACACTTATGGTTATGTACAGCTTAATTTAAATTTAGGGCTTAGACGTGATTTTTTATGGAAATTTATTATTGCTGATGTCACTAAAGCTGTAATAGGCGTAGATTTTTTATCTTTCTTTAATTTAATTGTAGATGTACGCAATCATCGCTTATTGGATAACACAACAAATTTGTATTGTGTAGCATGTAAAGCTTTGCCATCGCCAAACATTCATAGTGTAAAAATCGTCATTGGTGTTACTAAATTTCATAAATTAATTTCAGAATTTCCTGAGGTAATACGTCCCGACGGCACCACACGCATAAACAAACACACCACACAGCATCATATTCGTACCACACCTGGCCCTCCAATAACCTGCGCTCCTCGTAGGCTTGCACCCGACAAGCTTAAAATTGCTAAGCTTGAATTTGAAGCCATGCTTACAAATGGAACAGCGCGTCCCTCTGATAGCCCTTGGTCGTCACCACTCCACTTAGCACCCAAAAACGAACTATACCCGATAAATATCCAATTCGTCATATACATGATTTTTCGCACTGTTGTAAGGATTTCGCTTAACTACTTTTTAAAAAAAGTAAAAGAATTAAAAAGAATAAAATGTTTATTTAGAAACTTATAATGATTACACTGAAATGTTAATTAGAATGGCAAGTGTCACGCGCGGATGTTAGGAATGAACTGACTTTAATATCTATCTGAGTTGAAGAAGCTCAGCAAAATATGCTGAGAGGTAAAATATGGAATTATAGTACTATGGGTTATTATATATATAACCAGTATACAACAGCCCCCAGGGATGGGAATAAACTTACCCCAGGAGGGTTATGTTTATGTGCCTGTGGTTCGGATTCTGGGTAAGGAAATTGGAATTCTGGCGGACTCAACGGCTTCTGAGAGTTCCTCAGTGTTAGAAGTTATAACATTATTTTTATTAGAAATATTTCGACATTTGCAAGTCTTCACAAAATATTTACAGCAAAAAATTAGAATTATAATTATAATTATGATGCATATTATAATTGTAGCGTATGAATAATATTGTCCATACAAAACTATGTGTGGTTTTTCTATTTTTATTATATGTATTTTTTGGTATTAACCTCGAGTCTTTATAATATGCTATACAATCTATAGGTAAATTTAAAATACCTGTGCCAGATATTATGAATTCTTTAATATTTACACCTATTCATAAAGGCGGCGATGCACGAGAGGTAACTAATTATCGTCCTATTTCACTATTATCAATCAGTGGTAAAATATTAGAATCAATTGTCAACAAAAATATATTATATCATATACGTCGATACATAAACTGTGGCCAGCATGGTTTTTTGCCTGGTAGATCTACAACATCTAACTTAGTTTCATATGTATCTGATATAGCGGAAGGATTAGATAAACAAAAAGAGGTGCATGCTTTATATACTGATTTTAGAAAAGCATTCGATGTGGTGAAACATAACATATTATTAGAAAAAATGGAACACATAGGTATACATGGCAGTTTGCTAAGATGGATTGAGTCATACTTAAATAACCGTTCGCAATTGGTTAATATCCGTGGATTTAAATCAGAACAGTATAAAGTAATATCTGGGGTTCCCCAAGAATCACATCTTGGTCCATTGTTTTTTTTAATATTTATAAACGATCTATGTAATGATATTAAATCAAATTTTAAATTTTTCGCTGATGACTTAAAAATTTACCGAATTATTGATCAAGAATCTGATAAACACATTTTACAGGCGGACATAAACATTATTAGTAATTGGTGTAAATTGAATGAAATGTATCTCAATGCCAATAAATGCTTCTTTTTAAAATTTTCTCGTAAAGTTAATGTTGAGAACGTTACATATTTTATTAATAATTTACCTTTACGTGAGGTGACAAGCATTCGAGATCTGGGTGTCACACTTGATAGTTCACTGAGTTTTAGATCACACTATGACAATGTAATTAGAAAAGCTTCCAAATTATCAGGTTTTATCAATAGACAATTAAAATTATTTAAGCAACCATATATAACTATACTTATATTTAATACATTTGTACGAAATATCCTAGAATATTGTAGTAGAGTGTGGAGTCCTAGCTATCAAATTCATATTAACAGATTGGAAAATGTTCAAAAAAGGTTCTTATATCACATTTTGTAACTGATATCCCAAACTCTTTTTAAAATATTATTTAATAAATAATGCCTTGGCTCATGATGTGTCTAGTGGTTAGAACCGTTTATAGTTGTGATCGTGAAGAACCCAAAATCTTTTAGAGATTCAGAGGTAACCGTGTTAAGAATTTTATATTATGCCATTAGAAAGAAGGTATCGCTTTAATAACATATTTGCCATCAGAAGTTGTTCTTGTGTCAGTTATTTAGATAACTGGAAACTCGACAATATGACATTGTCATAACTCGAAGCTCGTCCGAAGAAAAGCCAAGAGCGCGTCCTATCTTCTTCTCCACTATAACTACGAACTAGTTATAATAAAAGGAAGAAAGAGTACGGGCACCTCCCCGCCCTACACCGTGAATTCCTACCAGACTGCGGCTGCAACAGTCTTATTGAACTCTCCGGGACGTTTGTGTGTGATCAGTCTGAAGGTACTTGTTACGCTTATTTATATTAAGATTGTATTAGAATGGTGATTCGTGATGTTGATTGATTTCACAAGATTGATTGATCTCACAAGATCAATATAAGTCGTTGGAACGAACGCACTGCCGCAAGGCGGCTGATATGTTAAATAAACGCACGGCACACACCCCACAGTCGTGTCTCGAACCGTAGGCGGACACTACTACATACACCAGAGTTCCAGGACATAAAATAGCACCACACACCCGTACGAAACAGGCGGACACTACTACATACACCGGAGCTGGGACATAAAATAGCACCACACACCTACTAGTCGTATACCAAGTCGTAGAAGTGGTATTCAATATATCAATGGCTAATGCCATACAAGCACAGCTTACGTACCGCGAGCGTACTGCGAGACGGCATCAGCCACGACATAGTTAATGTCACTGCAACAGTTCGCATAAGCCCATCACGGCAGCTTCCGCGACGTCAAGCAACATTCAATATTATAACATTGGTCAAAGATAACTTTAAATCCATAATATGTGTCGCTCCTACACATATAATTCCTTTATAAGGAATTCGATCCTAAAAGATCGTGCCATCATAGACTTCGAATTATCATATTATATTCATTATACATTTGGTACGAGTCTTTATGTGCATCGACTCGACCGCTGCCTTCCAGCATCACCACCACCTATATAGACAGAACGACGGTTGCGACATTCGGGACGACAATACACGAACTCGTCTCGATTAATATGGTATCAAAAATATATAGTTTGTATTATACATAATTAACTATGTTATTTATGTGTATTGCCATGCATATTTTATTTTATTTATTTATTTATTTTTAACTTATATCCGTGGTACATACTGTTACAATTTCCTATTCAGATAATAAATGTCATGAGTTAAATTCCTATGTTAAACGGTTAGACTATTACAAAATGTCAACCCTTTCTACCCGCAGGAAAGTACTTGATATAATTTTTCTCTACAAGTTAATCCATGGAATCATTGATTCACCTGACCTCTTACATCGCTTAAATTTTTGCATACCACGTCCTGCCAGTCGTTTGCAAAATAGAAAAACATTTTGTCTTCCTCCCGGTAAAACCAATGTATTAAGCCACTCACCCCTACATCGCATAACTTCCTCGTATAATGACATGTGCTTGAAATTAGATATTTTCAATTCTATCTCTATAACCTCTCTGCGTAATAAGTTGAAAGAAATTGTTTAGTTTTAAAATTAATGTAATTTTAGTTAATAAGTACTTTTACTTTGAGTTGTGATTATTATTTAAGTAGTTCTTTTTATATAGATTTTTTTTTTTTAAATACACGTTTTGAAAATTGTTCATTTATTTAGTTTATACATATCTCTATCTACTAGTTATTTTTCTTTGTTACCGTAAGTTAGGCTATTTATTACAACACTATAAACGCATGCTGTGTCTGCAACTAGAAAAATGCAATCACTTGTACCTACTATGTTTGTGATATTTTTTGTATGTAAACATATTTTGATTGTAATTTGTTTTGTGGACCAATAAACAGAAAAAAAAAAATATTTGAATTTTCACAGTCAATAGAAATTTTAGACGGATTTGAAATTACATATATCCATTTATTATTAGACAAAGGTTGCCAAATTTCTAAGTGACCTTGGAGAAATTTGGTTTTACAATTTAAAGGAACAGATTTTAAAACTTTTGACAATATTTCCGATTCGCAGATCGGTGTAATTAAGCTAGAATAAACATTTGGAATAGTACAAATATAATCAAATTAATTTAATAACTTACAACTACTTAGGTTATCTAACATGCAGTAATATGATCTATCTCGAGTTATAGCTAAATATTTATTCGATGGAATAATTGTTGTATAAGTACTATTAATTACAGACACGGGATAAGGAATCTTATGATATAAATTATATATTTTTGTATTTACTAAAGGTAATTTTAGGACAAATATAATTTTATTATTATAATAATAAGAGGCAATCTCGGAAACATTCATTAATATATAAATATTTTCCAAAGATATACTAATAATTGATGGTAATCGGCTATAAATCTATAAATTTTTAAAAGTTCAGTAAATAATTGTTTAGGTGTTATTATGGATGGATATAAAATATTCGTTTTGCTAAACATAATTCCATTTATGACATCTTCTAATTTAAAGGATAAAGCTAACAATGTACTCTCTATTGTATTTAAAATTTCATTAATTTTTTATTTTAAATATAAATTATCGGATAACAAGCTTAAATTGTGCTGGCTGCGAGATAAAGCACCAATTGCGTAATGTAACTGTTGCTCATTCGAATTAAATTTATTTAGAATCTCTTTTGCAGAAGAAAGAGAGGAAGTAGTGGCTGAAATATTTTCCTTAATTAATTTGGACAACTGTGTTTGGTCATTTTCTATGGTTTCAATGGCTTTACTATACTGAATAGCATCATTTTCGTCCATAGTTCCAAATAAATGCTTAAAAACTGTGCCCACACCACTAATCCAAGCAGACCTTTTTGACCTAAGTTCAATTAAATGTGAAATGGATTCGAAGTCGCGAATTATGTCATTATATCTAACTAAAAGCGACTGGTGCATCTTAAGACATTCGATATCAGTGTAGAGAGCACTTTGTTTACATAACAACTTAGAAGTATCTATCACACCGTTCAAGTTTTTTATTTGATGTTCCATGTATGAAATGTCTGTTGGAATTACTACACTTAAATAGCCATCTATTAATTTAATTGAGCCAATGGGGTCGAAATATATTCCGGAAGTATTCGTAGATGTTTCTATGAAGGCTTCATGTGCAGAGGATAGAAAACTGCAATTAGGATATATATATTATTTATTTATTTTAGAATAAAGATAAAAAGAAAATACTTATTTAAACTATATTACCTTAGATTATTACTATCTTAGACGGGCTAATTTGACCTCATCAAAATGATGGGTGACATTTCGTCGATTAATTAAGAGAGTTAGGCTATTCCTGCCATTTACCTTTATTATTTTATAAGGCCCTTTCCAGATAGGTGAAAGGGCTTTACGCATTCGAAGATGATTCTTTAAATAAACGTAGTCACCAGCGTGGTAACTAATTGGTCGAGTATGTTTATCATAGTAAGCTTTGGAGGACTCTTTGGATTTATTTATGTAATCGACAGCTTTGTCACGAGTATATTTAAGACGATGTTGTAACATTCTAACATAGTCTGGGTAAGTAGCATTTGAAGCAGATTCGTAAATGGAATTTGGTAATATTGGTTTATGTCCGAATAATAGTTCGTATGGAGTATAATTAGTAGTAGAGTGGATTGCTGTATTATAAGCTAACATAACTGTATATACATATCTAGGCCAGTTATCTTGTTTTTCAGATATATATGATTTCAGATATTCTTTCAATGTGGAATGACTACGCTCTAAGGCACCTTGTGTTTGAGGATGGTAAGGAGACGACCATAATTGTTTTACTTTAAGGAATTTACAAGTTTCTTTGAACATATCGGAAGTAAAATTGGTACCTTGTTCGGTAAGAATAGTTCTAGGAATACCAAATAAGGATATAAAATGAAGTAAGCACTCGCTAGTTTCCTCAGCTGTGGTACTACGAATTGGATATGCTATCGAATATTTTGTTAAATCATCCTGAAGAGAGAATATATCGTTAGATATATTTAACTTTGGCAGTGCCAGATTCGGGAAGAGGTCCAACTATGTCGAGTGAAAGTCTCTCGAAAGGAGAAGTGGATGTACTGGTTATCTGCATTGGGGCTCTATTTATTTTTCTTAGAGCTTTATTAGTTTGGCAGGA
Source organism: Heliconius charithonia (assembly GCA_030704555.1). Lineage (NCBI taxonomy): Eukaryota > Metazoa > Arthropoda > Insecta > Lepidoptera > Nymphalidae > Heliconius > Heliconius charithonia. The sequence continues at coordinate 9,297,410 of CM060828.1, forward strand.
AGTACATACAATCCTTGACATAATTCTCTATTTCATTACGCATATTTTTCCAATAATATTGTTCACGGATTTTATTGAACATTCTAGTGGCACCGAGGTGTCCAGCTATTGGAATGTCGTGATTTTCGCGTAAGATTTTTGTTACTTCAGAAGGACTTGGATAATATATTTTATTTCGATAAATATGGATTTCAATGTTAGTATTATGGAATAAATGTGTTATAATATTATATATTTTAATATATGTATACTTATCAAATGGATTTTTGAAGTCAGTAATACTTATTTCACTAACAGGTTCAATTTCCTTTACAAGATGATCTCTAATACCTTTTATAGATTCAAATATATCACTATAGGAACAAGTATCGAAGTGATGTACTTTGATAAAGAGAAAATAATATTTTTTGTTATTATGAACAAGCATTTTAAAAGAAAGCAATGTCCTTTCTGAATTAAGAAAAGATTCAGAATCTGGAAAATTTGACAAGATTTCCTGAACATACGGGTTAGATTCATCCAAGTCTAGGGATGTAGGTATAATTAGAATTTTATTTTGACTTTTCAGTATACTATCATTATGTTCCACAATTTTCGTGGTATATTTTACTGTTACAGGAATTTTCAAATATTTTGTATAATTACTAGCTGACTCGGGTAGGTTTTCAATAGACTTATTCTCTACATTTAAATTTGGATTTATATTTTCAGGTTTAGGATATTGAATATTTGAACTTCGATAATTATTTTCACCTAGTATCTCTGGCATAAGAGATGGGTTAATGTCATCTACTAGCATAGGATCCAGAGGATTAGGTAAGTTTTCAGGACTTGGGAGAGAAAAAGGACTAAAGTCAGCTAATTCCGCATTAAAAGGACTGATATCCAATTGACCAAGGTCAATTAAATCATTTTGAGTTTGGTTTTCAGGGTTTTTACGTAAAACCGGATTTACTGGATAGCGAGAAAGGGCATCAGCGGCTGAATTTAGCTTCCCTTTTCGATATGCGATTTCATATTCGAATTCTTGTAACTGAAGCCGCCACCGTTGCAATTTGCTACTGGGATCAGTGTGGTTGAAAAGCCACTTTAATGGACGGTGATCAGTTATGATCACAAACTTTCGACCAAATAGATAAGGTCTGAACGTTTTACAACCCCAAACTATAGCTAAAAGCTCCTTTTCAGTAGTGCTATAGTTGACTTCACACTTGTTCAACGTTCTAGATGCATAAGCTATAGGATGATCCTTTCCTACAGGACCCTGAGATAGAATAGCGGATATCGCGTAATTGGATGCGTCACATGTTAAATTAAATGGTTTTGTGAAATCTGGGTAAATAAGGACTGGAGCTGTAATTAACTTGTCTTTCAGTTTCTCAAAGGCTAACTGTTGTTCATTTGTCCACACAAAAGGTGTATCTTTCTTTAAAAGTAATGTTAAGGGTTTAGAGAATTTAGAAAACTCCGGTATGAACCGTTTGTAATACGAAATAAGACCTAGAAAAGATTTAATGTCTTTTGGACATTTCGGAACTGGAAATCCTTGGACTGAACTTATTTTATTTGGATCTGGTTTCAATCCATTTTCGGTAATTACGTGTCCAAGGTAACCGACTTCTTTGCGCATAAATTCGCATTTGTCAGGTTGACGCTTAAGGTTGAAGGATCTTAATTTCTGGAATACCTTTGTTAGGTTTTCGACATGACTTTGCAAATCATGAGAATAAATGACGATGTCATCCAGGTAAACGAAACATCTTTCACCTTGGAGACCCGTAAGGACATTATTCATTAAACGTTGGAAAGTTGAAGGCGCATTTTTAAGCCCAAATGGCATTCTAGTGAATTCAAAGTGTCCTTGAGGTACACTGAAAGCGGTTTTACAAGAATCTTGAGGAGCCATATTAATTTGATGAAACCCTGACGCAAGGTCAAGAGTTGAAAAATATTTAGAGTTCCCTAATTGGTCAAGGATTTCAACAATGTTGGGAATTGGATATGTTTCACCAATAGTAATGTCATTCAGCTTTCTGTAATCGATTACGATACGCCATTTTTTCTGACCAGATGCGTCTATCTTTTTCGGAACTATCCATATTGGAGAAGACCATGGGGATAAAGAGGGTTGAATAATTTGTTGATCGAGCATTTTTTGAATTTGAGAGTTAACTTCCTGTTTATGAACTTCTGGGAATCGATAAGATTTAACATTGATTGGTTGATCGGAAGAAGTTCGTATTTCATGTTGTATAGCATCAGTCGATGTAAGGATATCATTAGGGAGATGAAAAATATCAGAATACTTAGAACATACATCATAAAGGAAATCGCGTTCCTCGGAATTTAAGTGTGATACACGAAGAAGTTCAAGAACTTCATTAGTTCTATCTAAGCAAGATTGTTTATTATTATTATACTCGTAAGAATCACTGAAATCAACTGGATGTATTGTTAATAAAAGATTAGAATTTAAATTAACAGGTTTTTCTGATGTGTTTAAAACAGTAAGATTAATGCGCTTATTATTTTTTACTTTCACTAGACAATTTGCAATGAATAGTGTGTCACTCAAATGTTGATCAAGAATAAGACCTTCTTTCAATTCAGGATTTGCAACTGAACATTCTACAGTGATTTCAGAACGAGGTGGAATTTTATAAGTCGGATAAGTAAAATTTAGTTTAATTTTAATATTATTCACGTTAAGGGATTTTTGATTATAATTGATTGAACAATGGAAAAAGGTTCATAAATCGTTACCTATTATACCGTCATAGGGTAATTGAAGATTTTCCACTATGTGAAATGTATATTTTATTAATTCATTACCGAATTTAAGATTAATTAAAAGGTTACCGAGAGTGGGTATAGTGTTTTCTTGGTTATTATCAATTCCCTTTAAATTTATTATTTCATCCCCTAATTTCATATTAGAATAATATGGAATTGAAGATTTTTTCAATAGACAGACGGATGATCCAGTGTCAACTAAGAAAGTGAGAGGTTTATTAGATATAGATGTATGCACAAGTACATGAGGTAAGGATATCTTATAAGGGATGCAAGATATTTTGTAAATAATAGTTTCATTATTTGAATTATTTTGGGTGCTTATTTGGGGCTGACTACCCATGTGACCCTTGGGTTTAGAAGTAGGGACGCTTGCTTGGGGCTGGTTACCCGTGTGGTCCTTGGATTTAGAAATAGGGACACTTGCTTGGGGCTGGTTACCCGTGTGGTCCTTGGATTTAGAAATAGGGACACTTGCTTGGGGCTGGTTACCCGTGTGGTCCTTGGATTTAGAAATAGGGACACTTGCTTGGGGCTGGTTACCCGTGTGGTCCTCGAACATGGAAAAGGTGTCATTAGCTAAGGACTTGGCTAAGAATTGAGTTTTGGGTCTCACGAGACACCTCCGTGAGCCCATTATTCGTTTAAATTATCATGATTATTATGAAATTGGGCATCATCTGTGTTACAGGATTCCTGAATTTGAGAGTTATAGAAAGTATCGTCACTAATAACGCAATTAACTCGTGACGGTTTATTAAGCTCTTGCCTGGGACGCTGTGAATATTGAGGTATTTGAGGAGATTTAAACCTGCTATTATTATATTCCCTTTTCCTGCAATTTTCAAGGACATGACCACTGATCTTACAATAACGACAGAATAAAGATTGATTATTTTGACTAACCTGCTGTTGATTGATGTGAGGCCTTGGACTGGTAATTGGAGCAGAAGACCGTGAGTGTGTGTGGTGTTGTGACTTTGAGGATGACCGTTGAAAAGCTATATTATTATTGTATGAATTACGTTTGTTGAAAAAGGCTAATATCTTTTCCTCAGATGTTGCGAAATTAATAGCTTCATTTAAGTTAGTGGGATTCTTACTTCGGACTAAGTTAGAAATCTCTGGTTTAAGGCCTAATAAAAATGAGTTAAGAGCTAAGTCCTCCATAGCTGCTGTTCGTCCAATTAGTTCAACATCATTTTTATTAGATAAGGTAACTTCTGATAATTATTTGGATAAACAAGTTTCAACACGAAGTGCAAATTGGTTAACGGGTTCATTACTTAATTGTCGGCATTCTTGTAAGTCAGTTAGTAAGTGAGCATAATGTTTCCTTTCTCCAAATTGTGTTTTTAGAAATGAGCTTAATTGCTCCCAATCTTCAAATACTTTAATAGAACAGGCAACTTCAGCTTTTCCCTCTAATTGTGATAGAATATATTTAAATAAGATAGTTTTTTGACCTTCACTAGCGAGACTTATGGCGTTGTCACAATTTGTTAAAAATGAATTTAATTTTTCTCGTGTGCCATCAAATGATTTTATAAATTTGAATAAAGTTGCGATTGTTAATTGCTCTACTTTTTCAGTTTTCATTTTCGATTCTTTGACAGACATTTTATACAAGGTAATTAATTACAAATTAAATTAAAAAATAAATTCAAATTACAGTGTAATAGTAGGACGGGTATACATTAGCGCTTAGTTGTAATTTATAACAGGTAAAACACGAACACAATAACACAATCAGAAATCACACGAGTTTCTTCTAAAATGTCTGGAACTTGATAAATAACTGGACTTACAGTAGAGTAGATAGTGAATACAGGTACAGGAACATTTTCTTTGACAGGATACAGCGTCGAATACAGCAGAATATAACACAGATGCGCTGGATTTGTTTCGACAGGATAATGCGTCGACAGGATGTTGAATTGAGTTCATTTAGCACTTTTGACACTCGCGAAATTATTCTTTCACTTATTCACTGAGCTTCACGTTTCTTTATGGAAAGTGAGACTATATCAGAGACGTCCCAAGGATACCTTCACCTTCGGTATCCCACCGCTGCCACCAAATTTGTTGTAAGGATTTCGCTTAACTACTTTTTAAAAAAAGTAAAAGATTTAAAAAGAATAAAATGTTTATTTAGAAACTTATAATGATTACACTGAAATGTTAATTAGAATGGCAAGTGTCACGCGCGGATGTTAGGAATGAACTGACTTTAATATCTATCTGAGTTGAAGAAGCTCAGCGAAATATGCTGAGAGGTAAAATATGGAATTATAGTACTATGGGTTATTATATACATAACCAGTATACAACAGCACGCTATATCGCTGGCTGTACAATCTTTTCCACTATTGACTTAGTTAAAGCCTACAGTCAGATTCCAGTAGTAGAAGAAGATATTCCGAAGACGGCTATCACTACACCGTTCGGGCTCTACGAGTTTCCCTACATGACTTTCGGATTACGGAACGCGGGTCAAACATTTCAAAGGTTTGTGGATGAGCTTACTCGTGGGTTAGATTTTTGTTATCCTTATATAGATGACTTTTTAATATTTTCAAAGAATGAAGTCGAGCACGAACATCATATTCGTCAGCTGTTTACCAAGTTTCGAGACTATGGTATTTTAGTCAACACAGCTAAATGCATATTTGGTGCCTCAGAGGTTACATTTTTGGGATATCATATGTCGCAGCAAGGCACTAAGCCTTTAGAAAGTAAAGTGCTAGCTATTAAGAATTTTCCCGTTCCTACAAATGTTAAGCAGCTGCGTAGATTTCTAGGCATGGTAATTTTTTACAGACGTTTTCTCCCACAATCTGCTAAAATTTAAGCACCACTAAATTCACTTTTATCAGGTTCTGTTAAAGCTTCGCATCCTATAATTTTAAAAGATGATTCTTTAAAAGCATTTCAGGACTGTAAAGACAGCCTTTGTAACGCTGCTTTACTTGCTCACCCTGATTCTACAGCTAAGCTTGGTTTAGTAACGGATGCTTCTGATTTAGCTATAGGTTCGGTTTTGCAGCAATTTAAAGATGGTTCCTGGCAGCCACTTTTTCTCACGTAAGTTGAGTCCATCACAGACAAAATATTCTCCTTACGACCGAGAGCTGTTAGCAATCTATGAGAGTGTAAAATATTTCCGACACATGCTCGAAGCTACCCATTTTACCATCTACACCGACCATAAGCCACTATGTTTTGCTTTTCATTGTCGTAAAAACAATTGCACACCACGGCAATATAGGCACTTAGACTTCATTTCCCAATTTACATCGGATATACAGCATATCTCCGGTCGGGATAATGTTGTCGCAGACACTCTCTCCCGCATCGGAGAAGTGCAATCCCCTGTAGATTGGGAAGTGATAGCTAAACTACAAGCAGCAGATCCTGAAATCCAAAATTATCTTAAAGGTGAATCATCATTACGCCTAGAGAAGAGGTATATACCTGGAAGTCGAACTACCTTGTTCTGCGACGTCAGCACATCGACTTCCAGGCCATTCATTCCTCATTCCTTACGACGCCAAATTTTTGATAGTATTCACTCTTTATGCCATCCAGGTGCTAATGCTACTGCAAAGGTAGTAGCACAAAGATTTGTATGGCCGCAAGTCAGAAAAGACTGTCGCGAATGGTCGAAATCATGCTTATCCTGTCAGCGCTCTAAAATAAATCGTCATGTTTCCTCTCCAATAGGCACATTTGACATTTCTATTTTAAGGTGTCGGACTTGGAGATTTTCTGAAAATCCTGTTTATTGTCGTCAGGTGTAATCTCATTATTGGTTTCTATTTGTGACATAGTGGGATTATCGGTATAATTTTGGGGATAGGTCTCATAGTTATAGTCATAATCATAGTCATAGGAGTATTCTATGTATTCGTTACTGTCATAATACGGTTCAAAGTCTGTGTAATAAACGTACGAGTCGTAATCGTCTTCACAGTTATTAAAATTTACTTCTCTTGATTTGAAATAATTTCTTGGGGGAGGGTTACCGTATTTTAACCAATTATGTCCTGTAAGTGTAGGCTGTGTTGGTGGCAGTGGTCGAGACACAAAGTGACTCACACCGCTCATAGGTCTAGGAAATCTATTGCCTTCATTAGGCTTCTGTGTGATACTATTTCGAGGCGGTAACCTAAACATGTGACTGTTAGGGTTGTAGTTCGGAGGTGGTGCACCGAACATTCTTTGTGTGTATGTGGGTAGTCTAGGACGTTGGTGTTCATTATTAAATTTGAATGGCTGTGTGTTAGGTCTATTTTGTATAGGTATACTTAGTGGAAAAGTGCGTGGTGCGGATGTGTGGGGAGTAGCGCTAGGTATAGCGGTTACGGTTTTATTAGATTTTGAAACCTCGTAGCGGCTGTGCATATACATAGTATTAAGCTCTTCCTGTACATATTCGAGAGCTTTTTCTATAGTTGGTGGTCGCATACAACGAATGCGGGACCCTAATGGTTCTTTAAGACCACGAACATAGGCCTGCATAGTTACTTTTCTATATAAATCGCGTTTTGCTATAGTAGTGGATAGTGTCTCATGTAGTGTAACGTAAGTCATTAACATGCTAAACAAATTTTGACAATGGTCATAAAATTCTTGAGGGCTTCTATTGCCCTGTGTGGCTAAGGAGAGATCATTGTATAAGGCGGTTTCATTTCTTTGGTCGGAAAAATTATTAATTAAAAGTGTTTTTATTCCTAGCCAACTATCAGGTATTCCGTTTGAATTAATTCTGCTTGCTGCTGTGTCTGTTATTTTGTTTAAAATTCCATTTAAAAGGCATACATTAGAAAATTCACTACCAGGTAATTCACTAAGATATTGGATCGCTTAATGGTCACAAATTTGAATGAATCGAGTTAAGATATTTGGGTTCCCGTCGAACTCAGGGACAAGGCGGAGGGCCTTAAATATGGTGTCAGAATCGTGAGACATGTTAACTAAATTAATTAAATTAGAATGACTACAATCTAAATTAAAATTTTTTATTTCTTCCAAATTAATATTTCTTATTCTATCTATACCTAACCGACGGGCCTGCCTAGATAGAGGCTCTCGGGTCCTAGATGTTTTAGGATGGAAAATTTTGGTAGCTTATGAATAGGCTTAGGTCTAGGAAGGAGCAACACGAGAATAATTCTTATGTACTCACATAAACTGCATTATCTGGTCTCTTCTCAGTTGAATCGATTGCTGGATTCCACTCCCGGCTGCCACAGGTCCGTAGATTCTGGATTCTCGAATAGTGCTCGAAGGCCACCCGGGCGGCACGCGACGTGATGATAATTATCGAGTAATTAATTTAAACCGATCGCGAACCAGCCCGCGAAAATCCTACCGACTGCGCCAATTACGTTTGCGGCAGTCAAGAGATTGAAAAAAAACCGAATAATTATTAATTATTTATCAATTATATATTAATACAATAATTTCTTAAAGCTAAGGACTGTTTTCCTCCTCCTCGACCGCCGTTAAGGCCGCGAAACAGGGGGACAATAGTCTTCCGCGAAACGCGGCGGCGGGAGCCAGCAAAGGCACGTCTCGGAGTCAAGGGTGTGTGGGCACCCTCGACGGCCTGCTCGGAGTAGGGCGCGGGAGCAACCTGCGCGCGACTACTCGGGCCAGGTTGGTAGGCGGCCAGCTTCCCCAAGCTGACCGCCCTCTGGCACATTAGGGCGGAAGGCGGCGATCGTGAGCCGCCCTCCGGCGACCCGGTCTCTTACGGCGGATGGCGAGTTGGGCAATAGCCTCCCTCGCCCGTTCCGCAGACTCCTTCTCGAGCACCACTGCCTCGCAGAAGGAGGAGACCGCATCCCACGACGTCTCGCTGCCGGCCATGGCCTTGACCACGGCCGGCAGGGAAAGGTCGTCCCCTATGACGTCGCGCAGAGCGCGACGTTGAGACACCCAGGCAGTGCACACCTCCAACGTGTGCTGGGCCGAAGTAAGCTACACCTATGGAACGGTTTTTTTCAACATCCACGGGCGCAGTATGCCCGTGCCTTTTTTTATATGGTACTTTATTAAAAATTTTCGGCGTTTCTCAACAAATCGGGATTTTATTAAAACTATGTACTTAAAACTAAGGTGAGTATCCACACTGACTGATTTTTTTTTTTCCTTATTAATAATATCTATGTTGTTAGTATATTCTATCAATACTGTGCAATATATAACTATACTATATGTTTAATTTAGTATTAAGGTTTGGTATGTAATATATGCTTACAGTTAAACACGTTCTTATTTTTATCTAGTTAGGATTACATTAAGGATTACATTTCTTTATTATTTATTATTTATTTATTTGTTATTATGGTAGTGCGTAGAATATGTTATGTTTACCTTATTAGACTATAAATTACATACTAATATATTTGGACAATAATTTTACTTTTACATGTCTTGGCTATGGAGCCTTGTCACCAGGGACTCCATAACCGTGTTGTCCCGCGATGTCATAGACATGCGAAGGTTGTGCTCCAAGATTTTCCTCGCTGAGGCCCCCTCCGCTCGGCCGATGAAATTGCCGATGGCGTCACCACCGTCGTCGGAGTAATAGACACAGGTGTTGGTGTGTCTCGTTACTGCAACGACTGTGTGAGGAATGCTTTCATGGATGCGGATCCTCGCGCCTCTGATTCGTACGATGATGACATGCCTTCTGGTTTGTCCTTGCGCCTCGTGGATGGTTAGGACGCGCGACGATGCTCCGGTACCATACCCCTGATCCATGAGAATTCTCTTTTCCTCCTGCGTATGGACCAGGTATAGGGTATCCGCGCATTTAGATGGTATTTGCGCGTCTGTGAACCTTTCCCTTTTGAGGGAGTGGATGATGGGGCTCGAGGAGTAGATATAGTCGTACACTTCGGCGATGGCAAAGGCGACATCCAATGGGCTCCGGTGCGAACATGACAACTCGCTTGTGATGTTGGTCGTCAGGTTTGGTCGGCAGTACCTTAGATCGAACAGGTTGTTTCTGTCGATATAAGGCAACTGGTTGATGTCTCCGATGAGGGTGACCTCCTCCGCTGCTGACAGTCTTGCCGCCATAACAATGGCCCCGAAGTGGCACATGAGGGCTTCGTCCACCGTTAGTCGGTTTATTACGATGCCCTCTTTAAAGCCGTTTACTAATACCGAGGCCATTGTGCGCACTCTTTTCCTGACTCTGTCTCCAAAGCGGTGCGCGAGCTTCTCTTTAAGGTCTTTGGCGGCTTCGACTGTGGTGGTCACTACTGCTTCTGCTTCCTCATCAAAGTTCCTAACTATGTGAGTCGTCTTTCCGCATCCAGGGACTCCATTTACCCATTTCAGTTTTGGCAGTTTTCAGGTGCCAAGGGCAACGCCTGACCTGGGATCTGTTATATACAGGGTTTGAACCCTAACATGTAGCATTGCATTAGTTTAACGCTATGTATACATTATATCATTAATATAAAAGTACTCTTTGAGAGACGCGCAGTTAGTCTACCCGGAACTCTCATTACAGCCACACATTCTCCTATCTCCGCTGTATCTCCGCTGTATCTCCGCTGTATCTCCGCTGTATCCATTGTGACTCAATCCTATTAAGTGTTATTTTAAAATTGTGTTTTAATTTCTACTAAATAAATGTAGTGAAAAATAATAAAATCTTTTTTTTAAAAAGAACTCTGAACGGACCCATATAACATTTGGTGGCAGCTGTGAAGGGATACAAATTTTTAAGTATCCTCGGGTCTCCGTATCTCCTAGTGAATCAGTGAATTATGAAAGTGTTCTAGTGAAAAGTGTAGAAATTAAAAGCAAAAGTGATGGAACAATTCCTGTAATTCTAATCAGAGAGCCAAAACAAGCTCTCAATCGCCAAGCGATCTTCGCCGTTCCCGTCTAAGTCCTAAGAACTTAATTTCATCGTAAGTGCAACAACACCGTTCGCCGTATCGTCGCGTCGCATCCACCCACGGAATTCCAATCATCATGCACCTGTACCTTATCGCTGCATTATTGTAAGTCGAACTGTATGAATTTATAATATTCAATTCCATTGTTACAAATCATTTATTGCTATTACTTTTATAATTTTTATTTAATTATTACTATGCCAAAGTCTGTTAGAAGCGAAACCGAATTGAAAGTGGACATCCACGAACTAGATAGACCAAAATCGCCAATTATATCTCCAATAATAAAACAAAAAAATAAAATTGAAATGGATATTAACACGTTATTTAAATTTATTAAGCCATACAATGGCAATCGCGAATGTTTAAATTCTTTTATTATAAACTGTAACAATGCAATTGAACTGGCGTCTGAAATACAAAGACCTATTTTACTTAAATTTATTTTGTGTCAATTGGAGGGAAAAGCTGAGCTCGCCTGTTCCATTAAAGAGTTTAGTACTTGGGAGCAACTTAAAGATTTTCTCAAAACGCAATTTTCCGACAGAAAACATTATTCACATCTTTTAACCGTACTTCAAGAAAGCAGGCAAGGTCAGACAGAGTCCGTTAATTCATATGCTTTAAAAATAGAGACATGTTTATCGCAATTGCTCACAGAAATTTCTTTGTCAAATCACAAGCTCTCTGAGATTCCTGGGCGCACAGCCGCCATGGAGGATCTCGCGTTGCATCATTTTATAATGGGTCTTAAACCTAATTTGTCACTAACCTTAAGATGTAAATCTCCAAAGAACTTAAACGAGGCTATTAATATCGCTATTTGTGAAGAGCGTATTATGCAATCCGTCTATAAAAATCGATCTGCTATTTCTACATTTAATTCTTCTACAAATAATTATCAATCGAAAGAGTCATTTTCAAAATCAAACCCGCGACCTAGCTCACAAAGGACCGACAAACCAACCGACCATCGTAACTTTGTTCCTGGTAATTTAATATGTCGTTACTGTAAAGCAGTAGGTCATACCATTGAAAAGTGCCGCAAACGTGAATTCAATAATCGCAATCGCCCAAGCAATTCATTTACACCTTAATCACGAGTAAATCATGTGACCGAGACCGATGATTATGGTCGAGACGAAGTTGACGATTCAAAAAACTGAAACATGTCTCGTATCGGTGTCGTACGGGACACCAAACTCTTATGAAAACCGGCACCACTGCATCCACTGAATCCGCTGTCTCCACTGTATCGACTGTACCCACTAGTTCCGTGGTAGTCACTGCATCCACTGTATCCGCTGTCTCCACTGTATCGACTGTACCCACTAGTTCCGTGGCAGTCACTGTATCCACTGCATCCACTGTATCCGCTGTATCCACTGCATCCTCTGTATCTACTATGTCCACTGTATCTTCTATATCTCCAGTACCTGAAAAGGAAACTAAAATATATGAAATCAGTTCTAATCCAAATAAAATACTCTTACCTCATGTCCTTCTTTATTCCTCTGCATCAGATATTCCGTTATTTCTTTTAATTGACTCTGGATCCTCTGTTAGCCTTATAAAATCTAACTCTATTCAAAATCCTCAAAACTTAGTAAAAGAGAAAATAAATCTAAAAGGAATAGATCCTGTTAAGTGTACCACAAAAACATCTGGACACTTTCAATTAAAATTAAAAATCTCTGATTCTCATAATAAACATATATCTTATAAATTCCACGTCATAAATGAAATAGACCTTCCCTATGGTATTATAGGGACAGATTTTTTGAATCATTTTGGTTGCAACATAGATTATAACAAGAATATTTTAAGGATCTGTAATACCAACATTAAACTTTTATATAATGAACCAATTTATTCTATTCCTGCTAGCAGGAACTTCTCTGTTCTAGAACAGAGATGATTGTCGAATGCTCTGTATCCAATCCAGAGATCCAAGAAGGACTTGTACTAAATCAAAATAAAATCAAGGATCTTCTTATTGCAAATTGTTTCGTTAAAGTAAAAAATAATAACAGAATCAATTTATCTGTCGTTAACACCTCTGAATCTTCTATTTCCTTAAATTCAAATCTAAATATTACTCTAATTCCATGTGAATCCTTGTCTACCTCTCAAGTTGAAGATGAATCTAATCAGTATCCTATTAATAGTGTTCTATATTCTAATGCATATCAACGAAGTCAAGAAGTATTAAAACAACTTCGTGTATCTCATTTAAACTCAGAAGAAACTGATGCTCTTTACAATCTTTGTTCCTCTTTTTCCGATATATTTCACCTTCCTGGTGAAATACTTACTCATACAAATGCTATAAAGCATTCCATTAAAACAACTTCTAATAAACCTGTTCATGTCAAATCCTATCGCTTCCCTGAAGTCCATAAACAAGAAGTTCAAAAACAAGTTAATCAAATGTTAGATCAAGGAATAATAGAACCGTCTATTTCACCATGGTCTGCTCCTATTTGGGTAGTACCAAAGAAAGTAGATGCTTCTGGTGAGAAGAAATGGCGCATTGTCATTGACTTCCGTCAACTTAATGATATTTCCATAGGCGATACTTACCCTATTCCAAATATCAATGAAATTCTAGATCAGTTAGGTTCAAGCAAATATTTCTCTACATTAGATCTTTCTTCTGGATTTCACCAGATTCTCGTCGAATAAGAAGATAAGCCTAAGACGGCATTCTCTGTACCTCAGGGTCATTATCAATTTACCCGCATGCCCTTTGGCCTTAAAAATGCTCCTTCCACATTCCAAAGGTTGATGAACACTGCTCTATCAGGCCTACAAGGCACCCGCTGTTTCGTTTATTTAGATGATATAGTTCTCTATGGTTTCGATCTTAATTCTGCTATTAATAACTTAAAATGTGTATTTACTAGATTAAGAGAATTTAATCTCAAGTTACAACCCGATAAATGCGAGTTTTTAAGGAGGGAAGTTGCATATTTGGACATATTATAACTGAGGAAGGTGTTAAACCAAATCCTGAGAAAATAAAAGCTGTAGTAGAATTCCCAGTTCCCAAATCCCCTAAGGATATTAAATCTTTCTTAGGACTAGTCTCTTACTATCGTCGATTCATTTCCGACTTTTCGAAAATTGCCAAGTCTCTTACTAAGAAAATAAAAGCTGTAGTAGAATTCCCAGTTCCCAAATCCCCTAAGGATATTAAATCTTTCTTAGGACTAGTCTCTTACTATCGTCGATTCATTTCCGACTTTTCGAAAATTGCCAAGTCTCTTACTAAACTTCTAAAGAAAGATATTCCATTTGAGTGGCAGAATGAACAGCAAATCTCTTTCGATGAACTGAAAAGTAAATTAACCACTGCTCCTGTATTATGCTATCCTGATTTTACTAAATCCTTTATATTAACTTGTGATGCATCAAATTATGCAGTAGGCGCTGTCCTCTCTCAAGGTGCTATTGGTAAAGATAGGCCTATAGCGTTTGCTTCACGTACCCTGAATCGTAGTGAAAGTAACTACAGTACGACAGAGAAAGAACTCTTAGCAATCATCTTTGGCTGTAAAACTTTTAGACCTTATTTATATGGTCATAAGTTTCAAATTATAACAGATCATTGCCCTTTAAAATGGCTTTTCAATCATAAAGATCCTTCTAGCAAACTCCAAAGGTGGAGGCTTAAGCTAGAGGAATATGAATATGAAATAATATATAGAAAAGGCAAACTAAATTCCGCTGCAGATGCACTGTCTCGTTATCCTACTAACTCTGCAGTTCCTATTAACATAATAGGTACACAAGTAAACCCCATTCCTAATCTTAACGATCCGCAAAGTCCTACTAATCCTTCTCAAAATACTCAACCTCTACATCCAGAACACATCGACATGGAACTCATTTCCAGTCCACCGAATCCAGATGAGTGGAACTTACCCTTTCTAGATCCTCTATTAGCACCTAATGAACTTCCAGAATCTCCTTTTAATGCTGAAAATCTTAATATTGAACCAGAAAATAACATACCACTTACAAATTCACCGACTGTCGATGATCTCCCAACTCCTGATACTCACCTAGAGAATATTCCAAGTCCTAATCTTGACTCCATTCCTACTATTCTTAATGATAATTTACCTATTATTTTACCAAGTCCGGAAACTCCTAGTAGTTCATATTCCGATTTTCTGAAAGCTATGTCCACTGATAAATCAACTCATAATACAAAAATTCATGAGTATACCAATAATTTATTGTCCACTGATTCTAAAACAATTATTTTACCTACTTCCATTGATCTAGATGAAACAAACCCTTACATCGAAGAAGTTCTCTCTAACGCAGGTGATATCGATGATTTCCTTAATAAAGAGAGAAAGTTAAATTCATTCCTTAAACTGGAAACAAATTCTAAGTGTTACTATTTCTTGTTTACTAAAGTTCATAACTTCGATAATCTTCCATATCCTGACTTATTTGAATCCCTAAAGCAACTTCGCAATGAATTGTTGATAGGAATCACTGGATCCTGTAGTGAATTTGCTATTTCCGATTTCAAGGACCCTTTCGTTAAATTATCTTATACGAAACTTTACAACATCTTGAATTTTCTATTTCATAATACTAATATAGTTGTTAAAATTTATAGAAACACTATAATCTTTCCAACGCCCAGTGAAATTCCCAAAATACTTAAAGATAATCATGATATACCTATTGCCGGTCATGTCGGTATAAATAGAATGTATAACCGCATTAAGGAAAGGTATCATTGGAAAGGCATGATAACAGACATTGAAAATTACATTAAAAAATGTTCTCAATGTCAATCCAATAAAGCATTGCGACAATTAAATAGGGCTCCAATGCAAATTACTTCCACTTCCACTACACCGTTTCAAAGATTAAGTCTAGATATTGTTGGACCTCTTCCTGACGCTGGTCAACTCAATCTCCGATATATTCTAACTTTACAAGATGATCTTACAAAATACTCCTTAGCTTATCCCATTACAAACATAACAGCAGAAGAATGTTGTGAATGTCTCGTCCATTTTATTTCTCTTTTTGGAATACCAAAAATGGTTCTCACGGATCAAGGAACAAACTTTACCTCAGACTTATTTAAAAAGGTATGTGAATTCTTGAAAATTAAACCACTGTGGTCATCACCTTATCACCCTCAAACCCAGGGTGCACTCGAGAGAAGTCATTCCACTCTGAAAGAGTATTTAAAATCATATATTAATGAAAAACAAACAGATTGGCACAAGTATGTCTATACGGCAATATTGGCATACAATACCAATATCCACACTACTACAAAATTCACTCCTTATGAATTACTCTTTGGTCACAAACCCTATCTCCCTGACTCCATTTTCCAAGTTGGTCCTGCCGATACTTATCATGAATATATAAGAATGTTGAATCACCGTCTTAAATTCTCATGGGAAAAAGCTGTTGAAAATATTTCTAAATCTAAGGAAAGATCCAAAACTTACTACGACTAACATTCTCGTCATGTCACATACAAAGTAGGTGACCTTGTCTATTTAAAAGCTCACTATAGACTTCGTAAAGCTTTATCCCCTATATGGAAAGGCCCATACAAGGTAATTAAAGTGCATGGAAATAACAACTTATCATTGCTTATCAATCGGCGTCATGTAAAACACCATTTCGATGAAGTCAAATTAGCCGTAATTCCATGCGAATAATTCTTAATTGTCTATTATATAGTAAAGTAGTTATAATACATGTATAAGTAGTATTAATAAAATTGTATCTAATGAAGCTAAATTAAACGAGGCCGTAAATAATTTTACATATATAATAAATAATGTTTCAACTGCGTTAAATAATATCCAATCTCAATCAAATATAAATATAATCTTTGACTGTATTGATGTAACCTTGTTAACTTTATCTTTTCAGTTGGACGACATTATTAATTCCATAATGTTTAGTAAACAAAATTTATTGTATCCTTCAATTGTAACACCTACTGAGTTATATGGAGAGCTTGTTGATAACTATAGGAATATACCCAATAATTTAGAATTACCTACTAAATTAGATTTAGATTCCATTCATCTTATTATGAAAACGTCAAAAGTGACATGTTATTTTATGAGTAATAGAATTATTTTTGTGTTAAGTATACCTTTAGTTTCTAATAAAGAATATACCCTTTATCATAATATAGCTCTACCTGTACCCCATAATTATAATAATCCTGATTTGTTCAGTCTCGTTATTCCAAACACGAAATATGTAGGTATAACAAGAGATAAATCCTATTATTGTGAAATGGACTCACTCTCTAAATGTACATTAGTTTATAATTGTTTACACTAACAGAAGCGTCGAACTTTTGTACTAAAGTACCACTGAACTTGAAGGGAATTTAAATAAAACAACTATATTGACCTATCCAATTTGAACTCAATTTATTTAAGATTTTGCTTATTATATACGTTTGCCGTGAACTAAACGTTATCGCGATTCAGAAACGGTCAACGCCATCTCTTTAGCTTAAGGACAATTACTTACAACAAACGCACAGCATGTTATATTTAACGGTCGTTAACATACCGCCCACCAAGGACATTTAGTGATGAAATGTCCTTCATATTTTTCTTTCAACAGTAACAGATTTATGTCTTAAATCTAAATGCTAAATTAACAATGTTACAATAGGTTGTACTATAGCTTCCTACAAGAGTTAGGTAAAGCTTGAACTCATTGATCTTAAGATTAAAATTATTTAAAGGAAAGTATACAACAAAAAATGTCTTAACAAAAAATATCACTCAAAAATCTACAATTGCAATGCAAAATATACAACAAAAAATGTCTGAACAAAAATATCGCATAAGAATCTCCAATTACCATAACAAAACAATGAAACCCTTTAACTTCTAATAAAATTTGTAACAACAAATTATTCCTTATGTATATAAAACAAACATGAAGTAAACAAACATGAGTATTAATAAAATTAAAGAAACGGCTTAATTACATTAATCCGCTATGGGCAAAATACACAATTTATTGGTTGGCCTTTTTATCGTACTATTTTTAGTGCGTAGAGTGACAACGCGGGTGACTTTATCATCACCTGGATGTTTTTCTAAAACCCGTCCTAGCATCCAGCGGCTAGGTGGTAAGTCGTCTTCCTTAATGAGAACAACGTCTCCTATATTGGGTTCAGGGATCTTGGAAGCCCATTTATATCTGTTCATGAGACCAGCCAAGTATTCCTGCGACCATCTCTTCCAAAAGGATTGCACCATCCTTTGGACAAATTGCCAACGTGTAAGAGAACTAACCGATGAACTTTTGACATTATAATCGGGTACAGAGATTACCGGTTCGCCTATTAAAAAGTGCCCGGGAGTTAAAGGAGTTGGCTCCCCTGGATCCTCTACGTTAATAAGGCTCATAGGCCTTGAGTTCAAGCATGCCTCTACTTGACTAAGCAGCGTACTTAGTTCCTCATATGTGAGAGTCGACTCGCCTATAACGCGCTTTAGGTGGAACTTTGTGGACTTTATTCCCGCTTCCCACAGACCTCCAAAATTGGGAGCGTGAGGGGGAATGAAGTGCCATTCGGTACAACTAACTTCTAAGTTACTTGCGATAGAAGATTGTAATTGCTTTAACTGTTGTAACTCCTTGGACGCCCCTACAAATGTAGTGCCATTATCGCTCCATATTTTGGCGCAGTGACCTCGTCTAGAAACAAACCGTTTAAACGCAGCTAAAAATGACTGAGTTGTCATATCACTTACAACTTCAAGGTGTAGCGCGCGAGTGGACATGCATACAAATAAGCATATGTAGCCCTTGTATGAATGATGACCACGACCTTTTGTTGTTCTTATATTTATGGGCCCAGCATAGTCCACCCCACTATGAAGGAATGGTCTAGTTGGTAAGCATCGAATCGATGGAAGCGAACCCATGAACTGACTTTTGATTGTGGCCTTGTGTTTGGCACACGTAACACATTTACGAACGCATTGTTTCGTAAGATTCCTCACACCTATGATCCAATAAGCGGTCCTCAAATAATTGATCATCATTTGCGGGCCTCCGTGAAGGGTCTTCTTATGAGCATCTGCTACTACTAGGTGAGTAAAGTGCGAGTCATTGGGTAAAACTATGGGATATTTCATCTGTGCATCAAATGATGCCTTATGAAGTCTACCCTGAAGTCTCATGATACCCTTATCATCAATAAAAGGGCATAAAGATTTAAGCTTACTACTTCTTAAATCTATGTGACCTTTAGTTTGTAATTGTGCGTACTCTAATGTGAAATTTTCTCCTTGTACTTTCTTTATGCAACAATTTAGTGCCTCATCTATTTCCTTCTTCTGCAGGTAAGTTTTACGATTTGTATTTCTATTTAAAACTCTTCGACAATATGCTACTACTCTTAATAATTTTGATAATGATGAAAATCTATCTAATATGTTGTAACTATCAGAACCGACAACAACGTGCGCTTTAACTGATTGCTCTAGCTCTATCCTTAAATCATTTGGCCTTTTGTAAGTAATTGTCTTTGCCTTCAGGAACTGTGGTCCAGAAAACCATGTGGTAGATTTTAAGAACAAACTTGGCAACATACCTCGTGATGCACAATCTGCAGGATTCTCCTTTGTTGCGACATGGAACCATTGCGAAGAATTTATAAATGTTAATATTTCCGATGTGCGATTGGCAACAAATGTTTTCCACCTGCTAGGATGGCTATTTAACCAAGCTAGCACCACGGTAGAATCCGTCCATGCATAGATTCTGTCCTTACCTATATTTAAGACCTCTGAAGTTTCAATCAGCAATTTGGACAGCAGTACTGCCCCACATAACTCTAAACGTGGTATACTGACTTGTTTTATAGGTGCTACTCTAGTCTTTGACACTAGCAATGACACATTGACCTCACCCATACCATCTATCAGACGTAAGTATACTACAGCGGCATATGCTACCTTCGAGGCGTCACAGAAACCATGAAGCTCTAGCTTACTCTCGGGCGTTGTACCCAGCCAACGAGGTATATGGATATTGGTGAGAAGCGCCAATTCTTCACGGTATGTATGCCATTCTTTTATTAATTCTATATTTAGTTGTTCATCCCATCCCATACCAGCTAACCATAACTTTTGTATAAAGATTTTGGCTAGTACAATGGTAGGTGCTAACCAACCCAAGGGGTCGAACAATCTAGCTATATCTGATATTACAGTTCTTTTTGTTACAGGTTCACTATTCAGCGGCGGAAGGTTCACCGTGTACCGGAAGGAATCTTTTAGGCGATTCCAGGTAAGTCCCAGTATTTTCATTGTTTCATCTAATTTGATTATCTTTATTAATCCTTTTGTCCTTTAGTATATGTTGTCCTTTGTCCTTTTCCTCCAGTATTTTAATTTTCTCCAATATTTCTTTATTGTTGCTATTCCATTTTTGTAACTTAAACCCCCCTTTACCCAACATTTCTTTTATTTGTTTATACATTTCAATCCCACTGGTTACTTCAAAACATCCAGCCATTAAATCATCCATATAAAATGAATTTAATACTTGCTCAGCAGCCATTGGGTACATATCTCCCTCATCGTATGCAACCTGATGAAGAGTTCTTACAGCTTGATATGGTGCTGATGCCGTTCCAAAGGTAACTGTAACCAGCTCATAGTCTTGAATTTCATCGGTGGGGCTGTTTCGCCATAGGATTCTTTGAAACATCGCATCGTCATCGGAGACTCCAATCTGCCGATACATTTTAACGATATCTGCTACTAGGGCAATAGAATATCTTCTCCATCTTAAAACGGTATGTCTCAGATCCGCTTGTAAGGTGGGCCCAATCATCAGAGTATCGTTAAGCGATACTCCTCTGCTGTTCTTTTGGGATGCGTTGAACACAACCCTGACTTTTGTAGTCGTTTTGTCCTCTCTTAAAACGGCATGATGAGGTAAGTATACCGCTAAATGTTTTTTATCGTCTTCTTCCTTTACAGATCTCAGGTGTCCTAACTGTAAGTATTCATTTATTACTTCTGTGTACTTATGTTTTAAGTCTGGATTCCTTGCTAATCGTTTCTCTAAAAATTGCAATCGTTTTTCAGCTATGGCACGAGAATCGCCTGATGTGCACTGAGGATCTTTGTCCTTGAAAGGCAATCTTACCTCGTATCTACCATCCCGTCTTCTCTTTGTAGTGGCCTTATAAAACTCTTCACATTTCTCTTCCTCTGGTGAAAGAATTTTATTTGTACTAATTTGGTCTTCAATTTCCCAGAATCGTCTGAGAATTTGATCTGTGTTGAACTGTGCGTGCATTACAGCCACGTTGGGACTTACGTAGTTTGCTCTACTAAGGGTTGAACTATTTACTAAACCCGTAAGTATCCAACCTAAGGTGGTACTTTGGGCGATAAGCGTAGACGATGGACTCTTTACTATGCCTGTTTTTATTATACAGCCATATACATCTGCACCCAACAAAATATCAATTTTGTTTGGATGATTGAACTCTGGATCTGCCAACTCTAGATTGGTGATATCAATGCAGTTAAAGGCATTACTATATATTTTCTGTTCTGGTAAATATGAAGTAATTTTACTTATAACATAAGCGTTTAAATTTAGTTCAAAATTTGGATCCACGCGCGATTGTAGCTTAATATTTACCATATATTTTGCTGTTGTGGACTTTTCACCTAAGCCTGTAACCACACCCTGAACGGGAATTTTTGGCAGTCTAAGAAATTGTGCTGTAGCTTCGGTAATAAAACAAGCCTGTGAGCCTTGATCTAACAAGGCTCTTATTGTTTGGTATTTACCGATTTTTGACTCGGCATTTACTAGAGCAGTGGCTAGTAAAACCTGTCGCGGAATCTGAACTTGATTTGTAGATAAACAAGAAACCAAAGGACTTGAACTAGTGGAAGGAATAGGGCTAACAGCTGATTTGTCAGTTTGAGGTTCCACCACCCAGTTTGTGTGCAATAAAGAGTGGTGGCGTTTTTTACAAAGTTTACAACTCGTTTTATTTTTACAACTTCCTACTGTATGGTTGCCACCTAAACAGTTGAAACATATTTTATGTTTCGCTACGAAATCGCGTCTGTTCTCGAGGGATTGTTTAGCAAATTCTTTGCAAAAGCATAATTTATGAGGCTCGCTACAAAATTCACAACGTATTCTACTACTTGAACTCAAGACTAATGCCTTTGGATTATGTTGGTTATTAGCATTATTATTTATATTAATATTCCTTTTAGGCTCTGTAAATTCTAAGGCGCGAAAACGATTTTCTATAAACGCGGCAAATTCTCCAAAGGTCGGCAATTCATTGAAATCGTGACTACTAACACTAAATTCCCACTGCTTACGCGTCTCTGAATCTAACTTAAATGAAACTATATGGATAATAATGACATCCCAAGTTGTCACATCTATGTTTAAATTTTTTAAGGCATTAAGACAATCGTTTGTGGTGTCAAGTAACTCCTTTAAAGAGGTTGCTGACTCAACTTGCATACGCTTTTGTGCGAAGAGTCGTTTTAATATACAATTAATTAAATATTTTTTATTATTATATCTTTTTTCTAATTGAGACCAACACTGTTCGTAGTTTAACTCGCTTACCGGAGTTTGCCTTACTAATTGCTCTGCCTCGCCACTAAGATGACTTTTCAAATAATGCATTTTTTGCACTTTATCTAATGTTTCATTTTTGTGTACTAATGATAAAAATAAATCTCTGAAAGTTATCCATTCTGAATATCTGCCACTAAAAATTGGAATGGCTATTTTTGGTAACGTTACGAATGAACTTTGCTTATTAGCACTATTAGATGTGGACTCTTTAGTGATTGTGTACCTACTAAGTATTGACTTTATTGTGCATTTATACGTGATATAGGTATCTTCTGTATTTTCATATAAATCAATCAACTTAGAGTTGTCTTTAACCGAATACATTTCATGAAGTTTCGCATGATTAGAACAAAATAAGCTCCAATCTCTTTCTAATAACTCCTGCTTCGTCTCAACATATTCCTTGCTTAGTCTATCCTTTGGACTTTTCTTAAAGTTAACTAAGCTACGTTGTATTATTTTTTGCTGTTCATTCAAAACGTTAATTAATCCCTCCATTTTATTTTAAATAACTTAGACAATCCAAAGTAAAATACGAATTAAAAAAAAAGAGTTCTAAGTGTGTATAGACTACCAGTTAAATTAAAAACAAATTACAAGTGTTTTTTAACATTAATTTAGGTGGGGCCTAAATTGGACATAGGTTCCCCGTAACTCCGTTTTTTATACAATTATTCTAAGTCTAGAATGCACACTTTATAACTACTTAAAATAATAAACCGAAATATTACAAGTGTTTAGCAACATTTTATGTGGGGCCTGAATGGGACATAGGTTCCCCGTTCCCTCGTTTTTACTAAAACTATTCTAAGTCTACTATAACACACAACTTAAAATTTTACAAGTCTTTTTAAATCTACGTTAACTGTCTTTTAAAATTTGATTCACTTTTAATGCACTTTGAGAAATAATAATCACAATTGTACTCACAGTTTTAACTCCACATATACAAACACTTGTGGGTGGCGCGCCTTGTAGCAACTCGCTGAACTGACAGTGACCAACACTGAACTGCGCCTGGCGACGGCTGCGACTGCGGTGGGCTTCTTGATTATGCTGTCTGGATTTGTCCCCGGAACAGCGGCACTCATTGCACTCTGGTCAGCCTTTGCTACTTCTGAGCAAGGCAACCAGTGCTACTTGCGAACGTCGACGGTGGTGGAGCGAGCGTAATTAAATGCGTCGCGTTACTTTCGCGGAACCCTTACTGCGGGAACCGAGTGCGGGCCAATCAAGGCTCACGCTGATGCAAAAATCGTCCGAACGATCCGACTCGATAAGGACCAATGTTTACACTAACAGAAGCGTCGAACTTTTGTACTAAAGTACCACTGAACTTGAAGGGAATTTAAATAAAACAACTATATTGACCTATCCAATTTGAACTCAATTTATTTAAGATTTTGCTTATTATATACGTTTGCCGTGAACTAAACGTTATCGCGATTCAGAAACGGTCAACGCCATCTCTTTAGCTTAAGGACAATTACTTACAACAAACGCACAGCATGTTATATTTAACGGTCGTTAACAATAATAAATATTATGTATGTGAAGTAGATAATATCTACATATCTGACGCACACCCTACTTGTGTAATTAAATTATTAAACAGAGTTTCTACTAAGATACCAGAGCAATGTGATACAAAATTCATCTACGGAAATGTAGACATTTGGAAAAAATTGAATGGTAATAGTTGGATTTTTGTTCAGTCTAACTTAACAAAGGTTTTTATTGATTGTTTAAATTCCAAACCTATAGAAATTAAAATTTTAGGAACAGGAATTTTAAATATTCCAGGTTTTTGTATAGGACATTGTAAAAGTAATATTTTGAAACCGAAATTTAATTATGTTAATTTAACATTACCAATTATTAACGACGATTTTAATATCATAAATGATCCATGTTGTAATTTTGAAAAACTAAAAATAAAAACGAATAATTTGCTTCCAGTAACTCTTAAAGGTACAGATCTTGATGAATTGATTAAGAATAAAAATGTATTATCAAATTTAATATACGATTCGGATTTTGAACTTAATACACCTCATATAATTAAATATGAAGCATATTATTCGACAACTGTAATAATTACTACAATAATTATTTTAATTTTAATTTGTTATTTCTGTAAAGGAAAATGCGTGGCTTTTAAAGAAAAAAATCGAATTAAATCAAATCCCGCTATTGAAATAGAATTAGATAATATCTCGATTCCTTCTCAGCCTCGATTGAGGACTACTTAAATTAAATATAAAACTTCACGCCTTAACCGTGTAAGTTTTTACTTAAACGGGGGGTTGTTATATACAGGGTTTGAACCCTAACATGTAGCATTGCATTAGTTTAACGCTATGTATACATTATATCATTAATATAAAAGTACTCTTTGAGAGACGCGCAGTTAGTCTACCCGGAACTCTCATTACAGCCACACATTCTCCTATCTCCGCTGTATCTCCGCTGTATCCATTGTGACTCAATCCTATTAAGTGTTATTTTAAAATTGTGTTTTAATTTCTACTAAATAAATGTAGTGAAAAATAATAAAATCTTTTTTTTAAAAAGAACTCTGAACGGACCCATATAACAGATCGCTTGAGATGGCACGCGCCATGTCAAGTATCCGGTCGTCCAGCATGACCCTCGTGCACTTGGCCACTACCACTACTGGGTCACTCGGTGGTATGTTAAATTTAGGAGGGCCAGCTCCTCGTTGCTCGTCTTCAACCAGGCCCACGAAGCCTTTGGTGTTGTTATATGCAGCCATATACTGTCCCGACATTTCCCCTATTAGGACTTTGGAGCTGTCGATGTCGTATACCGCCGCATCGGCTTCTTCGAGTTCCACCTCCAGCAGCTTTGTGTTGCCTCTCTGGTAGGTCTGCATGATCTTGTTGCAGGTGGCTAGGTTAGCGTCTCTGGTCGCCTTTGTGATAGCCAGGAACTCGATGTACGCATTAATTGCGTGTTCGCGTGGGGTGTTAGCTGGTTGAAGTTCAGGTGGTGGGATTTTACCTCTGCCGAGTGCCAGCAGATCCGCGTGATGTCCTTCTAGGTTCCTCTGTTGGTTGGTTCCCAAGAAGGTTTTGATCGCCTTCTCCTGGCTGCTGGTCGATTCGGCGAGAGGGGGCTAGCATGTGGTGGAGGAGTGGTGATTTTTGAAGTGACCATTCTGAGCATGGCTGTCGCTATTGGCGTCGCCGAGGTATCGTGTGTTGATGTTGTTTTATTGTCTTGTTTGCGCTTGTAGGTTATTTTTTGTTGGAGTCTCTCGGATCCGCTGGGCTGGGGTGTTTTAGTGGCAGGTGATCCTTCTCCGGGGGAGGAGTGGTGGTTCCGAGCTTTCAAAAAGCTCAGGTCCTCTCCCCTGTTTTCATAGATGGTTAAGCAGTGGTTTTTTGAGGCAATGACGCATCCGTGGTAGTCCACCACGGCGGCTTTGTGTATGTCCAGCGTCATTGCGTCTATGTTTATTCTTATCGGGTCACCTGCGTTTGCTTCTTCTCCTAGTCTGAGTAGCAGTGAGTTCACCTGTGCGAATGGAGACCCGCCATCCCACTCGACCACTACAACCGCTTTATCTCGGATTTGCAGTAGCCGGTAAGGGGGGTTGTCTCCCGTGCACACGGTTAAGGCGCTGATTTTGTTGCGCCCTATCCTCACCGCTCTAGTGTCGCCTCTGAGTAGGAGTGCTAGGCCCGGAGATACTGTGATTTTGCTTTGGTCTCCCGAGCGGCAGAATTATATGGCTAGTTTTTCCGTTGGGCCGTCCATGAAGAGGGCTACGCTTCTGGTTCTTAGACCTGCAGCCCCCCTCGTCCCCTTTTTTTGTATTAGGCGTAGGAGGTCCTGGTGAGCTATTGTTGCAGTTAGGTCTGGTTGGGGATTTCTGGTCAGCAGACGTCGAAGAATAGTATTCGGTATGATTCTTTGTAAATATAATGCAATGGGTGTCTTTGGTGCGCTGGGAGGTGTTGGTATGGGTGGTGCTGATGCTGGTGCGGGTTGTTGGACAGGGTCTGTGGGTAAAAGATCTATTGTTAGTACAAGCAGAAATTAAAGCAATCAAGTCCTCATATGGGACTGTTGAGCAGCTGGAGGATATAAAGAGAGAATATCTTGGCAGGAGGATGATTTCACCCTCGTTCTCAGCGACTAAAATTAATATGAAGCGGGGTGGTTACAGCGACAGTGGTCCAATTGGGCTGTCTTATTTAGAAGAAGATGTAGCGAATATTGATCAGTCTTATTGTGAGACATTATCGCCAACGAATTATGGTTTAAATTATAGAGATTTAAATAAAAATAATTTAGAAGGTAGTCAGACAGAGACACGACGCAACGTATTGCAACAACCGCCCGGACGATACGATGCTAGCACCAGTCGCAGTTTGAAACAAAAAACGGTCGATGAGAATGATTCATCTTCGTTGATAAACAAGACGAGAGGTCAACACTCGGAGATAATAGAAAAGCAAACTTATGCGTCACAGGTTAAGAGCGATAATGCTAAAGGAGGTTGGACTATAGTGCATAAAAAGTCTCAAAAATCTAGAAACCGTTTTATAGGCAAAACGGGGAGCGTATTGGTAGAATCGGAAGAAAAGTTTAGAGCTGCCGAACGTAAAATACCATTATTTATAGCAAACGTCCATAAAGAATCGTCAGAAAGTGATATAATTACGTATATAAATAATAAAACAAAAGAAGATGTCAGCTTAGAAAAAATCTTAATCAAACGACATTGTCACTACGATGCATACAAACTTCTCGTATCTCAAAGCAAGCTGCCATTATACCTGTTTAATGTTCAAAATTAATTATTAAGTGTACGGTCGATATCAACGTCATTCTATAAGTAAATCAATATTTAGTATCTGCGATCTCGCGATAGATGGGGTTTAGTTTTATTAAACAAATTCTCGCGCTGACCGCTGAACCGCTCGGACGTTCCGTCTTTCGTTCTAGTGGCTCTGCCTAAGTGCGCTTCCGATTGTGCGCGCGGTGTAGAGGACGCTCATGCGGACTCCTATATCGTTAGTGCGTTGTGTCGTGTTGTGTAGTGCAGTTGTGCGCAGTGCCGTGTTGTGCTGCGGTTCCTGCCCTGCCCCGCCCGATCCAGGAGAGGTATAACTAGGTTTTAGTCTCATTTCTCTTTTATTTCTTTTTCTTTCATTTTTATTTACCGATATGGACGCCGACGGTTTCGAGACCGTCGTCACTAAAGCGGCGAAGAGGAAGGCGAAGGTCGTCGAAACGGCCGCGCCCTCCAAAACGCCGAAAAAGGCGGCCAAAACCGCCACCGCCTCTGACTCACGAGTCAGCAGCGGCGTTTCCCCGCGCCCGGCAGGGAAGACAAAGTTGGCCCCTCAGGCCGAGGCCCGCGCGCCCTCTCCAACGGCCCTTCAGGCTACCGCGTCCGCGCATCCACCAACGGCCCTTCAGGCTCCCGCGTCCGCGAACCAACCATCGGCCCTTCAGGCAACCGCGAACCCACCATTGGCCCCTCAGGCCACCGCGCCCGCGATCCCACCGTCGGCCCCTCAGGCCACCACGTCCGCGACACCACGGGTACGCATGCCCCCGCCCGTCATAATCCAGGACAAGCAGGCCTGGGACAAGGTGTCAGCCTGGATGCTCGCGCAGAAGGTGAATTTCACCACTGCACGTGCCACCCAGGATGGCATCAAGGTCCAGTGCCCTGCCACCTCGGACCACCGCCGCCTCACGGCACACCTCAGGGAAGCCAACGTTGGCTTCCATACATACGCTCTTGAGGAGGAACGACACCTACGAGTCGTCATCAAGGGAATCCCGAAGGAGATTGAGTCCGGACTCGTTCTCCAGGACCCTCAGTCCCAAGGATTCCCCGTCCGCGAGGTACACCGGATGTACCACTTCCGCGACAAAAAACCGTTTGACAGCGTTCTTGTCATATTGGACCATTCCCCCGCGGGTAAGCAAATATTCAACGTACGTGCGATTTGCTACCTGACGGGGCTCCGCTTGGAGGCCCCTCGGAACCGCGGTCTAATCGGGCAGTGCCACCGCTGCCAATTATACGGGCACTCGGCCCGAAACTGTAACGCTCGCCCTAGGTGCGTAAAATGCTTAGGTGACCACGGGACTGTGGACTGTCCCCGCAAGGTCCCAGACCCCGCCGTTCCGCCCAGCTGTGTGTTGTGCGAAACCCAGGGACACCCCGCTAATTACCGCGGGTGCCCCAGGGCCCCGCGCCGCAGGCACACCGGGCAGGGCGGCAGGTCGGGTAGGGTTTCGAGACCCCACCCTAATAATAACACAAGGGCACCTGAGGCGCCTTCAGCACCCCAGGTGTACTACCCGGCACCACTACACGCGTTCCTGGTCGGCCAGGAACGCGTGGGAACGACCGGCGACCGCGCCAAACGTGAACACACGCCAGCACACCACCCCCGCGTACGTTCCGAACCAACGTTCGTCCGACTCCGCAGTCGTTTCGGATTTCATAGGGCTCTTCGACGTTAACGAGCTCTGTGTATTCGCCGACAAAATACGCCGAACAAACGGCAACGCGCAGGCCAGAATACAGGCCACCATCGACCACGCCAAACTCATCCAAGCCATCGTGGGCTTCGTAGCGTAATATTTCCAATGGCGGTTTTTAACAGCAATACGCCTTTGCCCGCTGACGCGCGTCTCGCACGTATCAAACCCAGAGCCTTAAGCATCGCGACGTTCAACGCAAACAGTGTCGCCGGCCAACGTGACCTAATCCGAGATTTTACTACCGCGCATCAACTTGACATCTTGTGCGTACAGGAGTCATTCTTAAAACCTAGCATCCGCGATCCGAAAATAGCTAATTACAGACTTATCCGTAACGACAGACTCGCCACTAAAGGCGGAGGTACCCTAATATATTACAAAAAAAACACTCCACTGTGTCCCATTAGATCCACCAGCGGCACTCGAAAACATCGAAGCGTCTATTTGCCAGATCTTTCTCACAGGCCATCAGCCAATCACCACAACCACTTCTAGAGAATGACATTCGTCTACTCCTGAACATGGGAGACTCCGTCCTTCTGACCGGAGACCTAAACTGCAAAAACACCATCTGGAATTCTACCAAGACTTGCACACGAGGACATTTATTAGAACGCCTCGCGGACAGGTACAACCTCTCCGTAATAGGACCACCGACCCCCTCCCGGTTTCCCACCGGTAATCAAGGCCACCCAGAAGTTCTGGACATAGTGATTCTAAAGAACGTCGCCCTCAGGCTGCGGTCTATAGAATCACTATCGGAACTTGACTCTGACCACCGCCCAGTTGTTTTTAAATTAGGCACAGACTCCCCTTCAGGGCCACCCACCAAGACAATAATCAATTGGAAAAAGTTCGCTAAAATCATCAAAGCGGACGACTCTCCACTCACCGATCTCATTCCTGGCATTATAGACTCCGTAGATGTTGCTAAGGAAGCCGCGACCAAATTCACGACATTCATCCAACAAGCTCTCCTCAGCTGCTCGAAAGAGGTCCCAGATCTGCCTGAAGGTAGATTTGAGATCTCAGGGAAGCTCAGGGAGCTAGTCAGACGTAAAAACTTAGCTACTAGAGCTCACGACGCGTGCCCGAATGCCGCAAACAGTAGGAAATTAAACAATCTTAGGAGACAAGTCAAATCCCAATTTGAACAGCTCTTTTAGCAGGTTGCTCCTTTCCTACCGAATGGAAGGAAGCAATAGTTATAGGCATTCGCAAGCCCAAAAAACCCGCCAACCTTCCCTCCAGCTACAGACCCATTAGTCTTATTAGTAGTTTAGGGAAAATCTACGAAAGAATCGTTCTCAGTAGGTTAAAGGATATCTCCTTTCGTCGAGGCAAAACAACTGTTCATCAACGAACAGTTCGGATTTAGATCCCACCACTCGTCCATACACCAAGTTCACCGGCTTACCGAACATATCGCGAAATATAAAGTCCGCCGATCGATTCGTAGCGACACGGCAGCCATTTTCTTAGACATCGCCAAAGCCTTCGACAAGGTCTGGCACAACGGCCTGCTCTTCAAGCTCCGCCGTATGGCCCTGCCAGACTCACTCGTTCACATCATTCGGGAATACCTGTCGAATCGTACGTTCCGATATAGATTAGAAGGGATACTATCGTCCTCTAGACTCGTTCGCGCCGGAGTCCCGCAAGGCTCCACTCTTTCACCTTTGCTATACGCGCTTTATACCAGCGACATACCGCGTACCGATAAAGTCGAACTTGCGATGTATGCCGACGACACCGCGCTCTACACCTCGGACCGCTCCGCTTGGATCCTAGCCGAAAGACTGCAACGAGCTGCCGACGCCCTAGGCATTTGGTTCAGCAAGTGGCGGTTTGAGGTTAACCCGGAGCAAAGCGTAGCCGTCCTCTTTCCGCGTAAACGTTACGAGACCGTCTCGACTATCTACCTACAAGGCAAACCTATCCCCTGGGAATCCACGGTCAAATACCTAGGCGTCGTACTGGATTCGAAATTCTCCTTCCGGCCGCACATCACGTATGTCAGGAACAAAGCCACATACGTCATGAACAGGCTGTACCCGTTCATTTGCAAGCGGAGTAAAATGTCACTTCGTAACAAGCTGACATTGTACAAAACTTGCATCCGTCCCGTCATGTCCTATGCTTGTGTCGTGTTCGCACACACAAAGATAGACCTCTCCTTCAGAGGGTCCAAAATAAATTTCTACGTATCGCATCCGGATGCCCATGGTACGTCCGCAACGTTGACCTCCACAAAGACTTCGAGCTAGAATCGCTCAAGGAATTCTGCAAGCGCCTGGCCAAGCGCTACTACGAGCGTGCAGATTCCCATTCCAACCCACTGATCGTCGAACTTCCACTCACCCACATCCGAGTCTTCGACGCCCCAGAAGCATTCTTCTGGATCCTGACGATCCAATAACTGCTGCCAACGCCCAATACACTGGGAGGATCCACTCCTCAGTCGTACGTCCCACTCACCGCCGCCGTAAGAGGCGGCGAGGCCAGTCATTTCTCACGGCACGCCCGCGCCTCGGCGCGGCGGGGGCCAATGGACGAAACCCCCCATGATTAGCGTACGCGGGGTATCCCCCCGCGATCGCTAACACTTCACGAGCGTCGTTCTCTTCAGGGGCGAGCCACACTCGCCCCTCCCAGCCCGGTGACGCTGTCAAGACCATTCCAAGTCAACAGCATTTAAGTCCATCAGAAAAAAAAAAAATATATTAAACAAATGCTCTCGCTCTGAGGTACTTCGTTTTATTTAAAGTATCCCAGGCTCCCAGGTAATTTGTACCCAAGTTGTACATGGTCCTAGCGAGCCGAAGGGCGTTTTTAGAAGATCACAAGTAACAAAATTAGTTCCGGTATTCGATACAAGGTTGGCGCTAGTTGTTGGTGAACAAAGTGTTGCGGAATATTGTGCTTTAGGCTGTGACAAGTGAGTGGCCGTGAACTGGACTTTAACTGTCAGTACAACTAAGCGTTACAAGAGAATAGGGATAGATATTAGTGCTTTGCATGAACTTCCAACTTAGTAAAATATTTTGCTGTCAGAGACTTAGAATAATTTCGCAAAAAACGACCAGACGACGAATCTATGCCCGATTTTGAAGCGGTTTAAGTTGTTGCCAGGACTTAGAAAAATTTACCTTTGCAACACTTATAAAATTTACTCTTTGTGAGACTTCCCCTTGGCGAAACTTTTAACTTATTAAATAAAACATGGAAAAGGAATTGAGAAAGTTGAAAGATGTCAAAGCGCAGATTGAAAAGGGTTTATCAAACTTCAAAAAGTCCCCAAAAGATCGCATAAATTACAACTATGTGGATGCACGTCTGTAAATGTTAGAAAGTCAATTCAAGAATTTTACTGCTAAATACGAAGGACTGGTGGGGGAATATGAGAGTGAAGAATTATATAAGTGCTTTCAGGTAGATGTCTATGAAAAGGTTTATGAAACATATTTAACGTATAAAGTTGAATTAAAAAATGCTCTGTCTCAAGTTAAAGTTAATAGTTCAAATAAGGAAGTATGTGCTGGTTCATCTGACAGTGTAGTTAGATTGCCAAAAAAAGTTTTACCTACATTTAGTGGAAAATATACGGAGTGGTCGTCGTTTCGGGATTTGTTTATATCATTGGTTCATAACAATAAAAAACTTGATGACGTACAACGTCTCCATTATTTCAAAACTCAACTGTCGGATGAGACAGAACATCTTATAAGACATGTTCCTATTACTGAAGCTAACTATAAAAAATGTTGGGATATGTTAGAACATAGGTTTATTAATAAGAAATTTATGTCAACATGTATATTAAATCGATTATTTGGCCAACGTAATATGGTAAACGAATCGTCGAAGGAAGTAAAAGATTTGCTTGACAAGTGATTGTTTGCACGAACTTAGTAATATGGGTATTGATGTAAATTCATGGGATGTTATTATTGTTTATATTGTCAGCTTGAAATTGGACGTAGAATCTAGGAAACAGTGGGAACTGTATGTTAGTAAATCATCCGACGATCTAACCTCCTTTAGACAGTTTTGTGAGTTTTGAGAGACGCGTTTTCGAGCCTTGGAATGCATTGAACCTAAGACTAAATCAAAAGGCAATAATAGTGCTACATCTCACGTAAAAGCAATGCATAGTGCCGCTAAAGGTTCATGTCCACATTGTTCCGAGGGTCACCGACTCTCCGGTTGTAAAAACTTTGGTCAATTAGATAATGATGAACGTCGTGCCATTTCACAGTCTTTGGGTGTCTGTTTTAATTGTTTAGGTAATAACCACACTTCCAAATTTTGCCGTGTTCTTTCAAAATGCCGTATATGTCAGCGGAAGCATCATACGTTGTTGCATCCTAAGAACCAAAGTGGAGCCAGTGAGGCTGCTACACCAACGGTGCCTATAGCCCCACATGAAAGTACTTCCGAGAAAGTACCTGATGTTAGTGCAAATATAGTCCGTTTAGCGGATCCAAAGTTTAATCGACCTAATAAAATAGACATTTTGTTAGGAGCGGAAACGTATTGTCGTGTTCTAAAGGAAGGTCTGGTTAAGAGCCCCGCGGGGTCTCCGTTGGCACAAGACACCCATTTGGGCTGGATTGCGTCAGGTCATATTGATAAGCCAGATTGTCTGGCGCAAAATTCCTATAATACTGTAATAGTTATGCATACACAAATTAAAGAGAACGAAATGCTAAAACGTTTATGGGAACTAGACTGCGGTCCTGCCGCAACGCAAGGGCTGTTAACGCCGGAGGAACAGGCTTGCGAGGAGTTTTACGAAAATACGACAAGGAGAGATGAAGATGGGCGTTATGTCGTAAAATTACCTTTCCGTTCAGAAGACCCCCTTTGTTAATACGGTAGTTCTAGAAACATTGCTATAAAAAGATTGCTTGGTTTAGAAAGGAAGTTGGATAAGAATCATGAAATAAAACATATACAATAACTACTCCTTCATTACATCTGTATACAATATACAGATGTAATGAAGGAGTAGTTATTAATGGGACATATGGAGAAAATTAATAACGAATCTGAAAGAAATAGAAGTGATGCGGTTTATTTGCCCCATCATGCAGTGGTTAGACGAGATAAACTAACCACTAAGGTACGAGTGGTTTATGATGCATCATGTAAGGGAGCTAATGGAGTTTCCTTAAATGACACCTTGATAGTAGGACCCACTCTCTAGGCAGATTTGCGACATATTGTCATGAGATGGCGACAGCATCTGATCTGTGTTGCGGCAGATATTATAAAAATGTATCGCCAAATTAAGGTCGCCCCATCAGATGCAGACTTTTAAATAATTGTCTGGAGAGAGGATCCTGACCAAGAAATAGAGGACTTTCGACTCTTAAGTGTATCTTTTGGCACATCGTGCGCCCCTTACTTGGCTGTTAAGTCATTACACCAGGTGTGAAGTGATGAAGGTAACATGTATCCATTGGCTGCAGAACGAGTGAAGTTAGACTTCTATATGGACGATCTGATGACTGGCTGCAAATCTGAAAAATAAGTAGAAACAATTTATAATGAAATGAACGGTGTATTAGAGAAAGGAGGATTTCAATTGCAAAAATAGACAAGCAATAGGATAAATTTATTAGAAACATTAAAGGAAAAGTCTAGAGGAGATTTAGAAATTAAAACTGATAATATTACTAAGATTCTCGGACCTGGAACCGAAACACTGACGAATTTGATTACTCCGTGAAGATGTCGTCTCCTCCTGCAGCAGATACAAAAAGAACCGTTATATCGGAAATATCACGACTCTATGATCCATTAGGATGGATAGCACCGTGTATAATAACCGCAAAGGTTTTTATACAAAAGTTA
Organism: Heliconius charithonia; assembly: GCA_030704555.1. Taxonomy (NCBI): domain Eukaryota; kingdom Metazoa; phylum Arthropoda; class Insecta; order Lepidoptera; family Nymphalidae; genus Heliconius; species Heliconius charithonia. The sequence continues at coordinate 9,332,197 of CM060828.1, forward strand.
TGGATTAGTGGAGTATGTTGGGATAAGGAACTGCCTCCAGAACTCTCTCAAGAGTGGAGATACTACAGATCCGAATTGGGTAAACTGGTGGATTTTCACACTCCCAGGTGGATAGGTAAGCAAGAAGAGGACATGACGATAGAGCTACATGGTTTTAGCGACGCGTCAAATATAGCTTATGCGGCTGTCGTATACTGTCGCATTATTGATGGTAGTGCGCAAACACACTCACATCTCATAACCGCAATAACAAAGGTAGCTCCTATCAAGCAGATATCTATTCCACGGCTGGAATTATGTGGTTCGCTTCTAGTAGCAAACCTATTGATCGAGGTGGCCGAAGTTATGAAAATTCCTAAGGCAAATATCCATGCTTGGACGGATTCCTCGGTTGTGCTGGCTTGGTTAAATGATCATCCAAGTCGTTGGAAAACTTACGTAGCCAACCGTACTTCAGAGATTCTTAGTTTGCTTAATAATTCACAATGGGCTTATGTTAAATCCAAGGATAATCCAGCCAGTATCCAGGATATAGCTTCACGTGGAGTTTCTTCAGTGGATCTGCTTAATAATGATCTATGGAAACGAGGACCAGGTTGGTTAAGAGACGATCATATTGAATATTCTAAACCTAGCGCAATACTTATACTAATGAGGAGAAGAAAATTGTTAACGTTCATTTAGCTAACTTTGTAGTTGATTTTGAAACCCTTTGGGGAAAATAAGTACTCTTCACTTACTCGTCTGGTGAGGGTTGTTGCATATTGTAAAAGATTTTTGCAGGTGACAAAAGTCCGTAAAGCAAACATTAAATGCACAACATACCTGTCTGCGTCGGAAATTCATGAGGCTTTACAAATATGTATCAGACAAAGTCAACAGCAGTGGTTTCATACAGAATTTATAGCTCTAAAAAATAAAGCTCCATTAGACAAAACAAATTCATTATATAAATTAAATTTGTTTCTCGATGAATGCAAGTTATTGCGCGTCGGAGGAAGACTGCGCTACTCTCAACTGTCGGCCGATACAAAAGACCCAATTGTTATTCCTCATGACTCAAGTTTGGCTAAACTGATTGTAGCCGACGCACATGAAAAGACTTTTCATGGAGGACAGCAACTGGTTCTCAATTTTATACGCACAAGGTATTGGATCAGTCGGGTGAAAAATCTTGTACGAGCTTACATACGTCGCTGTGTTCCCTGTACTCGATATGCTGCGACTTCCAAACAACAGTTAATGGGCGAGCTTCCAGCTTGCAGAGTGTCCCCAAGCAAACCGTTTCTTAACTCTGGTGTCGATTATGCAGGCCCCGTTAACATTAGAGTCTCTGAAGGTCGTGGGAAGCGGTCGCATAAGGGATACATCTGTTTATTTGTGTGTATGGCCACACGCGCCGTACATATTGAAGCTGTTTCCGACTTAACCACTGAGGGTTTTTTGGCAGCCTTCAAAAGATTTATAGCTAGGCGTGGTCATTGTCGTCATATTTGGAGCGATAACGCCACTAATTTTATTGGAGCCGCCAAAGAGATACAAATACTTTTTAATCAAGAAAGTTCAATGTTTAAAGATATTGCAACTGCTCTTGCTGCTTCGCAAACTAAATGGCACTTCATCCCTTCCCACGCTCCAAATTTTGGTGGATTGTGGGAAGCAGGAATCAAAAGTGTAAAGTACCATCTAAAGCGTGTCGTAGGTGACTCCACCTTGACGTTTGAAGAGCTGTCCACAGTTCTTTATCAAATTGAGGCATGTTTAAATTCTAGGCCTTTGTCGCAGGGTAGTAACGACCCAGAGGATCCTGTGCCTTTAACTCCGGGCCATTTTTTGGTGGGTCATCCGTTGGTAGTGGCACCCGACTACAACTTTGAGGATGCCTCGGTTAGTACATTACACAGATGGCAATTGGTACAGCGTATGGTGCAACACTTCTGGCGTAGATGGAGGCAGGAATATTTGACACAGTTCTTCCAAAGACAGAAATGGAATGTTCGTAATCTGGACTATAAAATAGGTGATGTAGTATTATTAAAAGAAGATAACTTACCTCCAGTCAGTTGAGGCCAGTCGTAGCGCAGCGGCACGAAGTGTGACTGTAAAACCGACTGGTTGTGGGTTCGATCCCCACTCGAGGAGATGAAATATTTACTTAAATGTATATTTTCATTTCTACGCTCTGGTGTCGAGGCAAAAGTGCGGCGTTGAATTCTGGCACTCAACACGCAATGCCTCCAAAATTCGGCAGAAAGTGGGGAACGGAGTGTCTTAACACTAGGTTCCCTCTGCCTACCCTGCTGTGTACGGGATATAGCGTGAAGCTAAAAAAAAAAAAAACTTACCTCCTAGATAGTCAAACGCGCGTTGTCACGATTTGTTGCAAGGGCACTACGATTAAACGTCCAATTTCAAAACTGTGTTTACTTCCTATCACTGAATAAGTAATATAATGTTGAAACTTTAAACATTTATATGTTGTCGTATGTGTTCCAGTAGTGGTTTGAATATGGGAATAATAAAACGAGCAGCGTCACATTCTGTTTAGTTTATTCGACTGATCATGGCTAACGAAACCGTCTATTTATATATATTTGGACATACTGTCAAATGAGCAACTATTATATGTTAAATTTGTACAATCATTAAAGTATTCTAAATATTATTTATTCAAATAATCTCTTATGAGCACTTTTGAATCGTCGAATGAACATATAAACAAAAAGAAGCTACCACCGGTTCGGAAGGCAGTTCTGCAGAGAAGAACCGGCAAGAAACTCAACAGTTGCTCTTTTATATAATGTATTTATACATATATTATATAAATCAATGTGTGATGAACTAATTATTAGCTATAATTGAATTGAGAATAACATATTGTTTATAGGTCTTAAGATAAAAGTTACTCAACAGGAAATTGAATAATTCTATACAGTGTTGCTAGTGATATTTAACAGTACTAAAATAAGTATATGATAATAGATAGAAATATTCTATATGGTCTTGCTCGTGCTGTTTAACACTCGGCCATCCTGCGAAGCCGTGTCCCACGGCTGGTCTGGCACACACTGTCTCACGGCTGGTCTTGCAATCGTTGCTATCATCATCACCAATACGCCGTTTTTCGTAAATCAAACTGTAACATAAAATTTTAAAGCAGTAATATTGTATTGGACAAATTATACTTCATACAACTTTCTCAACTGATTTTTTTAATTATTACAAAACAATGTTAATTTCTGAATTGCTAAGAGACTTCCTTTTTTTTTGGCATCATTTATTGTTATCATAAAATAAAAAGTAAAAGAATTAATATGCACATAGAATTTTATTTTTTTAGCATTACGCTCTATCCCGGACAAAGCAGAGTAGGCAGATAACACAGAATATAAAATCCTATAATAAATAAGCACGATCAACATCAAAGTTAACTTTTTTTTTACCAATATTATAACTGAAAGCATTATTTTGTTAATATTTTTTTGGGTACTTATGTTCAAATAGAGACTAAATGCAATTTATAACAGTTTTCCTTACCACATTAATCTTTAACACACCACACACAGTATTATCGTTTTCCTCTCAGTATTTTCTATTAGCACACAGCTATATATTTTACACACAGTATTATCTATTGGCACACAGCTATATATTTTATCACACAGTATTATCTATTAGCACACAGCAATATATTTTACACACAGTATTATCTATTAGCACACAGCAATATATTTTACACACAGTATTATCTATTAGCACACAGCAATATATTTTACACACAGTATTATCTATTAGCACACAGCTATATATTTTACACACAGTATTATCTATTAGCACACAGCTATATATTTTACACACAGTATTATCTATTGGCACACAGCTATATATTTTATCACACAGTATTATCTATTACATATACTCCTATATGTATATGTCTATAGCCACAGAGAGCTGTGCCACACACGAGTTACGAGTTGCCAGATACTTTTTATAACAAAATTAAATAATCTCTACAACTATCACTAAACTTAGTGCACTCAACTCATGAATATGTTTTATCAGCTCGTAATGTTGTTCTATCAATTCTTTCGGATAGCTCATAACATACTAGCTTAGTAAGTACTAAAGCGTTTTACTTCCTGGACTAACAGTAGAACGATATAGAGCAACGATCCGTGATCCACCAGTGGTCAACAGCAGCAGCCAAAATAGGAGTCGGTTTGTCATTGTGGGCCTTGCAATGAGTGAAAAGAGCGATAGTGGAGCCTCTGGTTCGGTGAAGGCCTATACAACGTTTGCCTACAGTTGGATTATTTCCTCAGTCAACAATAATTGTTTTGATGTTTTAATTCATTAAAATACGTTTATTTAATTTTATTAAATATTTACTTAGAAATTCTATTAATACAAATTTACAGAAGATTTTTGCTAAAACATTATTATGTCTCTTTCTCTATGTAAGCTCCTATTGAGTTAGCAATTAAAATTTGTTCATTTTTATTATACCTTCATAGTTGTTTCTGTTAACAAAAATTATATAAAAGTGGTCCTTGGTCAATAAAAGATTTGGAACCCCTGATGATATACATTACATACATTACATACATTACATACATTAGTAATGTGTTTATTTACAATATTATTAACCTCGTGCGTATCTAAGAAGTGATTGCCACTGTTTTTAAATTACAATCCTGTTTCATTTATATTAATTTTCTATTATTATAATATAAACATTAAATAAACTTGACCACTCTTTTGTAACAGTATCTATGTCTAGTCAATATTAACTGCACACTAAAGTTGTACAATTGAACTGTATCTAGTACTTATGTTAATTCTGAAGAAATTTATTGCAAAATATAAAATAATATTAATTTTGACTTATAACCAGTAACTTAAACTTAAGGATCACCTGTCCGCAATTATAATAGAATTACAAACTCAAACGGTGTCATTTTATGGACCTCTTAAATTTACTTCGATATTCTGAGTATTTAAATATTTTTATATTACAACAATTCACACAGCACGTTTTTCAACTCAATCTAGCTCACGCACTATTATATGCTATTTATCTCACAGAACATACGTTCCGTATTCTAGCTTTCATAAAATTGTACTACACTAGCTAACACAGTATTATATATCTTAGCTCTCATAGAATAATATATAATAATAAAATTAATAATGTACAGGGAACAATAATAAGTTATACGAAACAAATCTTGACTAAATAAAGTTAGATATAATTCTTCCTTTTTTTTAAAAAAAGGAACTACTAAACTCATACGGAAGTGTCGCGTCGTGCTATTGGTGTTTAGTATGTTTTCCAATCTGTGATCTTCATGTTTATGAAGCACTGAAGAAATAAACTTAGTTTCTTCCGTTTTCACTTTCCATACGAAATGATGAAAATATCCGTGATCAACTGTGCATCCTAATTATAAAAAATTGTATATATCTTCATTTGAGATTTGTTTTAATTGTATATTTTAATTTACAAACAACTAAAACTTATATCATTTTTATTCACTCATCAGATATACAACGGCCACCCCCGCGCCTACCTACATTCGTAAACTTTTTTGACACTACTACCTAACAACGACTTCATACAGACGACACGGCAGTTTATCAAGATATGTTGTTACTACTTTCTGTAAACAATAGATCTCTATAACTATATATACCTACATATTAATATATATATATTTCTTGATGTATTCTATTTATGTCGTAGTCTTATTGAAATCTTTAAGCAAATGCTTTATGATTTAAGTTTCATAAATTATTTCAAACAATTGTTGATATTTATTAAGTTATATATTTTATTGTTATATATTTATATATAATTATAATAAATGACGTTTCGATGTTGTTCAAGTCGCGGATAATTGTTCTAGTGTTTGTAAGCTATACGTTGCTATATATGACCAATCGTTTAGTAGATGATCGGATCGATAGCGTAAACCGTTGACAGGCAAACTCTCGTTCAGTCTTTACTAAAGACATTGTATAGCTATACATGTATTCTTTTAAAGTTCTAGATTGTCCTTAAACATGAAACTGTACTGTAATAAAATGTACTATACTGGAATAAGCAAAATACGTTCGTATATTTTTTTTACAAATTTAAAAGTTTCCCTTTTTTAACTGATAATAAACTAACTAATACTAAATATTTCCCAGCAGCCGCCGTATCAATGACCTTTGAGAACATTAAATATTTATTTCTTTTTATTTGTTTGCTTGATAGACCAAATGTACTTACAACAACAATCCGCTACAGTGTTCTCTCGTCAACAACAATATGTTGGCTATCTATTAGATTATTTTTCGTTTTGGCGGTTTTTAGTTAAATAAACTAGGATTCATGATATCACATTAAGAATATTTGTCGCCCTTGATTTGAACTTAACTTAGATATATGATCGTGTTACACGAGACGTTACAATAGGTTTATATTGCACAAAAATCAAAATAAGAACTAAAATTTAATTAAAATATTTTATAACTATATTTCCATTTTTGTATATTGATATCTAAACTTTCATATAATTTAAGTATTATTAAATATCAGGAACGTTTATAATTGTTATATACATACATATTGTATGTACCTGTCACATGGAATAATATGGTTTTTTAATAAGTGATGTTTTTTTTTATTAATGTGAAATTATGAAGTATTCTCCGGGTTAAAAGATATTTTTATTTTCCATTAAAGACATAGGCCACTTACATGGAAACATTGGTTAACAAATTAAAAATTAAAAATAGTTGTCGATTCTCCAATATCACATTTGTAAGCTAACAGCATAAATGGCAATAACAATTAATTAGCAAAAATATTTTATTGTAAAATTGCACAATGTGTGATAGTATTTGTTTATACAACAGGAAGCTCAAAGCTAGCCTGTAACTAAACGCTTTACTAAGGTCAACCTTTTCGACATTCCATATAGAAATAATCGTACCGGTGCAGCGTGACGCCGCGCGACAAATAAATATAACTCTTAATTATATAACTTACGCGTGAACTGCAAGTCTCTAATGTACTAAAAAATAAAAATCAATTCTAATGTACTAATCTTTACTTATAATAAAATTAGTAACTGATCGCCGTCTGTACACGATTTATGAAAACATCCATTATTGGAGGCACTCATCCATTAATAAAACTCAAAACAATCAGTTTGAAAATTTCTGTCCGTTTAACTGTATGTCGGTACGCTTCAGTGCAATTTTCAATATCGTATTTAGGCAAACCCCCCCTCGAGATTCGAAACAAAATCATTTTAGAATAAATTTTATCCTATGTAATTGCCACGACTTATTTTAAAATACCCACAACAAGAAAGCAAATATTGATATTAATTAGTAACGTGTCGGATATACAATTGTTATCTCTAAAAAGAAACTTCTATATAGTACCTGCAGTATTAACATAGTCTACTATTAATGTCTTTACTTCTTGGATTTCAACCTAGCTCCGAAACCGCCATAATTTAATAAGCTACCCTCCCGTACAAATAATATTCTTAATAAGAACGCCTAAATGAACTGATATATCTATTTGTTTTGCATACATACTTGTTTGCTACCATCATTACGATATATACTTAATACAAGAGAATCATAATATCATACTCCTCTCCGCAACTACATTGTCTTTGTTAAAAACGTGCTATTATTTGTAATATCTTTTGTATACTTCGTACGTTCAACGTTTACTACTTACACATATTGTTGAAATATGTAGAAAGACCAGAAATTGAAGATTATACATATATTATATATATTAAGGCATATATCATATCCATAATTGTGATAAAACTTCCTGTATACGTTAACTCGAAACAACACTTTTTAACCATCCACACCACTCTTGTGTACATCTTTTAAGGCACAATGGTATTATATGACATTTTTACTAACCTTTCATAGTTTCGATCACGTTGAACCTGCAACCAACGTTGTAGATATACGTAGTCTTTCCATCGTCATAGCTCGATCTTCTGTTGTTGGGTGGAGTTCTTCGTCTCGAAATTGAGTTGACCAGAAAGATTCGTCTTTCAGAGTATACGTGGGCACGCATCAGATAATGATATTGTAGGTAGAAGAAAAAAAATGACTTCAAAATTTGTGGGCCGTGGTTATTATATATTTCCATATCATCCCACTTCTGAAGTGTTCCAGTAGTGGTTTGAATATGGGAATAATAAAACGAGCAGCGTCACATTCTGTTTAGTTTATTCGACTGATCATGGCTAACGAAACCGTCTATTTATATATATTTGGACATACTGTCAAATGAGCAACTATTATATGTTAAATTTGTACAATCATTAAAGTATTCTAAATATTATTTATTCAAATAATCTCTTATGAGCACTTTTGAATCGTCGAATGAACATATAAACAAAAAGAAGCTACCACCGGTTCGGAAGGCAGTTCTGCAGAGAAGAACCGGCAAGAAACTCAACAGTTGCTCTTTTATATAATGTATTTATACATATATTATATAAATCAATGTGTGATGAACTAATTATTAGCTATAATTGAATTGAGAATAACATATTGTTTATAGGTCTTAAGATAAAAGTTACTCAACAGGAAATTGAATAATTCTATACAGTGTTGCTAGTGATATTTAACAGTACTAAAATAAGTATATGATAATAGATAGAAATATTCTATATGGTCTTGCTCGTGCTGTTTAACATATGTTTTTGTGGTAAGTGTTGCAGTAGTGGGTTGAATATGGGAATAATAAAAGGAGCAGCGTCACATTCTGTTTAGTTTATTCGACTGATCATGGCTAACGAAACCGTCTATCTATATATATTTGGACATACTGTCAAATGAGCAACTTTTATATGTTAAATTTGTACAATCATTAAAGTATTCTAAATATTATTTATTCAAATAATCTCTTATGAGCACTTTTGAATCGTCGAATGAACATATAAACAAAAAGAAGCTACCACCGGTTCGGAAGGCAGTTCTGCAGAGAAGACCCGGCAAGAAACTCAACAGTTGCTCTTTTATATAATGTATTTATACAAATATTATATAAATCAATGTGTGATGAATTAATTATTAGTTATAATCGAATTGAGAATAACATATTGTTTATAGGTCTTAAAATAAAAGTTACTCAAGAGGAAATTGAATAATTCTATACAGTGTTGCTAGTGGTATTTAACAGTACTAAAATAAGTGTATGATAATAGATAGAAATATTCCATATAGCCTTGCTCGTGCTGTTTAACACTCGGCCATCCTGCAAAGCCGTGTCCCACGGCTGGTCTGGCACTCGTTGCTATCATCATCACGAATACGCCGTTTTTCGTAAATCAAACTGTAACATAAAATTTTAAAGCAGTAATATTGTATTGGACAAATTATACTTCACTTTCAACTTTCTCAACTGATTTTTTTCAATTATTACAAAACAATGTTAATTTCTGAATTGCTACGAGACTTCCTTTTTTTTTGGCGTCATTTATTGTTATCATAAAATAAAAAGTAAATAAATAATATGCACATAGAATTTTATTTTTTTAGCATTACGCTCTATCCCGGACAAAGCAGAGTAGGCAGATAACACATAGAATATAAAATCCTATAATAAATAAGTACGATCAACATCAAAGTTAACTTTTTTTTTTACCAATATTATAACTGAAAGCATTATTTTGTTAATATTTTTTTTGGGTACTTATGTTCAAATAGAGACTAAATGCATTTTTTAACAGTTTTCCTTACCACATTAATCTTTAACCACACAGTATTATCGTTTTCCTCTCAGTATTTTCTATAATCACACAGATTAACATTTTACCACACAGTATTATCTATTATCACACAGATAAATATTTTACACACAGTATTATCTATTAGCACACAGCAATATATTTTACACACAGTATTATCTATTAGCACACAGCTATATATTTTACACACAGTATTATCTATTACATATACTCCTATATGTATATGTCTATAGCCACAGAGAGCTGTGCCACACACGAGTTACGAGTTGCCAGATACTTTTTACAACAAAATTAAATAATCTCTACAACTATAACTAAACTTAGTGCACTCAACTCATGAATATGTTTTATCAGCTCGTAATGTTGTTCTATCAATTCTTTCGGATAGCTCATAATATACTAGCTTAGTAAGTACTAAAGCGTTTTACTTCCTAGACTAAACAGTAGAACGATATAGAGCAACGATCCGTGATCCACCAGTGGTCAACAGCAGCAGCCAAAATAGGAGTCGGTTTGTCGTTGTTGGCCTTGCAATGAGTGAAAAGAGTGGTAGTGGGGCCTCTGGTTCGGTGAAGGCCTATACAACGTTTGCGTACAGTTGGATTATTTCCTCAGTCAACAATAATTGTTTTGATGTTTTAATTCATTAAAATACGTTTATTTAATTTTATTAAATATTTACTTAGAAATTCTATTAATACAAATTTACAGAAGATTTTTGCTAAAACATTATTATGTCTCTATCTCTATGTAAGCTCCTATTGAGTTAGCAATTAAAGTTTGTTCATTTTTATTATACCTTTTCTGTTAACAAAAATGATATAAAAGTGGTCCTTGGTCAATAAAAGATTTGGAACCCCTGATATACATTACATACATTACATACATTAGTAATGTGTTTATTTACAATATTATTAACCTTGTGCGTATCTAAGAAGTGATTCCCACTGTTTTTAAATTACAATCCTGTTTCATTTATATTAATTTTCCATTATTATAATATAATCATTAAATAAACTTAACCACTCTTTTGTAACGGTATCTATGTCTAGTCAATATTATTATTATTATTTATTTTATTTCAGACACATGTCCATATTTTGTTATTATTACAAGACAACCTTAAAAATCTAATGTTAGTAAATAATAAAAGTAGACAAAGGGAAAAGAAAAACAAAATCAGTCCTTAGCCAACATGTAGCCGTACCCAGTGGCGCAGAATTTTTGAGTCCCAGCGGTCAGCCAGTGCAGACAGAATGCCGTTCGAGCTAGTTCGTAACCTATGGAGCGTAGATGCACTCCTTTTACGAATAATAGCGTGGAAGTCATCAACACGCCTCTCAGCAAACATTCTGGAGGCACTACAGTAGCGCGGTAACCCGAACAACACTCTGAATGCATTGTTATACTGGACTCTCAGGGCGCCGTACGCACGCTGCGTATACCTAACCCAAAGGCTGCAGGTGTAGAAGGATTGACAATAAGCCTTGAACAATGTTACCTTTACAGAATCAGTACACCGTGCAAACCTTCGGGCCAGCATATTACAGCGCACGGCCAGCGCCCTGCGCTCTCTCTCTAAGTCCACATCATCGCTGAGGCAGTCTGACACCCAGTGACCCAGATACTTAAATCGCTCTACTCTTTTTAAAGCAGTGCCCCCAAGATACACCGGTGGCACATGGGTACAAACTTTCTTACCTGACTTAAACACCAGGAATTCGCTCTTTTTTGCGTTATATCTCAGTCCCTGGGCCTCAGCATACCTCTCACATACACGCAACAACCTACGCAGCGCACCAATAGATGGGCTGAGCAATACCATATCGTCGGCGTAACTAATATTATTTACGCAGACGCCTCCCACATGACAACCGATATTGCTACTTCCAAGCTTACCCAGCAGCCCGTTCATGTATAGGTTAAATAGACGAGGCGAAGTCAGGCCCCCTTGTCTCACCCCGCACTCCAACCCATACATTTCAGAGTGCTTGCCTTCCCATTTTACCACGTTACGTTGATTGTGGTACCAATATTGCAAGACAGATGTAACCTCGCAGGGTATATCCGTCTCTTCCCTTAGTTTCTTCCATAATACATCATAGGATATAGTATCAAAAGCCCTAGATAAATCCAGAAAACAGGCGTATACTGGAGTATTTCTAGCTGTATAGTACTGTACAGTCTGCTTGAGGCAAAAGATGGCACTCTCTGTAGAAAGACCCGGTCTAAAACCAAATTGAGAATCGTGAAGTGTAATATGCCCCTCCAGCTGCCTATCAAGCAGACTGTCCAATACTTTAGCTATTACAGTTGCTAGTGAGATCGGTCTATAGTTCGCAACTTCGGATACATCTCCTGTTTTATTTTTCAATATTGGTACTACTACAGTGTACATTAGATCCTCCGGTAGGTAGCTATGACTCAAACACATGTTAAAAAACATAGCGAGAACTCTCGCCAAGTCAGCTCCTGCGTACTTCAGATGCTCAACACTCAGCCCATCGTGACCGGGTGACTTACCTCGTACCATTCGACTTACTACTCTGTTTATATCGCCAGCGGAGAATCTAACGCCCACTAACTTCTGCTGCTCCGTGTTGAGCATCTGAACACCAGTGCTGCTCGGTGGCTCAACCTTAAAATGTTTTCTAAAGAGGTTTGCTATATCGCGGGGTTCGTGAACACCGGCAACGCTCGCAGGACGGCCATTCGATTTTGGATTTAATTTATTTGTTGTTTTCCAGAATTTACTAAAATTTTTACTAGCGTGATGATGCGCTATTATATCTAGCTTTATTTGGCTTTGATTTTCCTGACATAATTTTAGCTTAGATTTGAAAATTCGTCGACTTTCCTTCATTTCATTATAAAACGATCCCCCCATCGGCTTGCCAATTTGTAACCAATTTTGATAACACAACCGCGCCGTCTTGTGAGCGTCACTAACGTATTTATTCCATCCCGGCACAGGTCTGTGTTTTCGAAAAGTAGGCCCTACATAGGAGTTCACAGCCGCCTCTCGAAGCGTTTTTACAATACTATTATACATTTGGTTTAAAACTTGTTTATGGTTCACTTTACTACAAAAAACATCAGCACATTCGTGAAAATGCGTGGGAAATACTATTTTCCTAAATTCATGCTGACATAGATCCGAGTATTTACTGATCTGCTCTGGGCTTCTCTCACCCCATATGACTTTATTTAGCAATGAGTTCGTACATGTCAACTTTGGTGTTATAAGTTGAAAATTACACTCGACAATTAAAGGTAAGTGGTCAGACCAGTAAACATCGTATAAAATTGTAACACCGCGAACCGAGCGCCGAGCTGCGTCGGTCGTCACACAATGATCGAGCCAGCGCCGACAGCCGTGCGCGTCACTCACAAATGAGTAGCTGTCCGAAGGAAGCATTTCCATGTCCAGACACGACCAATTTTGCTCGACACAGAAGTTTAATAATTCATTTGCAAATAACTCACCTGGGTGCGCATTAAAGTCCCCAAGCACATACACAGCTTCCACATCGTTATTTTCTATTAAAGCATTGATTTCACTAAGGCTTTCCGTGTATTCAATAAGATTTTCCGGCTTCGCGGTGGGCATATATACCAATATAACCATACTCACTCGATCACCATGCACTATTTTTACGGCCGCCACTCGGACACTACCACTAGGTATTACTGTTACGCACGGGAACACTGACTTTCTCCATAGCAGAGCCACCCCGCCGTACGGCCTGCCCCTCAGGACTCCCGCAGTCGTATCCACAGCAGAGGTACCGGTAAATGCAAATCCGTCGTCGATAGTACCGAGATAAGACAATTCGTGTGGCAGTAACCAGGTCTCCTGCAACGCAATGATATCCGCCCTAAGGCAGAGCTTTCTTATACAGTCCGTGGATCTCACTACGCTCTTACAATTAAAACTCATTAATCTTATAAGTGTACTGCTGTCCATTATGAATCTTTACTTATTCCTCGCTTGCCATCAGATATTTCTCCGTTACGTCGAAAATTAATAAAACGACGAAATGACACTCCTTCTGGCCAAAAATCATCACACAAAAACATTTCAAGTTTATACTGGGGTACAAAAATTTTAAAAGCACAATATGCTTTATCGTGCCTCATATTCCACTTAATTAATTTTACATCGAGATTAATCTTGGTTTTAATATATTTTAAAATATCTTCTTCTGTTGTCTGTTTTGAAACATTGTAAATATATATAGGAATACTAATATCCGCCGCTCTAAAATTGTTTTCTGGCTGGACAACCGCTTTTCCTTTGTTTCCCGTAAATCGATTTTTATTTCTTTTCCTCTGAACCAGCTCCCACTTGCCCGTTTTCTTTTCGAGTTTCCCATTTCCATAATCTATTATATTATCTGCACACTAATGTTTTCATATTAACTGCACACTAATGTTTTCTGAAGAAATTTGTTGCAAAATATAAAATAATATTAATTTTGACTTATAACCAGTAACTTAAACTTAAGGATCACCTGTCCGCAATTATAATAGAATTACAAACTCAAACGGTGTCATTTTATGGACCTCTTAAATTTACTTCGATATTCTGAGTATTTAAATATTTTTATATTACAACAATTCACACAGCACGTTTTTCAACTCAATCTAGCTCACGCACTATTATACGCTATTTATCTCACAGAACATACGTTCCGTATTCTAGCTTTCATAAAATTGTACTACACTAGCTCACACAGTATTATATATCTTAGCTCTCATAGAATAATATATAATAATAAAATTAATAATGTACAGGGAACAATAATAAGTTATACGAAATAAATCTTGACTAAATAAAGTTAGACATAATTCTTCCTTTTTTTTAAAAAAAGGAACTACTAAACTCATACGGAAGTGTCGCGTCGTGCTATTGGTGTTTAGTATGTTTTCCAATCTGTGATCTTCATGTTTATGAAGCACTGAAGAATTAAACTTAGTTTCTTCCGTTTTCATTTTCCATACGAAATGATGAAAATATCCGTGATCAACTGTGCCTAATATAAAAATTTGTATATATCTTCATTTGAGATTTGTTTTAATTGTATATTTTAATTTACAAACAAACTCAAACTTATATCATTTTTATTCACTCATCAGATATACAACGGCCACCCCCGCGCCTACCTACATTCGTAAACTTTTTTGACACTACTACCTAACAACGACTTCATACAGACGACACGGCAGTTTATCAAGATATGTTGTTACTACTTTCTGTAAACAATAGATCTCTATAACTATATATACCTACATATTAATATATATATTTCTTAATGTATTCTATTTATGTCGTAGTCTTATTGAAATCTTTAAGCAAATGCTTCATGATTTAAGTTTCATAAATTATTTCAAACAATTGTTGATATTAATTAAGTTATATTCTTTATTATTATATTCTTTATTGCACTTTAAAACACATATGGGTAATACAATTTTAAAAAATATTAGTTAGCAATGGTGGGCTTATTTCTAAAAGAAATCTCTTCCAGCCAACCAATGGAAGTGGATATGATTGTTAAACAGCGGGAAGAGAATACAGTGCAGTTGTCAGACAGAGAGGGAAGTAAATAAAAAACCAAAATAATAGTAATAAAGAAGATACATAAATCCAAATATATAAATAGCTACATATACAAAGAAACATATATATCCTATATATACTGCATTAATAAATAAATAAAAAAATAACAATAATTAAAAATACTTAATACATACATAAATTGATAATTATAATTAAATACATATAAATAATACACATATATACATATACATATATACATACATATACGTCATGTGCGGTGGTTTTACTCACAAATACGAAGTGTCTAATATCAGTAATTGAAGTTATATATTTGATTGTTATATATTTATATATAATTATAATAAATGACGTTTCGATGTTGTTCAAGTCGCGGATAATTGTTCTAGTGTTTGTAAGCTATACGTTGCTATATATGACCAATCGTTTAGTAGATGATCGGATCGATAGCGTAAACCGTTGACAGGCAAACTCTCGTTCAGTCTTTACTAAAGACATTGTATAGCTATACATGTATTCTTTTAAAGTTCTAGATTGTCCTTAAACATGAAACTGTACTGTAATAAAATGTACTATACTGGAATAAGCAAAATACGTTCGTTACAATAGGTTTATATTGCACAAAAATCAAAATAAGAACTAAAATTTAATTAAAATATTTTATAACTATATTTCCATTTTTGTATGTTGATATCTAAACTTTCATATAATTTAAGTATTATTAAATATCAGGAACGTTTATAATTGTTATATATATATACATATTGTATGTACCTGTTACATGGAAACATTGGTTAACAAATTAAAAATTAAAAATAGTTGTCGATTCTCTAATATCACATTTGTAAGCTAACAGCATAAATGGCAATAACAATTAATTAGCACAAATATTTTATTGTAAAATTGCACTATGTGTGATAGTATTTGTTTATACAACAGGAAGCTCAAAGCTAGCCTATAACTAAACGCTTTGTAACAGTATGTACCACGGATATAAGTTAAAAAATAAATAAAATAAAATATGCATGGCAATACACTTAAATAACATAGTTAATTATGTATAATACAAACTATATATTTTTGATACCATATTAATCGAGACGAGTTCGTGTATTGTCGTCCCGAATGTCGCAACCGTCGTTCTGTCTATATAGGTGGTGGTGATGCTGGAAGGCAGCGGTCGAGTCGAACTCTTAAGTACTACAGTACTAATGAATATGATGCACATAAAGACTCGTACCAAATGTATAATGAATATAATATGATAATTCGAAGTCTATGATGGCACGATCTTTTAGGATCGAATTCCTTATAAAGGAAATATATGTGCAGGAGCGACACATATTATGGATTAAAGTTATCTTTGACCAATGTTATAATATTGAATGTTGCTTGACGTCGCGGAAGCTGACGTGATGGGCTTAAGCGAACTGTTACAGCGACATTAACTATGTCGTGGCCGATGCCGTCTCGCAGTACGCTCGCGATACGTAAGCTGAGCTTGTATGGCGTTAGCCATTGATATATTACATACCACTTCTACGACTTGGTATACGACTAGTAGGTGTGTGGTGCTATTTTATGTCCCAGCTCCGGTGTATGTAGTAGTGTCCGCCCGTCTCATAAGGGTGTGTGGTGCTATTTTATGTCCTGGAACTCTGGTGTATGTAGTAGTGTCCGCCTACGGTTCGAGACACGACTGTGGGGTGTGTGCCGTGCGTTTATTTAACATATCGGCCGCCTTGCGGCAGTGCGTTCGTTCCAACGACTTATATTGATCTCACAAATCAATGAACATCACAAATTACAATTCTAATATAATAATCTTAATATAAATAAGCGTAACAAGTACCTTTATACTGATCACACACAAACGTCCCGGAGAGTTCAATAAGACTGTTGCAGCCGCAGTCTGGTAGGAATTCACGGTGTAGGGCGGGGAGGTGCCCGTAATCTTTCTTCCTTTTATTATAACTAGTTCGCTGTTATAGTGGAGAGGAAGATAGGACGCGCTCTTGGCTTTTCTTCGGACGAGCTTCGAATTATGACAATGTCATATTGTCGAGTTTCCAGTTATCTAAATAACTGACACAAGAACAACTTCTGATGGCAAATATGTTATTAAAGCGATACCTTCTAATGGCATATATAAAATTCTTAACACTGTTACCTCTGAATCTCTAAAAGATTTTGGGTTCTTCACGTTCACAACTATAAACGGTTCTTACCACTAGAGACATCACGAGCCAAGGCAATATTTATTAAATAATATTCTCAAAGGAGTTTGAGATAACAGTTACAGCTTCACTAAGGTCAACCTTTTCGACATTCCATATAGAAATGTTTTAATAATCGTACCGGTGCAGCGGTGACGCCGCGCGACAAATGAATTAACTCTTAATTATATAACTTACGCATGAACTGCAAGTCTCTAATGTACTAAAAAATAAAAATCAATTCTTATGTACTAATCTTTACTTATAATACAATTAGTAACTGATCGCCGTCTGTACACGAAAGATTTATGAAAACATCCATTATTGGAGGCACTCATCCTTTAATAGAACTCAAAACAATCATTTTGAAAATTTCTGTCCGTTTAACTGTATGTCTGTACGCTTAAGTGCAATTTTCAATTTCGTATTTAGGCAAATCCCCCCTCGAGATTCGAAACAAAATCATTTTAGAATAAATTTTATCCTATGTAATTGCCACGACTTATTTAAAAATACCCACAACAAGAAAGCAAATATTGATATTAATTAGTAACGTGTCGGATATACAATTGTTATATCTAAAAAGAAACTCTTCTATATAGTACCTACAGTATTAACATAGTCTACTATTAATGTCTTTACTTCTTGGATTTCAACCTAGCTCGGAAACCGCCATAATTTTATAAGCTACCCTCCCGTACAAATAATATTCTTAATAAGAACGCCTAGATGAACTGATATATCTATTTGTTTTGCATATATACTTGTTTGCTATCATCATTACAATATATACTTAATGCAAGAGAATCATAATATCATACTCCTCTCCGCAACTACATTGTCTTTGTTAAGAACGTGCTATTATTTGTAATATCTTTTGTATACTTCGTACGTTTAACGTTTACTACTTACACATATTGTTGAAATATGTAGAAAGACCAGAAATTGAAGATTATACATATATTATATATATTAAGGCATATATCATATCCATAATTGTGATAAAACTTCCTGTATACGTTAACTCGAAACAACACTTTTTAACCATCCACACCACTCTTGTGTACATCATTTAACGCACAATGGTTTTATATGACATCTTTACTAACCTTTCATAGTTTCGATCACGTTGAACCTGCAACCAACGTTGTAGATATACGTAGTCTTTCCATCGTCATAGCTCGATCTTCTGTTGTTGGATGGAGTTCTTCGTCTCGAAATTAAGTTGACCAAAAAGATTCGTCTTTCAGAGTATACGTGGACACGCATCAGATAATGATATTGTAGGTAGATAAGAAAAAAAAATGACTTCAAAATTTGTGGGCCGTGGTTGTTATATATTTCCATATCATCCCACTTCTAAAGTGTTCCAGTAGTGGGTTGAATATGGGAATAATTAAACGAGCAGCGTCACATTCTGCTTAGTTTATTCGACTGATCATGGCTAACGAAACCGTCTATCTATATATATTTAGACATACTGTCAAATGAGCAACTTTTATATGTTAAATTTGTACAATCATTAAAGTATTCTAAATATTATTTATTCAAATAATCTCTTATGAGCACTTTTGAATCGTCGAATGAACATATAAACAAAAAGAAGCTACCACCGGTTCGGAAGGCAGTTCTGCAGAGAAGAACCGTCAAGAAACTCAACAGTTGCTCTTTTATATAATGTATTTATACATATATTATATAAATTAATGTGTGATGAATTAATTGTTAGCTATAATTGAATTGAGAATAACATATTGTTTATAGGTCTTAAAATAAAAGTTACTCAACAGGAAATTGAATAATTCTATACAGTGTTGCTAGTGATATTTAACAGTACTAAAATAAGTATATGATAATAGATAGAAATATTCCATATGGTCTTGCTCGTGCTGTTTAACATAAGATATTTTTGTACTTTTAGGTTTGTAACTTATATTTTGATAAAGTTTAGAAAAATTCCGTAATCGTTGTGGGCGCGTAGGAGGGTTTTTGAAAAAAAAGGAATTTAAATAAAAAGGCAAACTTAGTGACCGATCAGCGTGCAGTCTAACGATATATTAAATTTTAAAATATGAATTAAAACGACCGTCACATATGACACATACTCGTATTAATAAACGCCTGTTATAAAAAAATAGCAATGCAAGGCTAAGAGGCTTCTGATGCTTAACTAACTTAATACTAAACATTAACATTATAAACTAATACTAAAATGGCTTCAACATGCCCCCGGCCGTTGAAAGCTCGCCTTTCAACAGGAATCCTCCAATAGGTGACAAATTTTTGAGCAAGCTCATCGTATGACTCCATTGGCAGTCCTAATATCTGCAACTCTGCAGACATTACCGGTCCCAGGATGAAGTGCAACAACTCGACCTAGTCTCCACTTTAACGGTGGAAGATTATCGTCTTTCACAACGACCAGCGAATTCACCTTTAATGAGTCTTTGGACGTGAACCATTTAGTTCGCTGTTGCAGCTCAGAAACATATTCTTTATTCCATCTGGTCCAAAAATGTTGTCGAAGTTGCTCAATCCTTTGGAAGCGATTCAGGCGGTTGCTGAAAATTTGTCTAGTATCCTCAACTGGAAACGCAGTAAGTGGACGTCCGATTAAAAAATGCCCAGGAGTCAACGGCAGCAAGTCATCTGGATCTGTAGATAAGGGCGTGAGTGGCCGCGAATTTAAAATAGCTTCAATTTGAATTAAAACAGAGTTAAGCTCTTCGTACGTCAAATTACAATTTCCCAACACTCTGTTTAAATGAAATTTAGTCGACTTAACACCAGCCTCCCAAAGACTACCGAAATGTGGAGCATAAGCAGGAATAAAATGAAACTTAGTTTATAACTGGGCAGTATCCTCAGCCAAGGAGTTACAGTTAAGGTATAAAAAAAATTGAAATTTCATTGTAGGCTCCTACGAATGACGTACCATTGTCAGAGTAAATGTTTACCGGTTTTCTTCGACGAGACATGAATGTCTGCAAAGCTTGTAGAAAATTACTGCTAGTCAAATCACCTACTAGATAAATATTACTTTTTATATTTACTTATTGCCTTAATTTATATTTAATAATCATTTGTCACAATATCCAGTGAACATAAGCAAGTATCGATTACTTAAATAATAGAATTATTAATGGTATTTTAATTTTGTTCGGTCCTATATTGTTTACTTTTAATAACTTTAACATAAATATTTACATAACTATCAAACAAGACACTGTATCTAGTTATGCACTCACCCAAACCCTCAATATTAGGCTAAGCGAGATTATTCCGCTGGCTCAGCGAGACCACCGGAATATTCCCATTATTGTTATAAGCACTCTCATTGTTTCATATAAATTCATGTTAAATGTCGCAACACATTGTAACTTGTGTATGAGAAATATTTTTAACTTTATAATTCAATAATGTCATGATCTCCGAATCGATCGGACACAATAAATAGTTTTAATTTAAATTTAGTATTTTATTTTTAAAAATATAAAGTCTCAATTAGAAAGTTTAACTGGCGCAGCCGGTAGGATAGTCTATTAAAGGTCTGCGTGTCTTGTAGATTTGGGTGTCCAAATTCGCCCAAAAATCGCGAGTACAGTGCGAATAGACTTAGGCTATCCACGAACCAATGAAATAAGTTGAACAAGAAGATGGGATCAGCGATCGGTCGGTGAGTAAAACTCTTTGCCTTCCTTTTTCTTATATTCCCACATTCTATTCGAGATTTTTAATAGATATAAGTGGCGTTATTTTGGGATTGAACGTCTCGCATTATAACGTATCTGGTTTTAATATAAAACTCTATTAAAACTGTAGTTCTAAGAAAAGTATCTCCATAGACTAATTAACGTCTAGAAATAATATAATTAAAATATTTTAATAATTATAAAAAATAATTAAATAATATTAATTAATGATCTCAAAATCGGTCGTAATTGTTTTTATGTATTGTGAAATAAAAATAAAAAAATTGAATTTTATTGTGTTTTATTTTCCTACTATTTTTATATTTTTAATTTACTGTGTGCTATTTTATATATATTATTGTTATATGTGTTTTTGATATATTTTATATTTTTGTGTGTTTTAAATTCGTTTAAAATAATTGTGATTGATTTAAAACTTCAGAGCTCTCTATTAATTTTTACTCTACAAAATGGAACAATCGCGAGAAATACCTTTAGCGTCAAATAGCGTAGTACCAATACCTAATGAAATGTTACGGTTAATTCCTCTTTTCGGTGGTGACAAAAGAATATTAAATTTATTTTTTAGGAAATGTGAGTACATTATAAATAAATTTCGTGGTCATCAGCAACAGAATATTTATGTTTTACATGCTATAACCAGTAGATTAATAGATGACGCCGCCGCGTTGCTATCCGAGCGTGAGGATATAGAGACTTGGCCTGAGCTGAAAGAATTATTGGAACAACATTTCGGTGACCCACGTAGCGAAGAATGTATAAAAATTTCTCTCGAATCATGTAAAATTAAAGCAGGGGAAAGTTATTTAGAGTTTTGTAACAGAATACAAAATATTCGGTCCCTGTTAATATCTAAAGTAAATTTATCGGCAGATGAACAAGTTAAAAACGCGAAAATTGCTATTTATAACCATACAGCCTTAAATGTTTTTCTCTATAATTTACCAGAAAATATGGTGCGTATTGTGAGACTTAAATCACCTAGTACATTAGAACAAGCTCTATCAATAGTTTTAGAGGAGGTTAATTTTCATGAACAGTATCAACTACGTAATCGCATTCTTAATAATTCAACGGCACCGAGGCCAACACTTAACGTCTCAGGGTCGTCATTTATACAAAATAGTCTTACCCCTCAGCAAAAATTTAATTTTGGAATCCATACTACTAGACCCCAATTTACACAGCAACCAAAACTTGAATATAAACCACAGCAAACATTATTAAATAATAAGCCTCAATCGTTTGGGTATAGACCTCCCCAAAATTCACAATTCGGGTATAGGCCTCCCCAAAATCCACAATTCGGATATAGGCCTCCCCAAAATCCACATTTCGGATATAGGCCTCACCAAAATCCACAATTCGGGTATAGGCCACTCCAAAATCCACAATTCGGTTATAAGCATCCCCAAAATTCTACTATGACACCACAACAGTTTGGTCAAAGACCACCTCAGAATAACCGCTTAGAATCAACGGACATATCTATGAGAACGGCACCCCCGCGACCTCAAATAGCTCAACAAGGTTTTAGGTTAAACGAAACTGATTTGCAAAATGAAAATTTGGAATACGACTATTACTACGATTATGATCCTTATGATTACATGAATTACGAACCGTATGTTGAGGACGTGCCTTATGCACCTATTGACGAAACAGACAATTATATAGTAACTCCACCAGTCGAGGAAAATTTTCGAACAGAAGCCTCGCAAAAAGAGAAATCATAGAATTAAATTGTGACCCGAATCTTAAATTACCTCATGTTTTTATTCCAGAAATTAATGCAAAATTAATGATTGATACTGGCAGCACTCGCTCGTTTATTAGCCCCCGTATTGCTTACCAATATTTCCCTAATTTTATTAAATATGAACCTTTTAAAGTTATTAGCACACATGCTTCTAGAAATTATTGAAATTCCGCTATTTCCGAGTTTTAATACTATGGATTATCATAAATTTCATTTATATGATGTAGATGAACGCTATGACGGACTTATTGGAAACGATTTACTTAAACAATTGGACGCAATTATTGACCTCAAACATTTACTACTGAGAACTAAGACCATTGACATTCCTATAATTAATAATTTGAATTATCTCATTCACTTACAACCTCGGTGTGAACAACGAGTAAAGATCCCTACTGATTTACACTCGGGAGAAGCAGTTATTGAATTTAAAGAGTTTACACCTGGTATACGAATGCCTTCTGCATTAGTAAATTGTATTAATGGATATGCATCAACAATAATTCAAAACACTTTAGATAGACCTATGACTTTGACTATTAGCAAAGCGTTTAAAACATCGAATATTAATATTTCAGAATGTAATCTCATACAAAATAATAACGAAACAATGACTGACACCGACGAAATATTGAAACAAAATTTTAAAAAGCTTAGAATAAACGCCACACATTCAGAAGATAAAAAGGACTCTATGGTAGTTAATTTTGATAAGAAAGAGAAAGGGCTACGGCAACGCAACGACTCTAGTACAATAACTATATCAGAATGTTCTAGTGAAAAACCTATAACCCTTTCCGATTCTGAAACCTTATCAGTGCCGAGTTCCCCTAGAACATGTGACTATCCGGTTAGGTCACCGTCTGAAACATCCCAAACAGACACAATTCATTCCGCTAATATCGTAGAATCGTTAGGTATACCAATACTACACGAAGCAATAGATACAAAGCCAAATCAAATTCTAGTATATACATGGTTTAAGAATGAAATACAAGTTCGCGATCTTTTACGTGAAAAGCAAAAGGTGTTGGAAGTATTTTTACCCACTTATAATAGAGATTTAGTTAAACAATTTTTAAAGGAGTATATTAAACCAAAAACCAAATATTTCATTTATTTTGAAAATAATGAACATCGGAAACAGTTTACTAGTATTGTCATAGAATTATTTAGGAAGGATACCGTTCTATTATTCGAATGTACAGAGCGAGTATTTTTTATAGAAAATGAAAAAGAACAAAAAGCTATCGTATTAAAACATCATCAAGGTAAAACATGTCACCGCGGCATTAAGGAGACACTAGCAAGTATACGTAGGAATTATTTTTGGCACAATATGCAAGAAACCATTTCAGCTATTATTAACGCTTGTGAAACATGTTGTAAAATGAAATACGATAGAAAACCTTTTAAACCTGTTTTACAGTTGACTCAAACACAAGACGTTTCAAGAATTATTCATTGATCTTTTTCAAATAGAAGGAAATTACTATTTGACTATTATAGATGCGTTCAGTAAATTAGGTCAAGCCATTTCAATAGATAATAGATCAACCGCGGAAGTAGTGCGTGCACTTATGAAATATTTTTCATTTTATGGCATCCCTAAAAAGATTAGTTCCGATCCTGGTAGTGAATTTAATAATGAACTAATGAAAGAATTTTTGAGTTTACATAAAATCGAAATCCATATCGGCTCCCCTAACAATTCTAATTCGATGGGTTTGATTGAGCGTTTACATTCTACTATTAATGAAATTTATAGATGCGCGAAATACGAGGAGAAATGCACGTATGCAGCATCAGTGATGATGTATTCCATTATTGCCTATAATAATTCTATCCATTCTGTCACAGGTCTAACCCCTTTCGAAGTAGTATTTGGTCACACGGATTCAAGTAGTTTATTTGATATAGATTTAGAGAAACAATACATACAGCAATTGGTTAAAGATCATGCAAAACGCTTAAAAGTATTATATAAGCACTTGGCTGAAAAAATGATTGAAATTAAGCAGAAAGTAAAGGAAAGTAGAGGTGGTGAAGATGAAATAGATCTTCCATTAGGAAAAATTATATTTACGAAAGACGTTAATAAACGGAAAAGCAAGGATAAACCGCGATATCAAAAGGCCAAAATTATAGGAAAAGACTCAAATAATGTTATACCGATACAAATTGGTCAAAGAAAATCTAAAGTTCCCGTTAAAAACATAAAACGCCCTCCGCAGGTGGTGTTTGCTGACACTGATAATAATCGGACCTGTGCTGGCCCTTCATCTGCAATCTCTTGAAAATAATCCAGGTGTGTATCCTGTAAAAGAAGGTCAGGCGTATCTTCAAACAGATTACTGGACTATAATTAAGGTTTTAAATTTAAATAAAATATATGATGATTTAAACTTTGTTATAAATAAATACAACGAATTTAACAGTTTAATTAATAAAAATATTTCTTACTTACGTGATTTCCAAGTTGCAAGATTTCACGTTGAATATATTCGCGATATCACTATACAGAAATATGAACAGCTAGTTCCCCAAAAACGTTTCAAGAGAGGTCTTTTCAATCCACTGGGTTCTCTTATTAAAATTATTACCGGAAATTTGGATTATAATGACGCTGTAAGATATGAAAAAATCATTTCTCAGCTCGCAAATGATCAAACTACAATGAGGAATAAATTTACTTTAATATCTAAAATGCTCGATAGTTTTATAAATACTACTGAAGTTTTAACTCAAAATTCTGTTGTATTAGATGAACGTTTGAAAATAGTTGAATCTATGATCAAGGAGTTAGTTTCTAAGGATAATCATTTAATGTATACCACGTATATAATAAGTCTTTTTAATTTGTTCGGAAGTAACTTTCGTACTATATTCATTAAGTTAGGAGAAATAGAGACTGCATTAGCTTTCAGTAAAATATCCATATTACATCAAAGTATTATTAATTCAACTGAACTATTACAACACTTAGTTTTAATATCTCAAACTGAACATTTATTATACACGCCGAGTGCGGAAAATTTGGTAAAACTAGAGGAAACAATTAATATTAAATCATATATCAAGCAAAACCAGATTACGTTTATAATGGAGATTCCAATTACGGATAACATTACTTATAACTATTATAAATTATATTCCTTACCTATTTTTCGTAAATCAGAAAATAAAACCTTTTCCATTATCCCTAAATATCCCTACCTGTTGGCAAAGGGTACGAAATACTTACCGATTATAAAACCATGCCGGTCACTCGCTGCTGGAGAACAATTCTTGTGTAACGAACATCACCAAACTCTTTATCCTGAAATAACTTGTATCGAGCAACTCTTAAAATTCGAAGATAACTTAACACAATGTGAGCAAAGAGAGATTGACATAGAGAATGTAAGAGTCCAAAGAATCACATCTACAAGTTGGATACTATTTTCGAAATTTAGAAACACTTTAACTAAAACCTGTAATGAGGATGTGAATAAATATTCTATTATTGGGACTTACGTTATGACCTTAGACGAACCATGTACTATTGAGGTAAAGAATATAAAGATTCGTAGTCATGTCAACCTCATAGAGAGTGATCCCGTTGGAACCAAGCAAGATTTAGTTTTGCCACAGCTGCCTATGGGTAGAACCCCTGTATTATCCAGTACACGCGTACTCAATATGAGGGGAATCAATTTGGATGAAGTAAAATATATGTCAGCGGTACTGAAGCAAAGTGTTTTTAGTGATAGTGAAATAATTAGTAGTGAAAGGCATCCTAGTGTCAGTGAAATTTTAATTTACATCTTTATATTTTTATTTCTTTTATGTATACTCTCATTTTTGCTTTATATTTTTCGTTATAAAATCTTACATATAAATTGTTCGCGAAATCATCGGAAAGTTATTAAAAATGAACAACCCGATAATTTCGCACTTGGGGAGGGAGGAGTTATGCACTCACCCAAACCCTCAATATTAGGCTAAGCGAGATTATTCCGCTGGCTCAGCGAGACCACCGGAATATTCCCATTATTGTTATAAGCACTCTCATTGTTTCATATAAATTCATGTTAAATGTCGCAACACATTGTAACTTGTGTATGAGAAATATTTTTAACTTTATAATTCAATAATGTCATGATCTCCGAATCGATCGGACACAATAAATAGTTTTAATTTAAATTTAGTATTTTATTTTTAAAAATATAAAGTCTCAATTAGAAAGTTTAACTATCTAGTGAGAGATGACGTTTGACGTTGATTTAAATGTCAGTGTTATTTTATTTCTTTTCTGTATTTTTTTTTCTCATATCTATGTATGCAGTTAGTAATAACTTTTAATAATTTTACCTTAATTTAAATAATGGTAAATGTTTGTATTTGTTTGTTTGTAAGCATTTGTAAACACATTCCTTCTTTCTTTTTTTTTTTTTTTCCATGTTGTTGTATATAATCCAAATGAAGAGAAATATAACTATATGGAATTATTTCTCTCCTACTTTTCTTTTGTTGATTTCATGTCTTACCATGATTACTTTTATTTATCTATTAATATACCGGAAAGGTAAAAATTATAGCTTAGAAATCTTGTAAAAATCGTTTTATTTCATTATATGTAGTTGATGTGACTGCTTTATACATTATCTTAAATATAGGTGTAGACTTTTTTCTTATATACATAGTTTGTTTATGATAGCAGGTATGTTAATTGTTGTTATTATTACTGTTATCTTTTTTTATAAATATATATTTATATATTTTAATTATTTGTTTTGTCTTTATATATAATATATATATTGATTATATATAATAATTTATAATGAGCCAAATATTAAATATGTCCAATAGTTCATTGAACGCTGATAGTATATATGATTCTAATACGGATTCTGATGACAGCTTTCACAGTACCTCCTTGCCTTTAAATACGCTCTTGAATTCCAAATTCTCCTCTGTTCCTAAAAATTTTAATGTCATTCATATAAATTCTCAAAGCATTCCAGCTCACTATCCTGACCTTCTTTCCTCTCTTGATTTAAAAAATTCCGAAACCTTCCTGAAACCCTGTCTTCCTTCCACTTCCTATTCCAGTCCAGGTTTCCATCTGATACGCAATGATCGAGTAGGCAAGGGTGGTGGTGGAGTAGCTATACACCTCCGCCGCCATATACCTTTTACAATATTAGATAAATCACATTCCCAGTACTCCGAAGCGGCTGAACATATTTTTGTTGAAATTCTGTTTGGTACCTTAAAAGTTCTGTTAGGCGTTTTTTATAATCCATCATTGCACATTAATTATTTTGAATCACTTGAAATATTACTGGAAAAGTATGTTTCTGTCGTAGATCATACTATTCTAATGGGGGACTTTAACACGTGCCTAATTAAAAATGATAACCGTGCAAAATCTTTAAAAAACATAGTTCTTAGCTCGAACTTACATCTTCTTTCATCTAGTGCTACTCATTTTTTTCCTCATTGTTCTCCCTCACTCCTAGACTTGATCATTGTTTCCTCTGTAGACCATGTACATTTCCATGGCCAACTCCCTGCCGAAGCTTTTTCCTATCACGACCTCATTTACCTCTCCTATAAAATAAGACCACCAAAATTAAAACCCACGGTTGTTATGCGTCGCAATTTTAAAAAATTTGACAATGTAAAATTTCTCTATGACCTTAATTTAATTGATTGGGAAAGTGTTTATGCCGCTGCAACAGTAGACTTGAAACTTAACATCTTCAATTCCATTTTAATTGAGTTATTTGATGTTCATGTACCCTTAAGGCCTATAAAACTTAAACACCTTCCTGCACCTTGGCTGACGCAGAAAATAAAGATCTTAATGACTAGGCGCAATAAAGCTAAAGGCAAATACAAGCGCGATTCATCTGAAGCCAATTTGACTAAATACAAGCATTTGCGCAATAAGTGCAACAAGGTGTGTAGAGATGCGCAGCGCAGCTATATTTATCAATCTTTGAATGAAAGTGATTCGGGTAAGGTTTGGCGATTCCTTGAGACTATGGGCGTTGGACGACAAGCAAAAGATGTGAACTTCAATATGAATATTGATAGTCTTAATAGTCACTTCGCCTCGGCAGCTATTAATATTCACAATAAATCAAATACGCTTCACCATCTAAAGCTACAATCGAGGCAAACTATGAGTGGTTTTGTGTTTAGTGAGGTCTCAGCTGATGATATTACAAAGATCATAAAAGCCATACACTCGGATGCCATTGAAAGTGATGGCATTAGTCGCAAAATGCTAGTACTATCCCTTGATATCATCCTTCCAGTCCTATGTCATATTTTTAATTATTCCTTATCCTCTAGTTCGTTCCCCAATGCATGGCGAGCTGCTCACGTTATCCCTGTCCCCAAAATATCTAATCCTACATCATATCCCCACTTTCGCCTTATCTCTATCCTTCCCTTTCTTTCGAAAGTTCTTGAGCGTATTGTTCATCGTCAAGTTTTTAAATTTTTAGTAAAAAATGACCATTAAGGTATATTTCAGTCTGGTTTCCGTCCTGGGCACAGTACTACCACTGCTTTGCTTAAACTATGTGATGACATTCGTTATGGAATAGATAACAAGCAGGTCACTGTCCTGGTTTTACTTGATTTCTCCAAAGCATTTAATACTGTGGATTTTGACATTATGCTTGCTACTCTTAAATACCTAAATATGTCCACTGATGTCATCACATGGTTCTCATTCATATCTACATAATCGCCAACAGAGTGTACGTTATGATAATAAGATTTCCATTCCCTGTTACCTTAAAGCAGGAGTTCCACAGGGGGGTGTATTGTCTCCTTTGCTATTTTCAATATTCATTAACACTTTAACTAAGTTACTCACTGTACCTTTTTATTTATACGCTGATGATCAGCAAATATATGTATCGTCACCTATTGAAACCTTATCGGAAGCTATTGAACGGATTAATCGTAATCTTCAAACAATATTTTTATGGAGCAAATCGCATGGCTTAAATTTGAACGCAAGTAAATCTCAGTATATTATAATTGGTAATCAAAAACAAATTGCTAAAGTCAATATTACTCATTTGCCAGCTGTTATTTATGATAGTACTCCAATTTCCTATAGTAATTCCATTAAAAACCTCGGTATCATCATGGATAACACCTTATCTTGGGGTTCTCAAATTTCACATGTTAGTCGTAAAATATTTGCGATGATGGGGTCTCTCAAGAAGTGGAAAAATTTTCTTCCAATCAAAACAAAAATATTATTAACCACTTCCCTCCTTCTTCCTATTATTGACTATGCCGACATATGTTACCTTGACTTATCACAAGAACATCTAGATAAGCTTGAGCGTCTACAAAATCTCTGCATCAGATATATATTTGGGCTAAAAAAGTTTGATCATGTATCAGCTTTTCGTGATAAGCTTCAATGGCTAACAGTCCGGCATCGTCGATATCTCCACATCCTTTGCACACTTTATTCTATCCTCTTCCATCCCAATACTCCTCGTTACCTTAAGGAACGCTTCACTTTCCTTGGCACCGATTCCACGCTTCAACTCAATCTTCGCTCCAGAAGCGAAAACAAATTCAAGATACCTATATGCAACACGACAGGTTATAAAGAATCCTTCACTGTTAAAAGCGTCATCTTGTGGAATGACTTGCCGCGATATATTCGACATGGGGAGTCAATCAGTATTTTTAAAAATTCTCTCAAGCATTATTATTTGGCACAACAAAAAACTATATAGTGTATATATATATGTATTTATTATCTGTATATGTATAATTTCTATATGTACCTTTGTATATATTATAATTTGTATATGTAATATAAGTATCGTCTATATATGTATGTATAATAATATCATATGTTATTTATTTGTATTAATTCTACTCTTTATTTATTATTTATGCACTACCAAGATATCCTGTACTATTTGTAAGTTTATCTAGTTAAGGTTACCTCTAAGAGATCACTAATAGTGTTAACGACCGTTAAATATAACATGCTGTGCGTTTGTTGTAAGTAATTGTCCTTAAGCTAAAGAGATGGCGTTGACCGTTTCTGAATCGCGATAACGTTTAGTTCACGGCAAACGTATATAATAAGCAAAATCTTAAATAAATTGAGTTCAAATTGGATAGGTCAATATAGTTGTTTTATTTAAATTCCCTTCAAGTTCAGTGGTACTTTAGTACAAAAGTTCGACGCTTCTGTTAGTGTAAACATTGGTCCTTATCGAGTCGGATCGTTCGGACGATTTTTGCATCAGCGTGAGCCTTGATTGGCCCGCACTCGGTTCCCGCAGTAAGGGTTCCGCGAAAGTAACGCGACGCATTTAATTACGCTCGCTCCACCACCGTCGACGTTCGCAAGTAGCACTGGTTGCCTTGCTCAGAAGTAGCAAAGGCTGACCAGAGTGCAATGAGTGCCGCTGTTCCGGGGACAAATCCAGACAGCATAATCAAGAAGCCCACCGCAGTCGCAGCCGTCGCCAGGCGCAGTTCAGTGTTGGTCACTGTCAGTTCAGCGAGTTGCTACAAGGCGCGCCACCCACAAGTGTTTGTATATGTGGAGTTAAAACTGTGAGTACAATTGTGATTATTATTTCTCAAAGTGCATTAAAAGTGAATCAAATTTTAAAAGACAGTTAACGTAGATTTAAAAAGACTTGTAAAATTTTAAGTTGTGTGTTATAGTAGACTTAGAATAGTTTTAGTAAAAACGAGGGAACGGGGAACCTATGTCCCATTCAGGCCCCACATAAAATGTTGCTAAACACTTGTAATATTTCGGTTTATTATTTTAAGTAGTTATAAAGTGTGCATTCTAGACTTAGAATAATTGTATAAAAAACGGAGTTACGGGGAACCTATGTCCAATTTAGGCCCCACCTAAATTAATGTTAAAAAACACTTGTAATTTGTTTTTAATTTAACTGGTAGTCTATACACACTTAGAACTCTTTTTTTTTAATTCGTATTTTACTTTGGATTGTCTAAGTTATTTAAAATAAAATGGAGGGATTAATTAACGTTTTGAATGAACAGCAAAAAATAATACAACGTAGCTTAGTTAACTTTAAGAAAAGTCCAAAGGATAGACTAAGCAAGGAATATGTTGAGACGAAGCAGGAGTTATTAGAAAGAGATTGGAGCTTATTTTGTTCTAATCATGCGAAACTTCATGAAATGTATTCGGTTAAAGACAACTCTAAGTTGATTGATTTATATGAAAATACAGAAGATACCTATATCACGTATAAATGCACAATAAAGTCAATACTTAGTAGGTACACAATCACTAAAGAGTCCACATCTAATAGTGCTAATAAGCAAAGTTCATTCGTAACGTTACCAAAAATAGCCATTCCAATTTTTAGTGGCAGATATTCAGAATGGATAACTTTCAGAGATTTATTTTTATCATTAGTACACAAAAATGAAACATTAGATAAAGTGCAAAAAATGCATTATTTGAAAAGTCATCTTAGTGGCGAGGCAGAGCAATTAGTAAGGCAAACTCCGGTAAGCGAGTTAAACTACGAACAGTGTTGGTCTCAATTAGAAAAAAGATATAATAATAAAAAATATTTAATTAATTGTATATTAAAACGACTCTTCGCACAAAAGCGTATGCAAGTTGAGTCAGCAACCTCTTTAAAGGAGTTACTTGACACCACAAACGATTGTCTTAATGCCTTAAAAAATTTAAACATAGATGTGACAACTTGGGATGTCATTATTATCCATATAGTTTCATTTAAGTTAGATTCAGAGACGCGTAAGCAGTGGGAATTTAGTGTTAGTAGTCACGATTTCAATGAATTGCCGACCTTTGGAGAATTTGCCGCGTTTATAGAAAATCGTTTTCGCGCCTTAGAATTTACAGAGCCTAAAAGGAATATTAATATAAATAATAATGCTAATAACCAACATAATCCAAAGGCATTAGTCTTGAGTTCAAGTAGTAGAATACGTTGTGAATTTTGTAGCGAGCCTCATAAATTATGCTTTTGCAAAGAATTTGCTAAACAATCCCTCGAGAACAGACGCGATTTCGTAGCGAAACATAAAATATGTTTCAACTGTTTAGGTGGCAACCATACAGTAGGAAGTTGTAAAAATAAAACGAGTTGTAAACTTTGTAAAAAACGCCACCACTCTTTATTGCACACAAACTGGGTGGTGGAACCTCAAACTGACAAATCAGCTGTTAGCCCTATTCCTTCCACTAGTTCAAGTCCTTTGGTTTCTTGTTTATCTACAAATCAAGTTCAGATTCCGCGACAGGTTTTACTAGCCACTGCTCTAGTAAATGCCGAGTCAAAAATCGGTAAATACCAAACAATAAGAGCCTTGTTAGATCAAGGCTCACAGGCTTGTTTTATTACCGAAGCTACAGCACAATTTCTTAGACTGCCAAAAATTCCCGTTCAGGGTGTGGTTACAGGCTTAGGTGAAAAGTCCACAACAGCAAAATATATGGTAAATATTAAGCTACAATCGCGCGTGGATCCAAATTTTGAACTAAATTTAAACGCTTATGTTATAAGTAAAATTACTTCATATTTACCAGAACAGAAAATATATAGTAATGCCTTTAACTGCATTGATATCACCAATCTAGAGTTGGCAGATCCAGAGTTCAATCATCCAAACAAAATTGATATTTTGTTGGGTGCAGATGTATATGGCTGTATAATAAAAACAGGCATAGTAAAGAGTCCATCGTCTACGCTTATCGCCCAAAGTACCACCTTAGGTTGGATACTTACGGGTTTAGTAAATAGTTCAACCCTTAGTAGAGCAAACTACGTAAGTCCCAACGTGGCTGTAATGCACGCACAGTTCAACACAGATCAAATTCTCAGACGATTCTGGGAAATTGAAGACCAAATTAGTACAAATAAAATTCTTTCACCAGAGGAAGAGAAATGTGAAGAGTTTTATAAGGCCACTACAAAGAGAAGACGGGATGGTAGATACGAGGTAAGATTGCCTTTCAAGGACAAAGATCCTCAGTGCACATCAGGCGATTCTCGTGCCATAGCTGAAAAACGATTGCAATTTTTAGAGAAACGATTAGCAAGGAATCCAGACTTAAAACATAAGTACACAGAAGTAATAAATGAATACTTACAGTTAGGACACCTGAGATCTGTAAAGGAAGAAGACGATAAAAAACATTTAGCGGTATACTTACCTCATCATGCCGTTTTAAGAGAGGACAAAACGACTACAAAAGTCAGGGTTGTGTTCAACGCATCCCAAAAGAACAGCAGAGGAGTATCGCTTAACGATACTCTGATGATTGGGCCCACCTTACAAGCGGATCTGAGACATACCGTTTTAAGATGGAGAAGATATTCTATTGCCCTAGTAGCAGATATCGTTAAAATGTATCGGCAGATTGGAGTCTCCGATGACGATGCGATGTTTCAAAGAATCCTATGGCGAAACAGCCCCACCGATGAAATTCAAGACTATGAGCTGGTTACAGTTACCTTTGGAACGGCATCAGCACCATATCAAGCTGTAAGAACTCTTCATCAGGTTGCATACGATGAGGGAGATATGTACCCAATGGCTGCTGAGCAAGTATTAAATTCATTTTATATGGATGATTTAATGGCTGGATGTTTTGAAGTAACCAGTGGGATTGAAATGTATAAACAAATAAAAGAAATGTTGGGTAAAGGGGGGTTTAAGTTACAAAAATGGAATAGCAACAATAAAGAAATATTGGAGAAAATTAAAATACTGGAGGAAAAGGACAAAGGACAACATATACTAAAGGACAAAAGGATTAATAAAGATAATCAAAAGGTTGAGATCAAATTAGATGAAACAATGAAAATACTGGGACTTACCTGGAATCGCCTAAAAGATTCCTTCCGGTACACGGTGAACCTTCCGCCGCTGAATAGTGAACCTGTAACAAAAAGAACTGTAATATCAGATATAGCTAGATTGTTCGACCCCTTGGGTTGGTTAGCACCTACCATTGTACTAGCCAAAATCTTTATACAAAAGTTATGGTTAGCTGGTATGGGATGGGATGAACAACTAAATATAGAATTAATAAAAGAATGGCATACATACCGTGAAGAATTGGCGCTTCTCACCAATATCCATATACCTCGTTGGCTGGGTACAACGCCCGAGAGTAAGCTAGAGCTTCATGGTTTCTGTGACGCCTCGAAGGTAGCATATGCCGCTGTAGTATACTTACGTCTGATAGATGGTATGGGTGAGGTCAATGTGTCATTGCTAGTGTCAAAGACTAGAGTAGCACCTATAAAACAAGTCAGTATACCACGTTTAGAGTTATGTGGGGCAGTACTGCTGTCCAAATTGCTGATTGAAACTTCAGAGGTCTTAAATATAGGTAAGGACAGAATCTATGCATGGACGGATTCTACCGTGGTGCTAGCTTGGTTAAATAGCCATCCTAGCAGGTGGAAAACATTTGTTGCCAATCGCACATCGGAAATATTAACATTTATAAATTCTTCGCAATGGTTCCATGTCGCAACAAAGGAGAATCCTGCAGATTGTGCATCACGAGGTATGTTGCCAAGTTTGTTCTTAAAATCTACCACATGGTTTTCTGGACCACAGTTCCTGAAGGCAAAGACAATTACTTACAAAAGGCCAAATGATTTAAGGATAGAGCTAGAGCAATCAGTTAAAGCGCACGTTGTTGTCGGTTCTGATAGTTACAACATATTAGATAGATTTTCATCATTATCAAAATTATTAAGAGTAGTAGCATATTGTCGAAGAGTTTTAAATAGAAATACAAATCGTAAAACTTACCTGCAGAAGAAGGAAATAGATGAGGCACTAAATTGTTGCATAAAGAAAGTACAAGGAGAAAATTTCACATTAGAGTACGCACAATTACAAACTAAAGGTCACATAGATTTAAGAAGTAGTAAGCTTAAATCTTTATGCCCTTTTATTGATGATAAGGGTATCATGAGACTTCAGGGTAGACTTCATAAGGCATCATTTGATGCACAGATGAAATATCCCATAGTTTTACCCAATGACTCGCACTTTACTCACCTAGTAGTAGCAGATGCTCATAAGAAGACCCTTCACGGAGGCCCGCAAATGATGATCAATTATTTGAGGACCGCTTATTGGATCATAGGTGTGAGGAATCTTACGAAACAATGCGTTCGTAAATGTGTTACGTGTGCCAAACACAAGGCCACAATCAAAAGTCAGTTCATGGGTTCGCTTCCATCGATTCGATGCTCACCAACTAGACCATTCCTTCATAGTGGGGTGGACTATGCTGGGCCCATAAATATAAGAACAACAAAAGGTCGTGGTCATCATTCATACAAGGGCTACATATGCTTATTTGTATGCATGTCCACTCGCGCGCTACACCTTGAAGTTGTAAGTGATATGACAACTCAGTCATTTTTAGCTGCGTTTAAACGGTTTGTTTCTAGACGAGGTCACTGCGCCAAAATATGGAGCGATAATGGCACTACATTTGTAGGGGCGTCCAAGGAGTTACAACAGTTAAAGCAATTACAATCTTCTATCGCAAGTAACTTAGAAGTTAGTTGTACCGAATGGCACTTCATTCCCCCTCACGCTCCCAATTTTGGAGGTCTGTGGGAAGCGGGAATAAAGTCCACAAAGTTCCACCTAAAGCGCGTTATAGGCGAGTCGACTCTCACATATGAGGAACTAAGTACGCTGCTTAGTCAAGTAGAGGCATGCTTGAACTCAAGGCCTATGAGCCTTATTAACGTAGAGGATCCAGGGGAGCCAACTCCTTTAACTCCCGGGCACTTTTTAATAGGCGAACCGGTAATCTCTGTACCCGATTATAATGTCAAAAGTTCATCGGTTAGTTCTCTTACACGTTGGCAATTTGTCCAAAGGATGGTGCAATCCTTTTGGAAGAGATGGTCGCAGGAATACTTGGCTGGTCTCATGAACAGATATAAATGGGCTTCCAAGATCCCTGAACCCAATATAGGAGACGTTGTTCTCATTAAGGAAGACGACTTACCACCTAGCCGCTGGATGCTAGGACGGGTTTTAGAAAAACATCCAGGTGATGATAAAGTCACCCGCGTTGTCACTCTACGCACTAAAAATAGTACGATAAAAAGGCCAACCAATAAATTGTGTATTTTGCCCATAGCGGATTAATGTAATTAAGCCGTTTCTTTAATTTTATTAATACTCATGTTTGTTTACTTCATGTTTGTTTTATATACATAAGGAATAATTTGTTGTTACAAATTTTATTAGAAGTTAAAGGGTTTCATTGTTTTGTTATGGTAATTGGAGATTCTTATGCGATATTTTTGTTCAGACATTTTTTGTTGTATATTTTGCATTGCAATTGTAGATTTTTGAGTGATATTTTTTGTTAAGACATTTTTTGTTGTATACTTTCCTTTAAATAATTTTAATCTTAAGATCAATGAGTTCAAGCTTTACCTAACTCTTGTAGGAAGCTATAGTACAACCTATTGTAACATTGTTAATTTAGCATTTAGATTTAAGACATAAATCTGTTACTGTTGAAAGAAAAATATGAAGGACATTTCATCACTAAATGTCCTTGGTGGGCGGTATGTTAACGACCGTTAAATATAACATGCTGTGCGTTTGTTGTAAGTAATTGTCCTTAAGCTAAAGAGATGGCGTTGACCGTTTCTGAATCGCGATAACGTTTAGTTCACGGCAAACGTATATAATAAGCAAAATCTTAAATAAATTGAGTTCAAATTGGATAGGTCAATATAGTTGTTTTATTTAAATTCCCTTCAAGTTCAGTGGTACTTTAGTACAAAAGTTCGACGCTTCTGTTAGTGTAAACAAATAGTGATAAGGTCGCTTTTGCATACTACCTCTGTGCGCAACATGTTTTCTTTTTTTTATTTATTCTGTGATTTTATGTTGGTATTCCTATTTCTCTTGTAAAATGTTATGTTTCTTCTATGTATGCAATAAAGAGTTTTATCTATCTATCTATCTACTAATTCTAAGTGAATGGCTTTAGTAGTAAAACATACAATAATCACTATATATACCCTTACTAGCCTACATCCACGGCCTTGACGACTGGCTGATAGAATAGGCCCCGCGTAATCGACCCCAACGTTTTGGATAGGAAAATCAGCTGGTGATAGTCTGCTCATTAGTAAATTACCCATTTGAGGAGCAATCACTTTGCCTTTTAAACGCTGACAACGAACGCACTGACGAAAGCAAGCCCTGGCCAAATTACGACCGCCTAGTGGCCAATAAATCTGTCTAATGTTACTTAATAAAAGCTGAGGACCTGCATGTAACAACTTAACATGCTCATATCTGAATAAAAGTTTACTAAAATGACTAGAGGACTGTATTAAAATAGGATATTTTTTCTCAAATGAATAGTTAGAATTATGTAATCGTCCCCCTACATGAATTATTTTGTTATTATCAAGAAATACATTATATTTTAATAATTTATTTTTATATGGTAGTTTTTGTTTATTTATTAATAAATTGTATTCAGGAAATGACTCTTTTTGTGACTGTATAATAATAATATTCAAGGAATTTTGTAACTCTTCAGTGGTAAAATAAGACGTAAACAGAGTACGCGTTTTGCACAATTTAATAAAGCGTAAAACATAACAAACACTACGTTGTAATCGTATAAAATTTGAAAACCGTTCAAAATTTATTATATTAAAATTTGAATTATGATGAGCGTCATTCGCCACATAGCAAATATTTGACTTAATTTCCGGTAAGTTAACTAAATAAGTAGTCGTGTGCGGTAAGTCAATGGGATCTTGACGTAAAAAGGATGGACCATACCACCATAGATTGCATTATATTATTGCAGAGGGTTCTATTCCTCGAGATAACAGGTAAGCGGGATTACAGTGTGTAGGGATATGCCTCCAATTGGCAGAACTTGATTCATCTAATATTTCAGAGACACGATTCCGTACAAAAGTATTTAATTTAATAGGTAGCATTTTTAACCAGCCTTTTTTTTTTTTTTTGTTATCGCTGGGAAATGCATTTACGCAGACCGCTCATACGGAAGTCCAAATGCCTCACGGATGAGCGGTACTGTGGGACTCACCGGTGGATCCGGTCCTACCCACTAAAACCCAGCGGAAACCCTCTCCACCAAGATGAGACGCCGCAGGATCGCTCGCGCATACTACTACGACGCCTCGGTGAAGGCCCGCCTATTGCGGGCCACCGTCGCCTTCAGGATGCCCTGGGGTTTCTCCTAGGGCACCCGCTGCCTCGATGACTAGCTGGAGGATCACCCTGACCCTCCCGCAGTAGCTCCTCTAGGGTAAGGGGAGTTGGAGACGGGCATACTGCCTTCTCCTACTCCCTGGTCTACGTCGACGGAGCGGATCTGCATTCGCGCTTGACTCGCGCACCCGCTCCGCGGCCTCCTTCAGTGCGATAACAGATTCGCAGAAGGAGACTGCGGCACACCAGTTAATCTCACTATCCAACATGGCCCCCACCACACTGGACAGTGAGAGATCCCTACCCACTACAGCCATCAAGGCATGGCGTTGTGGGGACCAAGCGGGGCATTCGGCCAGAGTGTGATGCGCCGAATCAACCGAGGCATCACATTCATGACACACCGGCGACATCTCCCGACGTGCAATTTGATGCAGGTATTTGCCGAAGCAACCGTGCCCCGTCAGTACCTGCACCAGCCTGAACGTCAGGACCCCAAAACCTCTTTTGATCCAGCGCTCAAGATGGGGGCGGACTGCCTCCACCGTCGCCAGGCCTGCCGCCGGAGTCCCCAGGTCCTCTCTCCATCGCTGGATCAGGGCTTCGTCCGCTCTTCTCCTGATCCGCGCGATAACCTCTACCGATGGCTGCTCACCTCGCGACCGCTCGCTTGCACAAAATGCATAAATCTTGGCAAGCACTTCCGCCTGTAGCTCCCATGGAGGATCGCCGGCTAAAAGTGTAGCTGCCGTCCATGACACTGTACGATATCCCCGTATAGCTCTCACCGCTATGACCCGCTGCGCTTTCCGCAATTGGGTTTTATTGTAAGCGGTGAGAGCGTCGGCCCATACAGGTGCACCGTACAGTGCCATGGATCTCAACACACCGACATAAAGCCGTCGGCATGGAGAATCCGGCCCTCCCACATTCGGCAATAACTTACCAAGGGCCCCGGCGGCGTGCACTAGCTTCGGTGCAAGCAAGGCGAAGTGTGACTTGAATGACCATCGACCGTCCAGGGTCAGACCCAGATACTTCATCTGAGTCTTTACCTCCACCTCCTGTCCCTGGATGTGCAGAGTAGCTCTACGTGGGGGACCTTTGCGCGGGCCATGGAAAAGGAGTGCCTCAGTTTTGGACATGGAGACCTCCAGACCCAGCGCTTTGATGCGATCGACCACAAGGTGGGTGCCAGCTTCAGCCAAACGTGCCACGTCCTGGTAAGACGGTCCTCGGGCCGTGACAAGAGTATCATCCGCATAGCAGATGATATTCATCCCAAGGGGAAGACGACCACGAAGGAGCCAGTCATAACCGATGTTCCACAATATCGGGCCTAACACCGACCCCTGTGGAACCCCGCAACCAACACTTCGTCGACCGATCTGACCATTACTCCCAATCCATACAACTACTCTGTCCTGGAGGTAGTCATCCAACAGTCGCCGGAGATAGAAAGGCACCTCATGGTACCGAAGTGCCTCTCTTAGCGTCTCAAACGGCAGACTGTTAAAGGCGTTGACCACGTCCAAAGAGACGGCGAGAAGAACATCTCTCTCTGCCGACGCGGCCAACGACCGAGTCTTCAGGGCGTTCAGGGCATCGATGGTTGACCGACTGGCCCTAAACCCGAACTGAGCCTCTGAAAGACCCGGACCTACCTCTTCTAGGTGCCGAATAAGACGGGAAGCGATGATCTTCTCAAACAGCTTACCCGTCTCATTCAGCAGCACTATTGGCCTATATGCAGAAGAAGAGTCCAGAGGACGACCTTTCTTGAGCAATAGGCATAATCCTCCTTCCTTCCATGACTTGGGGAACTGTCCCTTTGAAAGGCATAGGTCAAAAAGTTCCCGAAGTTTGTCACTTAGGTATTCCAGGGCAATACTCAAAACTCTACCTGGAATACCATCTGGTCCCGGTGCCCTCTTTTTGCTCCTCAGTCTCCTGAGCGTCATATCCATTTCCTCCTGAGTTATGGGGGGAACCACCGACACTTCCTCATGTGCTGAGGAAGAGGCCATACTAGGAGGAATGTACCTAGGCGGCTCCGGAAACAATTCCACTACAAGATGCCGGAGAAAATCCAACGGCAAGGTTTCAGTAAGTGGAGCGCTTTGCATACGGATTTTATTCCGCGCACCAAGGTAGGGGCGACCCCAGGGATCCCTATTTAGGGTAGCCAGAAGCTCCTGTCGGCTCTGATCTTTTGCCAACCTAATAGCGAGCTGCAGAGCTTTCTTTTCAGATTTGTAGGCAATCCGAAGCTGGTCCTCAAGAGCAGAATCAAAGCCATTTCTTCTCCTGCATCTTGTGTATGCCCGCCGAGCACGATTACAGGACACTCGCATTTCGGCGATCTTAGTTGTCCACCAAAAGACTTGACGACAGCGTTGCCGCCGCCGAGCTCTCAGCATTGCCGCGTCGCACAATTTCGTAAGTTGGTCGCGCATTCGACCTGCCAGTTCCTCAACATTTGAGCTTGGACCTACCACACTTCCTTGGAAACTCCAGTTTGCCACAATGGCCGCCTCCTTAGCTAGGTTTATATTAAGCTGGCCAAGAGCCCATCTAGGAAACCTACGAGAAGGACCTCTGGGGCGAACCATTGACACCGCCTGAGTGGACACCTCAAACCTGATGTACAGATGGTCCGACAATGTCTCTACCTCCTTCTCCACTCTCCAGCTTGAGACGTTACAAGCAATTGAAGGGCTAGCAAACGATAAATCCACCACGGAACCACCGTTATGTCGCACGCAAGTATGCTCCGATCCCATGTTTAAAAGAGACAGTCCAGATAGCAAAGCCCATACCTGAACTGCTTTGCCTTTGCTATCAGAAGAGACATTTCCCCATGCTCGAGACTTGGCATTGAAATCCCCGAGGACCAAGATCTTATTCGACGATTGTCGAAAAATCGCCGCTTTGACAGAATCGAGAAAAAT
Source organism: Heliconius charithonia (assembly GCA_030704555.1). Classification (NCBI taxonomy): domain Eukaryota; kingdom Metazoa; phylum Arthropoda; class Insecta; order Lepidoptera; family Nymphalidae; genus Heliconius; species Heliconius charithonia. Next base: position 9,374,471 of record CM060828.1, read on the forward strand.
TTCGAATTCTGCCAGGCTACGATTAGGAGAAAAGTAAATGCCGACAATGACATACTGCCTCCACCCTGCCACAACATACCCGGAGCCCGTCTCCAATGGAGAAAGAGACAAGCCAGTGCTGCTGCCAGTTATAATCGCGACCGAGTTGTCTAAGTCTCCAATCCATCTTGAGTGATTAGGGATAAAGTATGGCTCGCATATAACTCCAATATCAATACACCACTCTGCCATTGACTGAGCCAGAAGATCCTGTGCTGCGGCAGAGTGATTGATGTTAGTCTGAAGGAACGAAATTTGGCGTCTGTCCATTATGAGGACATAATACCTTCTTCTTGATGCTCATGGCTTCCGGCTTTAGTAGAGGCTTCTGCCCTTAATGTTTCCGTTCCCTTGGAACTTGGGCGGTGGATTACATTTTGCGCTACCCATTACATGACCGGCCGGCTTTTTAGCGTCAGTGCATACCATGCACCGAGGATCGGCGCGGCAAGCATACGCCTTATGTCCCTCACATCCGCAACGGAAGCAGAGATTCTCCCTAGAGACTTCAGATGGACACCGCAGTCTGGGGTGCCCTAATGCTAGGCATCGAAAACAGCGCAAAGGGCGCTCTTCCAGCACCTGGACCTTGGCAGCGCTCCATCCAACTAATATCCGTCCTTTCTCCACTATAGCTTTACCAGCTTCACATGGGCACCTTACAACGGCCGTCATTGAGCCTCTAGACCCATGGATCACCTCTGATACCGTGACAGTATCAACAAGACAACCTCCAGCACTAACCACAGCATTTGCTATCTTCTCCTTATTGACGGAGTCATCAAGGCCCACTAGCTTCAGAGTGCAGTGCTTGTAGGGTCTAGTGACCACAGCCACTCCCTCTAATACCTCTCGTAAACGTTCCGCAAGCTTGTCCGCCTGCTCCGAAGTATGCACAGCGGATAACTCAAGCAGACGGGCACCCGAAATTGATTGGCGTATGGACAATCCCTGGGAGATACCGAGCTGCGCTAGATCCACGCTTTGTTGCGCTCGCTCTAGAGCTTGAGCATAAGACACACCTTTTATAATAGCTTCCGGCGTCAAAGTGATTATAACTGCCTTAGTTCGGGGTGGTTTAGCCACTTTTGGCTTAGGCGGTGGGGTCTTCTTGGGAGCAGAGGTTTTGGTGTTCTTTTTTCCCCTCTTCACTACTGTAATCCAAGATCCACCCTCTTTATCCCCAGGCTCAGCATTTACGGCTTGAGGTACTGAAGTGCTAGTAGACGCGGAGGTTTCTATGCATGACATAGCCTGCGGCGCAGTTTCTTCTACCAGCAAAACTTGAGTGCGACCTGCGGCATTTTTACGTCTCGGTCTACGTTTAGTTTTGTCTTCGGATGCAACTGCCTCTGAATCTGGTGGAGGCAGTGCCGCTCTCAATGATCTCTCGCGGGGAGAGTTTATTGCGTCTGCTGCCAATGGTGGACGCATGTTCCTTGCCGGTAGGAGACGCTCTTCAATACCGGCAAAACGAGCGTCTATCATCGTCTTCATGGACGATATGATAGAGATTTTTAGAGTCTCAATTATGTCTTCATTAATTGCCGGCGATGAATTAGTCTGCGGAATTTCTCTATTGGCTGCAAGTGAAACTCTTAGACTTTGAATGTCCTTACGGTGAGCATTAAGCTCTTCGCGCAGTTTCTCTACTACTTCCCCGAGACGCCGGTTATCCTCCCGTAACCGATGTACTTCGTCACTCTCCGTACGAGTGACAAGCAGGTTCACAACGTCGGTTAGGGCTGCAGCTGCGTCTTTAAGTTTACGCACGTATGTGCCCTTAAGATGACTAGATTTCGTAGCCACTTCCAATATGGAGGCGGTACTTCGTCCAGCATATGTACGCAACTCCTCAGCCGAACAGTGTGAAGTGTCTTTCCTCTCGTCTACTGCTGGTATGCTCTCTGCGTCTGTTGTCTGAGCGGACCTGTCTTGCTGGCTTGCCCAGTCAGACAAACTCCGCTCGAAATCTTCTTCTCGCTTATCTCCTTCGCACAAACTCTGCTCTTTGCGAGTCCTCGCCTGTCTGGCACCACGAGACTTGGCGGGTCTACCCCTTCTCGCCGTGTGACACTTGTCAGCATGCGCTGCCTCAGTGTCTGAGCCCGAGTCATCTCCACTTTTCCTAGATTTGTCGGCCAAAGGCCGCTTACGTCTTGTACGCTGCACTGTCCCTGAGTCCGAAGCAGACTCCTTAACTCCCACATTATCGTTTTTGTTTATTGTTTTAAAATTCTCCATACTGATCCCACGAGTATGGGGGAAAAACAGTCCATCCAAGCAGTGCCCCCTGTACTTGGATAAGCCTATGTTACGCCACGGGTGTCGGCCGGTACCCTGGCGGGGACAGCAGTAACGACTGATCATCCCATCAGCCACGCACCCCTCGCGCTGCTTCGCCACTTGGGTTGGGGAATTTTTTATAGAGGTTTTCTTCCTCGCGGCCCGGCCGGTGAAAGCAAGACCCTCGGTTCTACCCATGATTACGAGACATGACCGCAACCACGAGTAGAGTTCCGATATACTTGGCGCTGGCACATGACGTGCCTACGTGACGGTAGGGTGAGTACACACCACGCACGCCCTCCCAGTTCCTCACACTGTGTCCTCTGCTTGACAGAGGAACACGCGGAAGAACGCCGTCGCGTCGGATTATTCGCCGCCGAGCAATTATTACCCAAGGAAGAATCCTCTGGGCAAGAATTACCCGCCGCCCAGGGAGCACCGGCACGCTACGCAGCTTGTCCCTCCGAATAGCAAGAGCATTCGATAGGGGCCAGCAGCAAGCGAGCACACGTGGAGGTTATCCGACTAATACAACGCCGAACGCCTTAAAGAACCAATTACTTTTTTATATAAACGTGCACCAAGTAAGGCAGCACACAATTCAAATCGCGGGATAGTCACTGGTTTAAGGGGTGCGACGCGACTTTTCGATATTAATAAACGCACGTCAAGGTCACCGATATCATTAAAACTACGAACATAGATGCAAGCACCGTAAGCTTGCTCTGACGCGTCGGAAAAGATATGCAATTCGAATTGCTTGTAAGATTCACAAACCACACGTCTAACAATAAAATATGAAACATAATTTGAATTAATATGACACTCTGACATGTGACCTAAAGAAATGTACTCAGACATAAAATCTTTATACATTTTGTCGAGTATCGGTTGTTTTAAATTTCTGCGTTCTCAAGAAAGTAAGCATCGTTTTGCACGATGAAATGAATCGCCAAGACAGCCTGAAGATTCCCTGAGTGGGATTTTGACATTAAAGCGGCCATCTGGCAAACGTGTTGTATTTTTAATAAAATGTTCTTCACACATTTTCTCTTCAATTGAATACGTTGATGACTCACTACAAACTTCTTCAAGTTGCCAAAAACGCGTAAGTTGGTTTTGAATGTCATCTAACTCATGAGAACTAGAAGAAAATTTATTTGGAAAATTAGTAAAATTGCACTGTATTGGTGGGGAATGAGATGACAATATATTATAGCCGCCGTTAACTGGGCCACAAACTAGCCAACCAAGTCTAGTTTGATATAAGGTTGGTTTCCTATCACCTGATGCAATTTTATCGGAACCTAATAAGGTCCAAAATACGTCAGCTCCAATAATAATATCAATGGAGGCCGGCGTATGAAAGCACGGATCTGCTAATTGTATATTCGAAGGAATATCTATATGTAACTGTCTAGCGGGAATGCTATCTGTAATAGTAGGCAAAATAAAACAAACGATATTATCTTCATAAGATTCATGTAAAGATTCTATATGAACTCATTAAATCCTTGAATTGTCTTATTGGTTTTTAAAAATGGTAAATTTAATTTATTAAATAGTTTTTCAGTTTATTCAACAAGATGAGCTACCGGAATCTAAAAGAGCACGCACTATATGTTCTTTATTATTTATATCATAACATTTAATTAACGCAGTTGACAGCAAGACGTTGCTCGGAGTGCTTGTATGCGCGTGCGCCGCAATATTAGCCGATAGTGTAACGTGCGTATTGTCACATTTCTCGGAAGCGATAGATAAGTCCTTGACCTTATTGACTGTACAATCACCTGATATGGAATAGTTTTTATAATTGTTATTGTGAATAAGCGTGTGATGTTTTCGTTTGCAAATTTTACAACCTGATCTTTTACAAGCATTTGGGTAGTGACCTGGATTAAAACAATTATAGCAAATTTTATAATTTTGTAAAGACAACATTCTATCGCTAACACTCAGCGCTAAAAACTGTGGACACGAGTTTAAATTATGATCGCCGCTACACTTCGGACAGCTGCGTGCCATTGAAGAATTTATTCGCTCCGTGGAAATCATAGCCCTTATTTTATTACTGGACTTAATACTATTAGAAGAAGGACGAGATAATTCGACAGTTTCCAATAAGCCAGCACGGTTACGCAAGAAATCTATGAACTGTTAAACGAAATTGATTTGGTTTTATCAAATCCCCCTTTGACTTCTTCCCATTCTCTAATGTTTTAAAATCTAGTCTTTAATAATCTAATCTTTTTAATTCTTAGTAATTATATATATTAAAAGAGTATCCCAGCTGTGAGTGGGCTCACCTAACGTACTCAATGCCCTAATGTTCTTGTTTACATTGTCGATTGTGCGTTTTAATGCAATTGAAGATTCTTTAGTAATTGACTCGATTTCAAACAACGCTGTGACGTGGTTATTAATTAATAAGCGTTTCTTATCAAATCGTTCACAAAGAAGTTCCCACGCGGTAGTGTAGTTTCGAGCGGAAAATTCGATCGATTCAATTACAATAGCAGCTGACCCTTCCAGTGAAGAACGCAAATAATGAAATTTGTTAATTTCATCCATATCATCATTACCGTGAATAAGACTAGTAAATGTATCGCGAAACTCAAGCCAGGTTACATAAGAGCCTGAGAATTTCGGCAAAGAAATAGTAGGTGACTTGACTATCTGCTGATGCTTTGAACCATGGCTGTGGCTAGATTTAGCATCGTCTTCTTGCAATTTAGAATAATTATTTAATATAGTTTTAGCTTAATTAAGCTATAATATTGAGATTCTACACTATTTCTTTCACTAGATTTGAAATTTCACTAGAATTGTAATTGAGTTTTGTTAAATTCATCATAAACATTTTCTAACCTATCGACACGTAACTGTAACTCCATCGCCTGGCAAGGGGTTAACTCGGAACCTTGTAAAAGATTTCAAAATGTTCCAAAAGCAGTGAGTCTCCCTTTGTGACTGCCACGTTTCTTTTTAAGTTCTTTAATGTCGGTCATTTTGAAAGGATGGTGCGGTCAACCTGGAATTACAACGGATATAACGCTAAATATTGTAATAATTAGTATAATGTTGGGGGTCCAAGATGGAAGGCTTGCTCGTAGCGACCCCTGCCAGCCCTTATGAGGGCTGCAACGTTCCATCCGCCACGTGCATCTCGAGAGAGCGCACTGATAGGGCGTCCCCCCAAGGCGACGCGCACCAGTGTGTCCCCGCTGGTGTGACAAGTGGCGACGAATGCGGCGTTGGGGACCGACACCCAACACGCCATGTCCGGAACGGCGGGAGGTGGGGAACGGAGCTACAAATAGCTACGTTGAATGTAAGAGGAGGAATGGAAGAAAAGATGAATGAATTATTAGATGTGATGGATGATAGAGATTTGGATGTCGTCTGCGTGACTGAGACCAAGCGGAAGGGTAATAATACTACCGATTTACCGGGCAGTCGGGTCGCTTTCTGGGCCGGCGTACCAGAGAGCGAGCGGGGCTGTCAAGGTGTAGGTGTGTTATTGTCCTCTCGATTGGTTAGTGCAGTGGTTGAATACAAGGCGATCAACCCGAGACTGCTTTGGGTTCGCTTCAAGCTGGGGATAACAAGAGTATTCTTGTTAGTGGCGTATGCGCCAGTATCCTCAGCTCCACTAGGTGAACTTGAGGAGTTTTGGGAGAGTGTCAGGGATGTTCTAGGTAGCGTTAGAGGGAATGAAAAGTTAATAATATGTGGCGATTTGAACGGATGGGTCGGAACTGCACGAAGCGGTTACGAGGGAGTGCTAGGTCAGTATGGTGGCAAGAGAATAAATGAGGCTGGTAAGCTTATATTGGAAATTCGCAAGGAAAGGAATTTGTTTGTGGCAAACACTATGTTTGACCACAAACAAATTCACATGTATACATGGGAGCGAACGGAAGGGAAAAGTATGATTGATTTATTCCTAGTGGATCAGCGTATTCGAAGACAAGTCATGGACACACGAGTGTTTAGGGGCTCTGATCTGGGAACAGACCACTATCTATCTAGTCGTTGCTAGAATAAGGGGTCTGTTCGCAGGTTGGCGCAGCTACACGAGGTGTCCAGACTTGCAGTCGAATTACCGCATAAGAAGCTGGAAGCTTCAAGACCCACCGACTAGAAAGGATTATCAAGAAAGAGTTTCCAAAAAGCTAGACAGCAGTGAATCTGGAAATGGAAATATTGAAGTATGCTGGCAGAACCTTAGGGGACTGTATGAAGGAAGCAGCGATAGAGGTGTGTGGAAAAGGAAAAAGAGGCTTTAGCAAAAAGCGTGACGAATGGTGGGACGATGAAGTGCAAGATGCCGTAGAAAAAAAGGAGAAGGCATGGCAGGATTATAAAGCCTCTGGTAAGGATAAAAGTATGAGAGAGATAAAAAAGAAAGAGTATAAGCTGCAAAAGCACCAGACGAAAGTACTGATAAAGATGAAGCGTGAAAAGGCAGAGAATGAAAGAGATGAAAGGTTAACGAACAATTTCAGGGAAAACACGAAGATTTTCTGGCGAGAAGTTAGTGCTTCTCGAGGTTGCTCGCTAACCTGTAGAATGAAAGGGGTGCTTTCAAAGGACGGTAAAATTCTTACAGAACAACCACACGTTTTGCAGCGATGGGCGGAATTTTACAAGGAGATGTATGAATGTGATGACGCCTCAGTCTCAAGTAACAGCCAAACGCTGAGTCTTGATGTAGCTGATGGCGGAATCAGTGTAAAAGAAGTTGAGAGTGCAATACGAAGTCTGAAATGAGGTAAGTCATCGGGAGCAGATGGAGTTACTGCCGAGATGATCAAAATATGGTGGGCCACGCGTCTTGGACTTGTTCTGGTTTTTGTGCAATTTATGCTGGAAATCAGGGGAGGTCCCAGACGATTGGCGAGGTGCGGTCATCGTGCCTTTGTATAAAGGCAAAGGTTCACAGATAGACTGCGCAAGCCATAGAGCTATCAGTTTGATTAGCTTAGGTAGTAAAGTTTATGCTAAGGTTTTAGCGAGGAGAATGCAAGAGAGATCTGAAAGGTTGTTGTGGGAGGCCCAAGGAGGCTTTAGACCTGGAAGAGGGTGTATGGATCAGATCTTTTCCCTCCGCATGATCACGGAAAAATTTTTGGCCGTTAACCAAAAAGTTTTCTGTGCTTTTGTGGACTTGGAAAAGGCATTTGACAGAGTTGTTAGAGCGAAATTATGGGAGATACTACCCCGGTACAATGTGAACGGACCCTTGCTGCAGGCTGTAAAGTCTCTTGGGGTGCGAAGTCGGATAACCTCCACGTGTGTGCACTTGCTGTTGGCCTTTTTCGAATGCTTGTCATTCGGGAAGGACGAGCAGTATAGCGTACCGGTGCACCCTGGGCGTCGAGTAATTATTTCCCACAGGATCCGTCCTTGGGTAATGATTGCTCGTCGGCTAAAAATCCGACGCGACGGCGTACTTCCGCGTGTTCCTCTGACTAGCAGAGGACACAGCGCGAGGAACTGGGAGGACGCGCGTGGTGTGTACTCGCACTACCGCCACGCAGGCGCAGTGACTGTGCCAGCGCCGATTATATCGGAACTCCACTCGTGGTTGCGGTCATGTCTCGTAATCGGGAGTGGAACCGAGGGTCTTGCCTTCACCGGCCGGACTGCGAGGAAGAAAACCTCTATAAAAAATTACCCCAACCCAAGCGGCGAAGCAGCGCGAGGGGTGCGTGGCTGATGGGATGATCAGTCGCTACTGCTGGTCCCGCCAGGGTACCGGCCGACACCCGTGGCGTATTAGGCTTATCCAAGGACAGGGGGCACTGCTTGGATGGACCGTCTTTCCCCCATACTCGTGGGACTAGTATGGATATTGAAAAAACAAAAATCACAAATAATGACGATAACGAAGGAGTTTTAGAGTCCGCTTCGGATTCGGGAGTAGTGCGTCGCACACGGCGAAAGCGCAAGCCTGTAAAAGGTGGAGACAATACAGGGTCGGAAACTGAGGCAGCTCATGGTTCCAAGTGCCATACTGCGAGGAGAGGTAGGCCTTCAAAGCCCTTGGCGCTGGACTGACACGAACACGTAGAGAACATCGGCAAAGAGAGGTAGACTTAGAAAGGAGCCTGTCGGATTGGGCATCACAACATGACAGGTCTGCCCAGACGACAGACGCGGAAAGTGTTGTGGCGGTAGAAGATAGGAGAGATACTTCTATGTATGTATGGCTCGTAATAGTGTTGAGTTGATATAAACCACAAGATTAGCGAGTAAAAGTTTATTAAGTTAGTTACAAAGTTTTAAGTTTAAGTTGGATGCCAATCCGCGGTAAGAGCCGCCCGTCAACTGCCCCCTTTATTGTATAAAAAATTGACTTAAATATATTTCGTTCTAATGCGTCATAAACGAGGTCGCGGTGTCAGCTATATAAAATCTGTACGTAAACCGTACATGCTCCCGAGACAAGATAATAGGATGGGCATCCAGTACAGCAAAACAAATACAAGAGAAAAAATTAAATGATAAAAATAAAGATTAAAAGCTTAAACATTAAAAGTAAAAATGAAAAAGAACTAATATGATTTGAAATGCAACAAGGTAATTTCACTTTGAGATATCTTCAAAAGTAAATCTTTGTGGCAGCTCCAGAGATGCCGAATGTCGTATCTCACGCATTTCGATTTCTTCCCTACTCTTTTTCGGTTCTTCGAACAATTGTGTTTCTTTTGCTTTTTTCTTAATCCATCTTTTTACTATGTAATAAAGAAGAAACGTAGCAATCGCTCCCAACAGCAAAGAAGTCACTGAGTAAAAGTATACATCGTGAGATGTGATATTTGAGGTCACGGGCAAAGTTTCGTGCTGCTTTTGATAAGCTAGTTGTCGTTCGACTTTTTTAACATCTGTAGCTGGAATATCTAACTGCGTGATATTCAACTGTACGTTCTTCCAACTAAGATGAAATATGTTGTTAATAGTGGAGTTTAGAGTAGGAATTGTAATATTCGAGTTCATGTTCAATTTGCTTCCCAGATGATTGTACGTAAACAATGTTGCGTCTTTTTTCTGTAGTAAGCATTTAGGCTTTAATACGATGACTCCAGTCCCGTCAATGACCGCCGGCGTAACGTGATCGCCGCATATGACGCGCATCAGCTGTTTGTCGCACAATGTAAATAGCCAGACGTTCGGTCTGTGCAATTTTATCCAAGTTTCTTTGCATGTTGTATCCTTGATGATGCACGATAATAACGTTTGTTGACTGAATACCTTCGCTTCACAGGGTGCATCCTTATTGTGGAAGCTGTATACAGGCTGGCTCGAAATACACGTGAATTCATCTTCTCCGTAAGAAGTGCAATGTTGCATATCTTCTTCTTTTAACGTTATATAGGAGTTTTTTATCAAGTTAATCGCGATGAAATCCGAGAAGAGTTGTACTATTTTTAAACGACCTTCTCTTAAAAATGGTATAGGTATTATTCGATATATAATGTAATTATCATCACTCAGCAACGGAATGTGCAATTCAAAAAGTAAATAATTATTTGTGATTCGAGCCTTCACATGAATTAACTGGAAAATGGTTTGAAAATCTCGCTGTATATCCTTTATTGGTAAAGATAATCCTTGCGGTAATCTTCCAGATATAATGTTCAGTTGTTCTATCAGTTGAGATGCGGGAAATAGATGTGTGTCGAGATGTCCTTTGAAGATGTCAGCGAGAGCGTTCATGAGTAGTTCTTGAATTCGATGTAATTCGGTTAAAATTAAAGATGACGTCACCGCAGCGGAATTAATATCATTTATTGTGTACAATATATGTGCTCTATTTTCAATTTTTGCAATAGTGCTGCAAGTTTGATTCAAGTAGGCATTTATTGCTTGAAATTGTTTATCAATAAAGTCAGTATTTCTTTTCACTAAGTTATTTTCTGCTTCTAAAATAAGCGTTTGGTTTTTTATAAGTTGTAATAAATAATTATCGTTATTTTGTAAGTTTTGAATATCCCTTTCATATTTTTGTGCGAAATCTGCGTCTAACACTCCAAAAAGTGTTCTTGATAATTTTCCAACTCCATCGAAATAGCCTCTCTTCTGCCGTGCATGCGATGACAATATCATTGTATTATATTCAAGTAAATGATGCAATTCATGACGTAATTGATCGACGACTGTTTCGCATGGCTTATACTCATGTGATATTCTTTGACAAAGTCTGTCTATCTGATCAATATAAATGTAAATTTTACTCGAAGCTTTCCAGTATGATGTTAAGTTATAATAAATCAAGAGCGTCCATTCGTCATGTATTAACTGTAGTTTTCCTGCCTCGTCGAAATACATTGGATGGTTATTTTGTATGAGTGTGACCTCATAGTTATTAATTGTTGGTGCTGAATTTGCAATTCCCATAGTTATTATTGTCATAAGGAATAAGGACAATAAATTTGCTTTCTTTATTTTTGTACAACCTCGCTTTCGTTGCTTTTTAAGATTTTCAGTTTGTATTTCATCTTTGTTATTTATATTATTATTTTTGTCTTCATCTTTATTACGTAAGTTTGTTTGTTGTGGCAATGGTGACAGTTTTGTTATAGGTCGTTTCAGTAATCCCTTTTTGGTTTTAATGGTGACTACTCGGACCCTGTCGTCAGCGCCTTTATGTAGCTCTATAACTCTTCCAATGTCCCATCTCCCTGGAGGTACGTGTTCATCCTTCACTAGCACCAGATTTCCTTTTTCTAAGTTTTCTCTTGATTGTTTCCATTTGCTTCTTACTTGCAATTGATGTATGTATTCATTCGACCAGCGTTTCCAAATGTGTAAGTTCATTTGTTCTATCAATCTCCATTTATTTCTTAAATCAATTTGATTAAGGTTTTCTTCTTCCTGTGGTGGGGACAATAAGGAACCACCGATGAGAAAATGACCTGGTGTGAGATATTCCAGGTCTTCCACATCTTCAGTTAATGGACAAAGTGGGCGTGAATTTAAACAAGCCTCAATCTGAGTAAGTAATGTATAAAATTGTTCATAAGTCAGCTTCTGCTCTCCTAGAACTCTTTTTAAATGATATTTCATTGATTTAACGGCAGCCTCCCAAAGTCCACCAGCGGTTGGCCAAAAAGGTGCGTTAAAATGCCATTGAATTTTCATGTTACTCATTTCATCATAAAATTCAGATGACCGGAAGGTGTGGGTTCGATCAAAGTCTTCTTGAAGTAGTTTAGCAGCTCCTACAAAATTCGTACCATTGTCTGAATACATCTGTTTTGGTGTACCCCTGCGTGCACACATTCTTTTGAAAGCGGCGAGAAATGCTTGCGTAGTTAAATCCGAAACTAATTCAAGGTGCACAGCTTTTGTAACCATGCAAATAAAAATAGCTATGTAAGCTTTGCATGTTTTGACTCCTCTCCCTTTGTTAATCTTCACATCAACGTGCCCGGTGAAATCTACACCAGAGTTTGTAAAAGGTCTCGTTGGAGTTACTCTCTCTTTCGGCAAGTCTCCCATAATTTGTTCGTTCCGATGGGTTTTGAAACGATGACATCTTACGCACTGCCGCAACTCTTTCTTCACTGTCCTGTTACCCCCTATGATCCAGTATTTGAGACGTATATAAGCTAAAGTTAACCGAGCGCCGCCATGCAGCGTGCTGCGATGTGCTTCTTGAATAATAATCTCCGTTAATCTTCCTGTAGAAGGAAGTATAATGGGATGCTTTGTTTCAGGAGGTAAATATGCGTTAATAAGACGCCCTTTGAAGCGTAATAACCCCTTCGCATCGAGAAATGGAGTCAACTTCAATATGTTACTTTTCGACGGTATTATTCTATTCTTCTCCAAGTGTTCAATTTCTTCTCCAAAATATTCCCGTTGCACATTTTTAATAATTATATCTTCCGCTTCAGTAATTTCTGATACAGTTAAACTCATAATCCTATTTTTATTGTTGTCACAGTCGGCTAAGTTATAATTAAAGTTTATTGACTTCTTGCGAATATGGATATTTATTATTCGTATTATCCAGCCAAGTACTCGAATTACGCGCTTGTAACTGCTATATTTATGTAATATAATGTTTACAATTTCACACGTTTTGTAAATTGCCACGCAGCATTTTGTTGACTGGCCATTGTTTGTTAAGTAGGTCAGGTTATTATCTTGACAATCTTTAATACTATATGTTTTTAACCAAGCTGGCCCTTCCCACCAAAGTTTGAATTTTTGAAGTTGTGTAGGGTATAGCCCCCGAGTGGCACAGTCAGCAGGATTTTCTTCCGATTTTACATAACTCCATTGATTAGGTGATATTATATTATTTATTTCGGAAACTCTGTTAGCAATATATCGTTCCCATCGGTTGATATCTCCTCGTAGCCACGCTAATACCACTTTCGAGTCACTCCAACAATTTATTTTTAGATGATTATCGAATAGCGTCTTCTTGACTTTATCTATTAACTTGGCTAGTAATAAAGCTCCACAAAGCTCCATTCTCGGTAAAGATATTTTCTTATTCAGCGGCGCGACCTTTGTTTTCGCAGTTATTATGGTAATAATGTAGGTATCGTTTATAAGTTTCACTCGACCATATATAATGCCCGCGTACGCCTTTTCGCTGGCATCGCAAAAACCCAAAATTTCGAGATTTTTATTTGTACATTGCAACCATCTTGGTATTGAAATTTTACTTATTGATGGGAGGTCTCTTTTTATTGTCTCCCACTCCATAGTTAGTTCAGAGGGTAGAGGTCCATCCCAGTCGATTTTACTGATCCAGATTTTTTGAAACAGTAATTTTGCCTTTATAGTTACCGGTGACAAAAAACCAAGAGGGTCGTAAAGCTTGCTTATTTCACTCAGTAAAACACGCTTCGTAAAATTTTTCTTGTGAGGTAAACTCCAGCTGTAGGTAAAAGTATCTTGAGTTCGATTCCAGTTCATACCTAACATTTTTGTATTTGAGATTTGTTCTGGGTTAAAGTTAAGGTTATTTTCCATGCTTCTTTGATCATCTCGCAAATCTTCCAATATAGTTTTTTCATTGCTTTTCCATTTTCTTAAGTTAAATCCTCCTTTTTTGAGCAATTTGATTAAGTTAAGAATCAGTTGCTTCGCCTCTTCTATATTATTGTGCCCATAGACTAAGTCATCCATATAAAAATAGTTTTGTAAAATTTTCACAGCTTCCGGATAACTATCTTTCTCATCTATTGCAAGCTGATGTAAAGTTCGCATGGCTAAGTAGGGTGCGCTTTTTATCCCATAGGTTACAGTACATAATTGCCACTCCTGGAGAGGATGCTTTGGGGAAGATCTCCAAATTATAGTTTGAAAGTTTTGTTGTTGTTCATCTATCCAAATATTACGATACATTTTTTCTATATCCGCCGTAAAAACGTATTTAAAAATTCTCCAGTTAATAAGTAGTGTGAACATATCTTTTTGTAAGTTAGGACCGGAGTACATTAAATCGTTGAGGCTGTTGTTATTCTTCGTTTTAAAAGATGCGTTAAAAACTACTCTTAATTTTGTAGTAGTGGACTCCTCCCTAAGTACGCCGTGGTGAGGTAAGTAGACTTGACTCTTACTCTTCGTTTCTTCTGTTACAGGTTTCATATGACCCAGTGCAATATAATCGTTCATATAAAGGTTGTATTCCTTAGATAAGTCGGAATTCAACCGCATTTTTCTTTCGAGTTGTAAAAATTGTGCTTGAGCCTGTGGCTTTGTTGCTCCTAAACACGTGTCATCAATCAGTTTCATAGGCATCTGAACCACGTATTTTCCGTCGTCCAATCTTCTAGTAGTTAAGTTGAAAAAACCTTCACAGTATTGTTCCTCGTTTTTTAAAGTTGTAGAATGAGTAATTTCTTCAGTTTCCCAAACCCGTGACATATTTTCAAGGTCATTAAGTGTTACACAACAGTTGAACGTTTTTACATTTCCACATAAAATCCAACCCACTTTAGTTTTTTGAGCTACAGGGAAATCCTTGCCCCCTCGTATGACTCCATTTAATAAGAGTTCTGAATATATCTCGGCACCCAAAAGTAAGTCGATCTGGCCCGACACATTGAAATGTGGATCGGCTAGTTGTAAGTTTTTTATATAATTCCAATTTTGTATTGAAAAAGATGAAGTAGGTAGTTTGTTGATAAGTTTTTTCATTATTAAAGTTTGTATGTTGAATTCGTATTCCGATTTAATTGATTTGCATTCTAAGTTAATAGAACCTTTGCAATTATCGGACAATGATCCGATTCCCGACACGACAGCGCTCATTTTTCGCCGCGGTAATCTGAGAAGTTGTGCGGCATGCTCCGTAATAAGGCTAACTTGTGAACCTTGATCAAGTAAACCTCTTAAGTTGATACAATTTCCATCGATCGTCTTCACTTTTAAAAGTACAGTCGCTAACAAAACTTCTTTTTCCTCATTAATAGTATTGTTCACAGCATGAGATGTAGATGGTGTCGATAGGAATTTATTCATTCGGTGCTCGCTGCTGCTGGGTTGCTCATGTTCCCCATCATGCATGAGAGTGTGATGTGGCTTATCACATTTTTTGCACTTTTTTGTCGAAAAACATCGCTGTTCTCCATGACTGTATAAACAATTCGAACAAACACGTAAATTGCTTACTGTGTTTTTGCGTGCATTTCCGTTCATTGCAAGGAATTTGTCACAGTTCATCAACACGTGATCTCTTTTGCAAAGCGGGCAGATTTTTGTTGTTGCGAAGTGTGTATTTGCTGTCTTTTGAAACCTATTAAAGTACGATGACCTCGGCGTATTATATTTATAATTATTATTGCGATTTGTTGATAAATTATTGAAGTATTTATTTGGTGGCGTATATTTAGTTGGAGATGATTTTTGATGATAACTTCCTTGTAATGCTTCCAAAGCCATAAATTTTGATTCTAAAAAGTTTATAAATTCTTCCAAATTAGGGAAATCTCTCGGTTGCTTGAGGTCTTTGATGTATTCGTTGTAGGTTGGTTTATCCAGTTTTTGCATTAATAAATGAACAATAATCGGATCCCAATTGGTTATGTCCAAACCAATGTTACTAAGCCCGTTTAAACATTCTAACATGACGTCATGTAGCTTTCTTATGCTGGCTGCGCTTGCTTCTTGTATTGAATTTTGGTTCAATAATGTATTTATGTAAGATGTAAATAAAAGTCGTTTGTTGTCATAGCGGTGAGTAAGAATCTCCCAGCAAGATGTGTAGTTTTCAGCACTGATCCCGAGATGCTGAACTAGTTTCTCCGCTTCGCCCTTTAGTTTAGTTTTAAGATGCTGCATTTTTTGAGCTTTAGACAACATGGGATTGTTATGCACGCTTTCGATGTAGAGATCTTTAAATGTTAACCACTGGTTGTAATTACCATTGAAATCCGGGATAACAATTTTCGGTGTAGCCCTTTCGTAATGCGAGTTATTCCAGATATTATGTTGCAGCTTCTTACGTAGGTTATCGTAGATGTTTTCTATATTTTCATATTTTTGTTTGTACGTTAAATCTTCATCCCGTGATATATAGTCGAGTTCCCAGTTAGTTTTTTCGATTTGATCCCATTTTATTTTCAACATGTTTAAGTTATCTTCAAGTTCCCATTTTTCCTTCACTGAATCAAAGTTAATTTTCTCCACAGTCCGCTCGAAAGCTCGAAAGTTACAGAATTGTTGCCGTAAAAGATCCTGTTGTTTTTCAGTTGACTCATTAGTTTCCCGTGGAGGTGCGTGAAATTTAATATCTTCGAAATTAAATTTCGACTTGTTTTCTTTGACTTCTTTAGGTGACGCCGGAGGAGTATTTTGAATTTGCTTGCTTGTAGATGCCGATGGTAGCCCCGCTTTTCTCTTTAGTATGTCTTGCAAAATATCTTCGTACATCCTCTTTGTTTTGTTGAAAACATCATCGTTGAAGTATTGATTATCCGTCTTTTCAGTTTTTTCCAGTAGTTGATGGTTGTATACAAATTTCTCCCAATTTGAGTTCAGACGGGAAAGACGATCTTCTAAGTAAGCCAAGGTCTTCCTGCTTGGACTATCTTTTTTATAATTGTTGTTTAGTTGTTTCAGTTCTCCAAAAATAATTTCTTGGCGGCTAATGATATCCTGCACGTTCTGAGCCATTGTTGTTTGCAGTTAAGCAGATAAGTTGTAAATTATTAAGTTAAGTTTGTTTACCGTAGAACTGTTTCGTCGCAGTATCGTTAGTTCAGTTTAATCCCGAAATTGTTTCGCAGGTCTTGATTTCTCGAAGGTCCACTTTTTCGTTATCTTGAGCTAGTAGGACCAATTCGTTGATCTTGAAGCTCGATGGACCAATTTCGTGATCTTGAAGCTCGAAGTACCAATTTCGTGATCTTGAAGCTCGAAGGACCAAATTTTCATGTATGGCTCGTAATAGTGTTGAGTTGATATAAACCACAAGATTAGCGAGTAAAAGTTTATTAAGTTAGTTACAAAGTTTTAAGTTTAAGTTGGATGCCAATCCGCGGTAAGAGCCGCCCGTCAACTGCCCCCTTTATTGTATAAAAAATTGACTTAAATATATTTCGTTCTAATGCGTCATAAACGAGGTCGCGGTGTCAGCTATATAAAATCTGTACGTAAACCGTACAATGTATTCAGCTGAAGAGCTGCGCACGTACGCTGGACAGCGTGTGGCCTCTATACTGGAGGTAGCAACCAAATCCGGCCACCTTAAGGGCACCTATGTGCGTAAACTGAAGGACGCTGCTGCAGCCCTGACTGACATCATTGAATCCCTCGTCACTCGTACTGAGAGTGAAGAGGTCCGTCGAGCACGAGAAGAAAACCAACGCCTCACTGAAGAGGTGGGGAAACTGCGGACGGACCTGCTATCCTATTCTAAGGATGTACAAGAGCTCAGAGAGGCGCTAGCAGCCACTAAAAGGACGCCTCAAAAGGTCCCACCATCTCTTGGCATCAACGAGGAAGTACTGGAAAAATTGAGACGATCTATAGTCTGTTCAGTGGGGACAATGATTGATGCCCGTTTCGCTGGCATAGAAGAACGTCTCTTGCCAGCAAAAAATATGCGTCCTCCACTAGCTGCAGATTCTAGGAAGACACCGCTTGAAAATCTTCCAAAAGCAGTGGCACTCTCGACGACGTCAGTAATAGGGTCGGAGACCGAAATAAGACGAAGACCGAGGCGTAATAAGACGATAGTTAGCCCCGAGGTAAGAGAGAGTGTGTCAGTGTCAAACTCACTATTAGAGCCTGACGTCAGAGCCTCCTCTACACAACAAGCGATCGTCGTCGAAAGTAGAGAAGAGGAGGATAGTTCTTGGACCACAGTAGTAAAAAAGGGTAAAAAGAGCAAAACGTCTTCCCACGTCCCTGTGACAAAAACGACGGTACCAGTTAAGCCTAGAGCTAAAGTAGCTAAACCACCCCGCACAAAGGCGGTCATAATTACCTTAACGGAAGAGGCCTTAGTAAAAGGTGTATCCTATGCTCAGGCATTAGAGCGAGCTCAGCAAAGTGTTAATCTGGTGCAGTTGGGTATAACGGAGGGATTAACAGTGCGCCAGGCGATTTCGGGTGCTCGATTGTTGGAACTATCTGCCGCGCACTCCTCGGAGCAGGCGGACGAGCTAGCGAAACAGTTACAAGTGGTATTGGACGGGGTGGCTGTAGTCACTAGGCCACGTAAGAACGCCACCTTAAAGCTATCAGGACTCGATGACTCGGTCACCAAAGAAAAGGTGGCCAACGCGGTTCTGAATGCGAGTGGCTGTACAATCGATGCTATTACAGTGTCTGAGCTTCGCCTTGGTCCCATAGGCATGATGACGGCGGTGGTGCGGTGCCCGTGTGAATTTGCGGAAATCATATCCACTAAAGGCCGGATCTTGGTTGGCTGGAGCGCTGCCAAGGTTCAGGTTCTGGAGGAGCGTCCTTTACGCTGTTATAGGTGCTTAGCACTTGGACATGCTAGGCCACAATGTCCCTCAACAATTGTTAGGGAGCATCTATGGTTCCGTTGCGGTTGTGAGGGTCACAAGTCTTACACTTGTCGTGCCGAGCCTCGTTGTATGATATGCACAGATGCAAAGAGACCATCCGGACACTTAATGGGTGGTGCAGAGTGCCGACCACCACCTGTTAAGCGATCAGAGGCTCTTGAAACCACAGCTTCTTCCAGAGTCTGTGGCCATCAGGTCGAAGATGAAAGCGCTATGTCTTCATAATGGATAGAAGACAAGCACTCTTCCTACAGACTAACATCAACCACTCTGCTAGGGCGCAGGATTTGCTCCTGCAATCTATGGCGGAGTGGAGTATTGATGTTAGCGTTATCTGTGAGCCGAATTTGGTCCCAGATAATCCTTGCTGGATAGCTGATTTGGACGGTACTGTTGTCATTGCATCTGGCAGCATGAATAGTACTCCCCTCATAACCTTGGAAAGAGGCTCGGGATATATCGTAGTGGAGTGGGGAGAATACGTAGTAGTCGGCGTGTACTTCTCCCCTAACCGCAGTTTGGCGGATTTCGAGCTCTTTCTCGACTCCATCAGAGTTGCGGTTAGTCGACAATTGCCCAGGAAAGTCATTGTCCTCGGTGACTTTAATGCTAAGTCTCGGGCGTGGGGGAACCCAACAACAAATACTAAGGGTACAGCTGTTCAAATGT
The DNA here is from genome assembly GCA_030704555.1 of Heliconius charithonia. Taxonomy (NCBI): domain Eukaryota; kingdom Metazoa; phylum Arthropoda; class Insecta; order Lepidoptera; family Nymphalidae; genus Heliconius; species Heliconius charithonia. The sequence continues at coordinate 9,393,481 of CM060828.1, forward strand.
GGGCTCTGCTCACCGGACTGTCTCTCCTCAATGTGGGAACAGCGTTCACTTGTGTGAGACACAACGGAGGATCGGTGGTGGACCTCTCTTTCGCCTCTCCATCTGTCGCGCGTTGTGTGACAAATTGGCGAGTAGAAGAGGAAGTGGAGACGTTGTCAGATCACCTTTATATTAGGTTTGAGGTCTCCACTCAACCAGCGCCGATAGTACAACCTAGAGACCCACCTCATAGGTTTCCGAGATGGTCTATTAGCCGGCTTAACATAGAGCTGGCCAAAGAGTCTGCGATTGTGGCGAAGTGGAGCTTTCATGGAAATATTCTGAGCTCCAACTCCAATGTCGATGTGTTGGCTAGCCAGTTGCATAATACAATGACTGAGATATGTGATGCTGCAATGCCGAGAGTCCGACGGCGTCCAGCCCGTCGCCGAGTATATTGGTGGACGCCTGAGATTGCTGCTCTGCGGGCGTCTTGTATCCGAGCTCGACGGGTGTACATAAGATGTAGGAGGAGAAATGGTGTCGATCCTGCTCTTGAAAGTCAGCTGCACGGTATATATAAAAGAAAGAAAAAGGATTTGCAGCTCGCTATTGGTCTGGCAAAGCGTGAAGGTTATCAGGAGTTACTAGCGGGCCTTAATAGGTTTCCGTGGGGACGCCCCTATCTTGCTGCGCGGAAAAAACTCCGAGTGCAAAGCGCTCCTTTAACAGAAACCTTATCACCAGATTTTCTGCTTCGTCTTCTAGCGGATTTGTTTCCGGAGCCGCCTAGGCACATACAGGGGGTATGTGCCTAGTATGATCCCTTCATCAGCGCGTGAGGAAGTTTTGGTGATTCCACCCATAACGGAAGCGGAAATGGACTTGGCACTCAAAAGACTTAGGACTAAAAAGACGGCTCCCGGACCCGATGGTATTCCAGGGAGAGTTTTGGGTATCGCCTTGGAATACCTAGGTTTCAAACTTCGGGAACTTTTTGATCAGTGCCTATTAACTGGACAGTTCCCGAAGTTGTGGAAAGAGGGAGGTTTATGCCTACTGCGTAAGGAGGGTCGTCCTTTGGACTCTCCTTCGGCATATAGGCCAATAGTGCTGCTGAATGAGACGGGCAAGCTTTTGGAGAAAAAAGGCTGTAAAGTGTCTTTACAGAGATCACTCAGCCTGTGTGCGAGTAGGAGCTGGCATGTCGCCATGGTTTGACATCCGATCGGGTGTCAAACAAGGTTGCGCCATGTCAGCTTGGTTGTTCAATTTGTATTTGGATAGCTGTCTCCAAGGAGTGAAACAAAGCGATATGGGAGATAAGTAGGTGACCTGAATGTGAATTGCCTGCTGTGCGCAGATGATGCAGTGCTTATTGCATCATCAGAATGCGAGTTGCAGGCATTGGTCACCACTCTGAAAGAAGGGTGTGAATATAATGGTCTAAGCCTCAATGCGAATAAGACAAAGGTTCTGATTTTTGAAAGAGATGAAGAAAGGACGGAATGCAAGATCAGTGTAGATAGTAAGATATTAGAACAAGTGAATGAGGTGGTATACTTGGGAAGTATGTTTAGTAGAGATGGAAGATACGAGATGGATGTGGAAAGGCGTATTGCTGCCGGTAACAAGGTTAATGGAGCCTTAGCTGCATTGATGAGACGGCGAAACGTCAGCACAGCTGCGCGTTTGGCCGTACACAATGCAGTTTTGGTACCGACTCTGTTATACGGCAGCGAAACGTGGGTATTACAGAAGAAGAATGAAAGAAAGATGAATGCTGTGGAGATGCGATCTCTTCGTAGGATATGCGGAGTCAGCTTAGCTGATCGAATCCGCAATGAAGAGGTACACAGAATGGCAGGTACTAGCGAGGATGTCACGGTGAGAATGAAGAAGAACGTGCTCAGCTGGTTTGGGCACGTCGAACGAATGAGTGATGAAAGAATGGCAAAAAAGATTTATGATGGAAAAGTGAGTGGTAAGAGAGGTAGGGGGAGACCTCGGTTGACCTTCGAAAACACAGTATCAAAGATACTGGAGGAAGGTCACGTAAAAAGCATAAGGACCCCCCGGAGGGCATGTATGAAGAGGTTGATGACAGTGGACGAGGCGAAAGAGGTATGTAGAGACCGTAGCGTTTGGCGCTCCGTTCTCTCTGATTACCCCGCTAGGGATAAAGCGTGAAGTTAGTTTAGTTTAGTTTAGTTTTTAGTTTTAGTATAATGTTTTTCGACAATTACTGAAATTACTAAACAGATATAATTGATATTATAATTAATTAATTTGTTTAACTATGATTTTAATTTTGCTGTTATATAAAAGACTGGAAGGTAGGTATATTAAAATATATTATTTTACACTTTTACTATAGTTAACTCACAAAACAACGATTTACAAAGCTGACAATTAAAAAAGGGTTTTAAATTAAATATTGTAATAAATATGAATAGTTAACTAATGTAATATTAATATTACTGTACTGTCACAATGAAGCACGGATTAACTATATTTTACAATATTATTGTACCTTTTGCAATGTAAATGTTTAAATAAAACTGTAGTAATCTCCATCTCCATATATAATAAAACATACACATATATATAGAAAAGTCAATTCTGTACATGAAAGATATAAAAAAAATGAAAATTAGGTCGGTTAATATGTCGATTATAGAACCTAAAAAACCACTCAGCAGAATTCTTGTCTGTATGTCTGTCTGTCTGTCTGTCTGTCGGATTGTTTGTGCGTCAATCACGCAAAAACTACCTGACAGAAATTGATGATTTTTTGCATGGTGTTAGCCTAGAGCCTCAAGGTACATTTTTTTTTGAGTTTCATTCCGAATTTCATGATAGTTTTCTTTAAAAAAAAATAAAAACTGAAAAATATAAATTACCTAAAATACCGATAACTACTGTATGAAATTAAATTAATTTTGGCATGGTAATAGTTCAAAGCCTAATGTCACTTATAGGATAGTTTTTATCATGGAGTATAAATAATTTTTTGTAGAAAAAATTACATAATTATATTTTTTAATAAAAAAAATCGACTTCTTCAATTTCAACCGGATTTCACACTCTGAACTTAACTAAACTTTCACCAAACTACCCCTTATATGTACCCTTTCTAATAAAAAAAGAATCATTAAAATCGGTTGAATTGATATTGACTTATACGTTCATTTGTCGCGCATATACTTAATGCAAATTTGAGATTTATATGATTTTCTCATAGATACCATTGTTGAATATAAACTAAATTAAAATAAGACTACACGGGACGCATTACCTTTCAAATAAAAAAAGAATAATTAAAATCGGTTCATACAATCAAAAATTCTAAGGTAACAAGGATAAAAATACAGTCCAATTGATGACCTCTTTTAAGAAGTCGGTTAATAGTAATCCGACATAATTAAATTACGACTATTTCATTTAACCACATTTTAAAAGAAGAAAGTAAATTGAGGCCGTTCGTTGCACAGGGGCACAAAGTGTAACTGTTGTGGGTTCGATGACCACGCAAGGAAACGAAATATTTATTTAAATTTATATTTCCATTTCATCGCTCTGGTGTCGAGGTAAAGTGCGGCGTTGAGTTTCACTACTCAGCACGCAATGCCTATAGAATTCCGAGAAAAGTAGGGAACAGAGTGTCTTAACACTAGGTGCTTTATGCCTACCCTGCTGTGTGCGGGATACAGCGTGAAGCTAAAAAATGAAGTATAATCAATATTTGTTCAGTCTACCATAATTATTATTTTAAACGTCAACGTTGGTGATATTAACAAAAATAATAAAGTAGGTATATTTTACGGGATTAGCTCATATGGCGATGTGTAGAATAAAAAGTATATGTATTTGGAAAGTAAATTCTGATTGTGAGTTCATAGTTTATAAAAGTTTATATTGTGTTTAGATGGATCACGTGGTGATGTCAATACGTTTTAATGTCATCTTATGTTATCTGTTAAAATAGCGTGAAGCTGATTAAACTTAGTGTTATATTCAAAAGAAATTAATTGTATGTAATACATAATATGTAATTTATTAATACGTTTCAAGTATGAAAAAAAGAAGAAATGAAATATAATTGCATTTGTGTTTCCTTCCTATATTTTGTATTTCTATTATTTATATCGATATATCAGGAACGTAAATGCGGGAACAGAGTTGCATGCCATTTTAGTACAGAGTAACCTCTAAAATATGTATTTACTAAACTGAATAAAAAGAATGTGTGATTCCTCTATAGAATATGTTATTCTATATTATACATAAAACAGGTTAAAACAGTGCATATGAAGGTATCCTCCTGTAGTATAACTATTTTCAATTACTATCAACACTACATTGTCGATACTAATGTGGTATTACAATACATTTTGAATATTTTTCCGCCATGATGATGACATAGACAATTTTTTTAATTTGAAAAAATAATATATTAACTATAAGAACGTTGGTAGTTTTTCAAAAGGTATAAGAATAAAAAATTGCCTAAACTATGCTTCTTCGCAAGTGGTTGTAATAACTATTGGTATCTATTCTCCAAAAAATCACTATAAATATTAAATATGCTCAATTATACAGAGTTTTTTTGTTAGGACCACTTTAAATGAAACCACAGTTTAACTACTCTATAAAAGCCTATTACATATTAAATTATAAACCCGAAAATAAAAAAGTTATTTTTTCAAACAAAATAAATAGTAAAATTATCGTTGTAAAATAAAATACAATTTGCCAAGAACGACGCACGCACACATAAACCTATCAAAGGGAAACCGCCGCATACGCCTCATTGCGAAATCGAGTCGTAGGTATTGGCGGCAAAGTTTAAAGTTCTAAACTTTTCAGTACTATTTTTGTAGTAGTATGTCTTTACATTATTGGTACCTATACGTAACCGCGTCATACGAAATATAGATATGAATAAACATCGTGAAATGAAAAAAAAAACCTACGTCTTCACTGTTGATGTATCTGGCTTAAATTCTTTAGGTACGGGTTTAAACTATTTTACCCTATATGCCCAATTGTAACTGTAACGCGACGTTGTGGGTCCGATCCACACATGCAGGATTGAATTATAATTTCATAATATTTTCATTTCGCACATCAGTCACACATTATACCCAATATCTTACACTAAGTTGCCCTACTAAGGGCGGCATAAAGCGTGGATCTGGTTTTAACTTTATGTGAACCGATTAAAATAAAGTCCAGTCCAGTTGAGGCCAGTCGTGGCGCAGCGGCACAAAGTGTGACTGTAAAACCGACTGGTTCTCCGAGTTCGATCCCCACACGAGGAGATGAAATATTTACTTAAATTTATATTTCCATTTCTTCGCTCTGGGGTCGAGGTTAAGCACGGCGTTGCGTTCTGCCACTCAACACGCAATGCGTCCAGAATTCGGTAGAAAGTGGGGAACGGAGTGTCTTAATACTAGGTTCCTTCCTCTGACTAACATGAAGCTGCTTAAAATAAAACTAATACTTAATATTTAAGGGCAGTTTGCCAGAATACAAACAAAAAAAGTATTTAAATCGGTTAAGCCGTTTCTGAGATTATCGTGAAGAAACGCACATATAGTAAATATCGATAAGTTGTGTTTTTGTTTCAAACATTCAATTGAAGATTCTTATGGGAGGTACGAAAATGCGACCTAAAGTTTTAACAACTTTCTCGTAAAAAATCTTCATTGCGTTGCAAACATACATTATAAGTATATCAAAACACGAACATAATTCAGTGTGTTAAGTAAATAATTCTGTGGTTTAAGCGGGCGAAGCCGCGAGCGGGTCGCTAGTTATAAATAAAATTAAATAAATTATAAATACAAAATTAATATATGTTACTAACCTTATACAGTCTTCAAATTATTCACAAAGTTTCTACCTAAAATATTACCTGAATATTACGAGTGTTGGGTTAAATAAATTTAATTTAAAGTTAAAACTATTTGTTTTATTATATTTAATTATTGATGTACTCGTACAAGCCACTTTTCTCTCTAATTTCTTCATAGAAACTGCAGGTATATTCACTTCCACTGGACACGTTGCTTATTTGAAATTAATTCCAGATAATATCCCGATTATAATTCCTTTATATGCTTGATTATTCCATAATAATTTTATATCCGGTACGTAAGGACCATGTGGGCGCGTAGGAGGGTTTTTGAAAAAAAAGGAATTTAAATAAAAAGGCAAACTTAGTGACCGATCAGCGTGCAGTCTAACGATATATTAAATTTTAAAATATGAATTAAAACGACCGTCACATATGGCACATACTCGTATTAATAAACGCCTGTTATAAAAAATAGCAATGCAAGGCTAAGAGGCTTCTGATGCTTAACTAACTTAATACTAAACATTAACATTATAAACTAATACTAAAATGGCTTCAACAATCGTATTTGAGAATGTTTGCATTGGTTATATTTTGACCTTATTTTAAGCCTTAGAATATTTTACGTACTTATAATAGTTTAAGTACTTAAAGCTTAATATTTGTTTTTTATTATGAAGCTGTCCACTATTTCATATTCTAATTGGTTATTATTCTTATACAGTCCATTTTGCTGAGTTTTCCCATGGTGGGCGGTACTAAAAGAAAAATGTTCCTTTTCGTGGGCGGAATGTTTAATGTTCAAAATTAATTATTAAGTGTACGGTCGATTCCAACGTCATTCTATAAGTAAATCAATATTTAGTATCTGCGATCTCGCGATAGATGGGGATGGATCGAATTGAATCGCGACATCGTTTCGTTACGTAACTCTTTTAGTTTTATTAAACAAATGCTCTCGCTCTGAGGTACTTCGTTTTATTTAAAGTATCCCAGGCTCCAAGGTAATTTGTACCCAAGTTGTACCTATACCTATACCTTAATGAAAACCTATGACCTCAGGGTATTATTTTTTAAAAGTTTGTGCATTTTATGCCAAAGAAACCTACTGAAATAGCAGTTGAGGTTACGAGTAACAAACAAACTAGTTAATGGATATCAATCTTATATATAAATTAGTATCATTTAACTGTAAAAGTGTCAAACGCTCCGCACAATATATACAAGAATTAAGTAAAAGTTGTGATATAATAGCTTTACAAGAAACGTGGCTTATGCCTGAAGAGTTGACCTTTCTTGACACGTTAAGTAACGACTTCAACTGTAGAGGAGTGTCTGCAGTTGATACATCTGCAGGTATTCTACGTGGAATACCATATGGGGGCGTCGCGTTACTTTGGAGGCACAGTGTATTTCAGAATGTATCTGTGGTTGAGTGTAATAATTCGCGTATCTGTGCGATAAGTGTAGTGTTACACGGTAAATCGTTTTTAATTTTTAGTGTGAATATGGATTCAGTGGCTAATCTAACGGATTTTACGAATGTGCTTAGCTCGGTAAGTGCTATTATAAACTCTTACGACGAAAGCTGTGTTTACATTTATTGGGAAACTATAATGCCCACCCATCAGAACGGTTTTATCATGAACTTACTCAGTTTTGTACAGAACAGAAATGGTGTTGTATTGATACTGATATGCTCGGCTTACAGTCGGAAACCTTTACATTTTTAAGTGAGATTAACGGATCAAAACGTTGCCTTGATCATTGTATAGTTACTAAGGCCGCTCAGGATTCTGTTTGTAATATTTTTGTTTTAAAAGATGTATTGTGGTCGGACCATTTCCCTTTGGTGGTAGAATGAGATTTAAACACGCTATTGTCAAAGACATCGATTCCAAATACTTCTCAAAGTCTGTTATATTGGGAGAAGTGATGAGGAAATTGATATATACCAAAGGGAATGTCAGCAGCGGTTGGCACTGATCGACTTCCCGCATGAACTTTGCGACTGCTATGGCCGTACTTGTAACAACTCGAAACACAGAGAGATTATTACCGAAATGTATAATAATATAGTGCAAGCATTAGGGGAATCCGCCGCGGTGACTCGTAGTAAGGTTAATCGATTTTAGAAAAAGAAAGTCATAGGATGGAATAAATACGTAGCTGGGGCGCACGGGGTGGCGAGGCAAAAAATTTAGTCATGGCTCGAGTTGGGTAAACCTAGAGTAGGTAAGGTTTATAATCCCAAGGGAGTTGCTGGACTCCTACTGGGCGCGTCCCCCGGGTGGCGGATAGGGGAAACCACTCGCACTTGCGGGCGAGTGGACCGGGAATTTATTCCCGGCGCGGACCAAAACCAGCAGGCATGGGCGTGCCTTTAGTCCATTGTTATGGACACGGCCTAGGGGAGCACACCCCGACAGAAAAGCCCCGCTGTGGAACAGCAGAAGAAAACATGTCGGTATCACAGAATTTCTCTTTACCCCAGGAGGGTACCACTCCTTCGGGAGGCGGAGAATCCCTCCGTGCTACGGCACGCAAGCCCTTCGAATCTGGGGGGGGGGGGGGTCTGGTGCAATACCGATGTGTTGCGGGGGAGGGGCCCGAGACGGGCGGTGTTGGTGAGGATTTGGAGAGGTGCGGAGTGATTGTGCCTGAGACGGGTGGAGTTGATGCGAAGGCGGAGAGGGTAGGAGTTGTCGTTGTGAAGAAAAAACCAAGAAGGGTGTTGTAGGTGTTGTGCCTGTTAAAGGCGGTTAGCGGGCTTCTGTGCCCAGGGAGGGAGGAATGCTGCTGAAAAGCGCAAAAGTGGTTGTGGAACGGCTGGATCTGGCGGAGGTCGCCGCCATTATCAGTGTCAGGTCGTTGTCAGTGTCGTCGCGAGGGCGGTTCTGGGCGGGCTCGGAGTCCCTAACCCTGCGCCAAAGGCCCAGAAGGGCAAAGGTAAGAAGAACTCTGCAACTCCCGATGACGTCTCTGCCGCAATCAGTCGAGTCGGTGGCTGTGCTGTAGGAGACGTCAAGGTCGGTGAAATCCGAAAAGACAGGGCCGGACTAGGTACGGCGTGGGTTCGCTGCCCTATCGGGGCTGCGCAGTAAGTCAGTGGAGGAAGGCTTCTCGTTGGCTTCGTCTCAGCGAGAGTCAAGTTGCTACAGCCCCGCCTCTTACGATGCTTCCGCTGCCATGAAGTTGGCCACATGGCGGCGAAATGTAACAGCGTAGCTGACCGGAGCAACCAGTGCTTCCGATGCGGCCAACCCGGGCATCAGCATCGTGGATGCTTGGCCGAGGTGCACTGCCCGGTGTGTGAGGCGGCACAGAGGCCAGCAAACCATAAGGCAGGGAGTGCTGCGTGCGCAAGATCCAACGCTGCCCACAAAAAGGGGGGAGGAGAGGACGTACGAGGCCGGAAATGCCGGCTAGTACTAGTAACCCAGCCAGGGTAGGGCAGGTGCAACACATGGAGATCAAGTGATAGCTCTCCGTGTGTTGCAGGCGAATATAAACCACTGTGCCAGGGCCCAGGACTTATTGGTCCAAAGCCTGGCGCAGTGGTCTATTCAGGTGGCGGTTGTTGCGGAGCCTTACAGCGTTCCCGACAGAGATAACTGGGTCGCCGACAACACCGGGGTGGTAGCACTCATCACCCAGGTCGCCGCGGGCTCCCCGCCTCCCTCGTTCGCGAGCCCGGCCCTAGCGCAGCGTGTTCAGGGTTGGCGAGTGCTGGATGATGTGGAGACTCTCTCGGATCACCTTTACATCCTTTACGAGATCTCCACACATTCAGCGGTGCAACCAACCCCGAGTCCGACCTCACGAGAGCACGGACCGCGGTGGCAACTGAGTCGCCTCGACAGGCAATTGTTGGAGGAGGCCGCGATAGTGGAATCCTGGCTGCCCCAGAGCTTGGCGTCTGCAAGAGACGCCGCATCCTGAGCGCAGGGGGCGTTGACGCGTATCTGTGACGCGTCGATGCCCCGTTCCAGGCGCCGCCCTCAGCGGCGACAAGTGTACTGGTGGTCGTGGGAGATCGCGCAACTGCGTACCTGCGTTGACGCGAGACGCCAGTACAGCCACTATCGCAGACGGGTACAGAAGGTGCAGGAGGAGGAAGACCGACTGTACCGCGTCAATGTCGAGGCGAGAACGCAGCTGTAGGAGGAAATCGGTCGTGCGAAAGGCGAGTCGCAGGACCAGTTGATCGCGGGGATAGACCACGACCCGTTTGGCACGCCCTACCGCATGGTACTGGGCAAGCTACGGGCTTGGGCACCACCTCTGACGCAGACACTCCAACCGGATGTCCTCCGAGGGGTTCTGTCGTCGCTATTCCCGCAGCGGGCCCGGCCCTTTATACCACCCAGTATGGACCGCCCTGCAGCGCGTGAAGAGGAAGAGGAGGAAGACAGTGTCGCACCACCTGTGGAGGAGGAGGAGAGGCTAGGACTTTACCTCCAGTATGGCATCCACCGTCGAACGGCCACTGCGGAAGCCATATTGCTGGTCCGAGAGGTTCGGACCTGTCCCCTCCAAATGGTGTTGTAGCCTCCTCGCTACAACACGCTCGAAGAGCTTGCCGATCTCGGCTCAAGAGCACCGCCCCGGGCCTGGATGGCATCCCCGGCCGGGCGCTAACTCTGGCCCTGAACACCCTGGGGCCCAGAGTGCGAGGGCTATTCACTGCCTGTCTGGCTCAAGCCATAATTCCACAGCGGTGGAAGACAGGCAGGTTAGTCCTCATCAAGAAGGAGGGTCGCCCGGCGGATTCTGCCTCCGCCTACCGGCCTATCGTGCTCTTGAGCGAGATCGCCAAGCTCTTCGAGCGTGTTGTAGCAAGGAGGCTACAACACCATTTGGAGGGGACAGGTCCGAACCTCTCGGACCAGCAGTATGGCTTCCGCAGTGGCCGTTCGACTGTGGATGCCATACTGGAGGTAAAGTCCTACGCGCAGGATGCGGTTGCCCGGGGCGATGGAGTCTTGGCGGTGTCTTTAGACATCGCCAACGCTTTTAACTCCCTGCCCTGGCCGTGCATTAAGGAGGCACTTATTTACCATCGTGTGCCTCCATACCTGCGCCGCGTCATCGGGGCTTACCTGTCCGAGAGGTCTGTGACCTTTCCCGCTCCTGGAGGAGGATGGGAGGAGTTCGGCGTGTCAGCCGGTGTTCCACAAGGATCGGTGCTGGGTCCGATCCTCTGGAACAGCGGCTACGACTGGGTGCTGCGAGGCGGCACCCTGAGGGGGATAAAGGTCCTCTGCTACGCCGATGATACGCTGGTCTTGGCGCAGCAGAGGACCTATCGAGAGGCGGCCGTCTTGGCGACGGCCGGGGTGGCCGAAGTCGTGGGCCGTATCAGGCGGCTTGGGTTGGAAGTCGCCCTAAACAAGTCCGAGGCATTATACTTCCATGCTCCTCGAAAGGGCCCACCATCAGGGGCCCACATTACCATCGGTGGCGTCGAAATCGGCGTCACCAGGAGCATGAAGTACCTCGGACTTGTTCTGGACGGTCGGTGGAGTTTCCGGGGCCACTTTACATCCTTGGCCCCGAAACTGTTAAAGACGGCGTTGGCATTGGCGCGCCTTTTGCCCAATGTCGAGGGGCCGAGCGCCTCGAGCCGGAGGCTGTACACCGGAGTGGTCCGATCGATGGCCCTCTACGGCGCTCCCGTATGGGCGGACGCCCTGCATCGGCACAACATCGCCCTGCTGCGACGTGCGCAGAGGGTGATGGCCATCCGGGCAAAACGGGGGTATCGGACCATCTCCGGCGAGGCGGCGTGCGTGCTGGCCGGAGTCGTGCCGTGGGACCTGGACGCGACGTCTCTGGCGTCGGTCTATTGCCGGCGTCGGGGCCTCGCGTCTGGGGCCGCGGCAAGCCCAGTGCGCACGGAGGAGGAGCGGGAAGCCGCGTTGAAAGTGTGGGAATCCCGGCTGGCGACACCATCTGCCGGCCGGTTGACGATCGAGGCTGTTCGTCCAGTTTTCCGCCAGTGGTTAGCGCGGCGTCACGGCGTCCTCAGCGTCCTACTCACGGGGCATGGTTGCTTCGGGGGTTACCTGTGTCGGATCGCCGGGAGGGAGCCCGACGCTCGCTGCCACCACTGCGACGACTGCCTCGATGAGACGGCCCAGCACACGTTGGAGGTGTGCACTGCCTGGGCGTCTCAACGTCGTGCTCTGCGCGACGTCATAGGGGACGACCTCTCCCTGCCGGCCGTGGTCAAGGCCATGGCCGGCAGCGAGACGTCGTGGGATGCGGTCTCCTCCTTCTGCGAGGCAGTGGTGCTCGAGAAGGAGTCGGCGGAACGGGCGAGGGAGGCTATTGCCGAACTCGCCATCTGCTGTAAGAGACCGGGTCGCCGGAGGGCGGCTCACGATCGCCGCCTTCCGCCCTAATGTGCCAGAGGGCGGTCAGCTTGGGGAAGCTGGCCGCCTACCAACCTGGCCCGAGTAGTCGCGCGCAGGTTGCTCCCGCGCGCTACTCCGAGCAGGCTGTCGAGGGTGCCCACACACCCTTGACTCCGAGACGTGCCTTTGCTGGCTCCCGCCGCCGCGATTCGCGGAAGACTATTGTCCCCGCGTCTTGCGGCCAGTGGCGGTAGAGGAGGAGCACCGTGAGGTTTTAGTGGGTATGGGGACGGCCTACCATCTGCCGTCCGAGTCCCACATAACCCGCCCGAGTCCCCACTCGGGCCGGTATCTGTAACGGGATTTCCTCACGTAAAAAAAAAAAGATAAGGTTTATAATGAAATGTGTGAGGCTTTTGTTAAGAAGTTTTAGTTAGTTTTGTTTTTACTTTTATTAAGAAAAATAATTTAAACTTTAGAAATGTTGGTGAATTTCATACTATACTTGCTAATCCTGCAACAATAGACGCTATGTTTCTTTTTAATGAAATGATTAAGGTGTGCAGGTAGTATTTAAGTTATTTTTGTGTGATACGATGGGTCTGGCATAATCTTCAGAGATTAAAGACCTGTAAATTTTTCTAGAATAAAAAAAAAAGCCAGGTAAGGGGTCTGTGATCTGTGGGCCGAGCACGAAAAATATTCGACTCCGTATTGTAAACGTATCGAGGTAACGATACGATTACAAAATTCGAAGCACGAACCATAGCGTATCGACTATCGAGGACTCGATATGATTAAGTAGGTGACGTCACGCTAACGAGACTTAGAGATGTCACTGAGCGAATGAAATGGACGTTCAAAAACTAAATAAAATAGTGAATGTTAAAACATTCAATTAAAATGTTTATTTATTTTAATTTACATTACAATTTACGTTGAAAATGAAGAAAATCTATAAAAATATTACGAAAAATATAAGTAAGTTATCGAGATTGGAAGAAATTCAATCCTTTTGTATATTTAAAACAATTGTTTCTAAACGAATCCACTTGACGCCCCGCCAATTATAGCTAAGTTTGTATTTGTTTTGTAATCATTAAGAGTAAATTCTTTATTATTAAAAAGGGCAGTCGTGGCGCAGTGGCGCAAGGCGTGACTGTAAAACACTGGTTGTGGGTTCGATCCCCACTCGAGGAGATGAAATATTTACTTAAATTTATGTTTCCATTTCTTCGCTCTGGTTTCGAGGCAAAGCGCGGCGTTGAGTTTTGCTACTCAACACGCAATGCCTACAGAATTTGGCAGAAAGTGGGGAACGGAGTGTACACTAGGTTTCCCCTGCCTATTCTGCTGTGTGCGGGATACAGCGTGAAGCTGATTATTAAAAAATAATAATGGGCTACCTACAATATTTAACGATGGTGGAATTCATTCGTGAGTATAAATTTAGTATGAATTAATTTTATATTTGAATGAGTTGTATTAAAGTCTTAAAAATAAAAACATCTAATAATCTAAGTAAGGTATTATGAAATTCGTATTTTAGGAATGGCGATTTATCTAAACCCTCAGAAGTTCCACGAGGTCGTCTTTTTATTCAAAGGCAGTGGAAAGAATTAATGAATAAATAGCGGTGATGGACGTTATTTAATTATTGCTAAAATTACTAAACAATATTCTAAAAACATGTACAAGTAAAAAAAATCAAAAAGGATTCCCAAAAACACTACAAACATTTTTAAAAGTGTGATTTACTATGTATCGAAAGTGTTCTCACTGGCAAATATTAACCGAATAAAGTCCCGACGTACTCGATGGACAATCTTCGACGTTTTCGTTACAATGGGCGTTCGTGCTACCAATTTTCGTTTACTGCGTTCAAGTATCGCGCTATTCGAACGTAAGACGATACATAAACTGTTCGTGCTGCCGTGAGCTAGTTCCCTTTACGCACGGTAGGGGCGCTGTTCAATTCCTATACAAATTGCTCTCGATAACGATACGAATACTTTTTCGATAGTTTTTCGTGCTTGGGCTACTGTATAGATATTAAACTTTTTACCATAGAGATAGGGTCTAAAGTACTTTACTGCCCAAATTATAGCTAACAGTTCCTTTTCTATGGAGGAATATCGCGATTCTGTATCTAATAAGGTTCTAGATGTATAAGCCACTGGTTTATCAGATCCTACATTTCCCTAGGATAACACAGCCTTTTTGTACTGATTTATGTTTCTTTCAATATTGTGATCTGTATTTCTAGTGTACAATAAAGAGTATTTTACTTTACTTTTCACAGCGCCAATAGCTACATCTGAAGCATCAGTGGTTAGTATAAAGGGTTGGTTGTTTAATACTTAGAAGTATTAAACAACCAACCCTCCTCCTTATCTGAAGAACTAATTCAAGTTCCTACATGATGTCCACTCACTTTCCCTACGTTCCCAGATAAATCTATTACTTGAAATTTCTCCTCACTCTTCTTTTTTTCTGACAAACTCTTTTACTATTAAAGCTGCTTGACTATGGAATTCCTTATCGACATCGATCCGACATGCCTAAAGTTTACAGAAATTTAAAACTTTACTTAAAAACCACTTTATGAATATTTAATTTAGCCTTTGTTTATTTTTTTTATTTTTTTTAATCTTCAAAATACTTTTTATAAATGTATGATTTATTTATATATTGAATGTTGTTTAGTGTTTATTAATATGTTACGTTCCCACACAATCCGGGAATCGCTGACTTAGGCTTTCCACAACGTTCCCACACGTATTTCCCACACTTTGACGGAAATTCGAATGTTTTACCCAGATTCATTAGCTTATGCGATCAATTGGTACAGGAATTTATTAGTAACAACCCCGACAATAATTTAATTAATATTGCTCTTGCAAATGGCATTTTAAATAAAGTAACAGGCTCAGCAGCACGTTTAATAAATACTAGTGGTATTCCATCAGACTGGAGTGGCATTCGTAAGTCGCTTATTAATAATTTTTCAGATCAACGCGATGAAACCGCGTTGTACAATGATCTCTCTCTTTTAACACAGGGATCTAATACCCCTCAGGAGTTTTACGAACGTTGCCAAAATTTATTCAGTACAATAATGACATATATTACACTGCATGAGGAAATTAGTACAACAATTGAAGCTAAAAGAATTTTATATCAAAAATTAACTTTACAAGCCTTTTTAAGAGGTTTAAAAGACCCCTTAGGCTCACGCATACGATGCATGAGGCCAGATACCATAGAAAAAGCGTTTTAGCGTTAATTTTATAATTAACCCACTACAGACATCGCATAGACAACACTTAGGTCCATCACGTACCCAGCAAATATTTAGAGCACAACCCCCAAATTATAATCCTCATAACGCATTTAGAATTACCCCACGTAATGCACCCCCACAATTTAACTCGACGTCTCAAACAGCTCGCCCTATGAGCGGTGTAAGTAGTTTTGTACCTAGAAATTTACCACCTACTAGATATATTCCAGGACATGATTGGAGTAAGCACGTAAAACCCACCACCGTCTAATTATTTTAAAACAAGGGAAATGAATTTCCACGACAGTGACTACTACGATCAGTACTACGACTACTCGTATTATGACTATTATGACGATAATGAGTATTATAATTATAACGATTATTATAACGAAAATCCATATTATGATAGCGAACCACCCCAAGAACCATCTCAAAATTGCGAACCCATTATAGAGGAACCCCCATCAAAAAATAAAGAGGATTTTCAGCAAATCAAAATTTTAGACAAACCAAAATATAACTTAATCTCCAAACTCAACGTCAACTTCCCTATATTCAAATTAAAAAT
The DNA here is from genome assembly GCA_030704555.1 of Heliconius charithonia. NCBI lineage: Eukaryota > Metazoa > Arthropoda > Insecta > Lepidoptera > Nymphalidae > Heliconius > Heliconius charithonia. Next base: position 9,409,539 of record CM060828.1, read on the forward strand.
CCCCCATTAAAATTGCTTATAGATACCGGTGCGAATCAATCTTTTATAAGTCCAGATGCAGTAGAAAAATACTTTAATAAATTTTCTTTAAAATATGATCCTTTCAAAGTAAGTAACGTACACGCTGTAAGTAGACATAAGTATTCCGTAACGATTCCCAGTTTTTCTGAATTTAATAGTAAAGATAGCATTACATTTTTTATTTATAAGTTCCATAATTATTTCGACGGTTTAATAGGTACGGATTTATTAGATAAATGGGAAGCAGCTATTGATTATAAAAGAAAATTATTTGTTACTTCAAATGCATCGAACCCTATTCAAATTTATAATTCATGTAATTTAAATTTATACGAAAATATTATACCGGCAGGTACCTCGAAATTAATAAAATTACCAATCAATATTCGTGAAGGTGAAATTTTTATCCCAGAGCAAATTATCTCTAGTTGTATTATAAAAGAATGTTTAACTTGCGCGAACAATAATAGAGCTATTTTAGAAATTTATAACCCCACGCGCAATGACATAATTTTCTCAATAGATAAACCTATCCAGGCCGAACTGAATAACACCGAATATAAGCATACCGAGCGAATGATAGAACGCGAAAAAGATGTTCTCTCTCGTTTACGGACTAGCCATTTAAGCGAGGAAGAAAGAATTAATTTAGAAACTTTGCGGTCGTTATGCCGACATATTTTATTTAGAAGGCGAAACTTTAACGTTTAGCAATACAATTAAGCATTCCATTAAAACTACAGATGAAATACCCGTATATACTAAAAGCTATAGATATCCATTTATACATAGGCAGGAAGTTAGGGAGCAAATTCAGTGTATGTTAGACCAAGGAATCATTAGACCCTCAGACTCAGCTTGGAGCTCTCCCATATGGATCGTTCCAAAGAAAAGCGACGCTTCAGGGAAAACCAAGTGGCGCATTGTCATAGATTTTCGTAAAGTTAATGAAAAAACTATTGATGATAAGTACCCTATACCGAATATATCGGATATATTGGATAAATTAGGTAATTACCAATATTTTAGTACATTAGACCTTGCTAGCGGGTTTCATCAAATTGAAATGAACCCCGCCGATATCTCAAAAACAGCTTTTAACGTAGAGCATGGGCATTTTGAGTTCTTAGGAATGCCCATGGGCTTAAAAAACGCACCCTCGACCTTTCAAAGGGTCATGGATAATGTTTTACGTAGTTTACAAAATAAAATATGTTTAGTATATTTAGACGACATAATAGTTTTTAGCACTTCACTTCAAGAACACATTGAAAATTTGGAAAAAGTCTTTAATAGGTTACGAGAATCAAATTTTAGAATACAAATGAGTAAGTCGGAATTTTTGAAAAAGGAAACAGCATATTTAGGTCATGTTATAACCCGCGATGGAATAAAACCAAATCCCGACAAGATATCCGCTATACAAAATTATCCTATTCCGAAAACAGCTACGGAGATAAAACGATTTATAGGACTCGTAGGTTATTATAAAAAAATATTCCTAATTTTGCTAGAATTACAAAACCAATGACTCAATGCTTAAAAAAAGGTTATAAAATTATTTTAAACCAAGATGACACCGATTGCTTCGAAAAATGTAAGAAATTATTGACTAATGATCCCATCCTACAATACCCCGACTTTTCTAAAGAATTTATATTGACTACGGACGCTTCTAATTTAGCTATAGGCGCTGTACTTTCACAGGGACCTATTGGTTTAGATAAACCCATCGCATATGCCTCTAGAACCTTAAATACGAGCGAAATTAATTATAGTACAATTGAAAAGGAATTATTAGCGATAGTTTGGGCTACAAAGTATTTCCGCCCCTACTTGTTTGGAAGAAAATTTAAAATTATGACTGACCATAGACCACTTCAGTGGATTATGAACATTAAAGAACCCAATTCCCGACTGACTCGATGGAGGTTAAAATTAAGTGAATATGACTTTTCTGTAATATACAAACAAGGTAAATATAATTGCAATGCCGATGCTTTATCCCGTATAGAGATTCATAATGAAGAAGCGAATTCAATTGCAGTAAATTGCTCAGAAAAATCCCTTTCGGACTCAAATACAGCAACCGTGCATACTGACTCGGAAAACTCCATTTTAGAAATTCCTATAACCGACGACCCGTTGAATAAATTTCATAGGCAGATTATTTTTAACATAGTTGGCGATATTAAAAGTAGGCCTGTAGTATCGAAAATATTCGAAAACTATATAAAAACTGCGGTTTCGATTTCAAGTTCAAATTTAGAAAATGACGTAGTTAATGCGGTAAAAGAATACATAAATCCAAAGGTAAAAACTGGTAAAAATTGGTAAAGTCCTGTTGATACAACGACTGTACGTAAAATAATAGGTGGGATTAAATCCAATGCGATGGGTTCTGATGGAATTTCCCTTGAAATGTTGCAAATGATTTTCCTTTATATACCTCAGATTATCACCGATATAATCAATAATTCTATAAACTCCTGTACATTTCCAATAGAATGGCAGAAAGCCATAATTCGACCTATTCCGAAAGTAAATAGTCCATTGGAGCCTAAGGACCTTAGGCCAGTTAGTATTTTGCCTTGTTTTTCAAAAATTTTAGAAAAAACAATCTATAATCAAGTCACGGAATATCTTAATTTAAATAATATTTTGCCAGACAAGCAATCGGGCTTTCATAAACGGCACGGAACTGCTACCGCATTATTGGATGTGGTGGATGACATATTGAGTTCTCAGGACAATGGGGAGGGTACAATATTGGTATTGTTGGATTTTTCAAGAGCGTTTGATACTATAAATATCCCACTCTTGCTTTCTAAATTACACTTCTACGGTTTTAGTCATGCGGCTATCAAATGGTTTTCTAGTTACCTAAGCTTTAGAACTCAAGCAGTTGAAATTAAAAAAGAAGATGGTTCTGTGACTGCTTCGGAATACAGTTCTGTGGGGCGTGGGGTACCTCAAGGTTCGATACTTGGTCCTCTGCTGTTTGTTTTATATTGCGCAGATATTGTTACACATATTCTAATCATGTAGTTTTCACATATATGCTGATGACATACAATTATATATTTCTTTCAAACCTAGTGAAACGCATAGCGCTGTTGATCGATTAAATAATGATTTGAAAAATATAGCCCTGTGGTCGGAGGCTAATTGTCTTGCGTTAAATCCGAATAAAACAAAGTTTTTAATTTTGGGTTCCTACAATCAAATAAAAAAAATCTCATGCAGATCACCTCAAGTAAAAATCCAAAACGAAATAATTGAACGTGTAACCGTAGCTCGGAATCTGGGTGTGCTAATGGATGAAAACCTTCGATTCGAACAACATGTTGTCAATACGGTTCGCAATTGTTTTTATAGATTAAAGGTTCTATATCGCATTAGACCATTTCTAAGTTCTGATTTACGAGTACACCTGTGTGAATCTTTAGTACTGTCCAAATTAAATTACGCCGATGTTATGATAGGGCCTAGGCTTTTAGCTAGAACCAAGAACCTCATACAAAGACTACAAAACGCCTGTGCTCGTTATTGTTTTAATATACCACCGCGTACACATGTAACACCGTATCTTAATAATGCCAGTATGTTGAAAATGGATTTTCGCAGACAGCTACACTTTGCTACCTTGCTGTTTGGTGTTGTGAACTATCGTACTCCTAAATATCTATACAACAAATTGGGCTGGTCACATGAGTATAGCAGCTATGATACTAGAGCTTCATCACACTTGATGCTGGTGCCAGTGCATCACTCAGCAGCTTTCCGAGGAAGTTACAAATATATGGCTTCTAAATGTTGGAATGATCTTCCTCCGCCGTTGCGCGGATTGAAGTCCATTACCAATTTTAAATTAAAATTAAGAAATAACCTATTGATTATACAAAAAGCCATGTATTTGTAAAAGGAATAATGTTTATTATATATATATATATATTTTATTTTTTCTATTGATCTATGATGAAAGCCTAATACGGTATTATAAGAATGTATATGTTGATAATATCTTTATTTATATTATATTTTATTCATATTATATATTAATAACTTAAAAAAAAAGTGAAAAACGTAAAGGACAGAATAGTTTCTTGTATTGTGTTTGTTAAACAGTTTCGTTCGCAGGCGCGTCTTTTTCTAGGCGGTCACTGAAAATCAGCGTTGGTATATTGTTACGCATATACCAACATCTATGCTGAGTGGCCTACCTTTTTTAACGTCACACTGCTGTACACTTTGTTTTAATTTTTGTTTTGTCAATGTATAGTATAAAGTATAATGGTAAGATTATTTGCATGCTTAATCTTGTTGTATTATTATTATTATATTTTTTATTTTTTTGTTTTTCTTTGTCATTTTACTTTTTCGTTTTTGTCTGTATAGCAGTTGTATTGTTAAAATAAAGTTTAAATAAATAAATAAATAAATAAATATTTTAATTAATCCCCCATTAGGTATGTATAAGATAATCCCAATAATTCAAAATAACTTTAAAAATTCTTCAATGGATCTTTTTCTTTGTAAAAACAACTTAGAAAATGTAAAAGATTATTTAAAACAACAGGAAATAATTAAAAACTACCATGAAGGTAAAACGAACCACCGGGGAATAAATGAAAGTTATCTCTCGTTATCGAAACGATATTTTTGGCCGAAATTAAAGGAACAGGTTACAAAATATATTAACGAATGTTCTATTTGCGGGCAAGCAAAGTACGACCGTAATCCTATTAAACAAAAATTTCAAATCGTTCCTCCCCCAACTAAACCTTTCACCATAGTTCATTTAGATTTATTTAGTATAGAAAATCAAAAATACTTAACAATAATTGATGCATTTTCGAAATACGCACAAGCTTATCATTTGAGAGATGCTACTGCCATTAGTGTCGTACAAGCGCTATTAAAGTTTTGCACTCATCACGGTGTGCCCTTGACGGTCGTAACCGATAGAGGTCCCGAGTTTTCAAACCAATTATTTTTAGAGTTCCTTAGATTACATAAAATAATCCACCATAAGATTTTATCTTGTTCGCCTTATGAAAATGGAATAGTGGAAGGGCTCCACTCCACATTATTAGAACATTTAAGAATTTTGAAATTAAAACAAAGTGGAGAATCGGTTATTAATCTCATGCCTTATGCTCTCTTAGCTTACAATAGTTCTATTCATAGTTTTACTAGATGCAGACCTGTAGATATAATAACTGGACATTTCGATCCCCGCGACCCTTTAGACATTGACTTGACAGAACAATTATTACAATTATATATAACCGATCATCGTGATAGAATGAAACAAGTGTATGACATTATTAACGACTCTTCTTTACACCAACGAACCCAAATAATTGAAAATTTAAATAAAAATAGGGAACCTGAGACTATTTACTTACCCGACCAACAGATATTCATACGAAACCCTAAATCATCTCGACAAAAGTTAGCCCCTCGCTTTACTCACGATAATGTTTTAGCAGATTTACCAATACACATTTACACAAAGAAAAAACGATTACCTATTGCGAAATCGAGACTAAAAAGAGTACCTAATAGTGCTCGATTGTTACAGACTGACAAATAAATTATATTGAGCCGATTTTAAAGAATAAAACGCTTTCGTTTTTTCATGTGCATATTCAATATCTTAAAATTAAATTAGAAACCGCTTCACAGTAGCTTAAAACTTTTGAGTTTAACCGTGTTAAGAGAGGACTCATTGATGGATTAAAATACTGACAGTAATAAAAAGTATTTCGGGAAATCTCGACTACACGGACGCCATAAGGTATGATAGAGCCATTAATTTACTAGAACAAAATACAGAGGGAATTAGAAATTTAATGAAAAGTTAACGAGTATTAATATTAAACTTGGAGACTTTGTAAATTATTTAATTATTATATTTGTCATATAATTGTAATACTTTTAACTTTGGGAGATAACATAAAAAAAATTTAAATGCATTATATAATAAAAATGAACTTTTAGATATTACTTTTAGAGATTATTTTGACTTAATAAAAGTAATATTATAATAAAGCTAGAGATATTATTTTAGTTTTGAAGTTTCCAATTGTTTTCCTGAAAATATATCCTGTATCATTTATACTCTGTACCTAATATAAATCGCCACATCCTCATTCCTCCTCACCCTTACCTGGCAATTCACGAAAAAGATTTTATGTACATAGAGGCTGAATGCCCGAAGATCGGTGAATCATATTTATGTGATCTTAATGTCAATTATCTACAAAGAAAACAGCCGGATTGTATAGAGCGTCTTATTACAACTCAGCAGCTGCGAAGTTCCTGTCTATATGCATCGATTATTCTTACTACAGAAGCATTGGAAATTATCAATCTAATTAATATTAATATGACAAAGGGAGGCAATTCTAAATGACACTAAAATATAAATTCGATAAATTTAACTTTGAGGCCAGTCGTAGCGCAGTGGCACGAAGTGTGACTGTAAAACCGACTGGTTGTGGGTTCGATCCCCACTCGAGGAGATAAAATATTTACCTAAATTTATATTTTCATTTCTTCGCTCTGGTGTGGAGGCAAAAGCGCGGCGTTGAGTTCTGCCACTCAACACGCAATGCCTCCAAAATTCGGCAGAAAGTGGGGAACGGGGTGTCTTAACACAAGGTTCCCTCTGCCTACCCTGCTGTGTGCGGGATATAGCGTGAAGCTAATTTATTTATTTATTTAATTTAACTGAAATCTTTGAAGCAAATAAGAAATTTTCCGCACAGCAACTTTCTTTATCATACAACAGTCCCATTTTATGGAATTATTGTAATGGCAATTATATTATGCATCATCTTTATAGTTGCCAAGAACATTAAGAAAAGTAAAAAGCCTAAGCTATAGAGTGAAGAAAATTCTCCAAAGAAGAGGCCTGCGCTCAAGATCCAGTACAGCATATTTTTCAGCACTATTCGAGATCCAAGGACACTGAATAGGTGCTGTTCTTCAGGAGGGAGGTGTTACGTTCCCACACAACCCGGGAATCGCTGACTTAGGCTTTCCACAACGTTCCCACACTTATTTCCCACACTTAGCATAGAGATCTTAGAATTGTAATAATCTGTTATTTGAATCCTCGCATCATTTTTCACCCATTGTACTAATTAACATTAAAAATAAATGTAATAAAATAAATCATTCTTGTCTCCAACTTTGAGCAAGTCTCACCTGTTTAGTAATAAGTTAATTTTAATAAAGTATTTTAAGTAAAGAGGCCAGTCGTGGCGCAGTGGCACGAGGTGTGACTGTAAAACCGACTGGTTGTGGGTTCGATCCCCACTCGAGGAGATGAAATATTTACTTAAATTTATATTTCCATTTCTTCGCTCTGGTGTCGAGGTTAAGGGCGACGTTGAGTTCTGCCACTCAACACGCAATGCCTCCAGAATTCGGCAGAAAGTGGGGAACGGAGTGTCTTAACACTAGGTTCCCTCTGCCTACCCTGCTGTGTGCGGGATACAGCGTGAAGCTGATTTGATTTGATTTGATTTATTTTAAGTAAATCGGTTTTTTTTGGAACCTACGCTGCCACCGTACTTAATTAATATTAATATTTATTGAAATAAATATTTATTTATTATATTTATATATACGTATGTATATATGTATATATATTTTTATTTTTATCTATGCTATTAAATATTCTTCTGCAATTTAATGCACCACCCACTCTTTTTTTTAAACAACGACCAAAGGTTTCCTGGAAGAGATCGCTTTAAGCGATAAGGCCGCCTTATTGTACATGTTGTTTTTCACTTATTTTGTATATAATTTGTTTAAGTTTTAAGTGCTATATATTATATTGTATTGTATTGGTCAAAAATAGGGTATCAGTATCTGTTTAGACTTATTAAATGCGTCTAAAAATTCAGAGGAATGAACAATTTTATTATTTTTCTTTAGACAAACAGTCATAGGTTTATTTAGTTTTGGGAAGTTTATGAATTTTCTGTAATAACCTACTAGTCCTAGAAAGCTCTTAATGTCTTTTCGTGTCTTCGGTAGAGGCAAATTTAATACGGCTTTAATTTTGTCTTTATTTGGTTGAAGTCCTTGGTCTGTTAATTCATGTCCTAAGAATTTCACATGTTTTTGAAGGAACTCTGGTTTATCTAACTGAATTTTATGGTTGTGAGATTAAACCTACCAAACACTTGTTTCAATTTTTCAATGTGTTCTTGCAAAGATGTTGATACAGTTATAATGTCGTCAAGGTAAGTAAATACGTTATCTAATCCTCTTAGGATATGATCCATTAAGCGCTGAAAAGTGCTTGGGGCATTTTTAAGGCCAAAAGGCATCCTTAGAAACTCGTAATGTCCTCTTTCAGTTGTAAAAGCTGTTTTTTCTATGTCGTCGGGGTGCATTTGTACTTGGTGATATTCACTTGCAAGGTCAAGGGTCGTAAAATATTGAGCTCTACCTCACCTGTCTAGTATGTCATGACTATTCGGTAAAGGGTATATGTCTTCAATAATACGGTCATTTAGTCGTCTGTAGACAATAACTAGTTTTCATTTTATTTTTCCAGTCGCATCTGGTTTTTTAGGGACAATATGCACAGGACATGACCAGGGTGATGTACTTTCTCTAATTATTCCTTGTTCTAAGAGATATTATTAATTTGATTTTTAATTTCCTCACGTTGTTGAGGGGCTTGTCTATAGTTTCTAACAAAAATAAGAGTATTGTCAGTCAATCTAAGTGGATATTTAACGACATGCGTGAAAGTTAAGGGAATATTTTCTGAATAAAATATATCTCTATATCGATAACAAAGACGAGTTATCTCGCGTTTCTCTTCGTCGTTCATATGATCGGTTTTAATTTTGGATAAGTTATCAATAAGTTCTTTATTCATATTAGGGTTAATTTGCATAGAATTGACATTTACAGTTTTATCCTCTAAGTTATAAAGTTGTTATTTAAAGTTAGCTATGTTACATATGGTTTGTCCTTCTGAATTAGTATTGATGGTTGTGGTTCTAAATTTTCCGTTTGTAACATTAATAATAGCAGCAGGGGATATTAATCCCTTAGACCAAACAAAGTCATCGTAAATATAAAATGCGTCAGTATAATTTCGTTTTAACGTGATAAATTTTTCACACTTTGGTTCTATTTTTATAAGTTTCTTAGGATAGGTGAGACTGAGTATGGTTGAAACAATTTATCTTTTACCGTTTATAATTTTGTTGCTTGTAAACCAAAAGACGATTATGACAAGTAAAAATAAAATTTGAATATGGCTATATTATTGTAGTTCTTGAGACACTATATTTATAAATATATGAGATTAAAAAAATATTTATTTTTGTTTCAACCGTCCTCATGTCAGGGGCGGTTGAAACAGCTAATGGGGTCAGTTGAAACATTTTCAAATAACATAATAAATATTAGGACTTTGTTGACGTATGTTATGGTTAACACACGTGTTAGTGAGGCTTTCTTATTTTTTTTTTTTTGTATTTTTTCCATAAATTTTTAGTACAAATTGTGGTTTATAAAATAAAAGATTTGTATTTCCAAGGTGGTTGTGTGTTTGTGGTGTTTTTGGCAGTAGATTAAGGTAAAATCCCTAATGCCAGACAGTAACCTAAAGGTTGACACCTACGAAGAAAAATCTTGTATCAAGATCAATTTTAGTAAAATGACTCTTATTACAATTTCATATGACGCCTAGCACCATGAGTTGTTCTTAAAAACTCTCAGCAGTTTCTAAATGTCGTCATTCATTGTTAATCATGTAACAAAGTGAGCACGCGTTCCGCGATTTTTTATGTTTTAGGTTAAGGACTCCGAAATTTAAAGGTAAGTTTTGTATTGATATTTATTTAAAAAATACTTTTTACTCATTTGTCAACGTATCGATGATATGTTGGGGTAGTGATTAACGTGCTGGGGTGCTACGTCGGTTACCTCCTCGTCAACGGGACGGACAGCAGCATCACAGTCGTGGTGCTGCTGCTCGTCCCGGCTAATAAACCGACACGCGGGAATGCGCTCCGGCGCTCTGTATCGTAAGAGTTGTCCCGTGAGCGCATTGTAGAGGGGGACCCCTTTGGTGGCTCTGCGCTAATGCGCTAGATCATCGTGGAGGTAGGGCGGGTTCGGCGTGCGTTTACCCCGCCGTCGGACAGAGCGAGGCTCGCCGTCCTCTTCGTAATTTCGTGCGTGGTGTCTGTGGTCATGTCTCGCGGCCACGCACGGGACCGAGGGTCTTGCCTTCACCGGCCGGACCGTGAGGAAGACAACCTCTATAAAAAATTACCTCAATCCAAGCGGCGACGCAGCGCGAGGGATGAATGGCTGATGGGTGGTTCAGTCGTTACTGCTATCCCCGGCCGGGCAGAGGCCAATGTCCGGGTCGGGTTACGGGGCTGGGGCGGCTGTTTGGACCTGGCTCGGGGCTTACCCAGGTACAGGGGGCACTACCTGGGTGGACCGTCTTTTCCCCCATACTCGTGGGATTCAAAATGGATGATTCACAAATTTTTTCGTTAGGTTTAAGTTGTTTGTCGGATAGTCAGGCTGTTGTCGGTCCTGATGACGGTCTGCCATTAGGGAATAGGAGCTCACAGGTATCCGGGCCTGCGAGTGTTAAAGTAGTGACCGATGGATGCGCAGGGGTAGGCGACCAGGCTCCTGTAGCGGATATGAATACTGGAAGCGTTGAAAATCGGTCGCGTGTTACGTCTTCTGTTAAGAAACGTCCAGTATGCCAGACCTCAGACGAGGAAAGCCTGCCGGCTCCCAAGTTGCCAACTTCGAGGAGGGGTCGGCAGACACCGAGAGGGGTGAGTGCTTCGCAGCCGCGGAGGGGTAAGCACGGACGGCTTGTGCGCTCCAATACCACGGCGGCTAGCGAAGCAGAAAGTGACATGGGTGTCACTACAGAGGATCCTGGCGATGGCGGTAAAAGTGGTGCCTCGCTGGGGAGCTCAAAGGCGGAGCTCAGCGCCGCTAAGAGGGAGCAGCGCAAAGCCGTTGCGGCCGACGAAGTGTCGGAAATGGCCCGTCGCGCTCGAGAGCGACGAGCGGCTCTTGCGGCGGAAGAAGGAGAGCCATCTGCGATAGCCTTGAGCCAGTTGGCTCTGGATGGGGTGGACTTAGTCCTTAAAGTTACCAGCTACCAAGTCAGGAAGCCTGAAGGACACGTTCATCCGTGGCTTAAAGGAGGCTGCCGCGGATATCAGGGAAGCAGTTGACATCCTCCTCAACAGAACGGCCTCGGACGAGGTCGCAAAGTTACAGGAGGAAAACAGTCGTCTTCGAAATGACCTGGAGGACCTCCGGCGGCAAGTCACTGCGTGCGTAAGTGAGCAACAGCAGCGATGTACGTCCACCGATGCTGCACTAGTATTGGTGCCGACTTCCGCTCCACGACCGGCAAGCCCTCGTACCGACGAAGAGGTCGAGCGCATTATCCGACTCTGCATGCTCAAGTGCGGAAACATGGTTGACGCTAAGCTAGAGGTGAATCGTCGTCGTCTCCCGGCGGAAATACTCCGTCCGCCTTTGGCGGCTGACACGCGGAGGACCGAGCAGGCGCCGAGATTTCCATCTCAAAAGGGGAAGCCCATGGAGAGTAACAAGAAACCCTCAGAGGGAGCTCCTCCGGGCGACCATCCCACGACTGCCGGGTCTACGGGTGAGACCTGGGTGAAAGTCGTGGGTCGCAAGAATGCCCGCAAAGCCACCAAGAAGGCCGCTGTAAATACAGGTACATCCGGTGGAACCGTAAAGATGATATCGCAGCCCGTGAGGCGGACTGCTAAAGGCGGTCGCAAAGGACCAACGATACATGCCCCACGTTCCGAAGCTGTGACACTCACGCTACAGCCCGGAGCTTTAGAGCGGGGCGTAACATACCAATCGGTCATTGCCGAGGCCAAGGCCAAGATCAAATTATCAGATCTTGGTCTCGAATCCGTCACCCTTAGGCAGGCCGCCACGGGTGCGCGGTTGTTCGAGTTAGCTGGTGCTGCGAGCGGCAGTGCCGAAAGGGCGGACGCTTTGGCCGCCAAGATGAGGGAGGTCCTCAACCCTGAGGACGTCCGGCTCTCCAGGCCAATAAAAACCGCAGAGGTGCGGATTGCTGGTTTAGATGACTCTGTGACATCTGAGGAGGTGGTAGCGGCCGTTGCTCGAAGCGGAGTGTGTCTGCCGGACAAGGTGCGGACGGGCGACATACGCGCTGACGCCTCCGGACTCGGCGTAGTCTGGGTTCGGTGCCCTGTAGCGTCGGCGAAAGAGATAGCCGATAGTAGCAGATTGCTGGTTGGCTGGGTTGCAGCGAAAGTGAAACTCCTACAGCCCCGGGCTTTGCGATGCTTCCGGTGCCTGGAGAAGGGGCACGTCCGGGCAAAGCGTACCGCCGAGATTGACCGTAATGATCTTTGTTATCGCTGTGGTCAGCCCGGTCACAAAGCGGCTCAGTGTTCCGCGGCACTCAACTGCAGCTTATGTTCGGCTGCGGGGAAGCCTGCCGAACACAAAGTGGGTGAAGGGGCCTGTGGCGCGCCTGCCAGCAAGGCCATGAATAAAAAGAAGAGGAGATCTAAACCTGCCGGGGAAACCTCGTCACCCCCGCAGGCTAGTAGCTCCGCGGCCGACTCCCGGCCAAGGGCTGTTGCCGAGGGAATGGAATGCCAATAATGGCACAATTTCATTTTCTCCAGGGCAACATCTGTAATAACAATGTAATTTAGTTTTTTTTTTCTTTTTGTAATTTTGTTCGGTTTAGTACTTATTTTTGTTTTTTTTTCTTTCTTTTATTTTATTTTAATAAAAGAGGAACACAAATTGCTTCTGATTCGATCTAGTACTGACAAATGACAGATGTCAGATATTGATTAATAAGTTGCGTTTAGAAATTGTGATAGCTGTGTGTCAGTTTTTTATTATTATTTTCTTTTCTTGATTTCAGTTATTATATTATTTTATTTATTTTTTAAGTGTAGTTGTTAGTTGTTTTAATTCCTTCTTTCAGAATGGCTGGCAAGTTAGGTTACGTAATTTTATTCCGTATTATTATCATTATTTATTTTTATTTTTTTTATTATTTTTCTTATAGAACTATTTTATTTGTATTTATTTATATATATATAATATATAAATAATAGCGAAATATATTTTATATTTCGCTATTAGTTGTCAAGATGTCTGACAATAGTGATTGTTATTTGTCTGTGTCATCGGTTGAATCATCAAGTAGCGATAGTTACCACAGTACATCTTTTCCTACGCTCAACGCCAACATTGATTCTTGTTTTTCAGACTCTCTGAAAAATTTTAATATTCTTCATATACCGCACATCATATAACGCACAAAGTATTCCGGCTCAATATCCTGATATGTTTGTGTACGGTTTACGTACAGATTTTATATAGCTGACACCGCGACCTCGTTTATGACGCATTAGAACGAAATATATTTAAGTCAATTTTTTATACAATAAAGGGGCAGTTGACGGGCGGCTCTTACCGCGGATTGGCATCCAACTTAAACTTAAAACTTTGTAACTAACTAAATAAACTTTTACTCGCTAATCTTGTGGTTTATATCAACTCAACACTATTACGAGCCATACATGAAAATTTGGTCCTTCGAGCTTCAAGATCACGAAATTTGGTCCATCGAGCTTCAAGATCAACGAATTGGTCCTACTAGCTCAAGATAACGAAAAAGTGGACCTTCGAGAAATCAAGACCTGCGAAACAATTTCGGGATTAAACTGAACTAACGATACTGCGACGAAACAGTTCTACGGTAAACAAACTTAACTTAATAATTTACAACTTATCTGCTTAACTGCAAACAACAATGGCTCAGAACGTCCAGGATATCATTAGCCGCCAAGAAATGATTTTTGGAGAACTGAAACAACTAAACAACAATTATAAAAAAGATAGTCCAAGCAGGAAGACCTTGGCTTACTTAATGAGGAAACTAATGAGTCAACTGAAAAACAACAGGATCTTTTACGGCAACAATTCTGTAACTTTCGAGCTTTCGAGCGGACTGTGGAGAAAATTAACTTTGATTCAGTGAAGGAAAAATGGGAACTTGAAGATAACTTAAACATGTTGAAAATAAAATGGGATCAAATCGAAAAAACTAACTGGGAACTCGACTATATATCACGGGATGAAGATTTAACGTACAAACAAAAATATGAAAATATAGAAAATATCTACGATAACCTACGTAAGAAGCTGCAACATAATATCTGGAATAACTCGCATTACGAAAGGGCTACACCGAAAATTGTTATCCCGGATTTCAATGGTAATTACAACCAGTGGTTAACATTTAAAGATCTCTACATCGAAAGCGTGCATAACAATCCCATGTTATCTAAAGCTCAAAAAATGCAGCATCTTAAAACTAAACTAAAGGGCGAAGCGGAGAAACTAGTTCAACATCTCGGGATCAGTGCTGAAAACTACACATCTTGCTGGGAGATTCTTACTCACCGCTATGACAACAAACGACTTTTATTTACATCTTACATAAATACATTATTGAACCAAAATTCAATACAAGAAGCAAGCGCAGCCAGCATAAGAAAGCTACATGACGTCATGTTAGAATGTTTAAACGGGCTTAGTAACATTGGTTTGGACATAACCAATTGGGATCCGATTATTGTTCATTTATTAATGCAAAAACTGGATAAACCAACCTACAACGAATACATCAAAGACCTCAAGCAACCGAGAGATTTCCCTAATTTGGAAGAATTTATAAACTTTTTAGAATCAAAATTTATGGCTTTGGAAGCATTACAAGGAAGTTATCATCAAAAATCATCTCCAACTAAATATACGCCACCAAATAAATACTTCAATAATTTATCAACAAATCGCAATAATAATTATAAATATAATACGCCGAGGTCATCGTACTTTAATAGGTTTCAAAAGACAGCAAATACACACTTCGCAACAACAAAAATCTGCCCGCTTTGCAAAAGAGATCACGTGTTGATGAACTGTGACAAATTCCTTGCAATGAACGGAAATGCACGCAAAAACACAGTAAGCAATTTACGTGTTTGTTCGAATTGTTTATACAGTCATGGAGAACAGCGATGTTTTTCGACAAAAAAGTGCAAAAAATGTGATAAGCCACATCACACTCTCATGCATGATGGGGAACATGAGCAACCCAGCAGCAGCGAGCACCGAATGAATAAATTCCTATCGACACCATCTACATCTCATGCTGTGAACAATATTATTAATGAGGAAAAAGAAGTTTTGTTAGCGACTGTACTTTTAAAAGTGAAGACGATCGATGGAAATTGTATCAACTTAAGAGGTTTACTTGATCAAGGTTCACAAGTTAGCCTTATTACGGAGCATGCCGCACAACTTCTCAGATTACCGCGGCGAAAAATGAGCGCTGTCGTGTCGGGAATCGGATCATTGTCCGGTAATTGCAAAGGTTCTATTAACTTAGAATGCAAATCAATTAAATCGGAATACGAATTCAACATACAAACTTTAATAATGAAAAAACTTATCAACAAACTACCTACTTCATCTTTTTCAATACAAAATTGGAATTATATAAAAAACTTACAACTAGCCGATCCACATTTCAATGTGTCGGGCCAGATCGACTTACTTTTGGGTGCCGAGATATATTCAGAACTCTTATTAAATGGAGTCATACGAGGGGGCAAGGATTTCCCTGTAGCTCAAAAAACTAAAGTGGGTTGGATTTTATGTGGAAATGTAAAAACGTTCAACTGTTGTGTAACACTTAATGACCTTGAAAATATGTCACGGTTTTGGGAAACTGAAGAAATTACTCATTCTACAACTTTAAAAAACGAGGAACAATACTGTGAAGGTTTTTTCAACTTAACTACTAGAAGATTGGACGACGGAAAATACGTGGTTCAGATGCTTATGAAACTGATTGATGACACGTGTTTAGGAGCAACAAAGCCACAGGCTCAAGCACAATTTTTACAACTCGAAAGAAAAATGCGGTTGAATTCCGACTTATCTAAGGAATACAACCTTTTTATGAACGATTATATTGCACTGGGTCATATGAAACCTGTAACAGAAGAAACGAAGAGTAAGAGTCAAGTCTACTTACCTCACCACGGCGTACTTAGGGAGGAGTCCACTACTACAAAATTAAGAGTAGTTTTTAACGCATCTTTTAAAACGAAGAATAACAACAGCCTCAACGATTTAATGTACTCCGGTCCTAACTTACAAAAAGATATGTTCACACTACTTATTAACTGGAGAATTTTTAAATACGTTTTTACGGCGGATATAGAAAAAATGTATCGTAATATTTGGATAGATGAACAACAACAAAACTTTCAAACTATAATTTGGAGATCTTCCCCAAAGCATCCTCTCCAGGAGTGGCAATTATGTACTGTAACCTATGGGATAAAAAGCGCACCCTACTTAGCCATGCGAACTTTACATCAGCTTGCAATAGATGAGAAAGATAGTTATCCGGAAGCTGTGAAAATTTTACAAAACTATTTTTATATGGATGACTTAGTCTATGGGCACAATAATATAGAAGAGGCGAAGCAACTGATTCTTAACTTAATGAAATTGCTCAAAAAAGGAGGATTTAACTTAAGAAAATGGAAAAGCAATGAAAAAACTATATTGGAAGATTTGCGAGATGATCAAAGAAGCATGGAAAATAACCTTAACTTTAACCCAGAACAAATCTCAAATACAAAAATGTTAGGTATGAACTGGAATCGAACTCAAGATACTTTTACCTACAGCTGGAGTTTACCTCACAAGAAAAATCTTACGAAGCGTGTTTTACTGAGTGAAATAAGCAAGCTTTACGACCCTCTTGGTTTTTTGTCACCGGTAACTATAAAGGCAAAATTACTGTTTCAAAAAATCTGGATCAGTAAAATCGACTGGGATGGACCTCTACCCTCTGAACTAACTATGGAGTGGGAGACAATAAAAAGAGACCTCCCATCAATAAGTAAAATTTCAATACCAAGATGGTTGCAATGTACAAATAAAAATCTCGAAATTTTGGGTTTTTGCGATGCCAGCGAAAAGGCGTACGCGGGCATTATATATGGTCGAGTGAAACTTATAAACGATACCTACATTATTACCATAATAACTGCGAAAACAAAGGTCGCGCCGCTGAATAAGAAAATATCTTTACCGAGAATGGAGCTTTGTGGAGCTTTATTACTAGCCAAGTTAATAGATAAAGTCAAGAAGACGCTATTCGATAATCATCTAAAAATAAATTGTTGGAGTGACTCGAAAGTGGTATTAGCGTGGCTACGAGGAGATATCAACCGATGGGAGCGATATATTGCTAACAGAGTTTCCGAAATAAATAATATAATATCACCTAATCAATGGAGTTATGTAAAATCGGAAGAAAATCCTGCTGACTGTGCCACTCGGGGGCTATACCCTACACAACTTCAAAAATTCAAACTTTGGTGGGAAGGGCCAGCTTGGTTAAAAACATATAGTATTAAAGATTGTCAAGATAATAACCTGACCTACTTAACAAACAATGGCCAGTCAACAAAATGCTGCGTGGCAATTTACAAAACGTGTGAAATTGTAACCATTATATTACATAAATATAGCAGTTACAAGCGCGTAATTCGAGTACTTGGCTGGATAATACGAATAATAAATATCCATATTCGCAAGAAGTCAATAAACTTTAATTATAACTTAGCCGACTGTGACAACAATAAAAATAGGATTATGAGTTTAACTGTATCAGAAATTACTGAAGCGGAAGATATAATTATTAAAAATGTGCAACGGGAATATTTTGGAGAAGAAATTGAACACTTGGAGAAGAATAGAATAATACCGTCGAAAAGTAACATATTGAAGTTGACTCCATTTCTCGATGCGAAGGGGTTATTACGCGTCAAAGGGCGTCTTATTAACGCATATTTACCTCCTGAAACAAAGCATCCCATTATACTTCCTTCTACAGGAAGATTAACGGAGATTATTATTCAAGAAGCACATCGCAGCACGCTGCATGGCGGCGCTCGGTTAACTTTAGCTTATATACGTCTCAAATACTGGATCATAGGGGGTAACAGGACAGTGAAGAAAGAGTTGCGGCAGTGCGTAAGATGTCATCGTTTCAAAACCCATCGGAACGAACAAATTATGGGAGACTTGCCGAAAGAGAGAGTAACTCCAACGAGACCTTTTACAAACACTGGTGTAGATTTCACCGGGCACGTTGATGTGAAGATTAACAAAGGGAGAGGAGTCAAAACATGCAAAGCTTACATAGCTATTTTTATTTGCATGGTTACAAAAGCTGTGCACCTTGAATTAGTGTCGGATTTAACTACGCAAGCATTTCTCGCCGCTTTCAAAAGAATGTGTGCACGCAGGGGTACACCAAAACAGATGTATTCAGACAATGGTACGAATTTTGTAGGAGCTGCTAAACTACTTCAAGAAGACTTTGATCGAACCCACACCTTCCGGTCATCTGAATTTTATGATGAAATGAGTAACATGAAAATTCAATGGCATTTCAACGCACCTTTTTGGCCAACCGCTGGTGGACTTTGGGAGGCTGCCGTTAAATCAATGAAATATCATTTAAAAAGAGTTCTAGGAGAGCAGAAGCTGACTTATGAACAATTTTATACATTACTTACTCAGATTGAGGCTTGTTTAAATTCACGCCCACTTTGTCCATTAACTGAAGATGTGGAAGACCTGGAATATCTCACACCAGGTCATTTTCTCATCGGTGGTTCCTTATTGTCCCCACCACAGGAAGAAGAAAACCTTAATCAAATTGATTTAAGAAATAAATGGAGATTGATAGAACAAATGAACTTACACATTTGGAAACGCTGGTCGAATGAATACATACATCAATTGCAAGTAAGAAGCAAATGGAAACAATCAAGAGAAAACTTAGAAAAAGGAAATCTGGTGCTAGTGAAGGATGAACACGTACCTCCAGGGAGATGGGCCATTGGAAGAGTTATAGAGCTACATAAAGGCGCTGACGACAGGGTCCGAGTAGTCACCATTAAAACCAAAAAGGGATTACTGAAACGACCTATAACAAAACTGTCACCATTGCCACAACAAACAAACTTACGTAATAAAGATGAAGACAAAAATAATAATAT
Source organism: Heliconius charithonia (assembly GCA_030704555.1). NCBI lineage: Eukaryota > Metazoa > Arthropoda > Insecta > Lepidoptera > Nymphalidae > Heliconius > Heliconius charithonia. The sequence continues at coordinate 9,428,780 of CM060828.1, forward strand.
AAATAACAAAGATGAAATACAAACTGAAAATCTTAAAAAGCAACGAAAGCGAGGTTGTACAAAAATAAAGAAAGCAAATTTATTGTCCTTATTCCTTATGACAATAATAACTATGGGAATTGCAAATTCAGCACCAACAATTAATAACTATGAGGTCACACTCATACAAAATAACCATCCAATGTATTTCGACGAGGCAGGAAAACTACAGTTAATACATGACGAATGGACGCTCTTGATTTATTATAACTTAACATCATACTGGAAAGCTTCGAGTAAAATTAACATTTATATTGATCAGATAGACAGACTTTGTCAAAGAATATCACATGAGTATAAGCCATGCGAAACAGTCGTCGATCAATTACGTCATGAATTGCATCATTTACTTGAATATAATACAATGATATTGTCATCGCATGCACGGCAGAAGAGAGGCTATTTCGATGGAGTTGGAAAATTATCAAGAACACTTTTTGGAGTGTTAGACGCAGATTTCGCTCAAAAATATGAAAGGGATATTCAAAACTTACAAAATAACGATAATTATTTATTACAACTTATAAAAAACCAAACGCTTATTTTAGAAGCAGAAAATAACTTAGTGAAAAGAAATACTGACTTTATTGATAAACAATTTCAAGCAATAAATGCCTACTTGAATCAAACTTGCAGCACTATTGCAAAAATTGAAAATAGAGCACATATATTGTACACAATAAATGATATTAATTCCGCTGCGGTGACGTCATCTTTAATTTTAACCGAATTACATCGAATTCAAGAACTACTCATGAACGCTCTCGCTGACATCTTCAAAGGACATCTCGACACACATCTATTTCCCGCATCTCAACTGATAGAACAACTGAACATTATATCTGGAAGATTACCGCAAGGATTATCTTTACCAATAAAGGATATACAGCGAGATTTTCAAACCATTTTCCAGTTAATTCATGTGAAGGCTCGAATCACAAATAATTATTTACTTTTTGAATTGCACATTCCGTTGCTGAGTGATGATAATTACATTATATATCGAATAATACCTATACCATTTTTAAGAGAAGGTCGTTTAAAAATAGTACAACTCTTCTCGGATTTCATCGCGATTAACTTGATAAAAAACTCCTATATAACGTTAAAAGAAGAAGATATGCAACATTGCACTTCTTACGGAGAAGATGAATTCACGTGTATTTCGAGCCAGCCTGTATACAGCTTCCACAATAAGGATGCACCCTGTGAAGCGAAGGTATTCAGTCAACAAACGTTATTATCGTGCATCATCAAGGATACAACATGCAAAGAAACTTGGATAAAATTGCACAGACCGAACGTCTGGCTATTTACATTGTGCGACAAACAGCTGATGCGCGTCATATGCGGCGATCACGTTACGCCGGCGGTCATTGACGGGACTGGAGTCATCGTATTAAAGCCTAAATGCTTACTACAGAAAAAAGACGCAACATTGTTTACGTACAATCATCTGGGAAGCAAATTGAACATGAACTCGAATATTACAATTCCTACTCTAAACTCCACTATTAACAACATATTTCATCTTAGTTGGAAGAGCGTACAGTTGAATATCACGCAGTTAGATATTCCAGCTACAGATGTTAAAAAAGTCGAACGACAACTAGCTTATCAAAAGCAGCACGAAACTTTGCCCGTGACCTCAAATATCACATCTCACGATGTATACTTTTACTCAGTGACTTCTTTGCTGTTGGGAGCGATTGCTACGTTTCTTCTTTATTACATAGTAAAAAGATGGATTAAGAAAAAAGCAAAAGAAACACAATTGTTCGAAGAACCGAAAAAGAGTAGGGAAGAAATCGAAATGCGTGAGATACGACATTCGGCATCTCTGGAGCTGCCACAAAGATTTACTTTTGAAGATATCTCAAAGTGAAATTACCTTGTTGCATTTCAAATCATATTAGTTCTTTTTCATTTTTACTTTTAATGTTTAAGCTTTTAATCTTTATTTTTATCATTTAATTTTTTCTCTTGTATTTGTTTTGCTGTACTGGATGCCCATCCTATTATCTTGTCTCGGGAGCATGTACGGTTTACGTACAGATTTTATATAGCTGACACCGCGACCTCGTTTATGACGCATTAGAACGAAATATATTTAAGTCAATTTTTTATACAATAAAGGGGCAGTTGACGGGCGGCTCTTACCGCGGATTGGCATCCAACTTAAACTTAAAACTTTGTAACTAAATTAATAAACTTTTACTCGCTAATCTTGTGGTTTATATCAACTCAACACTATTACGAGCCATACAGTTTGTGTCATTTGAATCCCGAAACATCCATGCTATCTTAGTATCTGAAACTTGGCTTATACCTTGTTTACCTAACGCCTCCTATTCCCTTCCAGGATTCCATTTAATACGCAATGACCGTATTGGTAAGGGTGGTGGTGGTGTCGCGATCTATCTACGTATATAGGATATTCCTTTCACAATAATTAGTTCGTCATCATCAGTTCGTAGATTTTGTCTCAAAGCTATTGGCCACGCTGCCGATATATTTTCTTATCACGACCTACTTTACATTTTGTATAAAATTCGTCCTCCTAAATTTAAATCGAGAATTCTTCTACAACGTAACTTTGGTGGAATGGACGCTAGTCGTTTGCATGACGACGCACGTTTAATTGACTGGTCCCCTGTCGTTGATGCTAAGTCAATCGATTGCAAAGTGGATGTTTTTAATGACATGTTGATAAAATTATACGACGTTCATGCTCCTATTAAGCCTGTTAAACTAAAGCATCTACCAGCGCCTTGGTTAAATGATGATATAAAGCTATTGATCGATAAGCAGAATAAAGCAAAATATAAATTTAAAACACACCAAATTGACGCCAATCATATTAAATACAATAAAGCTCGTAATCGCTGTAATACATCTTGTAGGGATGCTAACCGCCGTCATATCTATAATTCAATCGAAAATGGTAATTCCTCCAGAACATGGAAATTTCTTGAATCTCTCGGAGTTGGTAGATGTTCATCTAATAATAATTCTTTTAATATTGACATTGAGCTTCTCAACAAGCATTTCTCATCTTTTGATGCTCTTGATAGCGTCAAGAAAGAAGAGCTAATGAACGCTCTTTCGTCTTTACCAACTCACGAGTTTCCACCGTTTTCTTATAGTCCTTTCACGGAACGTGATGTTAAAAGGAACATATTGTCTGTCTCTTCGAACGCTGTCGGTACTGACTGCATTAGTCGCAAAATGATCATTCCGATCCTTGATATTGTAACTCCTATCCTGACTCACATCCTCAATTTTTCTATCACTGTTGGCAAATTTTCGGAAACATGGAAGAATGCTCAAATTATTCCTTTCCCTAAAAAACCCAATCCTCAACATCAAGGCCATGGCCTTGACCACGGCCGGCAGGGAAAGATCGTCTCCTATGACGTCGCGCAGAGCACGACGTTGAGACGCCCAGGCTGAGCACACCTCTAACGTGTGCTGGGCCGTCTCATCGAGGCAGTCATCGCAGTGGTGGCAGCGAGCGTCGGGCTCCCTCCCGGCGATCCGACTCAGGTAACCCCCGAAGCAGCCATGCCCCGTGAGCACCTGTGTGGTGCGGAAGGTTAGGACGCCGTGACGCCGCGCTAACCACTGGCGGAACACTGGACGAATAGCCTCGATCGTCAACCGGCCGGCAGATGGTGTCACCAGCCGGGATTCCCACATTTCCATAGCGGCTTCCCGCTCCTCCTCGGCACGTGCTTGGCTAGCCGGATCCCTAGACACTAGGCCCCGACGCCGGCAATATACCGACGCCAGAGAAAGCGCGTCCAGGTCCCACGGCATGACTCCAGCCAGCACACATGCCACCTCACCGGAGATGGTCCGATACCCCCGTATCACCCGGATGGCCATCACTCTTTGCGCACGTCGCAGCAGGGTGATGTTGTGCCGATCCAGGGCGTCCGCCCATACGGGAGCACCATAGAGGGCCATCGACCTGACCACCCCGGTGTACAGGCGACGGCTCGAGACGCTCGGCCCACGCACGTTGGGCAAAAGGCGCGCCAAGGTCGCCGCCGTCTTCAATAGTTTCGGGACCAAAGTTGTGAAGTGGCCCCGAAAACTCCTCCTGCCGTCCAGAACAAGTCCGAGGTACTTCATGCTCCTGCTGACGTCGATATTGACGCCACCGACGATGATATGGGCATCTGGTGGTGGGCCCTTTCGAGGAGCATGGAAGTATGATGCCTCGGACTTGTTTAGGGTGACTTCCAGCCCTAGCCGCCTAATGCGGCCGACGACCTCAGCCACCCCGGCCGTCGCTAGGACCGCCGCCTCCCGGTAGGTCTTCTGCTGCGCCAAGACCAGCGTATCATATGCGTAGCAGAGGACCTTGATTCCAGCCATGGTGCGACCCCGCAGCACCCAGTCGTACCCGATGTTCCAGAGGATCGGACCCAGCACCGATCCTTGTGGAACACCGGCCGACACCCCAAACTCTTGCCATCCTCCTCCTGGAGCCGGAAAGATCACAGACCTCCCGGACAGGTAACCCTGATTACGCGGCGCAGGTATGGAGGCACTCGGTGATATATAAGTGCCTCCTTAATGCAGGGCCAGGGCAGGGAGTTGAAGGCGTTGGCGATGTCTAAAGACACCGCCAAAACTCCTTCGCCTCGAACCACCGCATCCTGCGCGTGAGACTTCACCTCCAGTATTTATTTATTTATTTATTTATTTAAACTTTATTTTAACAATACAACTGCTATACAGACAAAAACGAAAAAGTAAAATGACAAAGAAAAAAAAAAGAATAATAATAATAATAATACAACAAGATTAAGCATGCAAATAATCTTACTATTATACTTTATACTATACATTGACAAAATAAAAATTAAAACAAAGTGTACAGCAGTGTGACGTTAAAAAAGGTAGGCCACTCAGCATAGATGTTGGTATATGCGTAACAATATACCAACGCTGATTTTCAGTGACCGCCTAGAAAAAGACGCGCCTGCGAACGAAACTGTTTAACAAACACAATACAAGAAACTATTCTGTCCTTTACGTTTTTCACTTTTTTTTTAAGTTATTAATATATAATATGAATAAAATATAATATAAATAAAGATATTATCAACATATACATTCTTATAATACCGTATTAGGCTTTCATCATAGATCAATAGAAAATATATATATATATATATATAATAAACATTATTCCTTTTACAAATACATGGCTTTTTGTATAATCAATAGGTTATTTCTTAATTTTAATTTAAAATTGGTAATGGACTTCAATCCGCGCAACGGCGGAGGAAGGTCATTCCAACATTTAGAAGCCATATATTTGTAACTTCCTCGGAAAGCTGCTGAGTGGTGCACTGGCACCAGCATCAAGTGTGATGAAGCTCTAGTATCATAGCTGCTATACTCATGTGACCAGCACAATTTGTTGTATAGATATTTAGGAGTACGATAGTTCACAACACCAAACGGCAAGGTAGCAAAGTGTAGCTGTCTGCGAAAATCCATTTTCAACATACTGGCATTATTAAGATACGGTGTTACATGTGTACGCGGTGGTATATTAAAACAATAACGAGCACAGGCGTTTTGTAGTCTTTGTATGAGGTTCTTGGTTCTAGCTAAAAGCCTAGGCCCTATCATAACATCGGCGTAATTTAATTTGGACAGTACTAAAGATTCACATAGGTGTACTCGTAAATCAGAACTTAGAAATGGTCTAATGCGATATAGAACCTTTAATCTATAAAAACAATTGCGAACCGTATTGACAACATGTTGTTCAAATCGAAGGTTTTCATCCATTAGCACACCCAGATTTCGAGCTTCGGTTACACGTTCAATTATTTCGTTTTGGATTTTTACTTGAGGTGATCTGCATGAGATTTTTTTTATTTGATTGTAGGAACCCAAAATTAAAAACTTTGTTTTATTCGGATTTAACGCAAGACAATTAGCCTCCGACCACAGGGCTATATTTTTCAAATCATTATTTAATCGATCAACAGCGCTATGCGTTTCACTAGGATTGAAAGAAATATATAATTGTATGTCATCAGCATATATGTGAAAACTACATGATTTAATATGTGTAACAATATCTGCGCAATATAAAACAAACAGCAGAGGACCAAGTATCGAACCTTGAGGTACCCCACGCCCCACAGAACTGTATTCCGAAGCAGTCACAGAACCATCTTCTTTTTTAATTTCAACTGCTTGAGTTCTAAAGCTTAGGTAACTAGAAAACCATTTGATAGCCGCATGACTAAAACCGTAGTAGTGTAATTTAGAAAGCAAGAGTGGGATATTTATAGTATCAAACGCTCTTGAAAAATCCAACAATACCAATATTGTACCCTCCCCATTGTCCTGAGAACTCAAGATGTCATCCACCACATCCAATAATGCGGTAGCAGTTCCGTGCCGTTTACGAAAGCCCGATTGCTTGTCTGGGAAAATATTATTTAAATTAAGATATTCCGTGACTTGATTATAGATTGTTTTTTCTAAAATTTTTGAAAAACAAGGCAAAATACCAACTGGCCTAAGGTCCTTAGGCTCCAAGGGACTATTTACTTTCGGAATAGGTCGAATTATGGCTTTCTGCCATTCTATTGGAAATGTACAGGAGTTTATAGAATTATTGATTATATCGGTGATAATCTGAGGTATATAAAGGAAAATCATTTGCAACATTTCAAGGGAAATTCCATCAGAACCCATCGCATTGGATTTAATCCCACCTATTATTTTACGTACAGTCGTTGTATCAACAGGACTTAGATTGAACTCAGAAGCAGTATAGGTATGAGCATAGAAATATGTTATATTAGTCAAAGATGCATGCTGCTTACCAGGTACTCTAAGAAAATGTTGATTTAGCTTTTCAGGGTCACCTAGATGATCAGGCAAACATTGGTTTATATTGGGTTTAAAAGTAAGATAGTTTTCTATTTTTTTCCATAAATAAGGAGAATTAACATTGTTGCTGTTTATAAAGATGGTAAAATACGCACTCTTTTCACTAAAGATAGCTCTTTCCACCACACTTTTCATATCCTTGTAGAACTCTATTTGGGTACTAGCATTTGTTTTCTTTGCTTTGGCATGGGCTTCATTCCGTTTTCTTATCATAAGCTTAATATTATAGGTTATCCATCTATCTTAATTGGAGCCAAAAAATTAAATATTTCCAGAACATTATGATTAAAAGCACTTAATACATCATTGACGCTTTCTTTATACATTATATCTTTCCAAGGCAACGCAGTTATCATTGATTTTAACATATCCCTATCTACATCACAAATTTGTCTAAAGTAACCTTTTTTTATTATCTGTTTTTCCTTAGCAACTTTAATTTCACACGATATAAAAGCATGATGACTTAGAGTGCATACATAATCGACCCAAATTCCATCAACTTCACAGTTTGAGCAAATAAGATCAATAAGACTCTCACTATTATTTGTGAAATGCGTAGGCCTATCTACAAATTGCCGCATATTAGCGACGGATAAAAATTCGTTGAGAATACCAATATGGGAGTTATCTACATCTAGAAGATTAATGTTAAAGTCACCTAACAAGACAATATGGTCATAGTAACTGAAGGTGCTAAATGTTTCCATTAGAGCATCAACAAAAATTCGGGTGTTTAACCACGGCGGCTTATATGCAGTACCTACTATTATAATTTTGCCATTTGTCTTAAATCTTAGCCACATTTGCTCCACTGCTAAAATTTCAGGGTGTGACAGTGTTTGTACGGAAAAGCCACGTCTAACATAGAAACCTACACCACCCCCTCGCTCACGAAGACCAGACTGACGGGGTTTATGACGTAGAAAGTAGCCTGATACAACAGGCGCGCGTCCTTCCTCCCCATCAATTAACCATGTTTCATTTATGGCCATAATATCCACATTATGTCGATCCATTGCAAAAAGAAATTCGTCATGACCTGTACCCAGCGATCCTGCATTTAAGAAACCAATTCTTAGGTTGCGTCGTTTAATCATTGCTAATTAAGATAAATAGATATTTAATTACGAGAAAAATAAATGATCTAACACTGACTATATTAAAAATAAAAATTAAATTAGCTTCACGCTATATCCCGCACACAGCAGGGTAGGCAGAGGGAACCTAGTGTATGACACTCCATTCCCCACTTTCTGCCGAATTTTGGAGGCATTGCGTGTTGAGTGGCAGAACTCAACGCCGTGCTTTGCCTCGAACCAGAGCGAAGAAATGGAAATATAAATTTAAGTAAATATTTCATCTCCTCGAGTGGGGATCGAACCCACAACCAGTCGGTTTTACAGTCACACTTTGTGCCACTGCGCCACGACTGGCTAATAAACAGTAAAGCTATTAATAAATTAAAATATAAAATAAACAAAATAATATGCAATACGAGTATATAGATTACAATAAAAATATAAAATGTAAATAGATACAGGTCAACCAATAATTTTCTACTCCCAAAACTGGACGACAAACTGCTGTAACACGTCATAAAGTAATAATTTACATAGATTTCAATATGTTCTTTTAAAACTTCTAAAGGAAACACGATTACAAAAGTTGCAAGTGCCATTCTTACGTTTAAACAAATAAGGTAATAGCATGACACACTAAACAAATTGAGCAACAATAGTATTGTAGATAAAAATAAGAAAAATAATAAGTACAACAAACGATAACAATCAAATACATTTTTCAAATAGATATATTGCCAAAAAACTTGATGACGTCGCTTAAAGAACGAACGCGACGTATTTCTGACAATTCAGTTTGCCTAACATAAATACGCCCCCCTTTGGTCCAAGAAAATTTCCAGCCGACACGACGGCATTCTTCCCGCGCCTTATAAAACAAATGCCGGTTGACAAGTGTCAATCGTTCATTTACGTAAACGCGCTTCGGCTCCGTGGTGGTGATGCCGGCCGAGTCGGTCCCGCGCCGCACGCGCGCCGCCCGCAGCAGGTCGTCGCGCAGTGCGCGCCGCGCCAGACGCACGGCGATGGGGCGCGAGCGCGGAGTCGCGTTCTTATCCGCTGTGATACGTCGCGGGCCCGACCGCTCCGCACTGACTATATCTTGTTCCGTCAATTCAGAGCCAAGTTTTTTTGCTAAAAGTATGACCATATGCGTCACATTTTCTCCACTCTTCTCCTCAAGCCCTGAGATTTCTACGTCATTCAAGAGATTTTCTTGATCACGTTCATTTAGCTCAGACTGTAAGCGGGTAAAAATTTGAGAAGAGTCACTTTCCTCCGTATGGCATCCACCGTCGAACGCCCCCTACGGAAGCCATACTGTTGATCCGAGAGGTCCGGACCTGTCTCCTCCAGGTGATGTTGCAGCCGTCTGGCTACAGCACGCTCGAAGAGCTTGGCGATTTCGCTCAAGAGCACGATGGGCCTGTAGGCGGAGGCTGAATCCGCCGGGCGACCCTTCTTCTTGATGAGGACTAACCTGCCTGTCTTCCACCGTTGTGGAATTATGGCTTGAGCCAGACAGGCAGTGAATAGTCCTCGCACTCTGGGCCACAGGGTGTTCAGGGCCAGAGTAAGCGCCCGGCCGGGAATGCCATCCAGGCCCGGGGGACATAACCCCTCGGAGAATATCCGGTTGGAGTGTCTGCGTCAGTGGTGGTGACCAAGCCCGTAACCTACCGAGCACCATTCGGTAAGGTGTGCCATACGGGTCTTGGTCTATCCCCACAATCATCTGGTCGTGCGACTCGCCTCTCGCACGACCAATTTCCTACTGCAGCCGCGTTCTCGCCTCGACATAGACGTGGTACAGTCGGTCTTCCTCCTCCTGCACCTTCTGTACCCGTCTGCGATAGTGGCTGTACTGGCGTCTCGCGTCAACGCAGATGGAACGCAGTTGCGCGATCTCCCACGACCACCAGTACACTTGTCGCCGCTGAGGGCGGCGCCTGCATCGGGGCATTGACGCGTCACACTCGCGAGGACGAACTAGGGGTTGGTTGCACCGCTAAATGGGTGGAGATCTCGTACAAGATGTAGAGGTGATCCGAGAGAGTCTCCACATCATCCAGCACTCGCCAACCCCGAACACGACGCGCTAGGGCCGGACTCGCGAACGTTATGTCCACGACGGATCCGCCCAGCCTTCGCACACACGTGTTCTTCGTCCCCTGGTTGAGGACAGACAAACCGGTGTCAATTACCCACTCTGACAATGTCTCACCACGTGCATCCGTCGTTGCGGAGCCCCACACGCTGGACTTCGCGTTGAGATCGCCCGCGACTAGCACCTCCGCCGGACGAACTCGTTCTAACATTTCCCCCAATGAAATCAGAAACTCCTCGAACTCCGCGAGAATTCGATTAGGGGAAAAGTAGACCCCGACGACAACTACGTCGCCGACAAGTGCCGCAACGCATCCCGCACCTTTCTCAATACGCGAGAAAGGCGGAGAGCCCGCAGCGACCTGGGTGATGAGTGCTACCACCTCGGTGTTGTCGGCGACCTAATTGTCTCTGTCGGGAACGCTGTAAGGCTCCGCAACAACCGCCACCTGAATAGACCACTGCGCCAATAAGTCCTGGGCCCTGGCACAGTGGTTTGTATTCGCCTGCAACACACGAAGAGCCATCACATGATCTCCATGTGTTGCACTTCCTCCTGCCAGGCTGGGGCATTTGGCTTGTCCGCTGACCTGCCTCCCCTCCTTCCACCCCTTCTCCTCTTGGCATTGGCGCATGCAGCGCTTCCCACCGAGTGGCCTGCAGGCTGACCTGCCGTCTCGCAGACAGTATCGAGTGCGCTGCTGCACTTCGCTGCCACGTGGCCATTATCGTGGCAGCGGAAACAACGTAAGACTCGCTGCTGCAGCAGTTGCACTTGTGCCGACTCGAACCCAACCAGAAGTCGCGTCCCGCTAACCTTTTTCGAAGCTATAACGGGGCAGCGGACCCACGCTGTTCCGAGGCCAATTCGGTCTTGCCGGCCACTGACCCGTAACTCAGCACACTTCACCGGCCTCGCGACCAAAACGTCACTGGCGTCAAGCACACCGCGCAGCCGCTGGGCAAGTGCATCCGCCTTTTCGCCGCAACTGGCACCAGGTAACTCCAGAACTCTGGCGCCGGTAGATGCAACTCGGAGACGCAGGTCTGCAATGCCCAGATCCTCCAGCTTGACCGCCTTCTTTTTTTCGGCACATCACGTCGCGGTACGTGAGCTCTTTGCTCACTGCGGGCGGCAGCAGAGTCAGCATCACCGCCGCTGATCGTGGTGGACGCAGAATCCGTTGTTTAGCCGCCTTCGGTCTTGCCTTCTGCGTTGGCTGCTTAGCATGGGCTACTGCCGCCTTCCTCTTGTCCTTGCGAGCCACCACATTCCAGCCTTCAGTTACATCGGCCGGGACAGGAGGCAGGAGGGCGAGGCTCCGCTGGTGCGGCTTGAAGGGATTTCTTTCCCCCCTTCTTGCCTTTGCTCTTCTTGGGGCCCTGCTTCTGCGTCGGGCCTGGGTTGGAAGGCGCTGCCAGAGTCGTCATGGGAGGCCTCTCTGCCTCTACCCTTTGGACGGCCGCCTGACGCCCTCTATCCGCCGCCAAAGGAGGACGAACTGGCTTTGCTGAAAGGAGCCTGTCCTCCAACGCTGCCAGCCGCGTGTTCAGTAATGTGCCCTGCACCATTACTGACCTCGCCATTTCGTCCTCCTTTTTCCTTTCAGCAGTGCTCTCTCGCAAGGCCTTGGAACGCTCGAGCTCCTCCCGCATCAGCGACACCTCTTTCCGCAGTTCCGACAGCTATTGTGTTAAGCGGCTGTTTTCCGCCCGTAACTGCGTGACCTCCTCGTTGGCGTTTTTTCTGACCAGGATCTCCACGGCCGTGCTAATAGCGCCAGCGGCCTCCTTAAGGGCTTTTGTAAAAGTGCCCTTAAGGTTGCCGGATCTTCAGGCGACTTTATTAATTATGGCTACGCTGTCGGCGACCTGGAGCCGGTCCTCAGACTCAGAGGCCATCCGGGGACGACCTCGTGAAGACGCAGAGCGCGACCTGGGCCTCCCGCTGATAACAGAGGCGATTCTAGCCAAGTCCAGCCGCTCCACCACTAGTCTCGCGTCCTTAACGCTACCGCCCGCTACGGGCACAACAAACCCCTCCTTATTTTTTTTATTCAAATTTAAATTTATTTCCATACTTGTTCCCACGAGTATGGGGGAAAGACGGTCCATCCAAGCAGTGCCCCTTGTCCTTGGATAAGCCTAATACGCCACGGGTGTCGGCCGGTACCCTGGCGGGACCAGCAGTAGCGACTGATCATCCCATCAGCCACGCACCCCTCGCGCTGCTTCGCCGCTTGAGTTGGGGTAATTTTTTATAGAGGTTTTCTTCCTCGCAGCCCGGCCGGTAAAGGCAAGACCCTCGGTTCCACTCATGATAACGAGACATGACCGCAACTACGAGTGGAGTTCCGATATAGTCGGCGCTGGCACATATAAATGCGCCTGCGTGGAGGTAATGTGAGTACACACCACGCGCACCCCCCCAGTTCCTCACACTGTGTCCTCTGCTGATCAGAGGAACACGCGGAGGAACACCGCCGCGTCGGATTATTAGCCGACGAGCAATCATTACCCAAGGACGGATCTTGTGGGTAATAATTACTCGTCGCCCAGGGTGCACCGGAACACTATACTGCTCTTCCTCCCCGAATGGCAAGCATTCGAAAAGGGCCAACAGTAAGCGCACACACGTGGAGGTTATCCGACTTCGCACCCCACGATCTATGTTACATTTTTTTTTTTTTTTTAACGTGAGGAAATCCTCTTACGGATACCGGCCCGAGTGGGGACTCGAGCGGGTTATGTGGGACTCGGACGGCAGATGGTAGGCCGTCCCCATACCCACAAAAACCTCACGGTACTCCTCCTCGACCGCCACTGGCCGCGAAACACGGGGATAATAGTCTTCCGCGAAACGCGGCGGCGGGAGCCAGCAAAGGCACGTCTCGGAGTCAAGGGTGTGTGGGCACCCTCGACGGCCTGCTCGGAGTAGCGCGCGGGAGCAACCTGCGCGCGACTACTCGGGCCAGGTTGGTAGGCGGCCAGCTTCCCCAAGCTGACCGCCCTCTGGCACATTAGGGCGGAAGGCGGCGATCGTCAGCCGCCCTCCGGCGACCCGGTCTCTTACGGCGGATGGCGAGTTCGGCAATAGCCTCCCTCGCCCGTTCCGCCGACTCCTTCTCGAGCACCACTGCCTCGCAGAAGGAGGAGACCGCATCCCACGACGTCTCGCTGCCGGCCATGGCCTTGACCACGGCCGGCAGGGAGAGGTTGATACGCCCAGGCAGTGCAC